>CM022298.1:416008088-416750291 GCA_011799875.1 Thinopyrum elongatum
GATCTAGAGGGGGGAGAGGAGCGAGGGGAGTGGGGGTGTCGGGGGGGTTAGGGTTTGGGGTACGAGGCCATATAGGCCAGTGGGGTTTGCGGGGTGGGCCGGCCTGGTGCAGTGGCCAGCTGGGCCGGTTGGCCCAGTGGGGGGGCGGTTTCTTTTGTTTTTATTTTTATTTTGTTTTGTTTTCTTTTTATTTTATTTCTTTCCTGTTTTATTATAGTTTCCTTTTATTTTAGTTTTTGTAAAATAAAAACTTAGCACCTAATTTAGTATTTCAGTTTAGTCCACTATCACAAAAAGTCTAGTCCCCAAATAATTTAGTTTGATATTTTATTAATTTGTAAAGGCATTTAAATAATTTGGTTTGCTACAGTTTAAATCATTTTAGTGCAGTTAAGCATTTCATAAAAGTTTGGTTTCACCACCATAATCACCTATGCATTATCTGGCACGACCCGAACATTTTAGTTTCAAATTTGGAACAACTTTTATTTTCACTTTTAATTAATTCGAAGTTTGAATTAGGAGTTCGAAATGCAATATGATGCAAATGATGACTAGGCACTGTTGAACTTGCTGACATGGCATTAACTAAGGGTGGTCACTGTTGTTAATTACATGGGGTGTTACAGAAGCCCGCGCATAGATGGGCGTAGATGGCCAAGACCAACTCCGCATTTGTATGGAGGTGCAACATATGGAGTCCATAATACTCCAGCACCACCAAGAATAATTCGGAGAAAGGGGGAACCAGACCTGCGGCGAGGAAGTTGATAAAGATGGGAACCACATTCGCATCTACTTCTTGGCTACCCGATGGGAACATCTGCGTTCGCCCCTACTCATGCTTACTGCCGCCAACCAAGAAACGAAGCCCCTTCACGCTGTCGGTGTCCGTATAAGCCGACTCGTACAGGGCCGGCTCAGGAGGCTGCGACGACTCCGCCTCATTGGTCTTCTTCCCCTTATCCGCGGCGGCCTTGGGGTCACAAGACGCCATGGAAAAGAGATCCCGAATGGGGGAAGACGTGAAGGGAGGAGGGAAGTTGTGGTGACGATGAAATTTGGAGCTGGAGCAACGGATCAGACTGACGGCGCTCACTCCGCCTTTATAAACCAAGGGTCAGGTGGAAGGGAAACTGCCCGCCTCTCGGCGATAACTACCCACGCTCCCCGCATCCCTAGATCATGTCACAAGCATAGGTGGAGATCGAGGCGCTCCTGTGGCCTGACAACACCACTCAACACAACCGCCCTTCAATACAACATAAAAGTCTCCGGCGTTCAGTCCTGTCATGTGCGACCGGGCGCCACACGTTAAGGCTCTGGGTGACACTAGCCCCATTTCCTGTCCCGGGCCCGAGCGACCACCAAGACGGGTAAACAGGCCCAGGGGCTACTGTCGGCATAAGTAAAACTAGGGTATTACTAAACCGGTAAGAAGAGCCTTGACGACAAAGGCAAAGATATTTTCTCCATCCGAAAGATGCGCTTGGAGACCCTGATGGACCCGTCGGGCTATAGCCAGAGTTATCAGGAGACACAACAAGAGATAGGTACACGTCACCTCCGGGAGGCTCCTCGCGGGGACTTTTTGGGAAGGAACTTTGATAAGCCACCGGCCCGCCTGGAGGGATGGCTCGTGGCTCTGGAGACCACGCATGGGCCTGTACCAGGAAACACTGCTACTAGCGTGAGGAAGTCCACTGGGGTTGAATGACTAGTCCTCGCATGTAAGGTCTCTGCAAGGACCCTTGCGGCTCAAGCCATCTACAACGGCTACAGTAAGATTCACCTACCACCTACACCGTGATACGTCTCCAACGTATCTATAATTTTTCATTATTCCATGCTCTTATAATACCAGTCTTGGATGTTTTATATGCACTTATATATCATTTTTTTTGGACTAACATATTAACCTAGTGCCAAGTGCTATTTTTTGCCTGTTTTTGGTTTTCCAGGAAATCAGTACCAAACGAAGTCCAAACACTATGAAACTTTTTGATGATTTTTTTCTAGACAAGAGAGACCCTAGAAGCTTCGGGAAGAGACCAGAAGGCAAATGAGGAGACGGCAAGGCAACACGGTGCGCCCAGGGGGGTAGGCGCGCCCTGATGCCTTGTGGGCCCCTCGTGGTTTTGTCTGATCTAATTCCACCTCTATAATCTCTAAAATCGGGAAACCAACAGGGAGCCACCCAAAAAACTTTTTCCACTGTCGCAAATTTCTGTTCTTCCATGATCCCATCTGGAGGCCTTTTCCGACACTCTGTCGGAGGGGGAATCGATCACGGAGGGATTCTACATCAACGTTGCCGCCCTTCCGATGATGTGTTAGTAGTTTACCATAGACCTACGGGTCCATAGCTAGTAGCTAGATGGCTTCTTCTCTCTCTTTCATCTTCAATACAATGTTCTCCTTGATGTTTTGGAGATCTATTCAATGTAATCTTCTTTTGCCGTGTGTTTGTTGGGATCCGATGAATTGTGGGTTTATGATCAGATTATCCATGAATATTAATTGAGTTTACTCTAAATTATTTTATGCATGATTGATATCTCCTTTTTGTTGACCCGGTATTGGAACTAAAAAGAGTATCCCACAGCTATTTCTCCAGAGGTGACCCTGGGTTATTGAACCCACGAGAGGAAGATTCCCTTGAAGCGATGATCTCTAGCAAGCTTTTGCTAAAGTGTCAAATCCAGCTTTTGACCGGATCAACAAGCAAATAGTGATTCAAACACTTATAATAAAAAGAAGGTACGGGGATGAGGTCTTAATGCTTACAACCATGTATTGGTGTTGGAATAAAAAAATGATATTAGTTTGTGCTTGGGAAGCCACCTATCAAGAGGTGTTTGCATCGTTTGGAATGGGGGATGCGTCCAAATTACATCCTAACCGGCACGAGTCCTGCATCAAGAATCAGTTGTCCTACCAAAGGCCTTATCCATCTCGTGGGTTTGCCCCGATAATTAAGATAATAATATCAGGCAAAAGCTTTGGGCGTTCAATGACTACACCTCATGTATCCCCGAGGATATGATCCATGTTACCCTACTGAACCTTACTGTCACCAGTGTTCGGTATAACACTTCATGGTCCCCTTGCTCCTAGGCTCACCGGTGCTCGATCTCCATGATCCTGGGTACCTGCAGGGATGAAGAATGCAGACAAGACAAGAGAAACTTCGAGATGCAATTTTATTTTACACATACTGTCAAGATGGGTAAAGCGTCTCAACTCTCCTGGTGGAGAGCCCGTATGTTATATATTCATAGGATGGGGCTTATCCCATAAATCCATACACTTGATTGTTACAATTGTGCATAGCACGTTGAGGGAAATAGAGATACACAGAGGTTTACAAGAGAGTTAAAGAAGAGAGTTACAATAATCAATACAGGCATCAACTTCTAATAAATCGTGTATGTTTAATCTTGATATTTAACAAGACATCCGTAATAGCTGCCATAATATATCTTTAACACCCTCCCTTAATCTGAACTTCCCAAGTTAAGATTACGCTTGAATTCCTCAAACGGTCATGTGGCCAAGGCTTTTGTAAAACCATCTGCAACTTGATCCTTTGAAGGAACAAACCAAATCTGCAACTCCTTATTAGCAACTCTTTCCCTCACAAAATGATAGTCAATCTCGATGTGTTTGGTTCTTGCATGAAAGACAGGATTAGCAGATAGGTACGTAGCACCAAGATTGTCACACCAAAGACATGGGGTTGGTGTGTGACATATGACCAGTTCCTTAAGCATGGACATGACCCATATAATCTATGCTGTTACATTTGCCAATGCTTTCTATCCTTCCTCATTTTTTGACCTGGAAACTGTGGCTTGTTTCTTTGCACACCATGAGATCAAATTAGGTCCAAAGAAGACTGCAAAACCACCTGTTGATCTTCTATCATCTATGCAACCTGCCCAGTCAGAGTCAGAAAACGCACTAACAAGTGTGGATGATGACTTGCTAAAGGTTAGGCCAATACTCAAAGTATTTTTCACATAACCCAGTATACGTTTGGCAGCAGTCCAATGAGCTGTAGTTGGTGCATGCAGAAACTGACAAACCTTATTGACAGCAAAGGAAATATCAGGCCTAGTAAGAGTCAAATACTGAAGTGCACCCACCAAACTTCTGTACTTAGTACCACCCTCTTGACTTAGGAATTCTCCTTCGGCAAGAGAGAGTTTTTCTGAAATGGACAATGGTGTTGGTGATGGTTTACAGCTCTGCAATCCAGCTCTATTCAAAAGATCAGTTGCATATTTTTCTTGGGAAAGATGAATACCGCCGTGCTTGTTTTTCTTGACTTCAATACCAAGGAAGTAATGTAGGTCACCTAGATCCTTGAGGGCAAATTCTGAATTCAAATCCTTTAACAATGCAGTTACTGCCTCATTTGATGAGCTTGTGACAATGATATCATCAACATATATAAGCACAACTATGGATGTTTTGAACTTGCCTTCACACATGAAAAGTTTATTCTTATCTTCAAACCCAGGAGGTTGTTTCATGTACACTTCCTCTTCTAGAACACCATGAAGAAACGCATTCTGCACATCTAGCTGTCTGAGACTCCAGCCTCTGGATACGGCAATAGACAAAACAAGACGAATACTGGCGGCTTTAACAACATGACTGAATGTATCAATCTATGCCATACCTCTGTTTGAATCCTTTAGCAACAAGTCTAGCCTTGTAACGATCTATTGTACCATCTAACTTTCTATTTATCCTGAACACCCATTTGTAGTCAATAATTTTTTTACCTCGATGTGAAGGAACTAGGTGCCATGTGTTGTTTTTCTGAAGTGCTTAGAACTCTTCCTCCATAGCTTTTCTCCACTTGGGATCCACACTTGCTTCTTGAAAAGTACTAGGTTCTCCCTTTAAACACGCCAAGCCAAATTTAACTTTATAATTTATAGGTTGAATTACCCATGTTCGAAGTCTTGTGCGTGGCGGTGTAGTATGTTGCTGGACTGTTCGATGATCCAGGCGCAGAAAATCCCATAGACTGCTCCGGGATAGAGGATCCACGCAATCCCGAGGTTGCTGCTGTGACATGTGCCGCTGTCAGATCTTCTCTGGCCATATATGTGGGCGAAGCTTCAGTGGATGGCGCAGAAAATCCAGGCGGACCAGCTGGATCAGGCTGGGATCCCGCGCCTGCAGCGGGCTAGCGCACCATCCGCCTGACGTAGACCCGTGGGTCCGGGCCAAACCATGTGGTTGGCCGGTCCCCTGATGGCGTGGATTCGGTGTTGTACTCGGTGTTGTAGCACTCTGATCCCAGAGCGGATCACGCCTGCGCTGACATCGCCGATCCCGAGGCAGATTCGGGAGCAGCCCTGTCACGTAGCGGGGGACACATGAAATATGGGCCTTTTGGCCATTTTCTTCACCATTTGACGCCAAATTGTTTTCTGTTGCTTCACCACTTGAGCCCGCGTCATCACAAATCTCACTTGCACGGTTAGAAGAGTTAGTGAAGTGGTCAGTACAATTGTCGTTCCCTTGATGAAAACTAGACAAATGAGGTGGTAGTAGAAGGATTTCTTGGCGAAGTAGGGCACCGGCGTTAGGATGTAGATGAGCAAAAGGGAAGATAGTTTCATCAAAGACCACATCACGAGAAATATATACTCGACCTGTAGGAACATCAAGGCACTTGACACCTTTGTGTTGCGCACTATAACCCAAGAAAACACATTGTTTTGAGCGAAACATGAGTTTGCAAGTATTGTAGGGACGAAGGTTAGGCCAACAAGCGCATCCAAAGACACGAAGAGAGTTATAGTTTGGTCGAGTATGAAGGAGTCGTTGCATGGGTGTTTCATTGTTGATGACACGACTGGGTAGCATATTGATGAGATGAACTGTAGTAAGAAACGCCTCATCCCAAAATTTTAGAGGCATGGAGGCACCTGCTTGGAGAGCAAGTCCTACCTCAACTATATACCTATGTCTGCGCTTGGTAGGTCCGTTTTGTTGGTGGCCATGAGGGCATGTAACATGATGCAAAACACCCAACTTTTGGAAAAACGAGTTTAACTTCTCGTATTCACCACCCCAATCAAATTGGACAGCAAGGATTTTAGTGTCAAATTGGCGTTCAACAAGTGCTTGAAAATTATGAAAAACTTGAAAAATGTTAGAACGTTTTTTAAGAAGGTAGATCCAAGTGAATTTCCTGTAGTCATCTATGAAACTAACATAGTAAGTATGTCTACCAACGGAAGAAGGAGCTGGACCCCATACATCAGAAAAAACAAGTTGCAATGGCTTGGTAGAAATACTAGTGGAAACAGGATATGGTAATTGATGAGCTTTCGCTTTCTGACAAGAACCACAAATAGTTTCAAGACTACGCTCACCAACACATGGGAGCTGATTATTTCTAAGCACTTGTTGAACAATAACAAAAGAAGGATGTCCTAATCGCGCATGCCACCTGATAGAGGTGAGGGTCCCGATCATTCGATGAGATGATAACTATCGATTTGGTGGAGGCGACTTTCACGATCCGAATACAAACATGCACGACGTTGCGCCTTAGCAATCGCTAAACCAATCTCCTATAGGTTACTGACGATGCCGGAAGCACGATCAACCTGACCACGAAGGTCTATTCCTGCATGCAATCAAAGAATAAGCAAGAATATGATAATGCAATCTAAATATTGTGAATATATATGAAGTATTAATAAAAGTGAGGATCCGAAAACGGTCTTGGTCTGGTCGTTGGACACAAACAAAGTACACGAAGTTGCGTTGGGTAACTTTTAACTAAACAAATTCCAAGGAAAAAGTTACTAGATTGATCTTATATAGGAGCAAGGGGTGGCAGCCAAGGAGGTGGGAGTACATCCAAAGGCAGCCTAAAACTAACCCTAGGTCATACAAGGCTCGTGGGCCCAAGTGGAGGTGATGCAACACCTTTGGACTTGTAGTTTGACTCGGATTCTGCTGTTGTGTCAGATTGTTTCGTCAATATATAAATGCTCGGGATGAATTTGAAGGTGATTCCAACTGGGTTGGAAAGTGCACAAAATAGACTTTCCAACAAAAAAAGAATCACCCAATTCGGAGTCCGGAAGAAAGAGATCTTGGCGTTTTGAGTCAGGTATATCTGTGCAGCCCGAATCTGAGTCCAGAACATGGGGGACTTGGACTCTATCTTCTCTTGGGCCAAAAGTGACGTGAGAGGACTTTTTGAACAGCACCCAAATGTCTCTTTTCAACTTATCTTCATATGTGGATTGTACAAATGTCCCATACACCTGCAATTAGATATGCCACAAAAGTCTGTGAAGTATTTTTGTCCTGGATAACATAAATAAACTATTGCATAGTTTGTGTTAGAAATCACCTCACAAATATGCGTGTTTGCAATATTTTTGGTCGTATCCAAGGTAGTCATGTCCTCATCATCTTCCCCTTCTTGAAAACAAAGCCGTCCTCGGCGTTGCTTAATCTGAAATGTGGCTAACAAAAGAGACAAGGTGTACATGTTGTATATGTATATATCATCCATTTTTACTTCCCTCGGTTTTTGCACATATGACACATGTATACATGAGTAACTTTCATAGTTCATAAAATATAAAGCCAAAATATTATCAGAAGAAGTAGAAGGCATGAAAATGTTGCAACTCAGTTTGCACATATAAGTGAAGCTCTTATTCGTATCAAAAGATTGACAATGTTCATCATTAAACCATCCCAACATTGGTGAATAAAATTTAATTTCTTAAAATTTACATGCTACAACATGCTTAAATAAGCAAAGGTGCAACAAGTCATTTGACACAAAATCATTACAAAGATTAGAGGTCATATCAAAATGATTAAACTTTGGCATAATTATTTTCAAATGTATTTGATCCAAATCAGATTTATTCCCTGATTCACATGGTTCTTTTGCATCAATAGTTAATTCAATGGGTCCACTAAAAGTTGTTGATATTTTAGTTGTTTCATCACATGGCACATTCATAATAGTAACATAATTCTCTAAAATAGGTGGTGTGCTCAAATCAATAGGTAACTCAACACATGATGTATTCAAGTCAACTAGGCATTCATCATCCTCATGTGAAGTTATGTCATCAATACCTTTAGTGTTACCTTGTTGCAATGACTCAGATGATGTAGATACAGATGGTGGTAATGTACCATAGACATGAGGTGATGTCGCACTCACAATTTGAGGTGTTGCCGCTCTAGCAGTTGCATCGAGGGAGGATACAACCAGTGGTGGTGACCATGAACTGGAATAGTAGTTGTCGTAGTCTCCCAACGCATCTTTCTGCATTTGTCTCTCAAAGGTACAAGCATGAACATACATACCAGTAATTCAACGTGGAATATAATGAAATCTTGCGCGAATGTCATGGTTCAAAACCACGAAAAAATCTATTCTTTGTATCATCCTCAGATTCATCTATGTCACAATGATGCATATAAGATTTGAACTCCTAGTAGTAAGCATTAACAGTGTTACCGCCTTGTTTTAATTGTCCTAATTTGCTAAGAAATTCACGACGATAGTAAGCAAGAACAAATTGATGTCTCATTATAGCTTTCAATTCTTTCCAAGTTGTGGGTTGGTTATCTATGTTTTTCTTACGATGCCCACTCCACCAAACAGAAGCAAAACCAGTAAATGCTCTAGTGGCAGCTCGTACTCTCTCAAGTTCAGAAAAATCATGGTGACTAAAAACTTGTTCTACTTCAAGCTCCCAATCAAGATACTGTAACACCCCATGTATTAAGCTACAGTAATCCCCCTTTTTGATAATGCCAAGTCAGCATGATTAACAGTGCATGATCATCATTTGCATCATATTGCATTTTAACTCCTAAGTCAAAATATTCAAATTAAATAAAAGTTGTTCAAACACAGAAACTGAAATGTTCATTAAATAATAAATATTCCAGAGACCATACTAAAATTTTAACCAACAATTAATAAATTAATTAGGTGACTCTAATATTACCAAAACAGCAAGGTTTAATACATTTTGTTTATTATAAAATTTGTGTTAAACTCCAATTGTCTCCAAACCAATTTTTGGCAGTAGTAGATATTACATGGCATCTAATGGTGCAAGTCACATGTTTTGCTAAAGTCATTTGGTGGCCTAACTATTTACAAAACAGAAAATATGAGAAAAGAAATAAGAAAAGGAACATAAACAAATATAAAAGAAAAACAAACCCCCCCCCCCCCCGGCCCAACTGGGCCACGGCCTAGCCAGGCCGGCCCATTTCCCTGGCCTATATGGCCTCGCACCGATCGGCCAAAAACCTAAACCCCCACCCCGATCCCCTTCCCCCTGGATCTCGCGCGCCCCCGTCGCCGCCCCGCGCCCGACGCCGTCACCGCCTCGTCCACCTCGCTGGACCCGCCGACGCCACCCGGAGCAACCCCTTCCCCGTCATCGTCCACGCCGGCACCCGAGCCCGGCGATTCGTCGCAACCCCCCCCCCCCCCTCACCCACGCCTCGCCGCCAACCGGAGCTACTTCGCCGACCTCGACGCCCCAGAGCCGCTCGCCGTTGCCGCCTCGTCTTCATCTCCTCCCCGACATCATCACCGTGCCTCGCCGGCGTACCACGACACCGGGGGTGAGCCACCCCCTCCGCCTCTCCTCTTGCCCCGCGTGCCGCTGCCACCACCGCCCCGCCTGCGAGCTCCGGCTGCTGCTGCCGCTGGTCGTGCCCGGCGACGCCTCCAGCTCGCGTCCACGCCCGCCTCGCTCGCCTGCCCCGTCCCCTGCCCTGCAGCCTCGCTCGCCAGTCACCGCCGCCCCGCACGCGTCGACCGGCCCCGCCCGCGCCTCCTTGCGTAGCACCTCGCGCCGGCCACCGCTCGCCGGGCCTCGCCCCTCTCCCCGCGTCACCCATGTCCGGCCGCCGCAGGCCCCAGCCCGCGCCCCGCCATGGCCACGGCCATCGGCCGGGTCCGCCCCGACGGGCGCCCCGCCCGCGCCTGTTAAGCCACCCGCCCCAGTGGCCTTCTGTGCCACTGGCAGCCGGGCCCCATGCCCTGGAAAACGATTAAAAAAGATTAAAAAGAAAAACAATTAAAAATAAATAATTAATAATTAATTAATAGTTAATTAACTTAATTAACTCTGTTTTATTAACCTAATTATCTAGTTAATCTAACTAATCTGTAATTAGTATAATTAGCCTGACGTGACATTGACAGGTGGGACCCACTGGTCCTAACGTCACAATGACATCATGATGATGTCACCCTGCTACTGTTTTGGATAATTCGAATTAATAATAAATCTGTAATTTCAGAACATTGTTTAAACTTTGAAAAATCATATAAAATAATCCGTAGCTCAGATCGAAAAACTTTGTACATGAAAGTTACTCAGAACGACGAGACGAATCCGAATACGCTGTCCGTTCATCCACCACATGTCCCTAACTATCCGAACATGGAACCGTTCCCCTCCGGTCATCTGTCTGACAAATGTCCGAAACCGGGAAAACATTCCCGGATGGATTCCTCCTTCCTCGGTGACGTGCAACCATACGTTAGGACACACCCGGCACTGCTTATTGTCATGCCGTACTTTGCGTTGCTCATGTATGCTCTATATTTATACTGTTTCCTCCCCCTCTTCTCTCTCGTTAGACCCCGACGCAGTTCCCTAAGACCGACGCTGCTCCGGAGCCTGAAGACACCATTGACAACCTTGCCCTTACCGCCGAGCAACCAGGCAAGCCCCCCCCCTTGAGCATACCGATATCGCCCATTCTATTTTCTCATGCTTGCATTAGAATTGCTGCTGCTGCTTTACCT
The DNA here is from genome assembly GCA_011799875.1 of Thinopyrum elongatum. Lineage (NCBI taxonomy): Eukaryota > Viridiplantae > Streptophyta > Magnoliopsida > Poales > Poaceae > Thinopyrum > Thinopyrum elongatum. The sequence continues at coordinate 416,018,941 of CM022298.1, forward strand.
ATTCTGATGCATAACCTGTTTATTGTAACCTGCTGTTGATAATTACCTGCATAACCTAGACTGCTTAGTATATGCTGGGTAGAGACCTATCAGTGACCCCACTAGTCCCGACTGCCCCGCTGGATTATCAGAAGACCCGATCAACGGGATTGAAGACCAGGCCCCGGCACCGCACTTCACCCCCTTAGTTGTAACGACACTGCAGCGTTACTATCAAGTGCCGAGGGTGAAACCTCTTGTAGCACTTCTGATGTTAACTCTGTAGAGTAGCTATTTGGTCGTGGTCATCGAGGGTGATTCCTCCTTCACCACTTCCGATAACGACGCAGTCGTGCAACACATCAAGTGTGAACCCATCGAGGGTGAATCCTCCTACGTTCACCTTGATAGTTACATCAAGTGGGTATCCGTCGAGGGTGATACCTCGGATTCCCTTGATGTTATGGACACACGTCTACTGTGACTTTACCCCTGCACCCTGTTAGAAATGGGTCGGCCCCGAGGGCGACCCGAGGGAGTTACTTTAACTGCAGGACTGGAGGGACAGGCGGTACCGCCCAGTAGAGGTGGACCTGAGTTCCCGACAGTCTTTTGTGAGACGGGTTGAGCTGGATGGTGCCCGAGTGAGAATACGAGGCGTGGCCGGGCATTCTTGGCCCTTGCCGCAAGTCCTCGAGACGGGGCGACGGGGTCACATCGATCGTGAGTCTCTGCTCGTTACCGCACTACCAAGGTACTAACGGTTTGGATATTTGATCTGAGTGGGCCTCTGGCCCGATAGCACTAACCACCACGTGGGCATAGTATGGGCATTCTGCATCATATGCATCAGCCGAAAGCTCTGTCAGACGTCTAGTTCAGCATGGCAGCACGGACGGACCGGCGCCTTCCTGTAGTGTTGGTGCCTGGCTTCACTGTGTGCGCAATGACCCAGAGGGTGAGGGGCGATGGCCAAGACCCCCTTGCGCTTAGGATGTAGACCAGCGGGGACCTCTCTGCTGAGCTGTAGGTAGGGTTGCGGTGTGTCATTTGGCCGAGGTCGGGCATGACCCGGAAAAGTGTGTCCGGCCGGAGTTAAGCGAGCGTGGTGGGTAAGTTGGTGCACCCCTACAGGGAAGAACTAATCTATGCATAGCCGGATCCTCGGTAACGGACACTCGGAGTTGTATCCCGATTGATACAAATAGAATTGGATACTATGGCTCTGGGATTGCTTCTCGCAGGGAGTCGAGAAGGGATCTCAGGACGAGGTTGATGACTGTATGGCTCTGGGATTGCTTTCTCGCAGGGAGTCGAGAACGGATCTCTAGGTGAGGTTTATATCATTACTGCTACCTTATATTGTACTGTTCTACTCTCTTCTATTGCTGCAAGACCTCTGAAGATGCTAGTCTTCGATAGGACTAGGCCTTCTCTCTATTCTGGCTTTTCTGCAGCCCAGTCCACAGATACAGCCTCCCTTTGAAAAGGTTGCATATGTAGTGTAGATCCTTGCTTGCTGAGTACTTCTGAGTACTCACGGTTGCTTTGTTTGCCTTTTTCTCCCCATATCAGTTTGTCGTGACCAGAGGACGGAGTCCCCTGAGACAGATGCCCCGTCGATCGACTACTACTACTACCCCGAGGATGGATACTACTACGAGTTGACTGACGACCAGGAGTAGGATCGAAGGGTCCCAGGCAGGAGGCCTACGCCTTTCGATCATAGTGTTTTATTTTGCCCTGCCTTTCTAAAGGCCTTTCTGTGCTTTCTTTTATATTTGTACTCAGATATCTGATGCTTCCGCTGACGCTTGTATGCGAGCTGATGTATTCGAGCCCTCGAGGCCCCTGGCTTGTAATATAAAGCTTGTATGACTTTATTTATGTTTTAGAGTTGTGTTGTGATATATTCCCGTGAGTCCTTAGGCTTGATCGTGTGAATTTGCGTGTATGATTAGTGCACGATTGAGCCGGGGGCATCACAGATACATAGTAGGATTAAATCTACCCTGAAAAGACAGTAGAGCGATAACTTGATTGTATGCTTGTGTGTGTAGTCGCACCTCTTGTGGTGGTGAAGATGTGTCCGTCGTCAAAGAACTTCTATCTCCAGAACCTATCATGATTAGTAGAAACAAGAAACAAAATTCGAGAATAATGTTCCTATGAACGACTAGGATGTGGTGGTAAAGCGCTCAAAGTAAAGCAAATATCAATATCTTACAAGCTCTTACCATGCAGTAGGTGGTGACAGGTAACCAGCGGTGTCAAATAACTCCAAAGATTGAGTAAAGTGATTGCCAGGGGAACGTACGTATACACGGTGTAGAAATAGGTGGAGCTTGGAAGGCTTAAATATATGGTAGCAAAAGATTAGCAATAATCAATTCAGAGATGCAATGTTGAATAAACGCTCAACGACGATACTGTGCTGGTCCTAGGCTAGATCGGACTAAAGACGCAAGCCTAGAACACTAATGGGGTCATGTTGTAGCACAACTAACAGCAACAAAGGATGTGAAGTAGCACTGGACAGCAAGATAAAAGCGAAGATCATAATGGCAGTAAAGATAATGATGAGAAATAAGCTCCAACCAGGATATATCAAACACTCTCCCTACAACTTTTCTCTGGAAAACTTTATGCTAATTTTTTGATAATTTTTCTACAGAATTCTACTGACTCAAGCTTTCCAATGCAAAAAGAATCACTCAATTCCGAGTTGATATGAGGAGTCAAGAAAAATTCTAAAACTGACTTGAAAAACTGGAACAAGCTGTGTTCGCGAACTTCGGATGGCAAAAAGACCTATTTAGAAGCTGATTTTGAGGTGCCAAATATTAAACAAGCTTTTGCAACAACTCAGATGCAGCTCGTCGCTAGATTTAATTTGAGTACTTGTGGAGCCAAAACAGACTACATATGAAAAAGATATGCCTGTTTTACTGAACACTCCGCAAAACAGATTCCGATCCGAATTGATGTACGAGATTGAGTCTATCCAAAATTTCTCTTTTTTTCCTCACTTTTTTTACTTATTTTTATCTTCTATTTTTTTCTCTCACTTTTTTTACCTTTTTCTCTCTTTCCCAAACAAACTGGATAGATGCAGATTGGATCAGGCGAATATGCGAACGACCTCAAGTATGATTATGACAATGAATGATGGGTAGCACGTGGTGGAAATTGATGGATGGGGTGGTGGACAGCGGAAGGGATAATGATGCAGCAGCGGCGTGACTAGTGTGAACAGAACTCAAAACTCTAAAGGAACTAGACACTAAGACCCGCAACTCAACACGACGATCTAACCGATAATTCAACTATGCAAACAATGAAAAGAAAATTGCAAAGGCTCAGACTGGCTGGGATAAAGAATGAACAGATCTAACTTTTTTATGGCTTTTTCTTGGACAATAGGTAAGAAAATAAATCTATCTAGGGATAACTGGAAATTCTCACCGAGCAACCTGAAAACTGATACCACTTGATAGAGGCGAGGGTCCTGATCTTTCGATGAGATGATAACTATCGATTTGGTGGAGGCAACTTTCACGATTCGACTACAAGCATGCATGACATTGCGCCTTAGCAATCGCTAAACCAATCTCTGGGAGGTTACTGACGATGCCGGAAGCACGATCAGCCTGACCATGAAGGTCTATTCCTTCATGCAATCGAAGAACAAGCAAGAATATGGTAATGCAATCTGAATATTGCGAATGTATATGAAGTATTGATAAAAGTGGGGATCCAAAAACGGTCTTGGTTTGGTCGTTGGACACAAACAAAGTACACGAAGTTGCATTGGCTAACTTTTAAATAAACAAATCCTGAGGAAAAAGCTACTAGATTGATATACTTATATAGGAGCAAGGGGTGGCGGCCAAGGAGGTGGGAGGACGTCCCAAGGCATCCTAAAGCCAACCCTAGGTCGTACAAGGCTCATGGGCCCAAGTGAAGGTGATGCAACACCATTGGATTTGTAGTTTGACTCGGATTCTGCTGCTGCATCAGATTGTTTCATCAACATCTCAATGCTCCGGATGAATTTGAAGGTGATTCCAATTGGGTTGGAAAGTGCACAAAATAAACTTTCCAACAAAAAAAATAATCACCCAATTCGAAGTCCGGAAGAAAGAGATCTTGGCGTTTTGAGTCAGGTATGTCTATGCAGTCCGAATCTGAGTCCAGAACGTGGGGGACTTGGACTCTATCTTCTCTTGGGCCAAAAGTGACATGAGATGACTTTTTGAACAGCACCCAAACGTCTCTTTTCCACTTATCTTCATATGTGGATTGTACAAATGTCCCATACACCTGCAATTAGACATGGCACAAAAGTCTGTGAAGTATTTTTGTCTTGGATAGCATAAATAAATTATTGCATAGTTTGCATTCGAAATCACCTCACACATACGCGTGTTTGCAATTATTTTGGTCGTATCCAAGGTAGTCATGTCCTCATCACCACCGTTCCGATGAAATTTTGATGACACCACACACTTGTTTATTGAAGCTTCTAAACTGAGGAATCAAATGGTAGATCCCATGCACACATCTACCGTGGTAGAGAATTTTCCTCGTGGCCTCATCACGAATCAAAAATAAGTAGGGGTGAAACTAAAAAAAAACTTTGTTATCTATGGCAATACGATGAACAGAAAGAAGATTTTTCTCAGTTTGTGGGACATGTAAGATATTTCTAAGATGAATATTCCGATGAGGGGTATTGACAATTGCATGACCAACATGATCTATCTTCATACCTTCACCGTTTGCGTTGTGGACTTGATCATGGCCATGGTACTTCTCGTTCATGGTCACCTTTTCAAGCTCATTGGTGATGTGATTTGTGGCTCCAGAGTCAACGTAACAATTGGTATCAACTCCATAAGATGTATCTGCAGCTGCTGCAACTTTCTTGCGTTGGGAATTGTTCTCGGCATAGCGCCAATCACAATCCTTTGCAATGTGTTTTTTTTTGCAAATTTGACATTTATTTTCATACTCATCATAACCTTGAAATGGATGACCCCTATTGTTGTTGTAGGAGGGGCGCCGGTTATTGCCAGAGTAGTATTAGTTATTGTTGTGGTAGTGGATGCCGCCACCATCGCCGCCACCGCCACCGGTGTTGTAATTGCTGCTGTTGCCGGTGTTGTAGTTATTGCCACTGTTGTTACCACCATAGCCGCTGCCGCGACCACCACCCTTGCGGTAGCCCTTGGGAGACCCGCCACGGCCTCTAGCAGCGAGATTGGCAGAGGATTTGAAGGCACCTGCCCCCGTTCCTTGGAACATCTCAACTCGTTGGTCAAAATTCGAGACCATGCCGAAGAGATCATCCATGGTCAAGGGGGAGATGATGCGGAGCATCCTACGATCTTCCCCATGTACACTATGACTACTCCTCAAGCCCCAAGTGGACCTACAACGAGACCTCAAGCATACGCCATTGGACACAAGATGAACCTGCTCCTAAATGTTTCCCCTTTCCATTCGTGCGAGACATGGTTGCTACCTCATCAAAGATACTATATGTACTTAGGAACCGAGGAGACGACCATGGAGATGCTCGGAACATTGGACAAGTCCCCAAGTACATGGATGAAGAAGCTCGATGAAGAAGGACGTCAAGGTCCTACAGGCTCCGGACATCCGGCCCCAGCCCGGACATCCGGCACAACCCTCGGAAATCTGACCCCTTCCTATCCAGAGAGCTCCGGAAGCGACCCCGACAGCCCGGACATCCGACCCCATGCCCCGGACATCCGGCTCCTCCCGAAGCCCCGGACATCTGGCCTCTTCGCCCGGACATCCGGTCCCGCCTATCCAGAGAGCACATGAATCGGGCTAGTCCAGCCCGGACATCCGGCGCCTGTCTGCGCACAGTGAACGGGCCAAGGGCCCATGTACCCCTCCAACTCGTCCCACTTTGCACTACGACTATATATAGACTCCTACCCCCTCCTAGCTAGGGTTAGCATTGGTTTAGCTCATTTAGAGATAGAGCTTTGCTCATCCTTGTGGTTCTCCTCCATCGAGAGACCGCAGCCTCTACGGAGAAGATCCACACTTGGATTCAAGACCCCTCACGAAAAGATCCCTCGCGGACTCAAGGCCTCCTCACGGAGATGAACTAGTTACCTCTGTATCTTTCCTTTGTTGACTTTGGATCATGTATCTCGTTGTGTGTTCAGATCTAGCACATGTGTGATCATTTCTTGTTGATTTGAGCGTTTCCTCTCGTTCCCCTCGTGTTTTTTCCCTCGTGTTCTTCGTGGGAATCACCTCCAATCGTGAAAGATCGGCCTACACCAGATTAGCCCCGTATCATATGGTATCATGAGCCACGTTGATCATGAATTTGGAGCCTCCCCCATCGTTTTCTAGCCTTCTTTTGCTTGATTTCGTCCTAAATTCGAAAATCCCCACCAAAAATAGCCACCAATTTTTTTGTGATTTGTTGGTTTGATGACGTTTTGTTGATTTTGATCCATGGATTTGCTTGGTTTCAAGTGGATCTAGCTTTCCCCCATCTTTATCACCATTTCCATCCACAAAATCCGTCAAATTTTGCCCCCAAAATCATCAATTTCTGCCCCAAGTCGAGTTTCGAAGTCCAAATCTCGATCTGGAATCGTCAGGCCGGACATCCGGGCCATCTAGCCGGACATCCGGGCCCCAAGCCGGACATCCAGCTCCTGGAGCACAAAATCTGCATGATTCTGGACATCAGCCCCCGGATATCCGACCCCCACCCCCGGATGTCTGACCCCTGGGATTTCAGCCTCCCATGTTTCACCGTTTTAACCATAACTAATTCATCCGGAGTCCGATTTTGACGTTCTTTAGCTCGTTTTGAAGCTATTGACATCCCCCATCCCATAAAAATACTATCACCATCATTTGACTCCATCAAATTTTTGGAACTTTGGCATCTTTGCCTAGGGCTTCCACCACATCCTCCGCTATACCACCACCGACTTCGGCAACCTAACCCATTTTGTCCCTCATCGCATTTAAGGTTGTTTGAGTTGTGATTCGAGTCTCCTAAGGTGTTTCAGCTACTTAGGGATGGTTGCTTCTTCATCAACCACCACCATAACTTCCGCATAGGCTTGCTCACCATACACTTCCGCCACCTCAACTTAACCCAATTTTGTTTGTGTTGTGAGTTGTGTCTCCTAGGTGTTTCGGCTACTTAGGGACCGTGCTTTCAACTCCGACACCGTGTATAGTCCACCATACTCTTCCGCCACCTTAACCCATTTTGACTGGGTTTCCACCAATACTTCCGCAACCACCACCGCTTTTCCGCTACCACCATTTGACATTTGTATTTGAGATTTTGAGTTTGCGGTTTTTCCGTTTCCTAAGGTGTTTCGGCTAATTAGGAACGGTTCTACATCAAGAACATCGCCACGAGGTCGTCATCGACATTGACCACTTCATCATTTTGACACCATCAACCGTAAGCAAGGACGGTAACCTCGACGACATCCATTGCCATTGCATTGATAACCCCTAGCCCATTTTGCGTCACTTGCCTATCGAGACTAGCCATTGAGTATTGTCGGTAACGTTACTTGTGCATATTAGTGATCATCGATCTACACCTTCCATTGCATACATACCATATCATCTTGGTATCATCATATCATCCCTTCTGTCACAAGATTGTTCCCGCATATACACAATTGCTATCTTGGTTTGTGCATTTCACATAAGTTGCCATACAAAAAAAAATAAGATTTTAAGCAAAAGAAAAAGAGAGCAAAGAAGCTTGTAAGCAATAGCCATAGCATCCTACCACATTGCATATAAGATTGTCATATCCGATCATCTTGGATCATCTTGAGAGAAACACCGGGAATCATATATATATATAGCATACTTGGGATAGAAGTCGTTGCATTTTTGTCTCCTATAGGTTGTGCACAAGTGTCGTATCCGCCTATTGAGCAATCGTGCTAGCGTCTCTCTAGCGTTGTGCAACAAGAGCATTTTCCGTGGATTCCACATTTTGATCTCATTCCTTGGTTGCATGACCCCATCTATCTATCCGTGTGTGTGTTTCCGTGTATCATTCATTGCTATTGGTCTACTTGTTTCACTCGCGAATTTGTGAATCTCTTTCAACATTATTGACTCTTGCTAACATTTTTTCATCAAATTTTTGTGCCACTATCCTCACCGAGCTCCACCAAAAGCTTTACTTGTGTAGGTATGAGAATTGACAAGATCCAGTATCAATTGTGCTATTTCCTTGCTACACTATTGAGTGATCATTGATCCATTTTCAACATTGGATAAGGTACATTTGGTCTAGTTCTTCTCTTTCTCCCACTCACATTTGCTCGAGTCTTGTGATGGATAGGAAAAACATTTTATCTCCGGTCTCGACAATGACGGCACGAATAACTACATCAACACTCGTCACTTCGGACTACAACAAGAAATGCAAGGTGTACAATCTACCTTGCGAAAGCGCATCGACAACCTCGCCATCGACATACGACATTCTGAAGCAAGGAAAAGGGACTACATCAACAACAAGTTGGACAAGCTCAAGGATCAACTACGCGACATGATGGCCAACTACAAGTCTTCTTCCCCTTTGTCATCTTCAAGGCGGCGGCGAGCGAGTCAACCATCTTCAGAGCACCCATGCGATGCAAGCGCAATTCATCCACGTCCACATCTCCATGGCGACCATCATCACATTCGTGATCCACATCATCATGAAGGACAAGTCACCTCCAAGCATCATGTGCACGACAACGACGAACAACACCATCAACATGAAGATGCTCGAGACGCGCAAACCTACAAGTCCCAACAAGCTCTACATCAAGCTACGGCCAAACTTCATGAGCACAAGAGAAGACCGTGAGACAAGCACCACCAAGAGGAAGCTACGGCTACCACCACCACTTCGGCATCTTCGCCAAGTGCTATCAAGGCATCTTCGCCTTTGGACGTACGGCATCTTCGCCTACTTCCCACGAGTACACCTACATCGACATCATCAAGTCCAAGGAGACCACCTACAAGCGAGGGCGACACTTCCCTGTTCGGAAGCCCTTCAAGGAAGATGGCCGAGCATGGGAAATTCCCTTCGGTCATGGAGACGAGCTACGAGGTGCCACATCATATGGGCCTCCAACAACAATACGGTGACAAGAAGGTCGAGCTAGGGCCATCCCCTTCGACCACGGTGACGAGCACGAACCTCTTCAGCAACATGAAGACGGCGCCCATATTGGACTCATACTCCGAGTCAAGCTACGCGAGCGCACATGAGACCTTCTCTTTGATCTCGGAGGAGAGTGATGATTTGCCACTTCCTACAACACTCATCTTTGGAGGCGTTATGGATGAGGAGATTGAGCATGGGACTATCCCTTCAACCAAGGCGGCGATAGGAGTTGAGCATGGAGACATTTGCACCTACATCTCTCCGACACCTATATATGATGAGATGCCACAATTCCCATGTGAGGAGAGCCACCACCCCATGAGGACATGAGTGATATGAGTGACTCCACCATATGTGACATTGAGTGCATTTCCTATGAGAGGATGAGCGTGACCACCACTAGCCCCACACATGAGAGCATGCCACACATCCTATGTAAGGTTGAGAGCCATTTGAGTGACTCCACCAACCATACGAGTGAGAGCATCCAAGAGGGAGTGAGTGAGCCACAACACTTAGTGAGTGAGGTAGTTGATAGGGCACGTGAGGCCACTATGATTTCTAACGACTTAACCTTTACTCCGAGTGTGTTTTCCTTTTTGGTGCTAGATCTCCAACAAGATGAAGCGCCAATCCTCGACAAGTCCATACCTCCAATGGGCAAACCGATGGCCATGATGGACGATATTGCACCCCCCACATGGTACCATCAAGTTGATGAAGCTATTGACCAAGTGTCAATTTTTGCAACCTCACCTAAAACACATGAGTGGAGCTCTAAAGGTAACATAGGTGATGGTACTTCACTTGTCCCACTAGTGGACTATCCTGACAATGATTGCTTGCATGATGTTGATCACCTTATGGATTCATCACATACTTTGTCTTCTACATGCTTAGATATGCCACCCATTTATGATGAATATGATGATGAGCATGTCGAATTGCCTAGTTGTGATGCTATGCTCCATAGGATATCATGTGAAAATTCCATTGGTCACTTCATGTTTGACAATCCATTAAACTTGTCATATGCTATGAGTGAGATCTCCCATATTGCATCATTTCAATCTCAACATAGTAACTATGCATGCCCCATTAAAATAAATCCTATTTGCACTTATGGCATAGATGACGAGATGATGGTCATTGGCTTTTGTTTTTCATGTGATGATATTGCCATGCTTCCTTTACATGATTTGCGCAATTCATCTACTATGCCATGCCATGATCACATTGCTTCGGACATGCATTGTTTTGGATGTTTTCAATATTCTCCATGTGATGCTTCCACTAATGCTCATGAGGAGACCCCCATAGTTTCCTCATACATATTAGGAGATTTTGATGCATTTCATACTTTGCATGATTCCCATGATTGTGTGCACCATATGCATTCCATGAATAACAATGCTCTACGTATTTCTCATGATGCATTACACAATTTGAGTCTTCATTATGCTATACATAACAACAAACCTATCATGATGGATGACATGTTTCTATATCACGCATCTCATTTATTTAGGCTTTGGCTATTTTGTGCTAACCAACACATGCACGTGTGCATCATGATGGATCATGTGTACATTTACCACACACACACAATTTTCCCTTTGCCTTTGTTTTGTGTAGGTACTCACATATACTCGCCAACCTCTCAATCCCAAGAGTTGACGAAATGAGCTCTTGAGAGCAACGATGACTTGGGATCCCATGGACTATCCTTACCACCGTTCCCTTCGCGCAACGACTGCGCACATCTCTTCTACTTGGCTCTCACACGGCTATGGGCTATATACCAATTGTCACCTTATACCCATTTTACCGTGTTCACTTTGCATGTTATGCCTCTTTATATGCCTTTGCCATGCAATTGTGACCCTTGCGTGCATTTACCGATGATTCACCATTATGCTACTTCTATGTGTATTTGCATGCTTGGTGGAGATCCTTGTTGCTATTACCATGTTTTCCTTGTACCTCATGCTTGTGATATGTCATGTGCATTATATATGCCCACTATTTGCCCACATGACATGATGACCTTTATTACCTCTAGTATGTTGCATCTTTGCACTACTAGCTTGCATGACTTGTTTACGATGATCACTTGCTTAGTTGCATCACCCATGATCCATTCTTGCTCGTTTCATTGGGTTGATAGCATATATGTTCATGCCTCTCACTTGATTTGTCTAGATCATTGTATCTTGTCTCCATTAGTTGCATCTCTCATATCCCCTTGTATTGATTGCCAACTTGCTATGCTTGTTGATTTTGGAGACTTGGATACCTTACATGTGACGCGTGCTTATTTGATTGAGCTTCTTGTCTTTGGTTGTTCCCGCATCTTATGCCTACATACCATGCCCTACACCCTTGTACTTTCTTATGATAAGAATGATGAAAACACTTGTTGGGTACTTCACCACACGGATGTTTGGTTTTGCATTTCCGCTAACCTCATTTGTTTTTCCGAGTGTTTGTCATTCTCTTTCATTTTGGAGAATTCACAAGGCGGCACCATCACAAGACATATTGGTTATGTGAAGGCGTACATGATGTGCGACACCAACATTTTCGAGAAACTACAAAAGGTGAACTCCTTCCCTTTGAGCCATCTTCAAATATGCATATTGGATGGGTCATTCTTTCATTGTTGCCTCCTTCTTTTTGTCTACATGATACATCTATTGGATGGAGGACCGACATTGGAGATGGACCCTATGGACCTTCAAGTTGAGAAGTGCTCGAACTTAGTGGATGCGCCTAGTTTGGAAGCACCACCGTACCACCACTTATGCCACGACATCGAGCCATGGTACAACACTACCCATGACAAGTTTGCACTTTATGCATGGATTGACTTGCATTATGATTGCCTTGTTGCATCTTCTATTCCCATGTCATCCATGATATATGAGCTTGTGCATTTTCTTAGCAAATTTGTTGTGATCTTCCTTGATGGCATATTCATACATAATGATCGCATTGCCTACCATCAATTGCATGATAACACAATCATATTGAGCATCCATTGCCATGTTCATGCTCTTGATAAACGATCGTACTATGACATCATCTTGCACAATGGTAGATTTTTCTTTGTGCACCGTGACAATTACCACACCTTCGTGCGTGCATCAAATGTTTTCGCTCCCATGAATGCTTTACATATCATTCTATATCATTTGGCTAAGCTTCATGCACCTTGTCATGATCAATCTTCTCGGACGAACACATGCTTACTTGATGGACACCTAGTGTGCTCTAACCATTGTATTTCCGAGTGTCGTTTGTGTTTGCTCTTTTTGCATGTATACCACTCCGGCGACACCTTGGAGTACTTGGATTGCGCCATGTCTTCAACTCAGTCCAACTACAAGTTCGTCCATGACAACCATTTCCATGGTGATGAGGTTTACGATTCGAGGTCGGATCTTTCTCAAGGGGGGGGGAGGGGAGAGATGATGCGGAGCATCCTACGATCATCCCCATGTACACTACGACTACTCCTCAAGCCCCAAGTGGACCTACGACGAGACCTCAAGCATACGCCATTGGACACAAGGTGAACCCGCTCCTAAATGCTTCCCCTTTCCATTCGTGCGAGACATGGTTGCTACCTCATGCAAAGATACTATAAGTTCTTAGGAGCCGAGGAGACGACCATGTAGATGCTCGAAACATTGGACAAGTCCCCAAGTACATGGATGAAGAAGCTCGACGAAGAAGGACGTCAAGGTCCTACAGGCTCCGGACATCCGGCCCTAGCCCGGACATCCGGCCCAGCCCGAACATCCGGCCCGACCCTCGGAAATCCGGCCCCTTCCTATCCAGAGAGCTCCGGAAGCGACCCCGACAGCCCGGACATCCGACCCCATGCCCCGGACATCCGGCTCCTCCTGAAGCCCCGGACATCCGGCCTCTTCGCCCGGACATCTGGCCCTGCCTATCCAGAGAGCACAGGAATCGGGCTAGTCCAGCCCGGACATCCGGCCGAGGCCCGGACATCCGGCTCCTCGCGAGCCGCCGGACATCCGGCCCCCAGCCGGACATCCGGCGCCTGTCTGCGCACAGTGAACGGGTCAAGGGCCCATGTACCCCTCCAACTCATCCCACTTTGCACTACGACTATATATAGACTCCTACCCCCTCCTAGCTAGGGTTAGCATTGGTTTAGCTCATTTAGAGATAGAGCTTTGCTCATCCTTGTGGCTCTCCTTCATCGAGAGACCGCGGCCTCTACGGAGAAGATCCACGCTTGGATTCAAGACCCCTCACGGGAATATCCCTCGCGGACTCAAGGCCTCCTCACGGAGATGAACTAGTTACCTTTGTATCTTTCCTTTGTTGTCTTTGGATCGTGTATCTCGTTGTGTGTTCGGATCTAGCACATGTGTGATCGTTTCTTGTTGATTTGAGCGTTTCCTCTCGTTCCCCTCGTGTTCTTCGTGGGAATCACCTCCAATCGTGAAAGATCGGCCTACACCGGGTTAACCCCGTATCAAACTTCTAACAAATCGTGTACGTTTAATCTTGATCTTTAACAAGACATCCATAACAGCCGCCATAATATATCTTTAACACATACAAGATGTTGTGTCAAAGGCTTCCATTGATCCCTTCACCAAATACCTGGGGTTGCAAGGCTCATGGCTCACCCCATACCTTACCGGACTACCCACACATGGAAATCAGATCACATGATTTTTTTTATTAAAGAACACATCTTGAGATTGATTGATTGCATTCTTATAATAGATGCCTTGTGCGATGCACGATTACATGTATGAACTAGATGAGAGAGGGCTATGGTGGTGGAGATGGCGGTGGCTAGGGTTTGTGGATGAAGATGAAGATGAATGGGTTGTGGATGTGCTTGACGCTCCTCCTCTGCTCTCCCCATTGACATTTCGATGGGGTCCGCTTAATAAAAGTTGTTCAGGTGGACGAGCTGCCCCGGTTTCCACGCCAAACGACTGCTCAAACGGGCGCTCGCGGTCGCATGAAATGCCGTCTTTTGCTCTAGTGTCCCTCTGACGCCCCTTGATGATTTGTTTCTTCTCCATTTCCCCTCATTTCCTTTCTCCCATGTGATATCTTCCCTTTTAGCCCATTGTAACACCCCCTTGTAATGGCCACAGTGATCAGCTGTTAATAATGCCATGTCATCATCATTTGCAGTGCCAAATCATTTGGGTTAGTTATCCAATTCAAATGCAAATCTGAAAAATCAACTCAAATTCAAAAGTGAATTATAAAGTTGATCAAACACTGTTGGGAAAATGTTCATTAAATGGCAAATAATCCAGGAAAATTTGTAAAATCATCATCATTGAAGTTGGAGTTAGAAAAGTGACTCTAACAAGATGAAACAGCACTAAAACAGAATATTCAAATTCATTTAAATTCTTTTCAGCTTCAAATGAATTCCAAATTTGTCCAAACCACTTTTTGGTGAGAGCTAAAATGGCACTGTAATATTTGGACCAAGTTCCATATTTTACAAAACTGCTAAAGTGGCTTAATCATTTCCAAAACAGAAAAGAATTAAAGAACAAAAAAAAAAGTGAAAAACTACTGTGGACTGGGCCTAAGTGCACAGTGCACTTAGACCCAGCCCACCAGGCCGCTCCCCTCTCTCTCCGTCGTCGTGTCGGCGCGTCCCTGGCCGAGCGCGCGCTCGCCGCTGCGGCGCCGACACGGCGATGCCGCCGACACTACAGTGAGGAGGAGGGGATAAGAACGGCGCCTGTCCACTCCCCCTGGTCCTCCCCGTCATTCCTCCTTCAGCCACGCTCGCATCGCTTCTCCTTCCCCCTCAGATCCGGGAGCAGCCGGACGCGGCCGCCGCCGCTCGACGCCGTGCTCGCGGCTACCGGACTCGCATCGCCTCGTCGAGATGTCCCTCGCCTCCGCCGTGGTCGACCGCGTCGCCTGAAGCTCTCTGGTGGAGCAGGGGAGCTCCACAGGCGTCGTTTTTCTCCGCCCCCTTTGCTTCGGTCGCCGGCGCCTCTCCGTTGATCCCCGGCGCAGCAGCTACTAAACCACTCGCCGGGCCTACGTGTGAGCCTGCACGGTGAGCTTCTCCCCTCCTCTCTCTCGCTGCGCCATAGGAACCGCCGTAGCTAGCCGCCACCGTAGTCGTGCTTTGGCCGCCGCCGACGAGCTCGTGCTCGTGGCCATGGCCGCTTCCGTGCTTGGCTAAGCACCGCGCTGTGCTCCTGGCAACCCCGGGAGTCGAACGCGCACTCGCACGTACCCCCTCGAGCCGCGCAGCCGCGATCCCGTCCAGACCCCGAACTCCGGCGCCGCCCGCGAGCTCACCGTCGACGGCTCCGGTAGATTCCGGCGACGAGACCACTCCCACGCGACGGGCGAGTCCCCTGGCTTTCGAACGCACCCAAGCCCGGCTCGAACCGAGCCCTATAGCTCGATTCCGGCCAACTCCGGCGACGCGCCGCCGTGCGATTTGGTCGCCGGCGACCAGCCGCCGGCCCCGCTGACGTGGCACAGGCGGGGCCCACCCCTGGGTCACTGACCCGTGGGTCCCAGGGGCCCGGCCGGCTAGTTGACCAGTCAGCCTTGCTGACTGGACCGGCCCAGCCGCTGACAGGCGGGCCCCACCTTCCTGTTTAATTAGTTAAAACAAATTAGAAATAAAAATAAACTAATTAACCTAATGTCTCACTGACATGTGGGGTCCACCCCCCTAATTAATCCTGGTAATTAAACTAATTCACTGGATAAAGAAACAGAGGCTGACATGTGGGTCCCACTGGACCCACATGTCAGGTTTGACTGGTCAACCGTCCTGTTGACTTGCTGACGTCAGCAGCGCGTCATGCTGACGTCATAATTCATTTTCTGTTAAATAAAATAATTCCAGAAATTCAAATAATCTTTAAAAATTAATAACTTTTAAACCGTAGCTCGGATCGAAAAAGTTAAAACATGAAAGTTGCTCAGAACGACGAGACGAGTCTGATCGTGCCGTCTGTTTCTCCATCGGAACCTCCTACGTAGAAGAACTCGTAACTCCGGACCCGAATCCAGCAGATGAATAGTGCACACACGTCGGATATTAAATCCTAGAATAATTCTAAAATTAACTAAAATGACTTAGATGCATATTCAGGCAACCCTGCACTGCATCATAGCATAGCACGCACTGTGTGGCATATGATTGCATATTGTTTACCTGTTTCCTCCCCCTCTTCTCTCTCGATAGACCCCGACGTTGACGTAGCTCCCGAGGCAGACGCCGCACAGGAGTACGACTACGTCCCCGACGATACTGCTGAAGACCTTGCCCTTGCCCCCGAGCAAACAGGCAAGCACCCCCATTTTGAGCATGCCTATATCGCCTACTCTCTTCTCTCTTATGCTTGCATTAGAACTGCTACTGCTACTGTTTTCCTATATCTGCTGCATAGCCTGTTTATTGTAACCTGCCTTGCTACCTTACTGGTTATCCTAGACTGCTTAGTATAAGGTGGGTAGAGACACGACCGAGACCCCCACTTGATCCCGACTGCCCTGCTGGACATCAGAAGACCCGATCATCGGGATTGAAGACTAGACCCTGACACGACACATCACTTCCCCCTTAGTTGCCGACGCTACTGGGTTATCGTCGAGTGCCGAGGGTGATACCTCGTCAGCACTTCTGATGTTAACCTTGTAGGTTAGTTACTCGGTCGTGGTAAGCGAGGGTGATTCCTTCTACACCACCCCCGATAACGACGTCGTCGCGCAACTCCTCAAGGTGGACCTCGAGGGTGATTCCTCCTTCGTTCACCTTGATGATAACATCGAGCGGGAATTCCATCGAGGGTGATTCCTCAGGGTTCCCTTCGGTGTCAGACACACAGTTACCTTGGATATTATGACTTGAACTAAACTATGATACTAAAGACGGGTCGGCCCTGAGGGGTACCCGCGCGAGCTTAACGCGAAGTGATGTGGAGTCGGGTTGACCTGGATGGTGCCCGCGAGATAACTACGAGGCGTGGCCGGGCATTCTTAGCCCTTGCCACAAGTCCTCGAGACGGGGCGACGGGGTCACATCGATCGTGAGTCTCTGCTCGTTTCCGCGCGCTCCTAATCCACTACGGTTTGGATATTTGATCCGAGGGGCCTCTGGCCCGATAGCACTA
Organism: Thinopyrum elongatum; assembly: GCA_011799875.1. Taxonomy (NCBI): domain Eukaryota; kingdom Viridiplantae; phylum Streptophyta; class Magnoliopsida; order Poales; family Poaceae; genus Thinopyrum; species Thinopyrum elongatum. The sequence continues at coordinate 416,036,293 of CM022298.1, forward strand.
ACCATCACGTGGGCATAGTATGGGCGTTCTGCGTCGTACACATCAGCCGAAGCTTGTTTGACGTCAGTAAGGAGCGGCGCACGCCGAGTTGGACTGGTAACGCAACCGCGCTTGTATAAGGGGTTGCTAGGTCTGCTCTCGGTGGCCCCGTAACGTGCAGGAGTTCCCGGGGCGATGGCCCAAGACCCCTGGGGGCATATGTTTAGTCCGGCGTGCTGACCTCTCTTATAAGCCTAGGTCGGGTTGCGGCGTGTTGCTTAGCCGAGGCCGGGCGTGACCCAGAAAAGTGTGTCCGGCCAGAGTTAAGTGAGCGTGGTGGGTAAGTTGGTGCACCCCTGCAGGGAAGAAACTTCTATCGATAGCCTGTCCTACGGTAACGGACACTCGGAGTTGTATCCCGATCGGTACAACTAGAACATGTGATAAGAACTGGATAGTACGGCTCTGGGATTGCTTTCTCGCAGGGAGTCGAGAAAGGATCTCAGGTCGAGGTTGATGATATTACTACTACTACTTTACATTATGTTCATCTGCTCTCTCCTGATGCTGCAAGACTGTCGAAGATTGTTGAAGATGCTAGTCTTCGATAGGACTAGGCTTTCCCCCTCTACTCTGGCATTTCTGCAGCCCAGTCCACATATACAGCCATTCCTTTGACAATGATGCATATGTAGTGTAGATCCTTGCTTGCTGAGTACTTCGGATGAGTACTCACGTTTGCTTTATTTTCTTTTTCCCCCATTTTCCATTTGATGCCACCAGACGACGGAGCCCCTGAGCCAGAAGCCCCAGCCGACGACCAGTACTACTATCCGCCTGGCGAGTACTACTACTACGAGGAGCCGTTCGACGACCAGGAGTAGGATCGGAGGGTCCAAGGCAGGAGGCCTACGCCTTTCGATCGTAGTTTTTATTTTTACCCCGCCTCTGTGAAGGCTTATCTCTCTCTGTAATATATCTGTACCCAGATATCTAATGCTTCCGCTGACGCTTGTATGCCATCGAGCTTGTATTCGAGCCCTCGAGGCCCTGGCTTGTAATATTAAGCTTGTATGACTTTATTTTATGTTTTAGAGTTGTGTTGTGATATCTTCAAGTGAGTCCTTAGGCTTGATCGTGCGCATTTGCGGGTATGATTAGTGCACGATTAAGCCGGGGTCGTCACAGGTTGGTATCAGAGCCGACTGCCTCTAGGATTCCCCCTTTCCAACTCTTTGGCCGAAGTTGAGTCTAGTGGTCAAAAACTGTTTTACTAACTTGGCTGTGTGGCTTACGGGCCCACGTGACCAAATGGGTGGTATTAGGATCTTTTATTCCTCGTCTTTACTCTGGGATTCTAATCTCTCATCTATTCGGGTTTAATAAAATTTACTAACACTGACATTTAGGTTCTCGTTAATTCTATCCACCCGGAGAGCTGGATTCAGTGCGATTTCCCTGTCATTGATCTGATTAGTCTGATAATCATTTCCTTTCCATTGTTTTGTTTAACCTTTCCTTTTGAGATCGGTTATATTTCTCAATGTCTTACGACAATCCTGAACTTCTTATTTCAGATGGATCGACTGTTTCCCCCTCGTCCTACGACGCAGCTCGTGCTTCGCACCTGTGCTCGAGACGTCCCTGGGTTTCCAGCTGTTCTGATCGCCCTCTTGATCAGGCTGGGATACCGCTGGTGCCCCGAGTACATGGTCTATGAGGTTTATCGTGAGTTCAACCAGGAGCAGTACTATGCTGATGTTCGCATCTACGATCAGCAGGATAACTCTGACACTGAGCTTCACCGTTTTCACGGTATCGGCGTGACGATTGAGATGGCAGTCCATGATGCCGCCTACTCTGCTGTCGCACGTCTTCGAGGAGAGCACAGTGCTAACTTGGATGATACTGTGTTTCGGTACATTCCGTATGCACCTGTTGGAGATGCTACTGGATTTTACACAGCTATCTGTGCCCCGTACGAGTCTCGACGCTACGACCCGCAGGTTCTGATTCAGTGCACTCAGGCTTTGGATCGCACTGTTCGTGCACTTGCTGTTGAGTTGTTTGCCACTCGAGCACGCTACTACGAGGCTATGACACAGTTGCTACCAGCTGTTCGTGCAGGGATGCATCCGGAGTACATTCTTTACCCGAGCAGGACTGAGATGCCATCAGGGATCGTCTGGCCTGCTGTGGGAGGTCACACGCCTGCACGTGGACCTCTTCTTTCTTCTCGAGACCGAGTTCTGCATCAGAGTGCCCATGGAGCGCAGGATCCTTCTGCGACGAACGTCCATCGTCCGCACTTGCAGTTACCCCGTTTCAGTGGTTTTCTCCGACGCTGATGTAGCCTTTGCTATGTCCCATTGTGTACTTTCTTACCGCGTGCCTGCGCGCCGCCTAGCATGTCTAGCTTTTCATTTGCGCCGTTATGCTGCCCGAATGTAACCGACTATGTATGGATCTGTATGTCTTAATGACTACTTTCAGCATCTGTGCACTACTTCAATAAATGTCGAGTTACATCATGTTTATTGCTAAACACTTGCATAAGCTATTGCTGAAATACCCCTGTTGAATTAGCAGGATGGCTGACAACAATCCACCACCGCCGCCACCACCTGATTATATGGCAGCGATGATGCAACAGTTTGAACTCAACCGCCAGTTTATGACGGGAATTATGCAGCAGTTTCCTCGTCCTGATGCTAATCAGCAGCCCTTCTCCATCACTTTGCCAGAATTTATGCGGCTCAGCCCATCTTTCTTCCGCAACACAGTCAACCCATTGGATGCAGATGACTGGCTGCGTGACATCTCCCATGAGATGGAGTCTGCTGGTGTCGCCCAAGTTAACTATGTCACATTCGCGACATACCTTCTGAAGGGTCCCGCTTCCCAATGGTGGGCTACTTACCGACAGACCCTACCACCTGGTACTGTCGTCACTTGGGCAGAATTCAAGATTGCATTCCGTGCCCGCTACATTCCTCAAGCTGTCATAGCTCGGAAGAAGGCCGAGTTCCGTAATCTTGTTCAGGGCAACAAGACTGTGGAAGTCTATCAGCGCGAGTTTCTAGACTTATCTCGTTACGCTGAAGAGGACATTCCTACTGATGAACGCAGACAGGAGAAGTTTCGTGAAGGACTGCACCATGACATTCAGTTAGCCCTTCTTGTTCAAGATTATCCTGATTTCGCCACCTTGGTGAATAAGGCCATCATGGTTGAAACCGGACTTAAGAAGCACAAGGAAGCGTCCAGACGCACCTGTGAGTCGGGCTCATCTTCGGGCTCGTCTTCCCAGAAGCGACGCATCTGGTTCCCCAAAGGCATGTTCCGTTCAGCAGCTCCTGCGAACAGACCTTCTTATGCTGCACCACGTCTGCCACCTCCACCACCGAGACAGCCCCTGCCAGCTCCAGCACCTCGAGCTCCAACACCTCGTCCTGACAGCGGGCTATGCTTCAAGTGTGGCAAGCCAGGTCACCGTGCTAGAGACTGTTCTCAAAATCAGAATCAACTAGCTCTTCCTTCTGCTGGACGTGGAATTGGCCGTGGTATTCCTCAGCAGCGCAACAATAATGCCAGACCTTCTTACGGTCGTGGGCAGTACTACCACGTCAACATGTCTGAAGCTCCAGATCAACCAGATACTGTGATGGGTACACTTCTCGTTAATTCAGTACCAGCATCTGTTTTATTTGATTCAGGAGCATCGCATTCCTTCATGTCAGAACATTTTGCACGCATGCATGACATTAAATGCGAATACATGAACACACCCTTATTGGTACACACCCCCGCGGGTGGTTGCAGAACCTTTGCAGTTAGCTATAATGTTCCCGTTGAAATCGAAGAGTTGGAGTTCAGTGCGTCTCCCATTATTCTGAAATCGTCCAAGATTGACCTTATTCTGGGAATGGATTGGTTGAAGGCCCACTATGCCTCAATCAATTGTGCCACCAAAGTTGTTCACCTCTTGCACCCCTCGAATGAGATGGTGAATTACCATGCTCATATCACTCAGAACGCCGAGGCTCAAATTTATGCCTTGAATGCGTTGAATGCTCCTCCGCTTGATGGGATTGAGACTATCCCAGTTGTCTGTGACTTCCCGGATGTTTTTCCAGAAGAACTTCCAGGAATACCCCCTGCTAGAGCTGTCGAGTTCGTCATCGACTTGAAGCCTGGCACCACTCCTATTGCGAAGCGTCCCTACAAGATGCCTCCGCACCACCTCATCGAGCTTAAGGAGGAAATTGATAAATCCTTAAGGAAGGGTTTCATTCGCCCCAGTTCCTCTGCATGGGGAGCACCGTCTCTTTTCGTCAAGAAGAAAGATGGAACGAATAGGTTGGTCCAAGATTATCGTCCTATCAACCAGGCAACCATTCAGAATAAATATCCACTTCCCCGGATCAACGATTTATATGATCAACTCGCTGGATCTTCGGTGTTTTCTAAACTCGACTTGAGGTTGGGTTATCACCAGATCCGTGTTCGCGAAGAGGATATTCCAAAGACTGCATTCGTTACTCGTTATGGCTCTTACGAGTACACAGTCATGTCGTTTGGTTTAACAAACGCTCCAGCTACATTCTCCCGCCTAATGAATTACATATTCATGGATTACCTCGACAAATTCATCGTGGTATATCTGGATGATATTCTGGTTTATTCGAAGAACAAAGAAGAACATGCCGAACATCTTCGTCTTGTTCTGGAGAGACTTCGAGAACACAAGCTGTATGCCAAGTTCTCTAAATGCGAATTCTGGCTTCCTGAAGTGACCTACCTTGGACATGTGATTTCCAAGGACGGTATTGCCGTTAACCCGGAGCGTGTTCAGGCTATCCTTGACTGGACCCCTCCGAAGAATGCCAAGCAAGTCCGAAGCTTTCTCGGTCTAGCCAGCTATTGTCGCCGATTCGTCGAGAACTTCTCCAAGATCGCCAAGCCCCTGACTAATCTGCTCCACAAAGGCGTTAAGTTTGAGTGGACAGACAAGTGTCAGGAAAGTTTCCAAACCCTCAAGGACAAGCTCACTTCTGCTCCAGTGCTTGCTCCTCCTGATTCTCGCAAGGACTTTGTCATATATTGCGACGCCTCTCGTCAAGGATTAGGCTGCGTCCTAATGCAAGAGCGGAGAGTAATTGCATATGCTTCACGTCAATTGCGTCCACATGAAGAGAATTATCCAGTGCATGATCTTGAACTTGCAGCAGTGATGTATGCATTGAAGTTATGGCGACACTACCTTCTGGGTAATCGGTGTGAAATTTATACCGATCACCAAAGTCTGAAATACTTATTCACTCAACCGGATCTTAATCTCCGACAACAACGATGGTTAGAAGCTATTGCGGATTATGACTGCGGTATTTCTTATACCCCGGGCAAAGCTAATGTAATGGCCGATGCCCTGAGTCGCAAGTCATATTGCAACAACCTCATGGTTAGGCAAGCTCAACCTCGTCTTCACGCAGAACTGACTCAGCTGAATCTGCGAATTGTTCCCCAGGGTTCTTTTAATAACCTTGTGGTACAGCCAGACCTTCTAAAGGCTGTTAAAGAAGCGCAAGCCAAAGATGCTGAAATTGACTTGATGAAGAAGGAGCTTCACCTTGCTAAGTATCAGGATTTCTCAGTTGCTGAAGATGGTACATTATATTTCAGAGACCGCATCGTAGTACCTCGCTTCGAGCTGATGACTGACAAAGTCATGAAGGAGGCCCATGATACACCGCTGTCTATCCATCCGGGTAGTACCAAGATGTATCGAGATCTTCGTCAAAGGTACTGGTGGTCTAGGATGAAGCAGGATATTGCTCGTTATGTTGCCGAGTGTGACGTTTGTCGTCGCGTGAAGGCAGAACATCAGAAACCTGCTGGAATTCTGCAACCGCTCCCTATTCCTCTATGGAAGTGGGATAAAGTGCAAATGGACTTCATCACTGGTCTTCCCAAGTCTCAGAAGGGTCACGATGCCATTCTTGTCGTCGTCGACCAACTCTCCAAGGTTGCTCATTTCCTACCTGTTAAGGAGACTATCACCGCTAGCCAGCTAGCAGAACTGTACATTGCCAGAATTGTTTCACTCCATGGTATTCCGAAAGAGATTAGTTCAGACCGTGGTGTTCTTTTCACTTCCAAGTTCTGGGAAAGTTTCCAAGAAGCCATGGGAACTCATATTACCTGGAGTTCAGCTTATCATCCCCAATCTCAAGGCCAAGTTGAGCGTGTTAATCAAGTGCTTGAAGACATGCTTCGAGCTTGTGTTATATCCTTCGGTAAGAAATGGGAGGAATCTCTCCCGTATGCCGAGTTCTCTTATAACAACAGCTATCAAGCCAGCTTAAAAATGGCCCCATTTGAGGTTCTTTATGGACGTAAATGTCGAACCCCTCTGAATTGGTCAGAAACTGGGGAACGACCTCTTGTTGGACCGGACATCATTCAGCATGCCGAAGAACAAGTCCGAATTGTCCGGGAGAATCTCAAAGCAGCTCAAGACCGTCAGAAGAGTAATTATGATCGCAAGCGATGGGGTGTGATCTATCAACCTGGTGATCAAGCTTATCTTCGTGTCACTCCAATGAAGGGCACCCGTCGTTTCGGAATCAAGGGCAAGCTAGCTCCTCGCTATATTGGTCCTTTCCGCATCATGGCTAGACGTGGACATGTGGCTTATAAATTGGAATTGCCGCCACAGTTCTCTCATATTCATGATGTCTTCCACGTATCGCAACTCCGTAAGTGCTTCAAGGAATCCCCGCACCGTGCAGTGGATCATGAGATGCTCGAGCTACAAGATGATCTTTCCTATAAGGAGCATCCGATCCGCATCCTCGACGAAGCTGAGCGTCGTACTCGTCAGAAGACGACCAAGTTCCTAAAAGTGCAATGGTCGAATCATACTGAAGATGAAGCCACTTGGGAACGCGAGGATCATCTTCGGGAAGAATATCCCGGACTCTTTCCTTCTACCTCCTAAATTCTCGGGACGAGAATTTCTTTTAGAGGAGGAGAATTTGTAACACCCCCTTGTAATGGCCACAGTGATCAGCTGTTAATAATGCCATGTCATCATCATTTGCAGTGCCAAATCATTTGGGTTAGTTATCCAATTCAAATGCAAATCTGAAAAATCAACTCAAATTCAAAAGTGAATTATAAAGTTGATCAAACACTGTTGGGAAAATGTTCATTAAATGGCAAATAATCCAGGAAAATTTGTAAAATCATCATCATTGAAGTTGGAGTTAGAAAAGTGACTCTAACAAGATGAAACAGCACTAAAACAGAATATTCAAATTCATTTAAATTCTTTTCAGCTTCAAATGAATTCCAAATTTGTCCAAACCACTTTTTGGTGAGAGCTAAAATGGCACTGTAATATTTGGACCAAGTTCCATATTTTACAAAACTGCTAAAGTGGCTTAATCATTTCCAAAACAGAAAAGAATTAAAGAACAAAAAAAAAGTGAAAAACTACTGTGGACTGGGCCTAAGTGCACAGTGCACTTAGACCCAGCCCACCAGGCCGCTCCCCTCTCTCTCCGTCGTCGTGTCGGCGCGTCCCTGGCCGAGCGCGCGCTCGCCGCTGCGGCGCCGACACGGCGATGCCGCCGACACTACAGTGAGGAGGAGGGGATAAGAACGGCGCCCGTCCACTCCCCCTGGTCCTCCCCGTCATTCCTCCTTCAGCCACGCTCGCATCGCTTCTCCTTCCCCCTCAGATCCGGGAGCAGCCGGACGCGGCCGCCGCCGCTCGACGCCGTGCTCGCGGCTACCAGCCTCGCATCGCCTCGTCGAGATGTCCCTCGCCTCCGCCGTGGTCGACCGCGTCGCCTGAAGCTCTCTGGTGGAGCAGGGGAGCTCCACAGGCGTCGTTTTTCTCCGCCCCCTTTGCTTCGGTCGCCGGCGCCTCTCCGTCGATCCCCGGCGCAGCAGCTACTAAACCACTCGCCGGGCCTACGTGTGAGCCTGCACGGTGAGCTTCTCCCCTCCTCTCTCTCGCTGCGCCATAGGAACCGCCGTAGCTAGCCGCCACCGTAGTCGTGCTTTGGCCGCCGCCGACGAGCTCGTGCTCGTGGCCATGGCCGCTTCCGTGCTTGGCTAAGCACCGCGCTGTGCTCCTGGCAACCCCGGGAGTCGAACGCGCACTCGCACGTACCCCCTCGAGCCGCGCAGCCGCGATCCCGTCCAGACCCCGAACTCCGGCGCCGCCCGCGAGCTCACCGTCGACGGCTCCGGTAGATTCCAGCGACGAGACCACTCCCACGCGACGGGCGAGTCCCCTGGCTTTCGAACGCACCCAAGCCCGGCTCGAACCGAGCCCTAGAGCTCGATTCCGGCCAACTCCGGCGACGCGCCGCCGTGCGATTTGGTCGCCGGCGACCAGCCGCCGGCCCCGCTGACGTGGCACAGGCGGGGCCCACCCCTGGGTCACTGACCCGTGGGTCCCAGGGGCCCGGCCGGCCAGTTGACCAGTCAGCCTTGCTGACTGGACCGGCCCAGCCGCTGACAGGCGGGCCCCACCTTCCTGTTTAATTAGTTAAAACAAATTAGAAATAAAAATAAACTAATTAACCTAATGTCTCACTGACATGTGGGGTCCACCCCCCTAATTAATCCTGGTAATTAAACTAATTCACTGGATAAAGAAACAGAGGCTGACATGTGGGTCCCACTGGACCCACATGTCAGGTTTGACTGGTCAACCGTCCTGTTGACTTGCTGACGTCAGCAGCGCGTCATGCTGACGTCATAATTCATTTTCTGTTAAATAAAATAATTCCAGAAATTCAAATAATCTTTAAAAATTAATAACTTTTAAACCGTAGCTCGGATCGAAAAAGTTAAAACATGAAAGTTGCTCAGAACGACGAGACGAGTCTGATCGTGCCGTCTGTTTCTCCATCGGAACCTCCTACGTAGAAGAACTCGTAACTCCGGACCCGAATCCGGCAGATGAATAGTGCACACACGTCGGATATTAAATCCTAGAATAATTCTAAAATTAACTAAAATGACTTAGATGCATATTCAGGCAACCCTGCACTGCATCATAGCATAGCACGCACTGTGTGGCATATGATTGCATATTGTTTACCTGTTTCCTCCCCCTCTTCTCTCTCGATAGACCCCGACGTTGACGTAGCTCCCGAGGCAGACGCCGCACAGGAGTACGACTACGTCCCCGACGATACTGCTGAAGACCTTGCCCTTGCCCCCGAGCAAACAGGCAAGCACCCCCATTTTGAGCATGCCTATATCGCCTACTCTCTTCTCTCTTATGCTTGCATTAGAACTGCTACTGCTACTGTTTTCCTATATCTGCTGCATAGCCTGTTTATTGTAACCTGCCTTGCTACCTTACTGGTTATCCTAGACTGCTTAGTATAAGGTGGGTAGAGACACGACCGAGACCCCCACTTGATCCCGACTGCCCTGCTGGACATCAGAAGACCCGATCATCGGGATTGAAGACTAGACCCTGACACGACACATCACTTCCCCCTTAGTTGCCGACGCTACTGGGTTATCGTCGAGTGCCGAGGGTGATACCTCGTCAGCACTTCTGATGTTAACCTTGTAGGTTAGTTACTCGGTCGTGGTAAGCGAGGGTGATTCCTTCTACACCACCCCCGATAACGACGTCGTCGCGCAACTCCTCAAGGTGGACCTCGAGGGTGATTCCTCCTTCGTTCACCTTGATGATAACATCGAGCGGGAATTCCATCGAGGGTGATTCCTCAGGGTTCCCTTCGGTGTCAGACACACAGTTACCTTGGATATTATGACTTGAACTAAACTATGATACTAAAGACGGGTCGGCCCTGAGGGGTACCCGCGCGAGCTTAACGCGAAGTGATGTGGAGTCGGGTTGACCTGGATGGTGCCCGCGAGATAACTACGAGGCGTGGCCGGGCATTCTTAGCCCTTGCCACAAGTCCTCGAGACGGGGCGACGGGGTCACATCGATCGTGAGTCTCTGCTCGTTTCCGCGCGCTCCTAATCCACTACGGTTTGGATATTTGATCCGAGGGGCCTCTGGCCCGATAGCACTAACCATCACGTGGGCATAGTATGGGCGTTCTGCGTCGTACACATCAGCCGAAGCTTGTTTGACGTCAGTAAGGAGCGGCGCACGCCGAGTTGGACTGGTAACGCAACCGCGCTTGTATAAGGGGTTGCTAGGTCTGCTCTCGGTGGCCCCGTAACGTGCAGGAGTTCCCGGGGCGATGGCCCAAGACCCCTGGGGGCATATGTTTAGTCCGGCGTGCTGACCTCTCTTATAAGCCTAGGTCGGGTTGCGGCGTGTTGCTTAGCCGAGGCCGGGCGTGACCCAGAAAAGTGTGTCCGGCCAGAGTTAAGTGAGCGTGGTGGGTAAGTTGGTGCACCCCTGCAGGGAAGAAACTTCTATCGATAGCCTGTCCTACGGTAACGGACACTCGGAGTTGTATCCCGATCGGTACAACTAGAACATGTGATAAGAACTGGATAGTACGGCTCTGGGATTGCTTTCTCGCAGGGAGTCGAGAAAGGATCTCAGGTCGAGGTTGATGATATTACTACTACTACTTTACATTATGTTCATCTGCTCTCTCCTGATGCTGCAAGACTGTCGAAGATTGTTGAAGATGCTAGTCTTCGATAGGACTAGGCTTTCCCCCTCTACTCTGGCATTTCTGCAGCCCAGTCCACATATACAGCCATTCCTTTGACAATGATGCATATGTAGTGTAGATCCTTGCTTGCTGAGTACTTCGGATGAGTACTCACGTTTGCTTTATTTTCTTTTTCCCCCATTTTCCATTTGATGCCACCAGACGACGGAGCCCCTGAGCCAGAAGCCCCAGCCGACGACCAGTACTACTATCCGCCTGGCGAGTACTACTACTACGAGGAGCCGTTCGACGACCAGGAGTAGGATCGGAGGGTCCAAGGCAGGAGGCCTACGCCTTTCGATCGTAGTTTTTATTTTTACCCCGCCTCTGTGAAGGCTTATCTCTCTCTGTAATATATCTGTACCCAGATATCTAATGCTTCCGCTGACGCTTGTATGCCATCGAGCTTGTATTCGAGCCCTCGAGGCCCTGGCTTGTAATATTAAGCTTGTATGACTTTATTTTATGTTTTAGAGTTGTGTTGTGATATCTTCAAGTGAGTCCTTAGGCTTGATCGTGCGCATTTGCGGGTATGATTAGTGCACGATTAAGCCGGGGTCGTCACACCCATTTCCTGTGGAAAAGATATTAAAGAGAGGTTTGTGGATTCCTTTTGCATTCATTAGTCATTAGTGGCAATATCAGAGCGAATATCTCTCTTTTAGTGAAATATCTCAGTTTAAACAAGGTTGAAATGAGTGTAAAAATATCACTCATTATGATTATTATACTTTGTATTTCTCTTCGATCTATCCATTTGGTTTGGCCAACTAGATTGATTTATCTTTCAATGGGAGAGGTGCTTTGTAATGGGTTCAATCTTGCGGTGCTCTATATCCGAGTGACAGAAGGGGACAAGACACGTATTTGTATTGTTGCTATTAAGGGGAAAATAACGCGGTTTATTTATATTGGTTGGATTTACTTTGTCTACATCATGTCATCTTGCTTAAGGCGTTACTCCGTTTTTCATGAACTTAATACTCTAGATACATGCTGGATAGAGGTCGATGGGTGGAGTAATAGTAGTAGATGCAGGCAGGAGTCGGTCTACTTGTCTCGGACGTGATGCCTATATACATGATCATTGCCTTGAATATCGTTATAACTATGCGCTTTTGTATCAATTGCCAACAGTAATTTGTTTACCCACCGTATGCCTTTTGTTCGAGAGAGAAGCCTCTAGTGGAAACTATGGCCCTCGGGTCTACTTTTATCATATATAAAATCCAAAATACCTTGCTGCAATTTATTTACCGTTATTTTATTTTATGTTTTTATTTATCCATCTATCACTATTAGATATGATCCTTGCAAATAACCGTTGAGGGGATTAACAACCTCCTTGATCGCGTTGGGTGCAAGTATTTGCTCTTTTGTGTGTAGGTGCTGTTAACGAGGTTTCGTGTGGTTCTCCTACTGGATTGATAATCTTGGTTCTTAACTGAGGGAAAAACTTATCTCTACTGTACTGCATCATCCTCTCCTTTTTGAGAGAATCCCAACGCAGCTCACAAGTAGCACACCGCTACAGTGGCAGTACTTCACCATTGCCCGACGAATGCCGAAGGAGGTAGGTAAGTGTCCGCTTGTCCGGGGGGTAACTCGCTGCCCCGGAAGGACGTCATCATCACTCGTACAAGCCACCATGGGCGACCACGCCCCCGTGGTACAGGCTACACAAGTCTACTGTAATGTATATTCAACCAATCGGTGCCTCCGGCAAGGCCTCCCAGTGTAACATCCCCAGCCTCACACCACAGTGATCACCCTCTGATCATGCCAAGTCACCATGATTAACTATGCTTGATCATCATTTGCATCATATCTCGTTTCAAATTCCGATGCAAATTGCAATTCAAATTTAAAGAGAAAAATAAAAGTTATTCAAATCAGAAACTAAAATGTTCATTAAATAGAAAATAATTCATAACTAATTATCTTCAGAAAAACAACATCACCTGAATTCGTTATGTGACTCAGACAACATGAAACAGCACCAAAACAGAAATTTAAAGTGCCAATTCATTTATTAAAAATTCAAATGAAATCATTTGATCACCAAACCAATTTCTGACAGTGCTAAATATTACAACATATTTATGTGGCATAACTCACTATTTTACAAAAATCATTTTAGAGCCACACATTTTGCAAAATAGAAAGCAAAACAGAAAACAGAAAAGAAATAACGAGAAAGGGAAAAGGCCTACGCGCTATTGCACCTACGGGCCTAAGTCAAATAGTGCAAAGCCCAGCCCGTTTAGCCGGTCGTCGCCCTCCTCTCGCACGCGTCAGCGCGCACACGCCTCCGATCGCCGAACGTCGCGCTGTCGTCCATCCCGCGGCTCCCCGACGCCGATAAAGCCACCCCGAGCTGCTCTCGCTCTCCCCAAAACCCTAACCCCCTCAGATCTTTCTCCCTCGCTCGCCTTCTTTCTCCCTCGCTAGCACCCGACGCCGTCGCCGCCGTGGCTTGCCATAACCGTGGCCCCTGACCTCCGCGCGCTTCGTCTCCGTGCTGGATCGAACCGTCGCCCTCGACTGCGCCTTCTACACCGACCAGCGCGGGCCGTGGAGCACTACATCGCCGGATCGCGCCGTCGTCTTCCTCGGATCGCCGCCGTCTGTCGCCGTCGATTCCGGCTACTCCGCGCCTCCCCGAGCACACTGCCACTTCCCTACGCCTCCCGGTGAGCCTGTGCATCTTCTCCCCCTCTCCCCAGCCTCTTCCCGTCGCCGTAGCTCGCCGCATTGGAGATGCCCGAACGCGCCGCCGCCTAACCTCGTCGCCGGCGAGGCTTCGATGACCAAATGGTCTCGGGCTCGTGCTCGCTGTGTTCGCGCGCGCATATAGACCATCCCGAGCTGATTAGACCGCCCGCGCGCGCACCGTTTTACCGTTCCCGTTGCACGCCCGAGAGCTCCGCCACCCGGCATCGTCGCCGGCGTCTCTCCAGCCATCCCCGCGTCCAACTGGTCGTCTCACGCGACGCGGCGTCCTCCACTTGTTCGGTAGAGCCCGAAAACACCCGAAACCGTGCACCACCACGAGTTTGCGAGCTCGCCGGAGTTGCTCGCCGTCGCGCGAGCTCGCCGGCATACTCCGGTGGCCGGCGCCCAGCTGGCGCCGATATGGCACCGCGGGCCCCGCCCCCTGTGACGCTGCAACTGGGTCCCACTGGGCCCAGTTGACCCGTTCAGCGCGGCCCTGCCCGCTGACATGTGGGGCCCAGCCACTTAAACTTTTTTTAAGAATAACTAATTGATTAATTAAAATGTTAATTTAGTTAATTAACTAATCACCCACTGACCGTAGGCCCCACCGCTAATTAAATCTGTAATTAGATTAAGTTAAACCTAATTAACTACTGTGAGGCTGACATGGGGGTCCCACTGGACCCACAGGTCAGGTTTGACCTGGTCAGCCGCCCTGTTGATTGCTGATGTCACTGTGACATCATGCTGACGCAATAAACCTTTTCTGTTAATTTAAAATAATTCCAGAAAATGATTTAATCTATGAAAATTCGTAGAATTTAAACCGTAGCTCGGATCAAAAAACTTTATACATGAAAGTTGCTCAGAACGACGAGACGAATCCAATCGTGCTATTTGTTTCCGTGTCGGGACCCTCTACGAAGGTGAACCCGTAACTTTTTACCCATTTTCGGTAGATGAATAGTGCATATATATACCGGTTAATAAATCCAGCTTCAATCCTAAAATAACTAAAATGATTTAGACATGTCTTTAGGCAACCCTGCACTGCACGTTAGCATAGCATGCTCTCTGTTGCATATGTTTGCTGTTTATTTATCTGTTTCCTCCCCCTCTTCTCTCTTGGTAGACCCCGACACCGACGTAGTTCCCGAGACCGACGCAGCTCCGGAGACCGACTACACCGTTGACGACCCTGCCTTTGCCACCGAGCAACCAGGCAAGCACCCCCCCCTTTGAACATGCCGATATCGCCTATTCTTTCTCTCTTATGCTTGCATTAGAAATTGCTACTGCTACTGTTTATCCTATTTCTGATGCATAGCCTGTTTTTGTAACTGCTGTTGATACCTACATGTTTATCCTAAACTGCTTAGAATAGGCTGATTAGTGAACCCCAGTGACCCCACTTGTCCCAGTTGCCTCCCTGGATCATCGAAAGACTCGACGACCAGGCCCCAGCACTGCACATCACCCTCTTAATTGTACGACACTGCAGCGTTACTATCGAGTGCCGAGGGTGATACCTCGTATAGCACTTCTGATGTTAATTCTGTAGAAAAGCTATTTGGTCGTGGTCATCGAGGGTGATTCCTCCTTCACCACATCCGATAACGACGCTGACGTGCAACACCTCAAGTGTGAACCCATTGAGGGTGATTCCTCCTAAGTTCACCTTGACGGATACATCGAGTAGGAATCCAACGAGGGTGATACCTCGGATTCCCTGATGTTATGGACACACGGATATTTGGACTTTACAACTGTTACTTGGAAAGGCGGGTCGACCCTGAGGGGTACCCGCGAGTGATGTGGAGACGGGTTGACCTGGAGGGTGCCCGTGAGATAAATACGAGGCGTGGTCGGGCATTCTTAGCCCTTGCCGCAAGTCCACGAGACGGGGTGACGGGGTCACATCGATCATGAGTCTCTGCTCGTTACCGCACAACCCCAATACACTAACGATTTGGATATTTGATCCGAATGGGCCTTTGGCCCGATAGCACTAACCATACGTGGGAACAGTTATGGGCACTCTGCGTCGTATGCATCAGCCGAAGCTTAATGGACGTCAGCGACTAAGCGGCGCGCGCCGGGTTGGACCGCGTAACGCAACTGCCTTGATAGTGTGGGTTGCTAGGTCTGCTCACCGGCCGCCCACGCAACATGCAGGAGTTCCCGGGGCGATGGCCCAAGACCCCTAGGGGCATAGGTTTAGTCCGGCGTGCTGACCTCTCTATTAGGCCTAGGTCGGGTTGCGGCGTGTTGTTTAGCCGAGGTCGGGCATGACCCAGAAAAGTGTGTACGGCCGGAGTTAAGCGAGCGTGCTGGGTAAGTTGGTGCACCCCTGCAGGGAAGAACTAATCTATGCATAGCCGGATCCTCGGTAACGGACGCTCGGAGTTGTATCCCGATCGATACAACTAGAACTGGATACTAGGGCTCTGGGATTGCTTTCTCGCAGGGAGTCGAGAAAGGATCTCTGGCCGAGGTTGATACTTAATACTGCTACTACTTTATACTGTGTTAATCTACACTCTTCTAATGCTGCAAGACCGCTGAAGATGCTAGTCTTCGATAGGACTAGGCCTTCTCTCTATTCGAGCATTTCTGTAGCCCAGTCCACATATACAACCTTTCTTTGATAATGTTGCATATGTAGTGTAGATCCTTGCTTGCTGAGTACTTCGGATGAGTACTCACGGTTGCTTTGCTTCCTCTTTTTCCCCATATCTGTTTGATGCAACCAGATGACGGAGCCCCTGAGACAGCTGCCCCCACCGATGACTACTACTACCACCCCGAGGGTGGTTACTACTACGAGTTGGCTGACGACCAGGAGTAGGTTCGGAGGATCCCAGGCAGGAGGCCTGCGCCTTTTCGATCACAGTGTTTTCTTTTGCCCCGCCTTCTTAAAGGCTTATCTGTTTTATCTTTTATATCTGTACTCAGATATCTGATGCTTCCGCTGACGCTTGTAAGCGAGCTTATGTATTCGAGCCCTCGAGGTCCCTGGCTTGTAACATAAAGCTTGTATGACTTTATTTATGTTTTAGAGTTGTGTTGTGATATCTTCAAGTGAGTCCTTAGGCTTGATCGTATGCATTTGCGTGTATGGTTAGTGCACGATTAATCCGGGGCGTCACACCCAGGACACTATAAGTAAGGGAGACCGAAGCCTCACTGGGGGTCGATCTTTTGGACCTCAGAAGCAACACAGGTCGATCTTTTCACCTTGTAAGAGACACATTGTAGCTCCATACCATTGCAATACAAAACAATGCAGGAGTAGGGTATTACACCAAGAAGGTGTCCCGAACCTGGGTAGTTCTTCGTGTTTATTTGTAGTTCATCCACCATATTCGCTCATGACTTAGGATCGCTGGACGTGTTCAGTCCCTGGCCGAACTCTCAAAGATTTGTTGCTCACAACTCATATGTAGGTTCTTAGAAAACTGACTGTCTCCATGGCGGATTTCCGCCGCCAAACGCCTCCCCGCCACCTGATCGACGGATCTGGCGAGATCCGACAGGCCGGCACGGAGTGCCGCCAACCTTGTCGCCGTCCTGTCATGCTGGCAGTAGCCACAACCACCGCGTCATTCATCTGCACTTGCCCTTCTTGGCCCGGTCGCGGATCGTCTCTAGCCCGCCACAGGAAAAAAATTAGGGAAGGCGACGTTTCAAGTTTCTGCAACAAGATCGACGGATCCGGCAAGATCCGCCACGTGGAACACCATCAACCTCATCGTTGTCCTAGCACCACAAGCGCTAGCAACAGGCACATCACCGTGCCGTACGTCCACATCCATTCCAAGTTTCTACAATAACAACATTGTTGCGGAACGGCGGCAGCGAAAACCATTGTGTTAGTGCGCGATATGGAGTGTTTTTGCAGTTTTTGCAACAAGGATTTTGTTAAAAAAATAGACGAAAGATATGTTTTTCAATTTTTGCAATGAGGGTTTTGTTGCAGAAAATTAGAGAAGAATATGTTTTGCAACACAGGACTTGCCGCAAGAAATTAGAAAAAAGAAGGTTCGCAACAAAGGTTTTGTTGCAGGAAATTAGAGAAGGAATTTTTTTTACAGTAAACGTATATTGTTTTAGGAAATTAGAGAAGAGAGACCGACTGCTCATGTCACTAAATCGGACGGCTCAATTTTTTGAGGGGAAAAGTAATACTACTGTACTTTGCTTTCCTAAAAATATATTAACTGTGCATGTGACGTTCTAGCCCGTTTCATTACCGACACCAAAGCCCGGACCCAAGCCCAAGCCGGAAACGATTATCGACCGCGAGTTGCCGTGTTCAACTTCAAACCTCGCAAGCCTCTCAGACTCGAAGCAAACCCCCATCTCAAACCCACAGCGCACGGCCGGGCCGAGAGGAACTTTCGAGAAGCTTCTGTAAGATTGGTTCGCTGCCTCGCGTCCGATCCATGGCGGCCGAGGGGGGCGGAGGAGGAGGAGGCGGCGGAGCCGGGGAGGGGTTCGAGGAGCGGGTGAAGCGTCTCTTCGGGTCGCGTCTCTTCGGCGACGTTCCGAGCTCCTCCTTCCCGGCAGCTTCCTGGTCGGTCGCCGCCGGAGATGTTGAGCGCCAGCGCTGGGCGCGCCCGTCGGAGGCCCGCGAGGAGGAGGAGGAGCGCGCCGACACGCCGTGCTCGTCCGCGTTCTACGATGCCAACGGGTGCCTCCGCGGCCGGAGGCAGCGGTCCAAGCAGTACTTTGAGGACGACCCCGAAGATGATGAGGAGGATGAGGAGGATGTGAGGGGCGAGGACCATAGGAAGGAGGAGCAGGACGAGGAAGAGGAGGTTAGGGTTTCGATCGGCCTCGACCCGACTCTGGATCGGGAGGTGAGAGAAAAATAACTTTCGATTTTATTTGATTTGACCATTTGCTATTCGATGCTGTATTGCTTGTGGAAATTAGGGCATTGATTAAGATAGTAAGGCCGATTTGGCTTCTTCTTTTGCTACTCATACCCTACTGCTTGCTGAAGAAACGTTTCATCTGTAGAGTGTATTGATCTCCAGTCTCCTAGCGGGGTAGAAAAAGTTCTAAGTATGGGGGATTGGAGTATCGTTGTCATCAATTTGCTCCCTTCATGTTGTTTGCTTGTTGTGATTTTCGCTTTTGATTTTTCCAATGGGGTCTTTTTCAAGGGAAATGCCGCAAGGGATAAGAGTCTATTCCACAGTTTCAATGGAACCTTAAGGACTATTCATTTCTTTTGAAGGCCTTCTGCTTTTGCTAATTACTAGTACTAAGATAAATCATAAAGCAAACCAGACTGTTTGTAGACTTATATAAGATGACTTTAACATGAAAACGCTAAAATTATCTAAATCTGATACTAAATGCAGGTAAGGAGCTTTTGCTTTTGTATTTGGCATACCTATCTATTTGCACCTTGTTCTGATTGTGTGTGTTATCTTTCAGGAAGAGGAGGACAAATATGATAGAGCGGCATTTGGTAAAGAAGATGCTGCAGAACGTGTGTACATGAGTGAAATCATGGATGAGGGCATTAATATGAGCATCAATACTGTAGTGCCTGACCTCCTTGATGATACCATTGATGAGATCTGCGGTTTATCTAAGGATCCTCGGGCAGATCTTGATGCAGCATCTGCAAGGCTCAGAGAAGACAATGGTTCGGTTAAAATTGGCCTTCGTTCTCCAACTCAAACCAAGGAGTGTCCAATTGCTGGAATGCAAGCAATGAGAGCTCAGGATATCGGCGTGAAACCTATACTGAAGAGGAAGGAGGAGCAAGCCGATTCAAAACCAAGGAAACGTGTGAGGTTTAATGCCGATGTTAAAGAACAACCAGTGGAGCTTCTTGAACATGATGAAGATTCTCCCATGGTTCCTCAGTCCATGGATGTGGTCACAACAAAGGGCAACTCCTCCACGCCATCTGGGGTTCCTGACTATGTTAGGAACCCTTCAAAGTACACATGTTACACTCTGGAGACACCAGAGAGTACTGACGAATCTAACAGGAGAGCTCTTGCAGACTTGCACAATCTGTTAGGCAGATCAGATCCCAACAAGATGCAGCCTGAGACACCTGCTGAGATTCCAAGTTCAGTCACATTCATCCCTAGGAAGAAGTCAGTTGATGCCATGGTGGTGGATGAGGGCCCCAGATTTAGTGGTGCAAACCCATCTCTCATTAGTGCAGCAGCAGCAGTAGCCTCTGACGGAACTGACCAATGTGAGATGGATGAAGATGACCCTAAAGCATCACCACCACCACCACCACTGATGCAGACCAACTCTAAGATGAACTCCCGGCGCTACAGGTCAAGTAGAGCAGATGATGAGTAAAGCTGATATTCTGGAGCCCTTTGTCAATGTATGTTTAAGAAAATTTACAAGTTTAAAACTTCTCGATGATGCTACATGTGTTTAGTGGATATACTTTGTTGTACCTATGCCTCGGTTTTGTGATCCGAGCTGACCAGCTGTTGTTAATTACGGTTTTATTTATAGTTGTTAATTCACGTTTGAATTTCTTGTGCTGGGAGCTGTGGTTAATGCAGTTGCACTCCTAGAATTCAATAAGTTACAGTGATGAGCAGTGTATGCTGAAACATCTTTTGCTTCCCTTTGTAGTTTCGTGACAGTGTTTTACTGTGCATTCAAGAATCAACTTGGAGAGAAACAAAACATCCCTGCAGTCCACAATTAAGCACCAAGATTCCTCCCCTGGATTCAGATTCACCAGAATACACAAGGTTGTGCCCTTTTGATGTACAACAAATGTCATTAAGCTTTTGCATCTCCCATGAGGAAAATAGGCCATCTCCTTAAGGTTTCTGACTAAATTTCAGAACCAGTCTACAAGAAAAATCGAATGCCGAGATACTCTACCAATCTGTACATTCTTATAATTTCATGCTATTTCCCTTCTTATTTGCAGTAGTTATTTACTTTGCTGAAGACGTTTACAGCGGCAAACTACAGCTTGTCAGCGATTCTGTAGAGGGCATCAGCCACCTTGCCAAGCACACCCAGCAAGCTGCTCACTTGGTCCTTCCTCTGCTCCCTATCCAGTTGGCAGTTGATGTTCTGCGCCTCCAGCTGTGCTGCCACCATCCGGCTGCTCCGGTCTAGAATCTCAATGAGCTTGCCCTGCAGGTCAGCGGTTTCTCCTGGGGCATCATCGCTCCGCTGCCTCTTCTGCCCACCCTGCGGTGGTGGTGGCTCATCAGTAATTCTAATTTCTTCTTGTTGCTTGCCTTTGGATGTCCCTGCTGTTAAAAATTTAGATTGTTAGGTAGTGCTGTTGTTTGTCTCGCACTGCTTGCACATCATGCTTAAATTTAGGCGGTGTGTTTGCTGATTTGGGAGAACCTCATCTTGCTGAAATAAGGTAAGTATAATAACTCCTGTTTCTTCTCAATTCTCATAAGCGAATCTAAAGTTTTGGGCTCTGTGTTCTTATGCTTTTGATTTATTTGTGAGTTGCATGTTACACCATCTGTTCACTAATGTAAGATGTTTTGGCAGTTCAATTTGAACTGCCAAACGGCTTAAATTAGTGGACAGAGGTAGTACTCCCTCCGTTCCAAATTACTCGTCGTGGTTTTAGTTCAAATTTGAACTAAAACCACGACGAGTAATTTGGAACGGAGGGAGTAGATGATAAGAATAACTCAAAAATCTACATGTAAAAATGAGGTACCAGCTAGTTGATTATTTTTCTAAGCAAAGGAAGAGACTAAAGTCATGCTAGATTGTCAGTGAAGTGAATAGAGTGAATACCACGAATACTTTTGGTCATTTCAGAATCTATGCAAGACTTCAATTGAAAATGAGGCTGGTCAAATTTTCTCAATCAAATTCCAAGTGGATTGACCATAATATAGTTTATTAATTACTAGAAGTAGCTAGAAAACGACCCTAGTCAACATATTAACATCATGGGGAATGTTTATGAATTGGCGCTGCCTGAAACGTTACAGTGTGGCAAATAATTCTAAATTATAGCTGCCTGAAACTGACATGCTCCTGTGAACATCTCAAACCTGGTGGACTTGATGCCTAAGGTACTCTCAGCACGGTTTGGTTCATTTTCTTTTATAAATTCAGGTTTAAAACTATCGCTTCTTAAGCGTGTTTTGTGTACTTGTTAACTGCCAAATTATTCACTATATTGTCAACTAAAAACAGGCCGAACATCTGTGATTGCTGCCTGTGGTCAGTTTTTCTTATAAAAGAAAAAATGATATGTAATTTTGGTCTATTGAACTTTCTTCTTAATGAAACTGAGGTATCTTTGAGAAAAAAAAATAGCAATAGCATTCACCATCTAGCAGGGTTGAATGACACGGGTAGCCTTTAATATTCTTACTTGCGAAATTTCTGTGATGATTTCAGTATATTTTCGGATTTTAGAAAGTATGAATGAAACAAAACTTTAAATATTTAATGTTTATTTTTGTCTGATGAAACCAGTGGCAAATATATATTTCTTCTGTATAAGTGGGAACAGCTCCAAAACGAGGACCGTAAGAAATTTGAGCACAAAAGTATGGAAGGGAAAATCTAAAATGTTTGAATAGGAACCATGTAAAATTCAGTTCTTCTTTACCTTGCTCTGAGTTCCCTTGCGTAGGTGCCTCGGTCTTCTTCTCTGCGACCAACACCACAAGAAGCAAAACTATTTCAACCAAGCAACCAACCAGACTATGACAGTATTGAAAGAGTCTAAGCAATCACACATGTAACTCCAGGAATCAGAAAGAATAGTTAATTCAGATGCCCTGCCCAATATCATCGAATAACTAACAAGAAAAAAATAAGGAACCAATTTTTCCGTTTGAATGGATGTCAAACCCGTCGACACAAACAAAATTGATTAATCGACACAACAGCAGAGCAGCTCCTACATTCAGCAGTATAAAGCTGGCATAGTTGTCACCCCAAATTGAAGAATCATTAAGCATCCTGGAAAGGATAATAACAGCAAGTGTTGTACAGGTCAAATTATCACACGGCAAAACTTTTTTTTTTGTTCAACACGCCCCTAAATGCGTATCTTTTGTGTATCAGAAGAAGAACACATCAAGAACCAAATCAAATTCTTCGATGCAGAAAAGATCACACCTCCAAGACCAAATTTGCACAAGAAAAAAAGGGCGAAATTTTGTACTGTAGTACCGATGAAGCTCACGCTTTTACCGCCAAGAATCAGCAACAAACCAGCGGCTCAACTGCACCATCAATTCAAAAAGCACACATTCTTCGCATGCAAGAAGGGAGGGACCGGCGCGCTCACCGGGTACAGGCACGGGCACGGCGACGGCCACCACCGCGGGCGCCTGAGATGGAGGCGGATATGGAGCCGCCGGCAGAACCGGCACCGGCGCAGGCGCTGGCGTGGACGTTTCCTCGTCCTCTTCCTCGGACGACGATGAGGACGAAAACAGCCCGTCGTCCCCGGCCGCGGACGCGCGGCCACTGTCGAACACCACCTTCTCCTTGCCCTCATCCTCCCCAATCTCCGTGAGCGCCACGGCCGCATTACTGCCACCGTCGCGGATACCGCCGCCGCCGCTGCCGCGGCCCTCGATTATGTCGTACACCTCGCGGTCGAAGAAGCCCGGGAGCCTCCTCTCTCGCCGCGCGTCGTTCCGCATGGCCCAGAAGGACACCTCCTTCCCCGCCAAGGACGGCAGCGAGCGCTCCCACTCCCTGATCTTCTTGTAGTCGCCGGCGAGGTTGCTCCACCGCTTCCGGCACTGCACGGGGCCCCGCTCCACGCCGTGCCGCCGGCAGTACTCCGCCACAGCCGCCCACTTGGTCGGCTCCGCAGCCGCTCCACCCGCTGCTCCCCTGCCCCTGCCGCGCCCGCGTACCTCCACCACCCGCTTCCCCTCGATGAGGACCAGTATCTCCTGCCGCGTCCACCGCGGCAGCCGCGCCGCGCGCCCAGGTCCTGCGATCCCGCCGCCGGGATCACCGGCGCTAGACATGCCGCCGCACGCACGGCGACCTCGTCCCCTCGCGGCGTGTGGCGCCGGTGCAACGGCGAGCTAACAGGTGTGGAGGAAGGGAGGTGTGGCAAGCAAACCAACGGAGGGAGGAGAAGGGTGTGTGTCTTAACCCTTAAGCCGCGGATTAGGAGAGAGTGGTCTTAATTAGGTGTAAGCTAATGACGATTAAGTGGGGGATTACGGGGTGGATTCTCCAGGGAGGGAGGAAAAAGGAAGAGTGGTTGGAATGATTAGAGGAGGATTAATGGAGGGCAATTCCATCATGGAGCAGTGGGGGTGGGAATAGGGGGGCGGGCACCTATTGTTTCCGTTCCGGTTTTCAGCAAATACTACTACTAGTCGGGTAGGGTGGGATAGACTAGTACTGTTTTTTTTTCTTGAACATCAGTACAGACACAAGCGCTCATATACACGCGCATACACTCATCCCTATGAGCACCTTCGAAAGACTGAGCCGGCATATCATCTTGAGATTTACGAAGTCACCGTAGGTGCCTCGTCGTCGACGGGAACGTCTCCTCCCACTGAATGCGCATCGCCGGAAATCCTGAAATAAATCCAGGAATAAATGCGAGCACCAGGATTTGAACCCTGATGGGTTGGGGATACCACAGTCCCTCTAACCATCCAACCACAGATTGATTCGCGATAGACTAGTACTGTTGTGATATTCATTCCTGTGCCTTTTTCGTTTTCTGTTTTGGCCGGAAATTCGGGTCCTCTGCTTTATTTTATGTGATGAAATAATTGTAAGGGTCGCTGCGATACGCTCATGGGAGTACCACACAATTGTTTCACTGTAGCTTAATAAATCGATCGTATTGGTGCATCTTCGGCAGTCTAAAATTTCTATGCTACTCGTGTCACCTAAGGCCTCACGTTATCCGCGTACAACTTGAGAAAAATAGCATCTTCAAATCATTTCTAGTCCCTATCAATCTATCATCATCTTTCTCAAAAAAAAAAAAAAATCTATCATCTGTTGTTATCAGTACATCTTCACTATCCCCCAGTCCTACCTAGTCCTACCACTGGGTTACCCCTTGGCCTTTGGGTAAGAGGATATGTGGCCTTCTCTCTTTCGAGATTTTGGCCAATGACCCTGCTAAGATCGAGACAGATAAATCGGCTCCATTGCGGGTGCATGCACTTCCAGGTTTGCTAAAGCAAGATTACTTTTTTGGAGAAAATTTTCGATCTATTTATCATGCCATGTCAGTACAAAGAACAAAAATTGTATCCATATACGCAGACCACCTAGCGACAACTACAAACATTTGAGCGAGTCGAAGGTGCGCCGCTGTTATCGTCCATCCCTCACTGGAGTTGGACCGAACTTGTTGCAGTGAACAGTCAGAAAGTCGTCATGTTAAGGCCCCACAAGACAAACACTCCAGAACAATAACCATCGCCAATGATAAGAAGTGTAGATCGAAATAATTCAATTTGTAGACACACGAACGAAGATGGGCAAATATTGGATTCAAATAGATCCTCCGAAGACTAGCACCGACTGAATCCTGCGAATCTGCCGGAGACACACCTTCACACGCTCTCCGAGGGCGTGCATCACTGGAATGGGAGCTAGGCAAGGAGAACTTTACTCCATCTTTACGGAGCCGTCATTGCCTCGTCTTCCTAAGCGTGACACAAACCCTAAACAAACTTATAAAACGCTTAAAACGGAGCAAGATCCCCCCCTTCGACAAGAAGCGGGGTCCATCGTGGCCCTAGAACCACGGAAGATGAGGCGGACAGACGATGGTGCCGTTGGGAGGCAGAGAAACCCTAAGCTTCTTTTCTTGGAGAAGAGGAGGCTGTGGTTGCGTTTGACAGGATGCTACACGATATCATCCTTTCTTCCAATTAGCGAACCCTCAAAGCAAGATTGCTTTACCCTGCAAAGAAAAAGAAACAAGATTTGTTTTTTGGACAATAAAAAAAAAAGCAAGATTACTTTACAAAGGATCACTTCAAAATTATTCGATGCTAAAAAAAAAACAGAAAACAACATGGGCTAGGTGCAACGGAAAAACGTATATGTACCTAAGTGGCGTGTACCCTCTGTATCAGTCAAGTTGCGGTACCGGCCGCTTTTGAGCTGGAAGCTCATCCCTAGAAATACTTTTCGTTTTAGGTATACCTTTCTTGCACAACTGAAAATGTAGCAAAACTAGTTCTAGCTTGTTTGGCTAACTTGTGGATATGCTTAAATCTGCTGCTCACCTTGCTTTCCTAACCAAGGAAAAAAATTAGCCGCATAATTAAGCAATAATTCAGTTCAAACAAAATTAAGCAATGGTTCATGGTGAAGGCGAGGTCTTTCTTTCTATTTTAGTGGAGCAGATTACGCACCAGTCGCGTAAAGAAACATCAGATAGATATATACATAGTATTATGGGTTTTGCTTTGGTACAACTCAAAAAATATTTTTTTTAATAATTATTGCGAGCAGTTCCACTAGTTTTCCGATTAAAATTTGGAGGGAGGTCTATAATGGAGGAGTTATAGATTTTAATTGATTGGTGGACAAGCTATACCCTATGTTTTGTGGGTTTGTTCCATGTAGACCTACTAATATAATCATGGCACCACTGATTAAGAAAGGTGCGTGCTTAGAGCTAGCTTAGTGCCATGTCTTATATAATCCCTACTGCCTTCCACCACCCATACATCTCTTATCAGCAATCACATTGCCTTTCTTTCTTCTTCTTCTTGTATAGATGTTCCTTTCAGACGATTGGCTCTTCTAGACCTGTTGCTTCGATCTTGTCCAATCAAGTCGCCGGCCAGCCAGGTCCTGTTCAATTTTTTTTTTCTGTAGGTAGGATTGTGTGAAGGACGCTCTCTCACTCAAGCGAGGATTTAATAGGAGGCTGGTGGGGTGAGGCAAGGGACGTCCATCTCCAACTTTAGGAGGCGTTAAGAAATGCATATGCTTCCCCACTCCTCCAACAAATGTATCGCCTCTCTACGTATGAAGCTACGCGACTTTTTGTCTTTGACTTGTCTTCAATTTTTCGTAGCAGGGTGATTTTTTATATTTGTTAACGTTGTCAGAATTCTGAACTTTTTAGGACTATTTGCATCATTCTCTAGTGTTGAGAGGAGGGTTCACAGCTTGTATATATACTCACTCACTCAACTGCTCATCAAGGATACAAGTCAATTGTGCTATAGTTCGGTACTGGATATATTGAAAACAAATCCCAACCACTCAAACACCTCTGGTTCGGTTCAAAAATAACAATTCTTCGAGAAAGCGGCAGAAGCATTGCCTTTTTATATAGACAAAAAAGAGAGAAATAATATGTATAAGGGTCGCACGTTTCTGAGAGGAACGTGGCTGAACCACCGAAAACCAACAAAACGAAAATGACTCAATCGACTCCCACGGTAGGCATGGTCAGGGTGTGCATTCGGTTTGATTTGGTTCGGTTTATACGGTTTTCGGTTTTATATGGTTTTTGTATTTTGGTTTATACGGTTTTATACGCGATACGGTTCGGTTTCGGTAATAACCAAAATAACCAAAGTTGACGCGAATTTTTGAACAACGCATAACTTTTTTATCACATGATTCAATCTGTGTATGTAGGTTAGTTTTTTCTTTTGAGAACTATATGTATGTAGATTAAATCATTAGATGGCAGACATTATTTGATGGCATATGTACGTACGACGTGCACCAGATCTAGGCATATATGTGACCGAATGAGGCATTGACAGAGATGTATGTATACGTACTAGAAAATTTTGAGGACAAGAGAGGGAAAGAGCACCGCGTGTGCTAGCTTCCAGGTTTTTTTACGTGGCAAAATATGGCACGAAACACCCCAACGCTAGCAGGCTGTAGCCTCCAGGCTCCTTTTTTATCTTTTGAGGATTAGCCTCCAGTGCTAGCCTCCAGCTCATGGGCCAGGCAGCCCAAGGGCCAAGGCCCAGGCCAAGCGCCAGGCGCCAGCCTCCAGCTCGTGCGCTAGCCGCGTCGTAGAATTTAGTACCACCTCGCGGAGCGAGCAGCAACGAGATGGATGGATGGCTATAAAAGGAGGAGCGACGGGGGGGGATTCACTCAGGTCTTTGGTTGCTTAACCCACAACGAAGCAAGTTTCGGTTAATTCGGTTTAACCCAATGGTTTTCGGTTTAAAACCGAAATAACCGAGGGTCAAATGGTTTTAAAAATTCAAAATTGAAACCGAAAACTGAAAAAACTGAAATTTCAGTTCGGTTTGGTTTTTTCGGTTCGGTTTTTGGTTTTCGGTTCGGTTTTGCACAGGGTGAGGCATGGCGCCGCCAAACACCATATTTTTTTTCTAGAATATGCCAATGGTGTATCATATTTTTATAGAAGGAAGCAACACATAATTACAAGGAAACTCGTAAAGATGCGAACATCTATACGAGCTACATCCACACACACACACACACTTCCAGCTCCTCTAGACCTAGCCTACTCTCTCACAAAATGTTGTAATCCACCCACACCTACGCTTGATGCTACGTTTTGAGTTAATAAAAGCGCCCTTTATCGAAAAACCTACGCCTGCCCGCCTCCACCCCTGGATTTCGCCAAGGATTAAGTTCTTGAGGTCGGCCGCCGTCACCACTTCCCTTACGTTCTTGAGTACGCCGAACGCCATATGCTATTGCCTTATGCCCTCTACAGCTAACATGACCACCTCGAGGTGAGTCATGCGGGTGCGAGTGAAAATATGCGTGTTCCTCTCCTTCCATTCCACATGGTGTAGACCAGCCTACTGCTCTAGTGCTTTCGGACCTCATTTGATGTCGAATCAATGATATTGTCCCACCAGTCAGATATACCACCAGGCCTTAGCAGGAAGTTGGAAACAGGTAAAGTCTCTCCCGTCCAGGCACTCACGTGCTTCCAAATAGCAACAGAGAATGGACAGTCCTTGCAAAGATGTGTCGCTGTTTTCGGAGCCTAGAGACAAAGCTAGCACAAAGGGTCATGCGGCCATCCATGAGCGGCAAGCCTATCCGCAGTGAGAATTCTGTCGTAAAGAATGAGCCATTCGAAGAATTTGCATTTGGGCTCAGCATGCGTGGACCAGATCTTGGCAGAGTCAAACATGGGGTGAGATCCATGGATTTGGGCCGCATAGGCCGAAGACGAAGAGTAGACTAGGAGTATTCATGAGTTGGCGTAAGCTGGGGTTGGCTGATCCATTCGCATAGGCTAACAAATACTTGGCGACCGCCCTGATCCAACTCTCCCCACTAAGCTCAACGTGAACCGGCATGCGCTTTCAAGTAGTGATCTTGAAGAGCTCCTGAGCAAGCATCCTTCAACTGGCCACTCAGAGGGGTATTCTTAGGTCCATGCACCCGCGCTGCGAGATGCAGGATCTCCCTCTTCGCGGATGATGCTGGTATTTTTGGGAACTCTGCTAAGAAGCAATTGTGTGCCATCCCCGCCATCTTGGTAACATTTGGCGAGACCAGTGGCCTCGCCACCAACCTGGCAAGTGAAAGTGCATGTAGTCCTCATGTGTGATTTTTGTAATTAATCACAATCCTTAAGGACTAATTTTTGCATTGAGATATACATTTGAAGGGTAGCTCCATTGGCAATGCATGAAGTATGTTGGATGAAATGAAGATTGGAATCCAAATATATGCATTAAGAATTGGTAATAAACGATAATTCCCATGGACAACTATGAAATCATGCTAATATGAAGATATGCTTCAGTGGTGATGCAATATGGAGATTGTATGATTTTGGAATGAATACCATAAACAACAATCCAGTGTTTGGGAGCCGCATGCCACATAACACCTCGGATTGAAATGATTGAAAACGGAAATTGTTCATCTCAAGGAGATGGAGACTTTTCTGTTCAACACTTTTTCATTCGAGGAAATCTTGGGGGTCGAATAACTCACTCCATGTATTAGACATTAGTGTCTAGGTGTCTGGTGATGGGCGAAACTTTTCTCCTCATTGTCAGGTCAGACTGTTGGGGCTGCAAATTTTGCATATGACCTCAGATTGGAATGATTCAAAAAGAAAAATCGTTTAACTCAACGGAACAAAGAAAAATCATGTTGAACACATTTCACTTGAGGTTGTTTTGGGGACGTTATCATGATGAAAATAAATGCCCTGCCAGACATCAGGTGCTGATCATGGAGTAGAGATAAAAGTTGATCGAGATAAAGCTTGAAGATCAAATTCTGAATGGTCAACACACAAGTGCAAATAATGTATCACATGGGATCTTATGGTTAGGTAAGAAATTATCAGTTGTGATGTGTGTTCTAACTCGTACTATGTGCTTGTCTATGTCTATGTGGGTTAGGTGATTCTCATGAGTTTGCATCAAGAGAAATATTCTAAGAGCCCATGAGAGGATGACATCAAGTGGTGATGTTCATGGTTGACAAGGGCAAGTTCAACATAGGCATACCAAAGGATTACATGCTTGTTTCTTGTGGATGATCACATGATGGGCATGTGAAGATGGAACACAAAGTAATGCTTCCGACATGGTTTATCAGGGGAGCTATTTGATGTCTTCACCAAGTGTCATGATCAAGATTGTGTTTCCAACTTGAGCCAAGACTAAACGTCGACACCAAGCTCAAGTGAAATTCTCTAATCAAATTTATTAGTTCCTTTGGTTTTAGCTGTGTGGATCGACGACCATCGAAAAGGATATATGCTCAAGAATGGATTTCTGGAAGCTATCTAGAGTAGCTCTTTTATGTTCTTGACTTATAGGGGCCCCACACTATTAAGAGAGGATCAAAGGGGTCCGTGATGGAGTTGCTCAAGTCAATATCTTCTATAAACTATTCCACTCAAACCATACACAGAAAGTCGAAGGAAAAATATACCTACCAAAATACCAATCCTAGCACTAAGTCAAGTTATGCCGGATGTCCGATCCTCCATGTAGGCACCGGATGTCCGATCCCCACAGGACTTCTGTCATACTCACAGAACCAAACAACATATTTGTGCCAGATGTCCGGTCTCCACCAGATGTCTGATCCATCACATATAGCCATTGGATGTATGGTACCTACTAGATGTTTGGTGCCCATGTTACTTTCTCTCTGCTATTTATATAGCTCGTGCATAACCAACAACGACTAGATGTCCAATACTTACACAACTTGGTACACTCAAACGACTAGTTTTGGGGCCAAGCTGTATATACTCCTTCACCACTTCATGAAGAGGCTGAGCAAAAACATATATTGGACCTAGAACTAAGAAAAGGCTCCCTCTCCTTTCTCCTACACCAAATCTTAGATAACGGAGATATTTGTGAAGGTTCTTGAGAGAGATTTCACCCATTGATAGATTCACTCCTTTCTCTTTTGGCCGAAGCAATTTGTAACGGAGATATTTGTGAAGGTTCTTGAGAGAGATTTCACCCATTGATAGATTCACTCCTTTCTCTTTTGGCCAAAGCAATTTGTGATTTGAGCCAGTCTTAAACATTTTTCCCTTGATCTTGTTACTCTTGGAGGTTGGAGACTCCTAGGGGGTAGGAGTGCTCCGGTGAGGAATTAACTTGTGATTTGTCCCCCGGAAAGTTTTCGAAGGTTTGGAGGTTGTCTCAAGGTCTACCACTAGTGGTTGAGAATCGCCTTCGTGGTTCATGTGGTCGTACTCTTCGCGATCCAATCACGATCCAAAATGATCTAGCGCTGAATGGACGGCACCTCCGAGTTTAGCACATGTTCGGCTCAGTGGCGTCCTCTCCTTCTTGATCCAGCAAGTAAGGAAATCGAGGTAGATGAGATCTGAACCAACATGACGGCGTGGTGGTTGTGGCAGCAGCAGAACTGCAGCAGGGCTTCGCCAAGCGTCTGCGCGAGGTGGATGAGGTGTAACGGGAGGGAGACGGGCAAGGGTGGAAGCGTGGCTGCCCCGAATGCCTCCCCACCTTTATATAGTTGTGGAGGGGGCTGGTGGCTTGCCCTCCAAGCCCGTAGGGTCGTTTGCCAAGTTGGAAGGAAGGAAATGCCTCCTTTCCTTCCCCACTGATCGCTATCCCTCTTTTTTAGGGATCTTGATCTTATCCCTTCGGGATATGGTCATATTCCTTTTAGGGGGGATCTTGGTGCGCCTAGACCAGGGGTTATGGGGCCTTGCCCCACTACCCACATCCATGTGGCCCCCCCATGCAGGTGGGCTCCACTTGAGAACCTTCTAGAACCTTCCCGGTAAAATACCGAAAAACCCTAACATTTTCCGGAACCCTGAATATGACTTCTCATATATAAATCTTTACCTCCGGAGCTCCTCGTGATATCCTGGATCCCATTCGGGACTCCTAACAACCTTCAGACTTTCCATTGTTAAATATCTCAATGCTACCCTAGCGCTACCGAATGTTAAGCGTGCGACCATACGGGTTCGGGAATATGTAGACATGACCGAGACACCTCTCCGGTCAATAATCAATAGCGGGACCTGGATGCCCATATTGATTCCTACATATTCAATGAAGATCTTTATCGGCTGAACAACGATGTCGAGGATTCAGTTAATCCCGTATGCAATTCCCTTTGTCCGGCGATATGTTACTTGCCCGAGATTTGATCGTCGATATCTTCATACCTAGTTCAATATCGTTACTGGCAAGTCTCTTTACTCGTTCCGTAATACAAGATCCCATGACTAAACTCATTAGTCACATGAAGCTTCTTGTGATATTATATTACCGAGAGGGCCCAGAGATATCTCTCCGTCACACGGAGTGACAAAAGGAGATACATGTAGAGCACTTTTATGGTCACCCAGTTATGAAGTGACATTTGATAGCACATGATATCTCCTTTTTATTGATCCGGTATCGGAATAAGAAAGGGTATCCCGCACCTATTTCCCCAGAGGTGACCCTGGGTATCGAACCCACGAGAGGAAGACTCCCTTGTAGCGATGGTCTCTAGCAAGCTTTTGCTAAAGTGTCAAATCCAGCTTTTAACTGGATCAACAAGCAAATTGTGATTCAAACACTTATAATAAAGGGTTTTTATCATTTATGCCACCGGTTGTGTCCCACTACTTAGTTTTGCCACTAGGAATTTCAACCGCTCAAAAATGCCATCGCTTCGTTAGACACATGCTCAAAAATGCCACCGGACACCATTATTGTGATCTCAAATCTATTTTGCCATGTTATAATGACATAAATACCTATGGACCAACATGCCTGCTCTCCCTCTATCTCACTACAATAAAGTGTGGGGCCTACTTGAACCCAACAGCGTTCTTATTTTCCTGTAAAATTATTCGCTTTGGTTACTCCTGACAAGCGGGGCCACACTTATCATTATGAGATAGAGAGAACCGACATGTGGGTCTAGGCTTATTTTTGTCATATAACATGGTCAACGGGTTTGACACGAAAATAACAATGTCTAATGGCATTTTTGAGCAAACATCTAACGAAACGATGGCATTTTTGAGATATCTAATGGCATTTTTGAGTAAGCATCTCACGGATAAAAAATGTATTGGTGTTGGGATAAAAAATGATATTAGTTTGTGCTCGAGAAGTCACCCATCAAGAGGTGCTTGCTTCGTATCAGAGTGGGGGATGTGTCCAAATAACATCTTGACCGACACGAGTCCTACATCAAGGATCAATTGTCCTACCGAAGGCCCTATCCGTCTCGCGGGGTTGCCCCGATAATTAAGATAATGATATCAAACAAAAGCATTGGGCATTTAATGACTACACCTCATGAACCCCCAAGGATATGATGCATGTTCCCTACTAAACCTTACTGTCACTGGTGTTTCGTATAACACTTCACGATCCCCTTGCTCCTAGCCTCACCGGTGCTCAATCTCCATGATCCTGGGTACCTGCAGGGATGAAGATCATGGAAAAGGCAAGAAATATTTCACGAAACAATTTTATTTCACACATACGAGACATTGTGTCAAATACTTCCATTGACCGCTTCACCAAATACCTGGGGTTGCAAGGCTCATGCCTCACCCCATACGTTACCGAACTACTCACACATGGAGATCAGACCGCGAGAAGAAAACATTGAAGAACACATTTTGGGATTGACTGATTGCAATATGTCTTACAATGGATGCCTTGTGCGATGCACGATTACAAGTATGAACTAGATGAGAGAGGGCTATCGTAGTGGAGATGGCTATGGAGATGAAAATGGCGGCGGCTAGGGTTTGTGGATGAAGATGATGATGAACAGGTGGTGGCTGTGCTCGACCTCCTCTTTCTCCCCCTTCTATTGACAGTTCGACAGGGTCCCCTTTATAAAAGTTTTTCACGTGGATGACCTGCCTCGGTTTCCATGCCAAACGACCGCTCATGCGAGCACGTGCGGTCGCATGGAACGCCGTCTTTGGTCCTGGTGGCTTTCTGACGCCTCTTGGTGACTTGTTTCTTCTCTGTTTTCCTTCCTTTCCTTTCTCCCACGTGATTTCTTCCCTTTTTAGCCCATTTCCTGTGGAAAAAATATCAAAGAGAGGATTTGTGGAATCCTATGCACTCATAAGTCATTAGTGGCAATATCGGAGTGAATATCTCTCTTTTAATGAAATAATTCAGTTTAAACAAGGTTGAAATGAGTGTAAAAATATCACTCATCAACAGGGACGAATCCACGTACATGGCAGTGGGGGCGAATGCCCCCACTCGATTTTTGAGCCTATTTATACTAGGCCCGTGGTTTATAGGGTTGCCCCCGCTTGGCCCATTGTGTTTGCCCCCACTCCTTAGTTTTTTCTACTTATTATTCTTTAGCCCATGTATGAGATGCAAGGACTCAGCCCACCACGAGCCTGCTAAGCAGCCTAGCACCAATACAACGGCCTACACACGACATGAAGCATTGTAGATCACGTAACAAGGAAATGCAAGATGGAGATGCGACTCGCGCCTGATGACCCACAAGTATAGGGAATCAATCGTAGTCCTTTCAATAAGTAAGAGTGTCAAACCCAACGAGGAGCAGAAGGAAATGACAAGTGGTTTTCAACAAGGTATTTTTTGCAAGCACTGAAATAGTAGGTAACAAGTAGTTTGATAGCAAGATAATTTGTAACGAGCAAGTAACGGTAACGGTAAATAAAGTGCAGCAAGGTAACCCAATCCTTTTGTAGCAAAGAACATGCCAAAATGGTCTCTTATGATAAGCAAAGCGTTCTTGAGGGTACACGGTAATTTCACCATGTCACTTTCATCATGTTGGTTTGATTCGTGTTCGCTACTTTGATAATTTGATATGTGGGTGGACCGGTGCTTAGGTGCTGTTCTTACTTGAACAAACCTCCTACTTATGATTAACCCCCTCGCAAGCATCCGCAACTACGAGAAAAGTATTAAGATAAAATCTAACCATAGCATTAAACTTTTGGATCCAAATCGGTCCCTTACGAAGTAGCGCATAAACTAGGGTTTAAGCTTCTGTCACTCTAGCAACCCATCATCTAATAACTACTCCACAATGCATTCCCTTAGGCCCAAATATAGTGAAGTGCCATGTAGTCGATGTTCACATGACACCACTAAGGGTATCACAACATACATATCATCAAAATATCAAACACATCAAGTTCACATGATTACTTGCAACATGACTTCTCCCGTGACCTCAAGAACAAAAGTAACTACTCACAAATAATAATCATGCTCAAGATCAGAGGGGTATTAAATAGCATAATGGATCTGAACATATAATCTTCCACCAAATAAACCATATAGTAATCAACTACAAGATGTAATCAACACTACTAGTCACCCACAGGTACCAATCTGAGGTTCCGGTACAAAGATTGAACACAAGAGATGAACTAGGGTTTGAGAGGAGATGGTGCCGTTGAAGATGTTGATGGGGATTGGCCTCCCAAAGATGGGAGAGTTGTTGGTGATGACGATGGCGATGATTTCCCCCTTCGGGAGGGAAGTTTCCCCGGCGGAGTCGCTCCGCCGGAGGGCAAAAGAGCTCTTGCCCAAGTTCCGCCTCGAGACGGCGACGCTTCGTCCCGAAAATCCCCTCTGGATTTTTTCTAGGTCAAAATGACCTATATACCAGAAGATGGGCACCGGAGGTGGGCCATACTGGGCACAACCCACCAGGGCGCGCCTGGGGGCCCAGGCGCGCCCTAGTGTCTTATGCTCACCAGGTGGGCCCCCTTCGGTAGTTATTTGCTCTAGTATTTTTTATATATTCCAAAATAACTCTCCGTAAATTTTCAGCTCATTTGGAGATGTGCAGAATAGGTAACTCTGACGTAGCTTTTTCAGGCCCAGAATTCCAGCTGTCGGCATTCCCCCTCTTTGTGTAAACCTTGCATATTATGAGAGAAAAGGCATTAGAATTACTCCAAAAAGCATTATTATGCATAAAAACATTATAAATAATAGTAGGAAAACATGATGCAAAATGGATGTATCAACTCCCCCAAGCTTAGACCTCGCTTGTCCTCAAGCGAAAAACCGAAATCGAAAAACATGCCCACACGCTTAGAGAGAGAGGTGTCGATAAAAGCAAAATACGAACATAGAAGCATCATGCTTATTATTATAACAACAAAGAACTTTAACATAAAACTTTATCACTCAACTTTTATCATATAACTTCTCATGAACAAGTAACAATTCATCACAACATTGAAGTATAAAGCGTAAACCTTATTGAAAACCAACAAACTATGTTCTCAGTCAACTTTGCAACTACAATTCATCATATTTTCAAGAAGGGTCACGTATCGGAGCCTTTAGGCAAGTCCACATACTCAACCATCATTTAATCTTCTATGATTGCTAACACTCACAGCATACCCATGAACAAAAAGTTTCAACCGGACACACAGAAAGATAGGGGCTTATAGTTTCGCCTCCCAATGTATTCACCTCAGGGGTGATGTCAACAATAATAACTCATGCCCACTCTTATCGAACTGGATATATGTGCCTAGATCTTTCCTCGCCACATGATGCTTGCAAAAATAGAAAAATAAAAGGAATAGGGAAGAATACTTTGACTCTTGCATAAAAGTAAATTCATAAAAGTAAAAGATAGGCCCTTTGCAGAGGGAAGCAGAGGTTGCCATGCACTTTTTGTTTGTATGACAAATCCCTTAATGCA
Source organism: Thinopyrum elongatum (assembly GCA_011799875.1). NCBI lineage: Eukaryota > Viridiplantae > Streptophyta > Magnoliopsida > Poales > Poaceae > Thinopyrum > Thinopyrum elongatum. The sequence goes on from CM022298.1 coordinate 416,072,808, forward strand.
AAAGAATGTCACGTTGTATTGCCCCTTATGATAGCAACCTTTATTATGCAGTCCGTCGCTTTTATTATTTTGCCATCATAAGTTCGTACAACGCTCAATTTTCTCTTACACTAAATGATCCAACACATTTAGAAGCAATTTTTATTGCCTTATTGCACCGATGACAACTTACTTGAAGGATCTTACTCAATCCATAGGTAGGTATGGTAGACTCTCAAAATAAGATTTTGGGTTTAAGGGTTTTTGGATGCACAAGTAGTATCTCTACTTAGTGTAGAATTTTTGGCTAGCAAAGATATTGAGCAAGCACCACATGTTGAAGGATCTATGAAAATATAATTATATGTGAATATGAACAAACATAAATCATTACGTTGTCTTCCTTGTCCAACGTCAACAATTTTGACATATAATATTTAATGGGGGCTCACAATCATAAAAGATGTCCGTGATAGTGTATTTGCATGTGAATCTTCTCTTCCCTTATTAATTCTTTCATGAATTGCATCATTGACTAATGCTATGTTTGTCAATCTCCAATAAATTTTACTATGTATACTTTTCCTTATGTGATGTCATTACTTACCATAAGATTAGCATATGATCTTTTTCATTTATTTTCCTTTCTTTTTATCGAAACATAAGAGTAAAGAAACAAAACTCAAACTACTCTTTATTATAGATGGATCACTAAGCAAGCACTCGAAAATTGATCGAACTAACTTTTATTCAACTAAATCATAGGATAACTAAAAATCAAACTAAAATAGATAAAGGCAAAGATAGTGGTGGTGATACGATACCGGGGCACCTCCCCCAAGCTTGGCACATGCCAAGGGGAGTGCCCATACCATGAACTCAAGTCTCCTTTGGTGGGGAAGATGATGATGATGGTGGTGATGAAGTATGAGTGCTCTTCTTCCGCAGCTTACGCTTGAGGATGGAATTTTCCTCCCTCAATTCATCGATCTCCTGCTCAAGCTTGATACATCCATTTTGCATCATGCTTTTATATTGATATTTATTGCATTATGGGATGTTATTGCACATTATGGTACAATACTTATGCCTTTTATCTCTTATTTTACAAGATTTATACGAAGAGGGAGAATGCCGGTAGCTGGAATTCAGGATCGAAAAGGAGCAAATTTGAGAGACCTATTCTGCACAACTCCAAAAGTCCTGAAAATTTACGGAGAATTATTTTGGAATATATAAAAAATATTGGGCAAAGAAAATACCAGAGGGGACCCACCAGGTGGCCACAAGCCTGGGGGGCGCGCCCTACACCCCTGAGCGCGCCCCTAGGGCTTGTGGGCCCCCTGGCAGGTCTCCGGTGTCCATCTTCTGCTATATGAAGGGGTTTTACCTGAAAAAATAAAAAGTAAGCTTTGGGGACGAAGTGCCGCCGTCTCGAGGTGGAACTTGGGCAGAGGCAATCTAGGGCTCCGGCGGAGCTATTCTGCCGGGGAAACTTCCCTCCGGGAGGGGGAAATCGAAGCCATCGTCATCACCAATGATCCTCTCATCGAGAGGGGGTCAATCTCCATCAACATCTTCACCAGCACTATCTCCTCTCCAAACCCTAGTTCATGTCTTGTATTCAATCTTTGTCTCAAAACCTCAGATTGGTACCTGTGGGTTGCTAGTAGTGTTGATTACTCCTTGTAGTTGATGCTAGTTGGTTTATTCGGTGGAAGATCATATGTTCAGATCCTTAATGATATATATTACCCTTCTAATTATGAACATGAATATGCTTTGTGAGTAGTTACGTTTGTTCCTGAGGACATGGGAGAAGTCTTGTTATAAGTAATCATGTGAATTTGGTATTCGTTCGATATTTTGATGAGATGTATGTTGTCTTTCCTCTAGTGGTGTTATGTGAACGTCGACTACATGACACTTCACCATGATTTGGGACTAGGGGAAGGCATTGGGAAGTAATAAGTATATGATGGGTTGCTAGAGTGACAGAAGCTTAAACCCTAGTTTATGCGTTACTTCGTAAGGGGCTGATTTGGATCCACATGTTTCATGCTATTGTTAGATTTATCTTAATTCTTCTTTCGTAGTTGCGGATGCTTGCGAGAGTGGTTAATAATAAGTGGGATGCTTGTCCAAGTAAGTACGTCACCCAAGCACCGGTCCACCCACATATGAAATTATCAAAGTAACGGATATGAATCATATGAGCATGATGAAACTAACTTGACAACAATTCCCATGTGTCCTCGGGAGCGCTTTGCTTTATATAAGAGTTTGTCCAGGCTTGTCCTTTGCTACAAAAAGGATTGGGCCACCTTGCTGCACCTTTGTTACACTTGTTACTTGTTACCCGTTACGAATTATCTTATCACAAAACTATTTGTTACCGATAATTTCAGTGCTTGCAGAAAATACCTTGCCGAAAACCGCTTGTCATTTCCTTCTGCTCCCCGTTGGGTTCGACACTCTTACTTATCGAAAGGACTACGATAGATCCCCTATACTTGTGGGTCATCAAGACTCTTTTCTGGCGCCGTTGCCGGGGAGTAAAGCGCCTTTGGTAAGTGGAATTTGGTAAGGAAACATTTATATTACGTGCTGAAATTTACTATCACTTGTCACTATGGAAAATCATCCTTTGAGGGGTTTGTTCGGGGTATCTTCACCCCGACCGAAAGAGCAAAGAGTTTCCTGTCAACCTACTGAACCTACTGAAAATATTTATTATGAAATTCCTTCGGGTATGATAGAGAAACTGCTAGCTAATCCTTATGCAGGAGATGGAACATTACATCCTGATATGCACCTAATCTATGTGGATAAAGTTTGTGGATTATTTAAGCTTGCAGGTTTGCCCGAAGATGAATTCAAGAAGAAAGTCTTTCCTTTATCTTTGAAGGAGAAGGCATTGACATGGTATAGGCTATGCGATGATATTGGGACTTGGAATTACAACCGATTGAAATTGGAATTTCATCAGAAGTTTTATCCTATGCATCTGGTTCATCGTGATCGGAATTATATATATAATTTTTGGCCCCGTGAAGGAGAAAGTATCTCTCAAGCTTGGGGGAGGCTTAAGTCAATGTTATATTCATGCCCCAATCATAAGCTCTCAAGAGAAATTATTATTCAGAATTTTTATGCTCGGCTTTCTCGTAATGATCAATCCATGCTCGATACTTCTTGTACTGGTTCTTTTATGAAGAAGACTATTGAATTCAAATGGGATTTATTAGAAATAATTAAATGCAACTCTAAAGATTGGGAACTCGATGAAGGTAAGGAGTTAGGTATAAACCTTAAGTTTGATTGTGTTAAATCTTTTATGGATACCGATGCTTTTCGTGAATTTAGCACTAAGTATGGACTTGATTCTGAGATAGTAGCTTATTTCTGTGAATCATTTGCTACTCATGTTGATCTCCCTAAGGAGAAGTGGTTTAAATATCATCCACCCATTGAACTAAAAATAGTAGAACCTATTAAAGCTGAAGAGGAAACTATTACTTATAATGTTGATCCTGTTATTCCTACTACTTATATTGAGAAACCACCCTTCCCTGTTAGGATAAATGAACATGCTAAAGCTTTAGCTGTGGTTCGTAAGAGTTATACTAGAACACCTACACCCCTGAACAAATTAAAGTTGAACCTAGTGTTGCTATGGTTAAAGATCTCTTGGTCGATAATATTGATGGGCATGCTATTTACTTCTATGATGAAGCTGCTAGAATTGCTAGACCCGATAATAAAGATAAACATAGACATGTTGTTGGCATGCCTGTTGTTTCTGTTAAAATAGGAGATCATTGTTATCATGGCTTATGTGATTTGGGTGCTAGTGTGAGTGCAATTCCCTTTACTTTATATCAAGAAATTATGAATGATATTGCACCTGCTGAAATAGAAGATATTGATGTCACTATTAAACTTGCCAATAGAGATACTATATCACCGATTGGGATTGTTAGAGATGTTGAAGTCTTGTGTGGGAAAATAAAATACCCTACTAATTTTCTAGTTCTTGGTTCCCCACAAGATGATTTTTGTCCCATTATATTTGGTAGACCTTTCTTGAACACTGTTAATGCTAAAATAGATTGTGAGAAAGAAATTGTTAGTGTGAGTTTTGGGGATGTGTCTCATGAGTTTAATTTCTCCAAATTTCGTTGACAACCCCATGATAAAGAATTGCCTAGTAAAGATGAAATTATTGGTCTTGCTTCTATTGCTATGCCTCCTACTGATCCTTTAGAACAATATTTGCTAGACCATGAAAATGATATGTTCATGAATGAAAGAAAGGAATTAGACGAGATTTTCTTTAAACAGATTCCTATTTTGAAACACAATTTGCCTGTTGAGACTCTTGGAGATCCTCTACCACCCAAGAGTGATCCTGTATTTGATCTTAAACAATTACCTGATACTTTGAAATATGCTTATCTCGATGAGAAAAAGATATATCCTGTTGTTATTAGTGCTAACCTTTCAGAGCATGAAGAAAAGAATTTATTGAAAACTCTGAAGAAGCACCGTGCAACTATTGGATATACTCTGGATGATCTTAAGGGCATCAGTGCACTCTATGTCAGCGCAAAATTAATATGGGACCTGATGCTAAACCTGTTGTTGATCATCAGCGACGGTTGAATCCTAAGATGAAGGAAGTGGTAAGAAATGAAATACTAAAGCTTCTGGAAGCAGGTATAATTTATCCTGTTGCTGATAGTAGATGGGTAAGTCCTATGCATTGTGTCCCTAAGAAGGGAGGTATGACCGTTGTTCCTAATGATAAGAATGAATTGATTCCACAAAGAATTGTCACAGGTTATAGAATGGTTATTGATTTTAGAAAGTTAAACAAAGCTACTAGGAAAGATCATTATCCTCTACCTTTTATTGATCAAATGCTAGAAAGACTATCAAAACATACACACTTCTGCTTTCTAGATGGTTATTCTAGTTTTTCCCAAATACCCGTGTCACAAGAGGATCAAGAAAAAACTACTTTTACTTGCCCTTTCGGTACCTTTGCTTATAGACGTATGCCTTTTGGTTTATTTAATGCACCTGCTACCTTTCAAAGATGTATGACTGCTATATTCTCTGACTTTTGTGAAAAGATGTTGAGGTTTTCATGGATGATTTCTCCGTTTACGGAACTTCCTTTGATGATTGCTTAAGCAACCTTGATCGAGTTTTGCAGAGATGTGAAGAAACTAATCTTCTCTTGAATTGGGAAAAGTGCCATTATGGTGAATGAAGGCATTGTCTTGGGGCATAAAATTTCTGAAAGAGGTATTGAAGTTGATAAAGCTAAAGTTGATGCTATTGAAAAAATGTTGTGTCCTAAAGATATCAAAGGTATAAGAAGTTTCCTTGGTCATGCTGGTTTCTATAGGAGGTTTATTAAAGACTTCTCTAAAATTTCTAGGCCTCTTACTAATCTCTTGCAAAAGGACGTTCCATTTGTTTTTGATGATGAATGTGTAGAAGCATTTGAAATACTTAAGAAAGCCTTAATTTCTGCACCTATTGTTCAATCACCTGATTGGAACCTACCCTTTGTAATTATGTGTGATGCTAGTGATTATGCTGTTGGTGCTGTTCTAGGACAAAGAGTTGATAAGAAATTAAATGTTATCCATTATGCTAGCAAAACCCTAGAAAGTGCTCAAAGAAATTATGCTACTAATGAGAAATAATTTTTAGCAGTTGTATTTTCTTTTGATAAGTTCAGATCTTATATTGTTGATTCCAAAGTAACTGTTCACACCGATCATGCTGCTATTAAATACCTTATGGAAAATAAAGATGCTAAACCTAGACTTATTAGATGGGTTCTCTTGTTGCAAGAATTTGATTTACATATTATTGATAGAAAGGGAGCTGAGAACCCCGTAGCAGACAACTTGTCTAGGTTAGAAAATATTCTTGATGACCCACTACATATTGATGATAGCTTTCCTGATGTTCAATTAGCTGTCATAAATGCTTCTAGTAGTGCTCCTTGGTATGCTGATTATGCTAATTATATTCTTGCTAAATTTATACCACCTAGTTTCACATATCAACAAAAGAAAAAGTTTTTCTATGATTTAAGACATTACTTCTGGGATGACCCACACCTTTATAAAGAAGGAGTAGATGGTTTTATTAGACGTTGTGTACCTGAGCATGAACAGGAAGAGATCCTACGCAAGTGTCACTCTGAGGCCTACGGAGGACACCATGCTGGAGATAGAACTGCACAGAAGGTATTGCAATCTGGTTTTTATTGGCCTACTCTTTTCAAGGATGCTCGTAAGTTTGTTTTGTCTTGTGATGAATGTCAAAGAATTGGTAATATTAGTAGATGTCAGGAAATGCCTATGAATTATTCACTTGTTATTTAACCATTTGATGTTTGGGGATTTGATTATATGGGACCTTTTCCTTCCTCTAATGGGTATACACATATTTTGGTTACTGTTGATTACATTACTAAGTGGGTAGAAGCTATTCCAACTAGTAGTGCTGATCATAACACCTCCATTAAAATGCTTAAAGAAGTCATTTTCCCGAGGTTTGGAGTCCCTAGATATTTAATGGCTGATGGTGGTTCACACTTTATTCATGGTGCTTTCCGTAAATTGCTTGCGAAATATGATGTTAACCATAGAATTGCATCTCCATATCACCCTCAGTCTAGTGGTCAAGTAGAATTGAGTAATAGAGAAATAAAATTGATCTTGCAAAAGACTGTTAACAGATCTAGAAAGAATTGGTCTAAGAAACTTGATGATGCATTATGGGCTTATAGAACTGCTTATAAAAACCCTATGGGTATGTCTCCATATAAAATGGTTTATGGAAAAGCTTGTCACTTACGTCTTGAACTAGAACATAAAGCTTATTGGGCAATTAAAGAGCTCAACTGTGATTTCAAACTTGCCGGTGAGAAGATGTTATTTGACATTAGCTCACTTGATGAATGGAGAACCCAAGCCTATGAGAATGCCAAATTGTTTAAAGAGAAAGTTAAAAGATGGCATGATAAAAGGATACAAAAGCGTGAATTCAATGTAGGTGACCATGTCTTGCTATACAATTCTCGTTTAAGATTTTTTGCAGGAAAACTTCTCTCTAAATGGGAAGGGCCTTACATTATCGAGGAAGTTTATCGTTCCGGTGCCATCAAAATCAACAACGCCAAAGGCAATAGCCCGAAGGTGGTAAACGGGCAAAGAATCAAACATTATATCTCAGGTACTCCCATAAATATTGAAACCAATATTATCAATACCATAACACCGGAGGAGTACATAAGGGGTGTTTACCAGAACGCTCCAGACTCCGAAAAGGAATAGGTATGTGATACGGTAAGTAATCCGACTCCAAAACTTTTCCAACAACAATTTTACTCCGTTTTGGAATGTTTAAAAAAATTAAGAAAATAAAAAGTAGTCCGAAAAGTGCACAAGGAGGCGACAAGCCCTGGGGGCGCGCCCTACCCCCTGGGCGCGCCTCCCAGGCTTGTGGCCACCTCGTGTGCCCTCCGGACTCCGTTTTCTTGTAGTATACTCCTTTTGGTCGGTAAAAATTCATTATATAATCTCCCGAAGGTTTTGACCACCGTATCATGGCAAAATCCTATGTTCTTGTTTCGTGCTGTTTTCCTGGCAGATCTGAAAATATGTCGTCTCAAGATTCGGAGGGAGAGAGCTATGTCGCTGATTTCATCACTAACCCAAAGGCCTATGGGGAGGTGGAGCATTACGGCTGGACTACGGAGGAGGATGAAGACTCTGATGAGAACAAGGGACGATAGCTCCGACGAAGACGAAGATCCACTACCTCAACCTGGCGATATGCATGTGGTCAAATCCAGCATCACCACCTCCGAAGAAAGAGACCTAAGTACATGGGTATGGGCACTCTCCTTGGCAACTGCCAAGCTTGGGGGAGGTGTCCCGGTATCGTATCACCATTGTAACATCCCCAGGTTACCTCACCCTAGTTAAGCTACTTAACTTGCCATGTCATCATGATCAATCTAAAAAAAATTTGCAACTAGGGAATAATCCAACTCAATTCAAATTTAAAATGCAAGTCAAATAAATATTTCCTCAAACAACAAAATTAAAATGTAACTAATGTTGCAAATATTTCAGATGCAATTGTAAAATTGTAATCCACATTAATAAAATTAGTTGAGTAACTTTAACAACCTCAAACAGTAACAAACAGCCCTCTTAAATGCCATTATCATTTTTGAGAAATTCAAATCAGTACTAAAAATCCTCAAACTTTTTGTCGCACTGTCTAAATACACCAGGGAAATAATGGGACACTTCCCATATTTTTCCTAGGTGAATAGGATGCCCAAATAACCTCTTTTCTCTCTCTGTTTAATAAACAAAAGAAAAACAGAAAATGAAAACGGAACAGAAAAACTTACCTGGCCTCTAGGCCGCGACAACAGTGGCAGGCCCAGCCCATCTTTCCTCTCCTCCCCTTCTCTCTTCCTGCGTGTCGACGCTGGAGCCGCCCCGATCGCCGGCGCCGCACGTGTCGTCCATCCGCCGTCGCGCGCGCGTGGATAAGGTCTCTCCCGAGCCGCTCTCGCCTCCCCTCGAACCCTAGCGCCCCCAGTTCCCCTCTCGCCCTCTCGCCGCTCTCTGCCTCGCCAGTTTCCCCTCGCCGAACACCATCGTCGCCGCCGCGACTTGTCCGCGTGGCCACCGGCCTCCCCTCTCCGTTCTGAGCCCTCCAGGAGCTCCACCGTGGTCGCCTACTTCCTCTGCGTGGACTAGCTCGGCCTCAACCCCCTACTTCGCCGGATCGGGCGCCTCCTTCCTCTTCGGTCGCCGGAGATCGCCGCCTCCACGCCATCATCTCCGAGCTTCCACGAGCACACTACCTATCCCTACCGTGCCACTGTGAGCTCCCGAGTTTGTCCTTTCTCTCCCTAGTCGCGTTCGAGCCCGCTAGCTGCTGCCGCCATGGTTGCCGAGCTCGCCGCCGTCGCAATTATTCGCCACCACCGCTCTGGTTAATCACAGCCGCGTCTGAGCACCTAGGCGTGCTCCTGCTGCTCCGTAGAGCCCATCGGTGAGCTCCGTTTGCTCAAAAGCATCCCGCAACGCCGATGCCGTTTTGCCCAAACTCCGGCCGCCGCAAGAATGGGCGCCGCCGTCGATTTACTCCGCCTCCGGCCGTGTAGTTAGCTTCATTGGATGCGCCGCACCGCGCACGTCATCCGGGTGGTCGCGGCGCTCGATTTGGGTGTCGGTATGCAAAATCCGCGCGACGCCGCCGTCTCTAATGGTCGCCGGAGCGCGCGCCGGCGATGGACGCCGGTGAGCCGACGTGGCGCCGCTGGGGCCACCCCCAGGGTCACTGCCTGGTGGTCCCCAAGGCCCAGCTAGCCCTGTTGACTTAAGTCAACTGCGCTGACTGGACCGGGTCCAGTCACTGACTGGACCGGGTCCAGTCACTGACTGGTAGGCCCCACTTAATTAATCAGCTAAATCACTAATTAAGCTACCCTAATCAGGCCCTGATAGGTGGGGTCCGCAGCTAACTAACACTGTTTAGCTAAAGTAAATACTGTCAGCCTCTGTGAGCATGACAAGTGGGGTCCCTGTTACTATTCCCCTAGATAAGATCTGCTGACTGGGCTGCTGAGTCAGCCTCTGGGACCCACATGTCATACACTAGGGCTATCTCTCTCTGAGTATAAAATGTATTTCCACTGGTTTGGATAATTCGAATTAATATTAAATTCAGAAATTCCAGAAAATCATTTAAACTTTAAAAATTAATAACTTCTAAACTGTAGCTCAGATCGAAAAAGTTAAAACATGAAAGTTGCTCAGAACAACGAGACAAGTCTGATTGTGCCGTCTGTTTCCTTGTCGGAACCGCCTACATAGGAGAACTCGTAACTCTGAGCTCGATTCTGGTAGATGAATAGTGCACACACACCGATTAATAATCCCCGGTTAATCCTAAAAATAACCAAAATGACTTAGAGGCATATTTAGCCAACCCTGCAATGCATCATAGCATCGCACGCACTGTGTTGCATCTGTTTGCATTATATTTACTTGTTTCTTCCCCCTCTTCTCTTTCGGTAGACCCCGACGTTGCCGTAGCTCCTGAGGCAGACGCCGCTCCGGAGTACGACTACATCCCCGACGATCAGGCCCTTGCCGTCGAGCAGACAGGCAAGCACCCCCATTTTGAGCATTCCGATATCGCCCACTCTCTTCTCTCTTATGCTTGCATTAGAAGTTACTGCTGCTGCTGTTGTCCTATATTTGCTGCATAGCCTGTTTACTTGTAACCTGTTGTTGATACTTTCCTGCTATCCTAAACTGCTTAGTATAGGATGGGTAGAGCCTTATCAGAGACCCACTTGACCCGACTGCCCCACTGGACTCTCAGAAGACCCGAGCAACGGGATCGAAGATCAGACCCTGGCACCGCACGTCACTTCCCCTAAGCTGCTCGACTCTACTGGGTTATTATCGAGTGCCGAGGGTGATACCTCGTCAGCACTTCTGATGATAACCTTGTAGGTTAGTTATTCGGTCGTGGTAAGCGAGGGTGATTCCTCCTACACCACCCCCGATAACGACGTCGTCGTGCAACTTCTCAAGTGTGGACCTCGAGGGTGATTCCTCATTCGTTCACCTTGACGATAGCATCGAGCGGGAATTCCATCGAGGGTGATTCCTCAGGGTTCCCCCTTGGTGTCAGACACACGGAGACTTGGTTACTATGACTGAACACTGAACCATGATACTAAAGACGGGTCGGCCCTGAGGGGTACCCGCGCGAGCATGAATGCGAAGTGATGTGGAGTCGGGTTGACCTGAGAGGTGCCCGCGAGATAACTACAAGGCGTGGCCGGGCATTCTTAGCCCTTGCCGCAAGTCCTCGAGACGGGGCGACGGGGTCACATCGATCGTGAGTCTCTGCTCGTTTCCGCGCGCTCCTAAACCACTAAACGGTTTGGATATTTGATCCGAGGGGCCTCTGGCCCGATAGCACTAACCATCACGTGGCCATAGTATGGGCGTTCTGCGTCGTATACTTCAGCCGAAGCTTAATGGACGTCAGCAACTGATGCGGCACACGCTGGGTTGGACTAGGAACGCAACCGCGCTTGTATAAGGGGTTGCTAGGTCTGCTCACCGGCGGTGCACGTAACGTGCAGGAGTTTCCGGGGCGATGGCCCAAGACCCCTGGGGGCATAGGTTAGTCCAGCGTGCTGACCTCTCTGTTAAGTATTTGGTCGGGTTGCGGCGTGTTGCTTAGCCGAGGCCGGGCATGACCCAGAAAAGTGTGTCCGGCCAGAGTTAAGCGAGCGTGGTGGGTAAGTTGGTGCACCCCTGCAGGGAAGAAACTTCTATCGATAGCCTGTCCTACGGTAACGGACACTCGGAGTTGTATCCCGATCGGTACAACTAGAACATGATTTGAGATGAAATGGATAGTATGGCACTGGGATTGCTTTCTCGCAGGGAGTCAAGGAAGAATCTCTGGCCGAGGTTGATGACATTACTACTATACTTTTCATTATGTTATTCTGCTCTCTTCTAGTGCTGCAAGACTGATGAAGATGCTTGAAGATGCTAGTCTTCGATAGGACTAGGCTTTCCCCCTCTATTCTGGCATTTCTGCAGCCCAGTCCACATATACAGCCCCCTTTGAAAATGTTGCATATGTAGTGCAGATCTTGCTTGCTGAGTACTTCGGATGAGTACTCACGCTTGCTTTATTTTCCTTTTTCCCCCTTTATTCCTTTATCGCATCCAGACGACGGAGCCCCGGAGCCAGTTGTCCCCATCGACGACCACTACTACTACTAGCCCGGAGAGTACTACTACTACGAGGAGCCGACCGACGACCAGGAGTAGGATTCGGAGGGTCCAGGGCAGGAGGCCCACGCCTTTTGATCGTAGAGTTTTATTTTGCCCCGCCTCTGTGAAGGCTTATCTCTCTTTCTGTAATATATCTGTACCCAGATATCTGATGCTTCTGCTGACACTTGTATGCCATCGAGCTATGTATTCGAGCCCTCAAGGCCCTGGCTTGTAATATTAAGCTTGTATGACTTTATTTATGTTTTAGAGTTGTGTTGTGATATCTTCAAGTGAGTCCTTAGGCTTAATCGTGTGCATTTGCGTGTATGGTTAGTGCACGATTAAGCCGGGGTCGTCACAACCATCACATCTTTACCTTTATCATTTTTCTTAGTTCGATCCTTTTGGTTATATCTCGGTTTAGTAGAATAAAGTTTTAGAATGATCTAGCTTTGAGTTTTGCTTTGTGTTCCCTCTATGTAATCGAGTCCGAGAGTTATATAATAAATATTAGTTTTGAGTTGAGGGCTTTGCTTTCTTGCTATGATCTTGAGAAAAAGAAATAAAAAGATTATATAATGATCTTATGGGAAGTGACGACTTCACATATAAGAAGTATGTCGCATGAAATTTGTTGGGAGTTGACAAACATAGTTTTGGTCATTGTTGCAATTAATAGGAAGTAATAAAGAAAGAGAGGTCTCACATATAAATATACTATTTTGGACATGTTTTATGATTGTGAGCACTCACTAAAATATTATATGCTAAGAGGTTGATGTTGGACAAGAAAGACAACATAATGGGTTATGTTTCTTTACATCTGAATAGAAGTTATATTGTCATGGATCCTCCAACATGTTGAGCTTGCTTCTCATCCTATGCTAGCCAAATCTTTTGCACCAAGTAGAGATACTACTTGTGCCTCCAAAATCCCTCAACCCAGTTTTGCCATGAGAGTCATCCATACCTACCTATGGATTGAGTAAGATCCTTCAAGTAAGTTGTCATCGGTGCAAGCAATAAAAATTGCTCTCTAAATATGCATGATCTTTTAGTGTGAGAAAAATAAGCTTTATACGAACTTGTGATATGGAAGAAATAAAAGTGACGGACTACATAATAAAGTTTTTTATCACAAGCGGCAATATAAAGTGACGTTCTTTTGCATTAAGATTTTGTGCATCCAACTATAAAAGTGCATGACAACCTCTGCTTCCCTCTGCGAAGGGCCTATCTTTTATTTACCTTCTACCTTTATACAAGAGTCATGGTGATCATCACCTCTTCTTATTTTTATACTTTTTCTTTTTGGCAAGCACTATATGTTGGGGAAGATCCAGATATATATATCCACTGGGATGTAGGTTATCATAAAGTATTATTGTTGACATTACCCTTGAGGTAAAAGGCTGGGAGGCGAAGTTATAAACCCCTATCTTTCTCTGTGTCCGATTGAAACTTTGATCTCATAAGTATCATGTGAGTGTTAGCAATTGTGAAAGATTAAATGATAGTTGAGTATGTGAAACTTGCTATATGAAAGCTCTTACATTGACTCTTTCCGATGTTATGATAAATTGCAATTGTTTCAATGACCAAGATCATAGTTTGTTGGTTTTCAATAAAGTTCTTGTTTCATACTTTACCTTGTGAATGAATTGTTACTTTAGCATGAGAAATTATATGACAATATATGTGTTGTTCTAAAGATGATGATGATGCCTTCATGTCCATATTTTATTTTATCGACACCTCTATCTCTAAACATGTGGACATGATTATCGATTTCGGTTTCCGCTTAAGGACAAGCGAGGTATAAGCTTGGGGGAGTTGATACGTCCATTTTGCATCATGCTTTTATATTGATATTTATTGCATTATGGGCTGTTATTACACATTATGGTACAATACTTATGCCTTTTCTCTGTTATTTTACAAGATTTATATGAAGAGGGAGAATGCCGGCAGTTGGAAAGGACCGGAAAGGAGCAAATCTGAGAGATCTATTCTACACAACTCCGAAAGTCCTGAAAATTTACGGAGAATTATTTTGGAATATATAAAAAATATTGGGCGAAGAAAATACCAGAGGGGACCCACCAGGTGGCCACAAGCCTGGGGGGCGCCCTACACCCTGGGCGCTCCCCTAGGGCTTGTGGGCCCCCTGGCAGGTCTCCGGTGTCCATCTTCTACTTTATGAAGGGTTTTTACCTGGAAAAACTAAAAATGAAGCTTTGGGGATGAAGCGCCACCGTCTCGAGGCGGAACCTGGGCAGAAGCAATCTAGGGCTCCGGCGGAGCTATTCTGCCGGGGAAACTTCCCTCCGGGAGGGGGAAATCGAAGCCATCGTCATCACCAACGATCCTCTCATCGAGAGGGGGTCAATCTCCATCAACATCTTCACCAGCACCATCTCCTCTCCAAACCCTAGTTCATCTCTTGTATTCAATCTTTGTCTCAAAATCTCAGATTGGTCCCTGTGGGTTGCTAGTAGTGTTGATTACTCCTTGTAGTTGATGCTAGTTGGTTTTTGGGTGGAAGATCATATGTTTAGATCCTTAATGATATCTATTACCCCTCTGATTATGAACATGAATATGCTTTGTGAGTAGTTACATTTGTTCCTGAGGACATGGGAGAAGTCTTGTTATAAGTAATCATGTGAATTTGGTATTCGTTCGATATTTCGATGAGATGTATGTTGTCTTTCCTCTAGTGGTGTTATGTGAACGTCAACTACATGAAACTTCACCATGATTTGGGCCTAGGTGAAGGCATTGGAAGTAATAAGTAGATGATGGGTTGCTAGAGTGACAGAAGCTTAAACCCTAGTTTATGCGTTACTTCGTAAGGGGTTGATTTGGATCCACATGTTTCATGCTATGGTTAGATTTATCTTAATTCTTCTTTCTTAGTTGTGGATGCTTGCAAGAGTGGTTAATCATAAGTGGGAGGCTTGTCCAAGTAAGGACAGCACCCAAGCACTGGTCCACCCACATATCAAATTATCAAAGTAACGAACATGAATCATATGAGCATGATGAAAACTAACTTGACAACAATTCCCATGTGTCCTCGGGAGCGCTTTGCTTTATATAAGAGTTTGTCCAGGATTGTCCTTTGCTACAAAAAGGATTGGGCCACCTTTCTGCACCTTTGTTACACTTGTTACTTGTTACCCGTTATGAATTATCTTATCACAAAACTATCTGTTACCGATAATTTCAGTGCTTGCAGAAAATACATTGCTGAAAACCGCTTGTCATTTCCTTCTGCTCCTCGTTGGGTTTGACACTCTTACTTATCGAAAGGACTACGATAGATCCCCTATACTTGTGGGTCATCAAAGCTTTAATATCTTTTTGCATAATTCTTGCTTGTTTTCCGTATCACGTACCTCCTCTTTTTTAGGATTCTGGAGTGTTCCGGAAGGTCTATTTTATGTGCTCCTCCGGTGTCATGGTTTGGATAATATTGCTTTCAACATTAATAGGCGTAACTGAGATATAATGTTTAATTCTTTGCCCATTGACCGCCTTCGGGTTAGTACCTTCAGCATTATTAATCTTGATAGCTCCAGAGCGATAAACCTACTCGATAATATATGGTCCTTCCTATTTGGAGAGAAGTTTTCCTGCAAAGAATCTAAAATGAGAGTTGTACAAAAGAACATATTCTCCAACTTTGAATTCCCTCTTTTGGATTCTTTTTCATGCCATCTTTTAACTTTTTCTTTAAATAATTTGGCATTTCCATAAGCTTGGGTTCTCCATTCATCTAATGAACTAATATCAAATTACCTCTTTTCACCGGCCAGTTTGAAATCATAGTTGAGTTCTTTAATTGCCCAATAAGCTTTATGTTCTAACCCTAGAGGCAAATGACAAGCTTTTCCATAAACCATTTTATAAGGAGACATACCCATAGGATTTTTATATGCTATTCTGTAGGCCGAAAGTGCATCATCCAATTTCTTGGACCAATTCTTTCGAGATATATTAACAGTTTTTTGTAATATTAGTTTTATTTCTCTATTGCTAAGTTCAACTTGACCACTAGATTGAGGATGATAGGGTGATGCAATTCTATGGTTAACATCATATTTAGCAAGCATATTACGGAAATCACCATGAATAAAGTGTGAACCACCATCAGTCATTAAATATCTAGGGACTCCAAACCTCGGGAAAATAACTTCTTTAAGCATTTTAATGGAAGTGTTATGATCAACACTACTAGTTGGAATAGCTTCTACCCACTTAGTAACATAATCAATAGCAACCAAAATATGTGTATACCCATTAGAGTAAGGAAAAGGTCCCATATAATCAAAACCCCAAACATCGAATGGCTCAACAGCAAGTGAATAATTCATAGGCATTTCTTGATTCTAATCGATATTACCAATTCTTTGACATTCATTATTGCTAGACGTGGTCAAGTGGCGTATAAATTGGAGTTGCCGCCGCAATTCTCTCATATCCACGACGTCTTCCATGTGTTGCAACTCCGTAAATGCTTCAAGGAATCTCCGCACCGATCTGTGGATCACGAGATGCTTGAATTGCAAGATGATCTATCTTATAAGGAGCATCCGATCCGCATTCTCGATGAAGCTGAACGTCGAACCTGTCAGAAGGTTACCAAGTTCCTCAAAGTACAGTGGTCAAATCATACTGAAGATGAAGCCACTTGGGAACGCGAGGATAATCTTCGTGCGGAATACCCCGAACTTTTTCCTTCTACTTCTTAATTCTCGGGACGAGAATTCTTGTTAGTAGAGGAGATTTGTAACACCCCCAGTGGTTAACTACAGTAATTCCATTTTGATAATGCCAAGTCAGCATGATTAACAGTGCATGATCATCATTTGCATCATAATGCTTTTCAACTCCTAAGTCAAAACCCAAATTTAAGTGAAAGTGGAAAATAAAAGTTGCCTGAACCTGAAAACTAAAATGTGCATCATGTTGCAAATATTCTCATAGCATTTATAAAAATGATTGCAACATTTGTTGGAATTGTAAAAGAACTCGAACAACAAGGAACAGCAGCAACATAACGCTGTTTAATCCTTTTTCAATTTAAATAAAATCCAAACAAAAAGATATGGACCCCAAACCAATTTCTAGCAGTGACAGACAATGCACTGTAAATAATGGAGCAAGTCTCATATTTTACAAAAGTCTTTTGGAATAAAAATAAAAGAGAAAACAGAAAAGGAAAATAAATAATATAAAAAAAAAGTAAAAAGGAAAAGCCCTCCCCCCCCGGACCAACTGGGCCGTGGCCCAGCTGGCCACCAGGCCACCACCCAGGCCGGCCCACCCCGGGCCTATAACCCCCTCCCCTCACCCCGAAACCCTAATCCCCCACCTCGCTCCTCTCCCCCCAGATCCAGTTCTGGATCGGGCTGCGCCGACGCCGCGCCCCATCGCCGCTCGCCGTCTCCGGTGCCACCTCGCCGACCCCCTCTCCATCGTCGCCTCGTCCCCGTCGCGCCCCCTCTCTCCTCTCGCCGCGCGCCGCCGCCCCCGGTGCTCGCCCCCGTCCCGTTGGACGCCGCCTCGCCGAGCGCTCCCCCCCCGCCCTGCTTCCGCGCCGTCCCCGTCGTCCCCGTCACCCTCCTCGCGCACCGCTGCCTCTTCCCTCCATCGCCGGTGAGGCCCTGGCCTCCACTCCCCTCCTCTCTGCCCGCGGTCATCGCGCCCGCGCTGTCCCCGCCGCGCTCCCGCACGCCCTGAAGCTCCCTCGCCGCGCCCTTCTGTCGCCTCGCGCAGGCCCCCTTGACGACCCGCTCCGCCTCTCACCTCTCTCGCGCCCGCCTCTCCCTCTATGCTGTCTTCTCTCTCCCGCTGCCTTGCCGATCCTGCGTCCTCACTCTCCCATCACCTCCTACTTCCGCTCCTCTTCTCCCCTCTTCTCCTCACCACCGGCCCTCCTTGCCCCATTCTCCTCGTCTCCTCCCCCCCCCTTCCCTCTCCTTCCGTGCCGGCTCTCCTCATTTCCTCTCTCGTTTCCTCTTCTTCACACGGGGTGCGGGGTACGGCGTTGGTCGCCCGCCCGCGCCCGCGCGTGCCATTTGGGCACCGGACATGTCCGGTCCCAAACGGGCATGCTCCGGACATGTCCGGCCCTGGTCCACTGACCAGTGGGGCCCACAGCCCTGCCTGTTAATTAAAATAAATAATAATAAACAATATAATTAAAATAAATAATTAATTAGTTAATTAACACTGTTTAGATTAGTCTAATTTGATTAATTAGATTAATTAAATGTTAATTAACTTAAGTAACCCTGGTTAATTAGAGCTAATTAATTAGTTAACCTAATTAACCTTGCTGACATCAGCATGATGTCATGCTGACATCAGCGAGCACTATTCTGGATAATGTTTATTTTAAATAATTAAATAAATTCCAGAAATTAATAAAAACTTTAGAAAATCATATTAAATAATCCGTAACTCCGATGAAAATACTTTATACATGAAAGTTGCTCAGAACGACGAGACGAATTCAGATACGCGGTCTGTTCGTCCGCCACACGTCCCTAACTATCCGAACATGCAACCGTTCCCCTCTTTTCGTCTGTCCGAAATGCCGGACACTGGGAAATACTTTCCCGGATGAATCCCACCTTCGCCAGTATCACCCGACACTGCGTTAGATCACCTCCGTCACCGCGTATTGCCATGTTATGCTTTGTGCTGCACTTGATCGCTGTGTATTTATATTGTTTCCTCCCCTTCTCTCTCGGTAGCCCCCGACACCGACGTCGTCCCCGAGGCCGACGCAGCTCCGGAGACCAAATCCACCGTTGACGACCTTGCCCTTGCCGCCGAGCAACCAGGCAAGCCCCCCCCCCTTTGATCATCCCGATATCGCCCATTCTAATTTTCCATGCTTGCATTAGAATTGCTGCTACTACTGCTTTACCTATTCTGATGCATAGCCTGTTTATTGTAACCTGCTGTTGATAATTACCTGCATATCCTAAACTGTTTAGTCTAGGCTGGGTAGAGACCTATCAGTGACCCCACTTATCCCGACTGCCGCGCTGGATCGTCAGAAGACCCGATCAACGGGATTGAAGACCAGGACCCGACACCGCACATCACCCCCCTTAGTTATAACGACACTGCAGCGTTACTATCGAGTGCCGAGGGTGAAACCTCTTGTAGTTCTTCTGATGTTAACTCTGTAGAGTAGCTATTCGGTCGTGGTCATCGAGGGTGATTCCTCCTTCACCGCTTCCGATAACGACGCTGTCGTACAACACCTCAAGTGTGGACCCAGTGAGGGTGATTCCTCCTAGTTCACCTTGACGGATACATCGAGTGGGAATTCAATGAGGGTGATACCTCGGATTCCCTGATGTTATGGACACACGGATACTTGGACTTTACACTGTTCATTGGACAGGCGGGTCGGCCCTGAGGGGTACCCGCGTGCGCCTGAGAGGCGAGTGTTGTGAAGACGGGTGCCTGTGTGGTGCCCGAGTGGTGAATACGAGGCGCGGCCGGGCATTCTTAACCCTTGCCGCAAGTCCTCGAGACGGGGCGACGGGGTCACATCTTTCGCGAGTCTCTGCTCGTTTCCGCAAGCCCCTAGTCCTAACGATTTGGATATTTGATCCGAGCAGGCCTCTGGCCTGATAGCACTAACCATCACGTGGGCATAGTATGGGCGTTCTGCATCGTATGCATCAGCCGAAAGCTCTGTCAGACGTCCAGTTCAGCATGGCGGCACGGTCGGATCGTGTCGGCCACCCGAGGCGATGCTGGTATCCACCCTGTGCGCAACGACCCGGAGGGCGAGGGGCGATGGCCAAGACCCCCTTGCGCTTAGGATGTAGACCGGCGGGGACCTCTCTGCTTAGCTGTAGGTAGGGTTGCGGTGTGTCGTTTGGCCGAGGCCGGGCATGACCCAGGAAAGTGTGTCCGGCCGGAGTTAATCGAGCATGTTGGGTAAGTTGGTGCACCCCTGCAGGGAAGAACATTTCTATCGATAGCCGGTCCTACGGTAAAGGACACCCGGAGTTGTATCCCGATCGATACAACTAGAACTGGATACCTGTGATGAGACCTGTATGTATGGCTCTGGGATTGCTTCTCGCAGGGAGTCGAGAAGGGATCTCAGGACGAGGTTGATGACTGTATGGCTCTGGGATTGCTTTCACGCAGGGAGTCGAGAAAGGATCTCTGGGTGAGGATGAGACTTAATGTTACTACTACATTATATTGACCTGCTCTACCCTCTTCTATTTCTGCAAGACCGCTGGAGATGCTAGTCTTCGATAGGACTAGGTCTTCTCTCTATTCTGGCATTTCTGCAGCCCAGTCCACATATATAGCCTCCCTTTGAAAATGTTGCATATGTAGTGTAGATCCTTGCTTGCTGAGTACTTCTGAGTACTCACGGTTGCTTTGTTTTCCTTTTCTCCCCATATCAGTTTGTCGTGACCAAGATGACGGAGCCCCTGAGACAGCTGCCCTGCCGACGATCGCTACTACTACTACCCAGAGGATGGATACTACTATGAGTTGACTGACGACCAGGAGTAGGATCGGAGGGTCCCAGGCAGGAGGCCTTCGCCTTTCGATCGTAGTGTTTTGTTTTGCCCCGCCTTTCTAAAGGCCTTTCTGTTTCTGTTTCATATCTGTACTCAGATATCTGATGCTTCCGCTGACGCTTGTTCGCAAGCTTATGTATTCGAGCCCTCGAGGCCCCTGGCCTGTAATATAAAGCTTGTATGACTTTATTTATGTTTTAGAGTTGTGTTGTGATATCTTCCCGTGAGTCCTTAGGCTTGATCGTGTGCATTTGCGTGTATGATTAGTGCACGATCGGGCCGGGGCGTCACAAGTTGGTATCAGAGCCGACTGACTGTAGGAACCCCCCCTTTCCATCTCCTTGGCCGAAGTTGAGTCTAGTAACCGGAAACTGTTTTACTAACTTGGCTGTGTGGCTTACGGGCCCACGTCGCCAATTGGGTGGTATTAGGATCTTTTACTCCTCGACCTTTACTCTGGGACTCTGCTCTCTCTTCTATTCGGGTTAAATGATTTTACTAACTCCAGCATTAGGTTCTCGTGATCACATCCACCCGGAGTTCTGAAAATATTCCCCCCCTTGCTTTAAGATTGTGGGCCAGGTTCTGCTTACAGGATCCTTTTATCGAGGGCACCCTGTGTTGTCACTTGCAGATTCCCCGCTCCGTCAGTTTTCTCCGACGTTGATGTAGCCTTTGCTATGTCTCGTTGTGTACTTCCTTACCGCGTGCCTGCGCGCCGCCTAGCATGTCTAGCTTCTAAATTTGCGCCGTTGTGCTGTCCGCATGTACCCGACTCTGTGCATGGATTGGTATGTCTTTCAACGACTACTATTTTACATCTAGTGCCCTTCCTGTTCATCTCTCATGTTACGTCCTGAATAACTCCTTACACATGCAGTCTTTCTTGCTAAACTGCCCCTGTTGATTTGGCAGGATGGCTGATGATCCACCACCTCCACCCTATATTACCGCAATGATGCAGCAGTTTGAACTCAACCGTCAGCAGTTTGAGCTTAACCGTCAGTTTATGACCGGACTATTGGCTCAGTTCCCAAATCAAAATGCTCAGCAACAAACTGTTCCAATAACTCTGGCAGAATTCGTGCGCCTCAACCCATCTGTTTTCCGCAACTCCACCAATCCTATGGATGCTGATGATTGGCTTCGTGACATCATGTTTGAGATGGAGTCAGCTAATGTTGCCTCTGACAGTTACGTCACCTTTGCGACATTCCACCTGAAGGGCCCAGCTGCTCAATGGTGGGAAAGCCACAAGGCTATGTTGCCTGCAGACACTGTAACCACTTGGCAGGAATTTCAGTCAGCTTTTCATGCACGTTACATTCCTCAAGGTCTGATGGACCAGAAGAAGCAGGAGTTCCGTAAACTCTCACAGGGCACAATGACGGTGGATGAATATCAGAGGAAATTCCTTGAATTATCCCGCTATGCTGCGGATGACGTCGACACTGACACTCGCAAGCAGGAGAAATTCCGTGAAGGACTGCGTACGGATATAAAACTTGCACTTGCTGTCCATGATTGCTCAGAGTTCGCAACGCTTGTCAGCAAATCCTTCCAAATTGAAACAGCTCTGACTGAGTACCAGGAGTCGCTCAAGCGCACTCATGGAGCTGGCTCATCCTCGGGTCAGCCTGTTCAGAAACGTCGAGTCTGGATTCCACACAATGTTCATCATCGGCCTGCTCCAACACCAAGGCCGTCATATGTTGCACCTCGTTTGCCTTCGCCGCCGAGACAGCTATCGGTTCATGATGGACCGCCTGATGCTATGGCTTTTCATCAGGATGCACCACGTCCTCCCGTTGGTTGCAAGAAGAGCTGTCGGAACCGTCGTCTCAGAAGCTCTAATGCCAGGCCGTCTGCTATAGCTCGAGTCCATGTCAACCAAGTTAACATGGAAGAAGCTCGACAGGACCCCAAAATCGTGATGGGCACCCTTCTAGTGAATTCAATCCCAGCTTCAGTCCTCTTTGATTCTGGAGCGTCGCACTCCTTCATGTCCGAAAGTTTTGCGCGAAGCCATGATATACTTTTTGAGGAGATGTCCATCCCATTAGTAATCCATTCACCTGGGGCTAATTGGCAAACTACCATGGTTAGCCACGGTAACCACATTGTGATCGGAGGATTGATATTCCCCGTTTCACTCATTGCTCTCAAGACCTCCAACATAGACATTATTCTCGGTATGGACTGGTTGAAGCCTCATAAAGCTTTGATTGACTGTGCCACTGAAACAGTCCGCCTCACACACCCTTCTGGTCAGACTGTCAGATACTCAGCTCGTACAGAGCAGGACGCCGAAGCTCAGATATATGTTCTAAATGCATTGAACGCTTCACCTCTTGAAGGCATCGAGAACATTCCAGTTGTTCGTGATTTCCAAGACGTCTTTCCAGAAGAACTTCCAGGAATACCCCCTGCTAGAGCTGTTGAGTTCGTCATCGACTTGAAGCCTGGCACAACTCCTATTGCGAAGCGTCCTTATAAAATGCCTCCGCATCATCTTCTCGAACTTAAGGAAGAAATTGACACGTCACTTAAGAAAGGTTTCATCCGCCCCAGTTCCTCCGCTTGGGGAGCACCTTCACTCTTCGTTAAGAAGAAGGATGGAACTAATCGATTGGTTCAGGATTATCGGCCCATTAACCAAGCCACAATTCAGAACAAATATCCGCTTCCCCGGATCAATGATTTGTATGATCAACTTGCCGGTTCCTCAGTATTCTCTAAGCTTGATTTGAGATTGGGATACCATCAGATCCGTGTTCGTGAAGAGGATATTCCGAAGACAGCCTTCGTTACTCGCTATGGTTCTTATGAGTATACTGTTATGTCTTTTGGCTTAATGAATGCGCCAGCCACATTCTCTCGTCTGATGAATTATATCTTCATGGATTACCTCGATAAGTTCGTCGTGGTTTATCTAGATGATATTCTGGTCTATTCAAAGAATAAGAAAGAACATGCCGAACACCTCCGTCTAGTACTGGAAAGACTCCGAGAGCACCAGTTGTATGCCAAATACTCCAAATGCGAGTTCTGGTTATCTGAAGTGACATATCTTGGTCATGTGATTTCCAAAGATGGCATTGCCGTTAACCCAGAACGAGTTCGGGCTATTCTTGACTGGACTCCTCCGAAGAATGTCAAGCAAGTCAGAAGTTTTCTCGGCCTTGCAAGCTATTGCCGTCGCTTTGTCGAGAATTTCTCAAAGATTGCTAAGCCTTTGACCGATCTGCTTCACAAGGGCGTTAAGTTTGAATGGACAGAAAAATGTCAGGAAAGTTTTCAAACACTCAAAGACAAGCTAACATCTGCCCCAGTACTATCTCCTCCAGATACCCGCAAAGACTTTGTGATCTATTGTGACGCATCCCGTGAAGGATTAGGCTGTGTCCTAATGCAAGAGCGTAAAGTGATTGCTTATGGCTCTCGTCAGTTGCGCCCACATGAAGAGAATTATCCGATACATGATCTAGAACTAGCTGCTGTGATCTATGCATTGCAGTTGTGGCGACATTACCTTCTCGGTAATCGTTGCGAGATCTACACGGATCATAAAAGTCTGAAGTACTTGTTCACTCAACCATCTCTAAACCTCCGTCAGCAAAGATGGATGGAGGCCATTGCGGACTATGATTTGGGTATATCCTATACCCCTGGCAAGGCTAACGTGATGGCTGATGCCTTAAGCCGCAAGTCCTATTGCGACAACCTCATGGTTAGGCGAGCTCAACCTCGTCTTTTCGAAGAACTGTGCAAGCTAAATCTGCTTATTGTTCCACAGGGATCTCTTAATAACCTTGTGATACAACCAGATCTTGAGAAAGCTGTTAAGGATGCGCAAGCTAAAGATGCTGAAGTTGATCTGATGAAGAAAGACCTTCACCTTGTAAAGTACAGGGATTTCTCGCTGTCTGAAGATGGAACCTTGTATTTCAGAAACCGCATTGTGGTACCTCGTTTCGAACTCATGACTGACAAAGTAATGAATGAGGCACATGACACACCATTGTCTATTCATCCGGGTAGCACCAAGATGTATCGTGATCTCCGTCAAAGGTACTGGTGGTCTAAAATGAAGCAGGACATTGCTCCTTATGTTGCTGAATGTGATGTGTGTCGACGCGTTAAAGCAGAACATCAGAAGCCTGCTGGAATTCTGCAACCGTTGCCTATTCCTCTATGGAAATGGGATAAGGTTCAAATGGATTTCATTACAGGACTTCCCAGGTCACAGAAGGGTCACGATGCTATTCTTGTCGTCGTCGACCAACTCTCCAAAGTTGCACATTTTCTGCCTGTCAAGGAGACTATCACTGCTAAACAGTTAGCAGAGTTGTATATCTCCAGAATCGTATCACTCCACGGTATTCCGAAAGAGATCAGTTCAGACCGTGGCAGCATATTCACTGGTCATTTCTGGGAAAGTTTCCAAAAAGCTATGGGAACTCATATTACTTGGAGTTCAGCATATCACCCCCAGTCTCAAGGCCAAGTCGAGCGAGTCAACCAAGTGCTTGAAGATATGCTTCGAGCTTGTGTTATTTCTTTCGGCAAGAAGTGGGAAGAATCTCTTCCATATGCCGAGTTCTCTTATAACAACAGCTATCAAGCCAGCTTGAAAATGGCCCCCTTTGAAGTTCTCTATGGACGTAAGTGTCGAACCCCTCTGAATTGGTCAGAAACTGGGGAACGACCTCTTGTTGGACCGGGTATTATTCAACACGCCGAAGAACAAGTCCGAATTGTCCGGGAAAATCTCAAGGCGGCTCAGGACCGCCAAAAGAGCAACTATGATCGCAAACGATGGGGTTTGACTTATCAACCTGGTGATCAAGCTTATCTTCGTGTCACACCTATGAAGGGCACTCACCGTTTTGGAATCAAGGGCAAGTTAGCTCCGCGCTACATTGGTCCTTTCCGCATTATTGCTAGACGTGGTCAAGTGGCGTATAAATTGGAGTTGCCGCCGCAATTCTCTCATATCCACGACGTCTTCCATGTGTCGCAACTCCGTAAATGCTTCAAGGAATCTCCGCACCGATCTGTGGATCACGAGATGCTTGAATTGCAAGATGATCTATCTTATAAGGAGCATCCGATCCGCATTCTCGATGAAGCTGAACGTCGAACCTGTCAGAAGGTTACCAAGTTCCTCAAAGTACAGTGGTCAAATCATACTGAAGATGAAGCCACTTGGGAACGCGAGGATAATCTTCGTGCGGAATACCCCGAACTTTTTCCTTCTACTTCTTAATTCTCGGGACGAGAATTCTTGTTAGTAGAGGAGATTTGTAACACCCCCAGTGGTTAACTACAGTAATTCCATTTTGATAATGCCAAGTCAGCATGATTAACAGTGCATGATCATCATTTGCATCATAATGCTTTTCAACTCCTAAGTCAAAACCCAAATTTAAGTGAAAGTGGAAAATAAAAGTTGCCTGAACCTGAAAACTAAAATGTGCATCATGTTGCAAATATTCTCATAGCATTTATAAAAATGATTGCAACATTTGTTGGAATAGTAACAGGACTCGAACAACAAGGAACAGCAGCAACATAACGCTGTTTAATCCTTTTCAATTTAAATAAAATCCAAACAAAAGATATGGACCAAACCAATTTCTAGCAGTGACAGACAATGCACTGTAAATAATGGAGCAAGTCTCATATTTTACAAAAGTCTTTTGGAATAAAATAAAAGAGAAAACAGAAAAGGAAAATAAATAATATAAAAAAAGTAAAAAGGAAAAGCCCCCCCCGGACCAACTGGGCCGTGGCCCAGCTGGCCACAGGCCACCACCAGGCCGGCCCACCCGGGGGCCTATAACCCCCTCCCCTCACCCCGAAACCCTAATCCCCCACCTCGCCCTCTCCCCCCCCCCCCGATCCAGTTCTAGATCGGGCCGCGCCGACGCCGCGCCCCATGCCGCTCGCCGTCTCCGGTGCCACTCGCCGGACCTCGCCTCTCCATCGTCGCCTCGTCCCGTCGCGCCCCCTCTCTCCTCGGCGCGCGACGCGCCGCGCCCGGTGCTCGCCCCCGTCGCCGTTGACGCCTCGCCGGAGCGCTCCCCCGCCGGCTGCTTCCGCGCCGTCCCCGTCGTCCCCGTCACCCTCCTCGCGCACCGCTGCCTCTTCCCTCCATCGCCGGTGAGGCCCGTGGCCTCCACTCCCCTCCTCTCTGCCCGCGGTCATCGCGCCGCGCTGTCCCCGCGCGCTCCCGCACGCCCTGAAGCTCCTCGCCGCGCCCTTCTGTCGCTCGCGCAGGCGCCCCGTGACGACCGCTCGCCTCTCACCGCGCTCGCCCCGCTCTCCCTGCTGCGTCGCTCGCCAGCCACTGCCGCCCCGCACGCGCCCGGCACCGACTACGGCCGCGCTTCTCCATCTGCTCCGCCACCCCCGCCGCCTGCGCCGCGCGCCGCCACCCCCCCTGCCGCTCCGGCCCCGCGCGCACTGCCGCGCGCTGCCGCGGCCTCGCCCGCCCGCGCCCGCGCGTGCCATTTGGGCACCGGACATGTCCGGTCCCAAACGGGCATGCTCCGGACATGTCCGGCCCTGGTCCACTGACCAGTGGGGCCCACAGCCCTGCCTGTTAATTAAAATAAATAATAATAAACAATATAATTAAAATAAATAATTAATTAGTTAATTAACACTGTTTAGATTAGTCTAATTTGATTAATTAGATTAATTAAATGTTAATTAACTTAAGTAACCCTGGTTAATTAGAGCTAATTAATTAGTTAACCTAATTAACCTTGCTGACATCAGCATGATGTCATGCTGACATCAGCGAGCACTATTCTGGATAATGTTTATTTTAAATAATTAAATAAATTCTAGAAATTAATAAAAACTTAAGAAAATCATATTAAATAATCCGTAACTCCGATGAAAATACTTTATACATGAAAGTTGCTCAGAACGACGAGACGAATTCAGATACGCGGTCCGTTCGTCCGCCACACGTCCCTAACTATCCGAACATGCAACCGTTCCCCTCTTTTCGTCTGTCCGAAATGCCGGACACTGGGAAATACTTTCCCGGATGAATCCCACCTTCGCCAGTATCACCCGACACTGCGTTAGATCACCTCCGTCACCGCGTATTGCCATGTTATGCTTTGTGCTGCACTTGATCGCTGTGTATTTATATTGTTTCCTCCCCTTCTCTCTCGGTAGCCCCCGACACCGACGTCATCCCCGAGGCCGACGCAGCTCCGGAGACCAAATCCACCGTTGACGACCTTGCCCTTGCCGCCGAGCAACCAGGCAAGCCCCCCCCCTTTGATCATCCCGATATCGCCCATTCTAATTTCCCATGCTTGCATTAGAATTGCTGCTACTACTGCTTTACCTATTCTGATGCATAGCCTGTTTATTGTAACCTGCTGTTGATAATTACCTGCATATCCTAAACTGTTTAGTCTAGGCTGGGTAGAGACCTATCAGTGATCCCACTTATCCCGACTGCCGCGCTGGATCGTCAGAAGACCCGATCAACGGGATTGAAGACCAGGACCCGACACCGCACATCACCCCCCTTAGTTATAACGACACTGCAGCGTTACTATCGAGTGTCGAGGGTGAAACCTCTTGTAGTTCTTCTGATGTTAACTCTGTAGAGTAGCTATTCGGTCGTGGTCATCGAGGGTGATTCCTCCTTCACCGCTTCCGATAATGACGCTGTCGTACAACACCTCAAGTGTGGACCCAGTGAGGGTGATTCCTCCTAGTTCACCTTGACGGATACATCGAGTGGGAATTCAATGAGGGTGATACCTCGGATTCCCTGATGTTATGGACACACGGATACTTGGACTTTACACTGTTCATTGGATAGGCGGGTCGGCCCTGAGGGGTACCCGCGTGCGCCTGAGAGGCGAGTGTTGTGAAGACGGGTGCCTGTGTGGTGCCCGAGTGGTGAATACGAGGCGCGGCCGGGCATTCTTAACCCTTGCCGCAAGTCCTCGAGACGGGGCGACGGGGTCACATCTTTCGTGAGTCTCTGCTCGTTTCCGCAAGCCCCTAGTCCTAACGATTTGGATATTTGATCCGAGCAGGCCTCTGGCCTGATAGCACTAACCATCACGTGGGCATAGTATGGGCGTTCTGCATCGTATGCATCAGCCGAAAGCTCTGTCAGACGTCCAGTTCAGCATGGCGGCACGGTCGGATCGTGTCGGCCACCCGAGGCGATGCTGGTATCCACCCTGTGCGCAACGACCCGGAGGGCGAGGGGCGATGGCCAAGACCCCCTTGCGCTTAGGATGTAGACCGGCGAGGACCTCTCTGCTTAGCTGTAGGTAGGGTTGCGGTGTGTCGTTTGGCCGAGGCCGGGCATGACCCAGGAAAGTGTGTCCGGCCGGAGTTAATCGAGCGTGTTGGGTAAGTTGGTGCACCCCTGCAGGGAAGAACATTTCTATCGATAGCCGGTCCTACGGTAAAGGACACTCGGAGTTGTATCCCGATCGATACAACTAGAACTGGATACCTGTGATGAGACCTGTATGTATGGCTCTGGGATTGCTTCTCGCAGGGAGTCGAGAAGGGATCTCAGGACGAGGTTGATGACTGTATGGCTCTGGGATTGCTTTCTCGCAGGGAGTCGAGAAAGGATCTCTGGGTGAGGATGAGACTTAATGTTACTACTACATTATATTGACCTGCTCTACCCTCTTCTATTTCTGCAAGACCGCTGGAGATGCTAGTCTTCGATAGGACTAGGTCTTCTCTCTATTCTGGCATTTCTGCAGCCCAGTCCACATATACAGCCTCCCTTTGAAAATGTTGCATATGTAGTGTAGATCCTTGCTTGCTGAGTACTTCTGAGTACTCACGGTTGCTTTGTTTTCCTTTTCTCCCCATATCAGTTTGTCGTGACCAAGATGACGGAGCCCCTGAGACAGCTGCCCTGCCGACGATCGCTACTACTACTACCCAGAGGATGGATACTACTATGAGTTGACTGACGACCAGGAGTAGGATCGGAGGGTCCCAGGCAGGAGGCCTTCGCCTTTCGATCGTAGTGTTTTGTTTTGCCCTGCCTTTCTAAAGGCCTTTCTGTTTCTGTTTCATATCTGTACTCAGATATCTGATGCTTCCGCTGACGCTTGTTCGCAAGCTTATGTATTCGAGCCCTCGAGGCCCCTGGCTTGTAATATAAAGCTTGTATGACTTTATTTATGTTTTAGAGTTGTGTTGTGATATCTTCCCGTGAGTCCTTAGGCTTGATCGTGTGCATTTGCGTGTATGATTAGTGCACGATCGGGCCGGGGCGTCACAAGTTGGTATCAGAGCCGACTGACTGTAGGAACCCCCCCTTTCCAACTCCTTGGCCGAAGTTGAGTCTAGTAACCGGAAACTGTTTTACTAACTTGGCTGTGTGGCTTACGGGCCCACGTCGCCAATTGGGTGGTATTAGGATCTTTTACTCCTCGACCTTTACTCTGGGACTCTGCTCTCTCTTCTATTCGGGTTAAATGATTTTACTAACTCTAGCATTAGGTTCTCGTGATCACATCCACCCGGAGTTCTGAAAATATTCCCCCCCTTGCTTTAAGATTGTGGGCCAGGTTCTGCTTACAGGATCCTTTTATCGAGGGCACCCTGTGTTGTCACTTGCAGATTCCCCGCTCCGTCAGTTTTCTCCGACGTTGATGTAGCCTTTGCTATGTCTCGTTGTGTACTTCCTTACCGCGTGCCTGCGCGCCGCCTAGCATGTCTAGCTTCTAAATTTGCGCCGTTGTGCTGTCCGCATGTACCCGACTCTGTGCATGGATTGGTATGTCTTTCAACGACTACTATTTTACATCTAGTGCCCTTCCTGTTCATCTCTCATGTTACGTCCTGAATAACTCCTTACACATGCAGTCTTTCTTGCTAAACTGCCCCTGTTGATTTGGCAGGATGGCTGATGATCCACCACCTCCACCCTATATTACCGCAATGATGCAGCAGTTTGAACTCAACCGTCAGCAGTTTGAGCTTAACCGTCAGTTTATGACCGGACTATTGGCTCAGTTCCCAAATCAAAATGCTCAGCAACAAACTGTTCCAATAACTCTGGCAGAATTCGTGCGCCTCAACCCATCTGTTTTCCGCAACTCCACCAATCCTATGGATGCTGATGATTGGCTTCGTGACATCATGTTTGAGATGGAGTCAGCTAATGTTGCCTCTGACAGTTACGTCACCTTTGCGACATTCCACCTGAAGGGCCCAGCTGCTCAATGGTGGGAAAGCCACAAGGCTATGTTGCCTGCAGACACTGTAACCACTTGGCAGGAATTTCAGTCAGCTTTTCATGCACGTTACATTCCTCAAGGTCTGATGGACCAGAAGAAGCAGGAGTTCCGTAAACTCTCACAGGGCACAATGACGGTGGATGAATATCAGAGGAAATTCCTTGAATTATCCCGCTATGCTGCGGATGACGTCGACACTGACACTCGCAAGCAGGAGAAATTCCGTGAAGGACTGCGTACGGATATAAAACTTGCACTTGCTGTCCATGATTGCTCAGAGTTCGCAACGCTTGTCAGCAAATCCTTCCAAATTGAAACAGCTCTGACTGAGTACCAGGAGTCGCTCAAGCGCACTCATGGAGCTGGCTCATCCTCGGGTCAGCCTGTTCAGAAACGTCGAGTCTGGATTCCACACAATGTTCATCATCGGCCTGCTCCAACACCAAGGCCGTCATATGTTGCACCTCGTTTGCCTTCGCCGCCGAGACAGCTATCGGTTCATGATGGACCGCCTGATGCTATGGCTTTTCATCAGGATGCACCACGTCCTCCCGTTGGTTGCAAGAAGAGCTGTCGGAACCGTCGTCTCAGAAGCTCTAATGCCAGGCCGTCTGCTATAGCTCGAGTCCATGTCAACCAAGTTAACATGGAAGAAGCTCGACAGGACCCCAAAATCGTGATGGGCACCCTTCTAGTGAATTCAATCCCAGCTTCAGTCCTCTTTGATTCTGGAGCGTCGCACTCCTTCATGTCCGAAAGTTTTGCGCGAAGCCATGATATACTTTTTGAGGAGATGTCCATCCCATTAGTAATCCATTCACCTGGGGCTAATTGGCAAACTACCATGGTTAGCCACGGTAACCACATTGTGATCGGAGGATTGATATTCCCCGTTTCACTCATTGCTCTCAAGACCTCCAACATAGACATTATTCTCGGTATGGACTGGTTGAAGCCTCATAAAGCTTTGATTGACTGTGCCACTGAAACAGTCCGCCTCACACACCCTTCTGGTCAGACTGTCAGATACTCAGCTCGTACAGAGCAGGACGCCGAAGCTCAGATATATGTTCTAAATGCATTGAACGCTTCACCTCTTGAAGGCATCGAGAACATTCCAGTTGTTCGTGATTTCCAAGACGTCTTTCCAGAAGAACTTCCAGGAATACCCCCTGCTAGAGCTGTTGAGTTCGTCATCGACTTGAAGCCTGGCACAACTCCTATTGTGAAGCGTCCTTATAAAATGCCTCCGCATCATCTTCTCGAACTTAAGGAAGAAATTGACACGTCACTTAAGAAAGGTTTCATCCGCCCCAGTTCCTCCGCTTGGGGAGCACCTTCACTCTTCGTTAAGAAGAAGGATGGAACTAATCGATTGGTTCAGGATTATCGGCCCATTAATCGATTGGTTCGCAAGCTTATGTATTCGAGCCCTCGAGGCCCCTGGCTTGTAATATAAAGCTTGTATGACTTTATTTATGTTTTAAAGTTGTGTTGTGATATCTTCCCGTGAGTCCTTAGGCTTGATCGTGTGCATTTGCGTGTATGATTAGTGCATGATCGGGCCGGGGCGTCACAAGTTCTATCTCCTGCATGATGCCCTCCATAAGCTTCAGAGTGACATTTTCATAGGATTTGTTCCTTTTCATGCTCAGGTACACAATGTCTAATAATACCATATACTCCTTCTTTATAAAGATCTGAATTTGTCACAAGCAAACACCACTGCTAAAAATTCTTTTTCAGTAGTAGCATAATTTCTTTTAGCATTGTCTAGAGTTTTGCTAGCATAATGAATAATATTTAATTTATTATCAACTCTTTGTCCTAGAACAGCACCAACAGCATAATCACTAGCATCACACATAATTTCAAAAGGCAAGTTCCAATCAGGTGGTTGAACAATAGGTGCAGAAGTTAAGGCTTTCTTAAGTGTTTCAAAGGCTTCTACACAATCATCATAAAAAACAAATGGAACATCCTTTTGTAAAAGATTTGTAAGAGGCCTAGAAATTTTAGAGAAGTCTTTAATAAACCTCCTATAGAAACCATCATGACCAAGGAAACTGTGAATACCTTTAATATCTTTAGGACATGGCATTTTCTCAATTGCATCAACTTTAGCTTTATCCACCTCAATACCTCGTTCAAAAATTTTATGCCCCAAGACAATACCTTCATTCACCATAAAGGGGCACTTCTCCCATTTCAAGACAAGACTAGTTTGCTCACATCTCTGCAAAACTCGATCAAGGTTGCTCAAGCAATCATCAACAGAAGTTCCATAAACAGAAAAATCATCCATGAAAACTTCAACAATCTATTCAAAAAAATCAGAAAATATAGAAGTCATACAGCTTTGAAAGGTAGCAGGTGCATTGCATAAACCAAAAGGCATACGTCTATAAGCATAAGTTCCAAAAGGGTAAGTAAAAGTGGTTTTCTCTTGATCAGGTTGTGAAACAGGTATTTGAGAGAAACCAGAATATCCATCCAGAAAATAAGAGAGTGTGTGCTTAGATAATCTTTCCAACATTTGATCAATAAAAGGCAAAGGGTAATGATCTTTTCTAGTTGCTTTATTTAATTTTCTGAAATCAGTTACCATTCTATTGCCAATAATAATTCTTTGTAGAATAAGTTCATTTTTATCATTCGGAACAACAGTAATACCTCCCTTCTTAGGGACACAATGAACGGGACTTACCCATCTACTATCAACTATGGGATAGATTATACCTGCTTCCAGAAGCTTTAATATTTCAGTTCTTACCACTTCTTTCACCTTAGGATTCAAACATCGTTGATGATCAACAACGGGTTTAGCATTAGGTTCCATATTAATCTTGTGCTGACAGAGAGTGGGACTAATGCCCTTAAGATCATCAAGAGTATATCCAATGGCAGCACGATGCTTCTTTAGAATTTTCAACAATCTTTCTTCTTCATATTCTGAAAAGGTTAGCACTAATAATAACAGGATATATCTTTTTCTCATCGAGATAAGCATATTTCAGAGTGTCAGGCAATTGTTTCAATTCAAACACAGGATCACCTTTAGGTGGAGGAGGACCTCCTAGAGTTTCAATAGGCAAATTGTGTTTGAGCAGAGGTCGTTGTTCAAAGAAAATTTTATCTATTTCATTTCTTTCATGCATATGCATATCATTTTCATGGTCTAGCAAGTATTGTTCTAGTGGATCAGTAGGGGGCATGGCAATAGAAGCAAGACCAATTATTTCATCCGTACTAGGTAATTCTTTCTTATGTGGTTGTCTACTAAACTTGGAGAAATTAAACTCATGAGACTCATTACCAAAGCTAACACCGACAGTTTGTTTTTCACAATCTATTTTAGCATTCATGGTGTTCAAGAAAGGTCTACCAAAGATAATGGGACAAAATCATCTTGTGGGGAACCAAGAACTAGAAAATTAGTAGGGTATTTTATTTTTCCACACAAGACTTTAACATCTCTAACAATCCCAAGTGGTGTGATGGTGTCTCTATTAGCAAGTTTAATAGTAACATCTATGTCTTCTATTTCAGCGGGTGCTATGTCATTCATAATTTCTTGGTATAAGGTAAAAGGAATAGCACTCACGCTAGCACCTAAGTCACATAAACCATGATAACAATGATCTCCTATTTTAACTGAGACAACAGGCATGCCAACAACAGGTCTATGTTTATCTTTTTCATCGGGTTTGGCAATTCTAGCAGCATCATCGTAGAAGTAAATAACATGCCCATCAATATTTTCTACCAGGAGATCTTTAACAATAGCAACACTAGGTTCTACTTTAATTTGTTCAGCAGGTTTAGGTGCTCTAATATTACTTTTGCGAACCACAGTTGAAACCTTAGCATGTTCCTTTATCCTAACAGGGAAATGTGGTTTTTCAATATAAGTAGTAGGCACAACTAGATCAACATTGTAAATAATAGTTTCATCTTTAACTATGACCGGTTCTTTAATTTCTTCTTCAATAGGGGGATGATATTTAAACCACTTCTCCTTAGGGAGATCAACATGAGTAGCAAAAGATTCACAAAAAGAGGCTACTATCTCAGAGTCAAGTCCATATTTAGTGCTAAACTTGTGAAAAGCATCAGTATTCATAAAAGATTTAACACAATCAAATTCAAGCTTAATACCTGACTCTTTAGCTTCGTCGAGTTCCCAATCTTCAGAGTTGCATTTAATTCTTTCTAAGAGATCCCACCTGAATTCAATAGTCTTCTTCATAAAAGAACCAGTACAAGAAGTATCGAGCATGGATCGATCATCATGAGAAAGCCGAGCATACAAATTCTGAATAATAATTTCTCTAGAGAGCTCGTGATTGGGGCATGAATATAACATTGACTTAAGCCTCCCCCAAGCTAGAGCGATACTTTCTCCTTCATGAGGCCAAAAATTATATATATAATTCCGATCATGATGAACTAGATGCATAGGATAATTTTTTTGGTGAAATTCCAATTTCAATCTATTCCAGTTCCAAGATCCAATATCATCGCATAGCCTATACCATGTCAATGCTTTTCCCTTAAAAGATAAAGGGAAAACCTTCTTCTTATCTTCATCTCCGGATAAATCTGCAAGCTTAAATAATCCACAAATTTCATCCACATATATCAAGTGCAAATCAGGATGTTCAGTTCCATCTCCTGCATAAGGATTAGCTAGCTGTTGTTCTATCATACCCGAAGGAATTTAATAACCAATATTTTTAGTAGGTGCAGTAGATTTAGGGGCAACTAATTGTTCTTTCGGTCGAGGTGAAGATACCCCGAACAAACCCCTCAAAGGATGGTTCTCTATAGTAACAAGTGACAATAAATTTCAGCATGTAGTAATAATTTTTCCGTACCAATTTCCACTTACGAAGAGCGCTTCACTCCCCGGCAACAACACCAGAAAAGAGTATTGATGACCCACAAGTATAGGGGATCAATCGTAGTCCTTTCGATAAGTAAGAGTGTCGAACCCAACAAGGAGCAGAAGGAAATGACAAGTGGTTTTCAGCAAGGTATTTTCTGCTAGCACAGATATAGTAGGTAACAAGTAGTTTGATAGCAACATAATTTGTAACGAGCAAGTAACGGTAACGGTAAATAAAGTGCAACAAGGTAGCCCAATCCTTCTGTGGCAAAGGACAGGCCAAAACGGTCTCTTATGATAAGAAAAGCGTTCTTGAGGGTACACGGTAATTTCACCATGTCACTTTCATCATGTTGGTTTGATTCGTGTTCGCTACTTTGATAATTTGATATGTGAGTGGACCGGTGCTTAGGTGCTGTTCTTACTTGAACAAACCTCCTACTTATGATTAACCCCCTCGCAAGCATCTGCAACTACGAGAAAAGTATTAAGATAAAATCTAACCATAGCATTAAACTTTTGGATCCAAATCGGTCCCTTATGAAGTAGCGCATAAACTAGGGTTTAAGCTTCTGTCACTCTAGCAACCCATCATCTAATAACTACTCCACAATGCATTCCCTTAGGCCCAAATACGATGAAGTGCCATGTAGTTGACGTTCACATGACACCACTAAGGGAATCACAACATACATATCATCAAAATATCGAACACATATCAAGTTCACATGATTACTTGCAACATGACTTCTCCCATGACCTCAAGAACAAAAGTAACTACTCACAAATAATAATCATGCTCATGATCAGAGAGGTATTAAATAGCATAATGGATCTAAACATATAATCTTCCACCAAATAAACCATATAGTAATCAACTACAAGATGTAATCAACACTACTAGTCACCCACAGGTACCAATCTGAGGTTCCAGTACAAAGATTGAACATAAGAGATGAACTAGGGTTTGAGAGGAGATGGTGCTGTTGAAGATGTTGATGGAGATTGGCCTCCCAAAGATGGCAGAGTTGTTGGTGATGACGATGGCGATGATTTCCCCCTCCGGGAGGGAAGTTCCCCCGACGGAATCGCTCCGCCGGAGGGCAAAAGTGCTCCTGCCCAAGTTCCGCCTGGAGACTGCGGCGCTTCGTCCCAAAAATCCCCTCTGTATTTTTTCTAGGTCAAAATGACCTATGTACTAGAAGATGGGCACTGGAGGTGGGCCGTGCTGGGCACAACCCACCAGGGCGCGCCCTGGTGTCTTGTGCTCACCAGGTGGGCCCCCTCCGGTAGTTATTTGCTCCAGTATTTTTTATATATTCCAAAACAATTCTTCATAAATTTTCAGCTCATATGGAGACATGCAGAATAGGTAACTCTGATGTAGCTTTTTCAGGCCCAGAATTCCAGCTGCCGGCATTCCCCCTCTTTGTGTAAACCTTGCATATTATGAGAGAAAAGGCATTAGAATTACTCCAAAAAGCATTATTATGCATAAAAACATTATAAATAACAGTAGGAAAACATGATGCAAAATGGACGTATCAGCGCCTTCTGCTGCGCCCTCGGTAACTCACCTCCGTCGATCGTCCCCCCTTCTATTGTGCACCACTTGCTTTCCAACTTGCCATCTTTTCAGTTTTTTAAACTTGAAAGGTCGCTGGCTTTGTCGTACCATTGATACAACACCAATCAAGGTAAGCCTTAGGGTTATTCATCAGAAAGTTCCTCTTTCTTATTTTCTGTTCCAATTTCTATGGTAGAAACTAATCTATAATTTCCCAATTGGAAGTTAGGTTGATTGAGTCTAGTTTTATGTAATAATTTTATAGGAGTACAAAATAATTTTTGTTATGTGGGACAGTGAGAGTCAAACAGTGGGTGATGATCTTCTAAGCCAGAACCTCATTTGCTTTGTAAAAAATGAATTGTCGGCAATTTTTTTAACAATGTGATAGTTAATACATGAAAGATTGTTGTCCAATGATGGTAATGATTTTTTCTAATTTATCAATGTTACATTCTCTCTTGATCTTAACAAAAAAATCTTATAGATTTTTTTCTAGAATACTCATCCAAGTAGATTCTTATTTGGAATGCAGGAACACAACATATCGAGATATCTCTGATCATTTTTTCTGAAGTGATTTAGTATACATTAACTTTTGCGATGTATTTGACAAATTTTGTATTATGAAATTATCTATTAAGGAAATATGTGATTTCGCAAAAAAATTGGCTTGTTAGCCAC
Source organism: Thinopyrum elongatum (assembly GCA_011799875.1). Taxonomy (NCBI): domain Eukaryota; kingdom Viridiplantae; phylum Streptophyta; class Magnoliopsida; order Poales; family Poaceae; genus Thinopyrum; species Thinopyrum elongatum. The sequence continues at coordinate 416,110,637 of CM022298.1, forward strand.
TATATGTACGTTTGTGTAATCATTCTGTAAGTGATCCAGCCATAAGCTCCTATATGTATTTGCCCCCTCTCATTTTTCATCCTGTCTCCGCCCCTGCTCATCAACTCCCCCAAGCTTAAAATTGATCATCCTCGAGCAACATAGAGAGAAATCCGAAGCATAAGGAACTCAGTTGTTTAAACCGAAATAACGAGAAGGTTTTGGTTCATTACGATTGGTATGCCTAGATAGCCCTCCGCTTCTTGACCTGAAAACTTATTATAGATATAGCGGTGGCATGGTTATAGTGCAAGTGTTAGTGAAGCAAAGATAATCAACACAATTTTTTTGATCCACTAGATAAAACAACTTTACAACACTTCATTTCATTTAATCTAGACAACACTTGCTTGCCGGGAATGCACGAAAGAGTTTCTTAAGATAGAGCCATGAAAACATAAGTTAGGGAGTAGAAAGCATGTAGTAAAACACGATGCTCAAGTGCTCCTGAGCACACCCACAATTGTTTCCTCCTCTAGGCTCTTAAACACTTCGTTTCAATATTGTTTGCTAGAACTTTGATTGTCATGTGAAGGAGATTATGCCAAATAAGTGATCATGCATAGGTTTTCGTTGTGGCTTAATGTTTGGGAACTATGGACCTTTAGCAACAATGTCTCATTCAAGCTCTTTTCATCAGTGCCCTTTATTTACCACATACACACCCATTCAAGAGAAAGCCAAATAATATTCGTTTGTAGTGTTGCCACTACATACAGTAACAAAATCATAGCCGAAATCTGAGATGTCGCTCTTGGTGGATCGTTCATTGGCCAGCGAAGTCCTCAACATAACATCAAGAAGGATGACGAAGCCACGTTTACACACATAAATGCGTATATAGTAGCAAAGGTCATGGCACCAGCCGAAGGTTGTAACACCATGTTAAGATATACAACACATATTTTTAGCATAATCTCACTCACCTTTCAACTAAGTTCCTCTAGAAAATTTAATCCACAAGTGCTATAAAGTCTATTAAAATTAACAACATTGGGGTTGAGCATGTTAAACACCACTTCCACTACAATTTCTCAACTCCCAAGGCTTGAAAGACTTTCTCTTGTGCAAAGTTATACTTGGTTATCTAAACTAAAGAAAACTAAAGAATTGTCCCACGACAAGTCTTAGTTATCTAAACTAAAGAAGACTAAGGCTACAAAATTATTTCAGCTACTAGTGCAAAACCTTTCTATCAACTATCAAGACTCACTCCCTTCTACATATATCACACATACAACTACTACATCTACTCTAAGTATCCAATTGCAAAAGATGGGGGTCGTAGGACATACCTTCACGGTTGCGAATTTACACACTTCTCTTCCTTACTCTTGCATTCCTCGTTGTCCTGTCATAGATCAACTCCTATGAAAACAAAATGCAAATGAACTCCAAGTGGCTAAATGAGAACAAGAGCAAAGCAAAGCTTATTCTATTTTTTGGGTTTTGGGTTTTTGAAAACTAACTTACAACCGAAAAATCGCAAAGGCAAAATAAAATAAAAAGCAAAGTGTTGGAACAAACCAACACGAGTATTTTGAAGCTCCTCGAGCTTAAGTACAATGTCACTACAATTTATTCAAATACCGCCACATCTTGATGTAGAAGTGGTGATAACCTCCCCCAAGTTTAGGCTCTTGCAAGCCCAAACCGGTGAGATCATTGTGGTGGTTGGTCAAGAGCGCACTCTTGGCTTTGGTTGGAGAAGTTCATGTTCATGTAGGTGGATATGCTTCTCAGGAACGATGTGAGGTTGCTCATATCATCTATAGCACTCTGAAGGTTGTTGAGGTCCGCGTAGGTGGTGTAGTCTTGTTGGGGTTGCTCCTCCTCTTTGTCGGTGGCGAGTTCTTCTTCATCTACTTGTTCAAGTTCTGGCCCTTCTTGGTCAAAGGCTGCATCTCCTTACTGTGTGCAACATAATGCAATTGTCCATTCTCGATGGAGAAACAATTAGGCATAGGTGTGGGTAACAAGTATGCCACTCCAGGAATTTTGATACAATGACGGCCATTATGAACTACTACCATACCAACGCTAGTAAGAACACGAATATTAACAAGTGTGTTACCGACAATTGGGTGGAGATGATTGTAGTTAAGGCCAAGGGAGTTGGCCAACATGGAGATCACTCCTCCACACATGATATTTCCTTGTGCATGATTTGCTTGATGCGCGAGGTGTAGCAAAAGTATTGCCCCTAGGTTGGGCGAATAACCGATGTCCAGGTTTGCTGCTTTCCTGAGAACTAGCATGTTCTCATCATTCACCTTAGAAACTTCTCCTCTTGCTTGACATAGTAGAAATAACGTATAGCAGGACTTTCAATGCAACTGGCTCTTTGCTTAGAGCCATGGTGATTCATCCGAATAAAGGATTGCCTTGGGTGCGGGTCAGTGAAATCATAAACATATCTAATATCAACATCATTGTTGGTGAAGCAAAAGTAGTTACACCACTCAACAAAAGTGATGTTAAAGTGTTGGTCAAGGAGACGAAAAGTGATCCTCTCCTACTCATATGTATTTGGCACTAACCCAACATTGTGCGAGAGAGTACTAAGAAACTCAAGCGTCAATCGTTCATAAGTCTCACATCCCTGAAAAACAAAATGATGCAATCTGGCATTATGACAAAGAAAGTTAAAATCATGAGTGATACCTAGCTTGGCGAGAGTATTCACACAATCCCATTTGGTTACTTTGATCTTTCTTGTGGTGAGCTTCTGGAAGTTCTTCCTTGCTCCACGGTCAATGAAGACGATCCCCTGGGTGAAAACTTGTTGCGGTTGTACGGTGGATGAACTCGAATCACGACATACGCGAGAAGACCTCCATGTAAACATCTACAAAACAATTTTTTAGTCCAACAATATGAAACAATAATGATCCTACAGTACTAACAACATCATACTCCTCTAAAAACATCAACAAATCCATGCCAAGCTCAAGTTTGAATCAAAAATATGCACCTCCTAGTAATGGCAATGCTAGGAATGTAGAACACGGATTCGCGAAAAATAAGTTGGTGATCGGAGGAGAAACATACTATAGATCGATCACATAGAAGGATTCAAACTGAAAACGAATGAGTAGAGAGATCGGGCGAAGTTTTGCTAGGGTTTGGAGAGGTTTGGAGGAAGAAGAAGAAGAAGAAGAAAAGAGAGAGATGGGGACGAAATACCTCCTTCCTCAGGCTTATTGGAGCCGCTGACGCACAAATCGACCGGTCATACGGGCGCAAGCACCCGCATGGAATGCCATCTTTAGCTCGGTTTAACTCACCTTTGCCTGCGTGCAGATGAAACAACCACTGAAATGGGCGTCGATGTCCGTTTTGAACACCGTTTTTCGTTCTGCTCTTTTTGCGCTTCTGGTCGAAGATGTCAAATGACCGCTCGAACGGGCGCATGCGCCCGTTTGGAACACCGTCTAACGCTCTGGACTTGGCGATGGTTTATTCATAGAATCGAAACGACCGCAAAAACGAGCGTGTGCGCCCGTTTGATACGTCGTCCTTCACTCTGTTGCCTCTGGTTGTTTTGCGCTGGAATCTCCTGTAGGTCAAACGACCGCCCGTACGATCGCTGCGGTCCCAGGAAGGGCCGTCTTTTGGTCTATCTCTTTTGAAACTTGTATTTTTCTTTGTTTTCTTGCAGTGTTAGTTCCATAGCAATACATAGACATATTTCCAGGCATTCAAACATCAATCTAGCATATGAATCATCTTGCACAAGGCTAAGCCTTCATTAGAACAACTTTTCCAAACTCACTTCTTCACATGGAACTTCAATCACTCTTTTATTAAAAACAAAAATAGAAATTTACTTTTCTACTTTATTCACGTGGGTTGCCTCCCATGAAGTGCTTGTTTTCGGTCGGATAGCTCGACCGCAGTGGTGATCAAGGTGGTTCTAGAACACCGAGACCATAGCTTCTGGCATTCAAAATGATGCCACCTCTTGTGTAGGTCTTCAATTTCTTTTTCCTGGTGAAATGCCTTATAAAGGGATCTTTAGCTGGTAAATCAAGACGAACATTTCCCTCAAACACATTTACCACAGGTTTGATAGTCCTTAGAAAAGGTCTACCGAGAATTATAGGAGCAATTGGATCTTCTGGCATATCTACTATAACAAGATCAATCATGACAGGGCAATCATTAATTTGAACTATAACTCCATGCTTAGTGCCTACTGCTTGAGTAAAAGTAGAGTTAGCCATATTCAATATAATCTCAGTATTAGCATAAGGACTAAGATTGAGACTATCATAAACAAATTTGGGGATAGTGGAAACACATGCCCCTAGATCACATAAAGCACCAAACTTATTAAAGCCTGTCTCAATCTCTATAGTAGGTTCAAAAGCATCCTCTTGCTTAGTTGGTAACTTAGTGAATAACTTTTTCCTTTCATCATCAAGTTCACGTACCTTGGCTGCAACTTGTTCAACAAAGACATTATATGCCTCATCGTTAGTTACCTCCTATAGTGGATACTTCATCGATATCATCTTCACAAAATCCGCAATGATATAATTGTATTCTGGCACATGACTTGTGTCAAGTACCTCAGCTTTCTCTTCGTTGCTTCTTGCCATTTTAACTTCTTCAACCGGGTTAGGTTCCGGTTTACCTACAAAATTGGCCAAAATCAAGGTTTGGCTCTCTGCTATCTTTGCCACTTGTGCCTCCATATTCTTGGATCTGGCTTCAAGTATCTGCACATCATTTGTTAGTCCAACAACCTTACCGGTCAATTGACTGAGTAAGTTATCATGATTCTTCAAGATTTGTTGAAGTTTTCATTCTGCTCAGTCTGGCTAGCAATAAAACTTTTAAGAGTTTCTTCAAGAGTATTTCTATTGCTACCATTACCTCCATTAAAATTATTTGATGCTCCTCCATTATTACGATAAGGAAGTTTAGGAGCATAACTATTTTTCTAATTGGGATTGTAGCTATTACAAGCAATAAAATTCACATCACTAATATTTTCATCAGTGATGGCATTGACATTTACCTCTTCTTTACCTTTCATCAAAGAGATAAGTTCTTCTAGCTTGGTTGTTAACTCTAAGCTATTTTCTTCTATGATATTCACCTTGTTGATGGTGGTTCTCTTAACATGCCATTGGGCATGGTTCTCTTGCATATCATCTAGTATCTGCTTGACATCTTCTATGGGCTTTCCCATGATTGTTCCTCCTGCAGCCGTATCAAGCATAGTTTTTGACATGTGATTCAAGCCATTATAAAACAAATGAAGGATTAACCACTCCTCCATTGCATGATTGGGGAAGTTTCTTATAGATTCTTTCATTCTATCCCACGCAAGCGCTAGTGGCTCACGTTCCTCTTGCTTGAAACATGTAATCTAAGAACGTAATTGCATAATTTTGCAGGTGGGCAAAACTTAGATAAAAATTTACTGCAAAAAGCATCCCAAGAAGTAATACTGCCTTTAGGCAAAGCTAAAAGTCATTCTTTAGCTTTTCCTCTCAAAGAGAAAGGAGATAAGCGAAGTTTCAAAGCATCTGGGTCATAATCCTTTATGCGTGTCATGTTGTACAATTCTGTAAAATTATGTAAATGCACACCTGCATCTTCACAAGCAGAGCCTCCAAATTGGTCCTATTGAACCATGGAAACTAGGTTTAGTTTGATCTCATATTCTACAACTGCAACATCAGGTTATGCTATTGGTTCATGCATGAAATTGTTGCTAGGAGTAGCAAAACTCCTAAGATTACGAGCCATAGTAACTTTTTGGTTTTTACTACTAACAAGACTTGCAACAAAATAAGATTTAAACTAAAACTGAAAAAGTAAGAACAAAAACTCTAAACACAAAGACTAGGAATACTGAACTCCTCCCTGGCCACGGTGCCAGAAAAAGGGCTTGATATCTCCTTTTATTGATCCGATATTGGAACAAGAAAGGGTATCCCACACCTATTTCCCCAGAGGTGACCCTGGGTATCGAACCCACGAGAGGAAGACTCCCTTGAAGCGATGGTCTCTAGCAAGGTTTTGCTAAAGTGTCAAATCCAGATTTTGACCGGATCAGCAAGCAAATTGTGATTCAAACACTTATAATAAAAAGAAGGTACGGGGATGAGGTCTTAAGGCTTAAAACCATGTATTGGTGTTGGGATAAAAAATGATATTAGTTTGTGCTCGGGAAGTCACCCATCAAGGGGTGCTTGCTTCGTGTCGGAGTGGGGAATGTCTCCAAATAGCAACTTGACCGGCACGAGTCCTCCATCAAGAATCAGCTGTCCTACCGAAGGCCCTATCCATCTCGCTGGGTTGCCCCGATAATTAAATAATAATATCAGACATAAGCATTGGGCGTTTAATGACTACACCTCATGAATCCTCAAGGATATGATACATGTTACCCTACTAAACCTTACTATCACTGATGTTCGGTATAACACTTCATGGTCCCCTTCCTCCTAGACTCACCGATGCTCAATCTCCATGATCCTGGGTACCTGCAGGGATGAAGATCGCGGACAAGATAAGAGATACTTCACGAATTTATTCCACACAAATGAGACATTGTGTCAAAGACTTCCATTGATCCCTTCACCAAGTACCTCCTTGAAATAGGCTTTCACCCCACTTTAAAAATAAAGCAATAACCGAACAAAGTACACGACCAAACGATACAGGGTGGAGAGATAGCCCTCTTACAAAGCTGATCCCAGGATAACTAGACCACGCAGAACGCATGCGACTACGCAACCGAAAGATAACACAGGAAGAAAGGAGTACAATGCCATGCTACACCCTAGTACACCTAAACTCCATGACAATGACCTCGGGAGGGAGAACGGCGCAAGGTGTCGCCGCTGCCGAGTCCAGAACAAACAAGAGTTTTCACCCGGAGCCCAGGCCCGAAGAGGAGCACTACGACGACATATTCAAGAAGAAAGTGACGCTCACAAGCGTCGCCGTCATCGGCGACAAAGCGCGGAGCTTTCGCTCGATCGCTCCTCAGTGCCATTAGGGTACCTAGGATAAGCACGACGAGCTCCAATCCCCAGATCCAGATCAGGGTGCCTCCACAATTAGAAAGCACCCAAGCCACCCACCGCTATACCTCTTGCCGCCCACACGGCCAAGAGACGTAGCCACCACCACCGCCAACAAGCCTGCCGGAGAGCCCAACAAGCGGACCACCTTCCAGAGCCGCCGCCCCGGCCTCCATGCCTCGAGACAACACAAACCGCCCGCTTCAAAATGCACAAACCATGGTAGGTAAAGCCCGGCATCAATCACCTAGCCAGGGTCAGCGCCCACACCATAGGGGGCCAACGCCTATAGTCCCCTCCAGTCCCGGTGGACCAGTGGGACATAACCCAATGATTGCGGTGACCATCGTCGAGAACAGCTCAGACGACGCCCAGACTGCGGCTTGAGACATCGGTCCGACAGCCAGCATAACGTTGTCTCAACCACCACATCCACGAACCATCATCGACGCTACAACGTGAAGACGACTCTCCATCCGAGCCGCAAGCACCCACCTTGGCTTGACCGACGATGACACAAACCTCGCGTGAAGAGCAACCAGCCCCGGGTAGGAAGACCATGTCAAACTCCATGCTCGGCGGCCAATCCGCGTAGCCGGCATGCTGCTGACATACGCATCCAGACAAGGTGGGTGCTGCCCCATCTAGAGGGGGCCGCTCAAGGCAGCCAGCAGCTCCGGCTGTCGAGCAGCCGTGCCAACACCAGCCCCGCCTCCCCATTGACTCCCCACGACAAGATCTGCCACCACCAGCCACAACCTCGGCCACCACCCACCGCCCCCTGTCCTGCCTCCATGCCCGCGAGAGGGACCGCCGGAACCCAACGTGGACCACAACAATGGCGCGGCCATCGCACAAGCGAACACCACGCTGCCATGGTCCACGCCAAACACCCTGACCCCGCCAGTCAAAGCGTGCCCCTACGCCGCCTGCTACTACTTCTTGAGCTTGCGTTGGTTTTTCCGTTGAAGAGGAAAGGGTGATGCAGCAAAGTAGAGATAAGTATTTCCCTCAGTTTGATAACCAAGGTATCAATCCAATAGGAGACAACGCACAAATCACCGAATACCTGCACAAACAATCAAACAACTTGCACCCAACGCGATAAAGGGGTTGTCAATCCCTTCACGGTTATTTGCAAAAGTGAGATCTGATAGAGATAGATAAACGATAAAGTAAATATTTTTGGTATTTTTGTTTTATAGATCAAAAAGTAAAAGATTGCAAAATAGTAGATCGGAAACTTGTATGATGAAAAGTAGAAGATTATATGATGGAAAATGGTTTCACTAGAGGCTTCTCTCAAGATAGAGAATAATACGGTGGGTGAACAAATTACTGCCGAGCAATTGATAGAAAAGCGCAAAGTTATGACGATATCTAAGGTAATGATCATGAATATAGGCATCACGTCCGTGTCAAGTAGACCGAAACGATTCTGCATCTACTACTATTACTCCACACATCGACCGCTATCCAGCATGCATCTAGAGTATTACGTTCATAAAGAACGGAGTAATGCATTAAGTAAGATGACATGATGTAGAGGAATTAACTCAAGCAATATGATGAAAACCCCATCTTTTTATCCTCGATAGAAACAATACAATACGTGCCTTGCTGCCCCTACTGTCACTGGGAAAGGACACCGCAAGATTGAACCCAAAGCTAAGCACTTCTCCCATTGCAAGAAAAACCAATCTAGTTGGCCAAACCAAACCGATAGTTCGAAGAGAACTACAAAGATATCAAATCATGCATATAAGAATTCAGAGAAGATTCAAATAATATTCATAGATAAGCTGATCATAAATCCACAATTCATCGGATCTCGGCAAACACACCGCAAAAAAAAAGTATTACATCGAATAGATCTCCAAGAACATCGAGGAGAACATGGTATTGAGAATCAAAGAGAGAGAAGAAGCCATCTAGCTACTAGCTATGGACCCGTAGGTCTGTGGTAAACTACTCACGCTTCATTGGAAGGGCAATGGTGTAGATGTAGAAGCCCTCCGTGATCGAATGCCCCTCCGGCAGGGTGCCGGAAAAGGTCCCTAGATGGGATCTCATGGGTACAGAAGGTTGCGGCGGTGGAAAAGTGTTTTCGTGGATGCCTCTGTTGGTTTGGGGATATTTGGGAATATATAGGCGAAAGAATTAGGTCAGGAGGTGCACGAGGGGCCCACAAGGGTGGGGGCACGCCCTACCCCCCTGGGCGCGCCCTCCGTCCTTGTGGCCGCCTCGTGGCTCCTCTGACTTCATCTCCAAGTCTCCTGGTTTCCTTCTGGTCCAAGAAAAATCATCGCGAAAGTTTTATTCCGTTTGGACTCTGTTTGGTATTCCTTTTCTGCGAAACTCAAAAACAAGGAAAAAACAAAAACTGGCACTGGGCTCTAGGTTAATAGGTTAGTCCCAAAAATAATATAAAATAGCATATTAATGCATATAAAACATCCAAAACAGATAATATAATAGCATGGAACAATCAAAAATTATAGATACGTTGGAGACGTATCACCTGCCAACAACCAAGCTGCAGCTCCGCCCGGATCTGGCCGGTGCCGGCAAGCACGCACCATTAGATCATGAGAAGAAAACATTGAAGAACACATCTTGGGATTGATTGATTGCAATATGTCTTACAATGAATGCCTTATGCGATGCATGATTACAAGTATGAACTAGATGAGAGAGGGCTATGGTGGTGGATATGGTTATGGAGATGAAAATGGCGGCGGCTAGGGTTTGTGGATGAAGATGATGATGAACAGGTGGTGGCTGTGCTCGACGCTCCTCTTTCTCCCCTTTCTGTTGACATTCCGACTGGGTCCCCTTTATAAAAGTTGTTTAGGAGGACGAGCTGCCTTGGTTTCCATGCTAATCGACCGCTCATTGCTACTTGTGAGCTACATTGGGATTTCCTTGAAGAGGAGAGGATGCAGCAGTACAGTAGAGATAAGTATTTCCCTTAGTTAAGAACCAAGGTTATCAATCCAGTGGGAGAATCACACGGACCCTCGTTAGCAACACCTGCACACACAAAATTAAATACTTGTAACCAATGCAAACAAGGGGGTTGTCAATCCCCTCGGCGGTTATTTGCAAGGATCAAATCTCATAGTGGTAGGTAAATAGATAAATTACAAAATAGAAATAAAATAACTAAAAGTGCATCAAGGTATTTTAGGATTTTATGTATGATAAAGGTAGACCCCGGGGCCATAGTTTTCACTAGAGGCTTCTCTCTCGAGCACATAACGTACGGTGGGTGAACAAATTACTGTTGGGTAATTGATAGAAAAGCAAATAGTTATGACGATATTCAAGGCAGTGATCATCTATATAGGCATCACGTCCAAGACAACTAGACCGACTCCTTCCTGCATCTATGATACGTTTCCATCGTATCTACTTTTCCAAATACTTTTGCTCTTGTTTTGGATTCTAATTTGCATGATTTGAATGGAACTAACCCGGACTGACGCTGTTTTCAGTAGAATTGCCATGGTGTTGTTTTTGTGCAGAAATCAAAGTTCTCGGATTGACCTAAAAATTTACGGAGAATTTTTGTGGAATATATAAAAAATACTGGCGTAAAAATATTCCAGAGGGGGCCACCCAGGAGCCACAAGCTCAGGGGCGCGCCTCCCAGGCTTGTGGGTCCCCTAGACCTCCGGCAACCCTAACTCCAACTCCATATATACCTATTCGCTAAGAAAAAAAATCAGAGAGAAGGATTCATCGAGTTTTAAAATACGGAGCCGCCGCCACATCCCGTTCTTCATCGGGAGGGCTGATCTAGAGTCCGTTCGGGGCTCCGGAGGGTGGAATCCGTTGCCGTCATCATCATCAACCTTCCTTCACCGCCAATTCATGATGCTCACTGCCAGGAGTGAGTAATTCCTTCTTGGCTTGCTGGATAGTGATGGGTTGGATGAGATTTATCATGTAATCGAGTTAGTTTTGTTAGGGATTGATCCCTAGTATCCACTATGTTCTGAGATTGATGTTGCTATGACTTTGCTATGATTAATGCTTGTCACTAGGGCCCGAGTGCCATGATTTCAGATCTGAACCTATTATGTTTTCATGAATATATTTGTGTTCTTGATCCTATCTTGCAAGTTATACGCACCTATTACGAGTTATGATCCGCATACCCCAAGGTGACAATAATTGGGATTCTTTCCGGTGATTACTGTAGTTTGAGTAGTTCATGTATTCACTAAGTGCTAATGCTTTGTTTCGGTTCTCTATTAAAAGGAGGCCTTAATATCCCTTAGTTTCCTTTTGGACCCCGCTGCCATGGGAGGTTAGGACAAAAGATGCCGTGCAAGTTCTTTTCCATAAGCACGTATGACTATATACAGAATACATGACTACATTACATTGATGAATTGGAGCTAGTTCTGTGTCGCCCTAGGTTATGACTGCTACCTAATTTATTATCCAATGCATTTATCCATCGCTGATCCAATGCCTACGAGCTTCTCACATGTTGATATTTGCTAAGTTACTTTCACCATTGCTACTGTTACAATCACTACAAAACTGCTACTGTTACTATTGCCACTGTTACCGTTACTATCATCCTACTTTGCTACTGATCACCTTGCTGCAGATATTAAGTCTTTCAGGTGTGGTTGAATTGACAACTCAACTGCTAATACTTGCGAATATTCTTTAGCTCCCCTTGTGTCGAATCAATAAATTTGGGTTGAATACTCTACCCTCGAAAACTGTTGTGATCCCCTATACTTGTGGGTTATCAAGACCTTTTTACTGGCGCTGTTGCCTGGGAGCATAGCTCTATTTGCTGAGTCACTTGGGACTTATATCTGTTGATCACTATGAAGAATCTGAAAGATACTAGAACCAAGATCGTTCCCTCTAGGACGAGGGGTGGTAAGGAACTGCCATCTAGCTCTGCACTTGATTCACCTTCTGTTTTGAGTAAGCTTGCGACACCACCACCTGCTATTAATCCTGATATGTCGCAAGTAATTGATGATGCTACTTTTGCTATGAATGATACTTATGATGATGCTAGTACTTTGCTTGATAAGACTGTGCCACTGGGTGAATTTTTTGATGAACAACTTGCTAGAGCTAAAGAAAATGAGAATGTTAAAACTGATGAGATTACTGAAACTGATGAAATTATTGAAACTGAACACTTTGAAACACCTATTAGACCGAGCTATCCTAGATATGAATTGCCTGATATACCTGAGGGTTATGTTATGGATGGAGAGGTAGCTAGGGACTTTCTTACTTGTAAGGATAGAGATGATCTTATGAAATTACTAGTCAAGTTGAAAGAAAAATCTTTGAATGCAAGAATGAAATATGATCCTAAGTTTGCTACTTCACCTATCTTTGTTACTGATAAGGATTATGAATTCTCTGTCGACCTGAGTTAATTACTTTGGTTGAATCTGATCCTTTCCATGGTTATGAAACAGAAACTGTTGTGGCACATCTTACTAAACTGAATAATATAGCCACCCTATTTGCTCATGAGGAAATTTTTTTGCTACTACTATATTCTTAAGTTGTTTCCTTTCTCATTAAATGGTGATGCTAATATATGGTTTAATTCTCTTGCTCCTGGTTGTGTGCGTAGTCCCTAGGATATGATATATTACTTCTCTGAAAAATATTTTCCTGCTCATAAGAAACATGCTGATCTACAGGAAATATTTAACTTTGTGCAAATTGAAGAAGAGAGTCTCCCACAATCTTGGGGGAGGCTTCTCCAATTACTTAATGCTTTGCCTGATCATCCTCTCAAGAAAAATGAAATACTTGATATCTTTTATAATGGACTAACCGACGCTTCTAGGGACCACCTAGATAGTTGTGCTGGTTGTGTTTTCAGGGAACGAACTGTTGAACAAGATGAAGAACTATTGAATAATATATTGAGTAATGATAATGATTGGTTTCTTCCTGAACCACCGCCTAAATCTACTCCCAAGAAGAGAGGTATTCTATTTCTCAGTCTTGAAGACATGCAAGAGGCAAAGAAATCTATGAAAGAAAAAGGTATTAAAGCTGAAGATGTTAAGAATTTACCACCTATTGAAGAAATACATGGTCTTAATACCCCGACATAGGTAGTAGAGGTAAATTCTCTCTATAAATTTGATGAAGGTGATATTCCTTATACTAAATCTCATAGTCAATGCTTGGACGAATTTGATAACTTTATTGTTAAACAAGAAAACTTCAATGCATATGTTCGTAGACAATTGAAACGTAATGCTTATATGATTGAACGATTGAGTGACTATTGATGACCCACAATAATAGGGGATCTATCATAGTCCTTTCGATAAGTAAGAGTGTCGAACCCAATGAGGAGAAGAAGGAAATGACAAGCGGTTTTTAGCAAGGTATTTTCTGCAAGCACATAAATTATCGGTAACAGATAGTTTTGTGATAAGATAATTCATAACGGGTAACAAGTAACAAGTGTAACAAAGGTGCAGCAAGGTGGTCCAATTCTTTTTGTAGCAAAGGACAAGCCTGGACAAACTCTTATATAAAGCAAAGCGCTCCCGAGGACACATGGGAATTATTGTCAAGTTAGTTTTCATCATGCTCATATGATTCATGTTCGTTACTTTGATAATTTGATATGTGGGCGGACCGGTGCTTGGGTGCTGTCCTTACTTGGACAAGCCTCCCACTTATGATTAACTACTCTCGCAAGCATCCGCAACTACGAAAGAAGAATTAAGATAAATCTAACCATAGCATGAAACATGTGGATCTAAATCAGCCCCTTACGAAGCAACGCATAAACTAGGGTTTAAGCTTCTGTCACTCTAGCAACCCATCATCTACTTATTACTTCCCAATGCCTTCCCCTAGGCCCAAATCATGGTGAGGTGTCATGCAATCGATGTTCACATAACACCACTAGAGGAAAGACAACATACATCTCATCAAAATATCAAACGAATACCAAATTCACATGATTACTTAAAACAAGACATCTCCCATGTCCTCAGGAACAAATGTAACTACTCACAAAGCATATTCATGTTCATAATCAGAGGGGTATTGAATATCATTAAGGATATGAACATATGATCTTCCACCGAATAAACCAACTAGCATCAACTACAAGGAGTAATCAACACTACTAGCAAACCACAGGTACCAATCTGAGGTTTTGAGACATAGATTGAATACAAGAGATGAACTAGGGTTTGAGAGGAGATGATGCTGGTGAAGATGTTGATGGAGATTGACCCCCTCTGGATGAGAGGATCGTTGGTGATGACGATGGCTTTGATTTCCCCCTCCTAGAGGGAAGTTTCCCCGGCAGAACAGCTCCGTCGGAGCCCTAGATTGCTTCTGCCCAGGTTCTGCCTCAAGACGGCGACGCTTCGTCCCGAAAGCTTCCTTCTGATTTTTTCCAGGTAAAAACCCTTCATATAGCAAAAGATGGACACCGGAGACCTGCCAGGGGGCCCACAAGCCCTAGGGGCACAACTCCAAAACCTGTGGGTCCCCCTCTGATATTTCTTCACCCAATATTTTTTATATATTCCAAAATAATTCTCTGTAAATTTTTAGGACTTTTGGAGTTGTGCAGAATAGGTCTCTCAGATTTGCTCCTTTCCGGTCCAGAATTCCAGCTGCCGGCATTCTCCCTCTTTGTGTAAACCTTGTAAAATAAGAGAGAAAAGGCATAAGTATTTTACCATAATGTGTAATAACAACAACCCATAATGCAATAAATATCAACATAAAAGCATGATGCAAAATGGACGTATCAACTCCCCCAAGCTTAGACCTCGCTTGTCCTCAAGCAGAAGCCGAAATCGATAATCATGTCCACATGTTTAGAGATAGAGGTGTCGATAAAATAAAATATGGACATGAGGGCATCATGATCATCTTTAGAACAGCAACATATATTGTCATATAATTTCTTATGCTGAAGTAACAATTCATTCACAAGGTAAAGTATGAATCACGAACTTTATTGAAAACCAACAAACTACGATCTCGGTCATTGAAACAATTGCAATTTATCATAACATCGGAAAGAGTCAATGTAAGAGCTTTTATTTAGCAAGTTTCACATACTCAACCATCATTTAATCTTTCATAATTGCTAACACTCACGCGATACTTATGAGATCAAAGTTTCAATCGGACATAGAGAAAGATAGGGGCTTATAACTTCGCCTCCCAACCTTTTACCTCAAGGGTAACGTCAACAATAATAGTTTATGAATATCTACATCCGAGTGGATATATATATATACATCTGGATCTTCCCCAACATATAGTGCTTGCCAAAAATAAAAAGTATAAAAAGAATACGTGATGATCACCATGACTCTTGTATAAAGGTAGAAGTTAAATAAAAGATAGTCCCTTTGCAGAGGGAAGCAGAGGTTGTCATGCGCTTTTATGGTTGGATGCACAAAATCTTAATGTGAAAGAACGTCACTTTATATTGCCACTTGTGATAAGGAACTTTATTATGCAGTATGTCGCTTTTATTTCTTCTATATCACAAGTTCGTATAAAGCTTATTTTCCTCACACTAAAAGATCATACATATTTGAGAGCAATTTTTATTGCTTGCACCGATGACAACTTACTTGAAGGATCTTACTCAATCCATAGGTAGGGGTGGACTCTCATGGAAAAGCTGGCTTAAGGGATTTTGGATGCACAAGTAGTATCTCTACTTGGTGCAAAAGATTTGGCTAGCATAGGACGAGAAGCAAGCTCAACATGTTGGAGGATCCATGACAATATAACTTCTATTCGGATATAAAGAAACATACCCCATTATGTTGTCTTCCTTGTCCAACATCAACCTTTTAGCACATAATATTTTAATGAGTGCTCACAATCACAAAAGATGTCCAAGATAGTATATTTATATGATAGACCTCTCTTTCTTTATTACTTCCTATTAATTGCAACAATGACCAAAACTATGTTTGTTAACTCCCAACAAATTTCGTGCGACATACTTCTTATATGTGAAGTCATCACTCCCCATAAGATCATTATATAATCTCTTTATTTATTTTATTCTTTATTTCTTGCACTCAAGATCATAGCAAGAAAGCAAAGCCCTCAACTCGAAACTAATCTTTATTATATAACTCTTGGACTCGATTACATAGAGGGAACACAAAGCAAAACTCAAAGCTAGATCATACTAAAATTTTATTCTACCAAACCGAGATATAACCAAAAAGATCGAACTAAGAAAAACGATAAAGGTAAAGATGTGATGGTGATACGATACCGGGGCACCTCCCCCAAGCTTGGCAGTTGCCAAGGGGTGTGCCCATACCCATGTATTTAGGTATGTTCCTTCGGAGGTAGTGATGATGGAGTTGATGCATTCTTCTTCTCCAGCTTGCGTCTGAGGCTAAAATTTTCCTTCCTTAGATCATCATTCTCGAGCTCGAGCCTCAATATCCTTTTGCATAATGCCGCCTAGCTATCCTATAGAAAAGTGGTGGGATAGATTGGACCTTAGGAAGGCTTGACTTCTTGAATTCCACGTGCATATCGCCAGGTTGAGGTAGTGGATCTTCATCTTCGTCGGAGCTATCGTTCCTTGTTCTCTCCATATCGAAGTCTTCCTCCTCCTCCGTTGTCCAGCCGTAATGCTCCACCTTCCCATAGGCCTTTGGGTTTGCAATGTAATCAGCGACATAGCTCTCTCCCTCAGAATCTTGAGACGGCATATTTTCAGATCTGCCAGGAAAACAGCACGAAATAAGAACAGAGGGTTTTGCCGTGATACGGTGGCCAAAACCTTCGGGAGATTATATAATGATTTTTTACCGACCAAAAGGAGTGTACTAAAGGAAAACGGAGTCCGGAGGACACACGAGGTGGCCACAAGACTGGGAGGCGCGCCCCCAGGGCTTGTCGCCTCCTCGTGCACTTTTCGGACTACTTTTTATTTTCCTATTTTTTTAAATATTCCAAAACGGAGTAAAATTGCTTTTGGGAAAGTTTTGGAGTCGGTTTACTTACCGTATCACATACCTATTTCTTTTTGCAGTGTGGAGCGTTCTGGTAGATATCCCTTCTGTATTCCTCCGGTGTTATGGTATTAATAATATTGGTCTCAACATTTATGGGAGTACCTGAGATATAATGTTTGATTCTTTGCCTGTTTACCACCTTCGGTTATTGCCCTCGGCGTTGTTTATCTTGATGGCACCGGAACGATAAACTTCCTCAATAAGTAAGGCCCTTCCCATTTAGAGAGAAGCTTTCCTGGAAAAAATGTTAAACGAGAATTGTATAGCAAGACATGGTCAAATACATTAAATTCACACTTTTGTATCCTTTTATCATGCCATCTTTTAACTTTCTCTTTAAACAATTTGGCATTCTCATAGGTTTGGGTTCTCCATTCATCAAGTGAGCTAATGTCAAATAACCTCTTCTCACCGGCAAGTTTGAAATCATAGTTAAGCTCTTTAATTACCCAATAAGCTTTATGTTCTAATTCAAGAGGTAAGTGAAATGCTTTTCCATAAACCATTTTATATGGAGACATACCCATAGGGTTCTTATAAGCAGTTCTATAAGCCCGTAATGCATCATCAAGTTTCTTAAACCAATTGTTTCTAGATCTATTAACAATCTTTTGCAAAATCAACTTTATTTCTCGGTTACTTAATTCTACTTGACCACTAGACTGAGGATGATATGGAGATGCAATTCTATGGTTAACATCATATTTAGCAAGCAATTTACGGAAAGCACCATGAATAAAGTGTGAACCACCATCAGTCATTAAATATCTAGGGACTCCAAACCTCGGGAAAATAACTTCTTTAAGCATTTTAATGGAGGTGTTATGATCAACACTACTAGTTGGAATAGCTTCTACGCACTTAGTAACATAATCAACAACAACCAAAATATGAGTATACCCATTAGAGGAAGGGAAAGGTCCCATATAATCAAATCCTCAAACATCAAATGGTTCAATAACAAGTGAATAATTCATAGGTACTTCCTGACGTTTACTAATATTACCAATTCTTTGACATTCATCACAACACAAGACAAACTTACGAGCATCCTTGAGAAGAGTAGGCCAATAAAAACCATATTGTAATACCTTGTGTGCAGTTCTATCTCCAGCATGGTGTCCTCCGCAGGCCTCGGAGTGACACTTGCGTAGGATCTATTCCTGTTCGTGCTCAGGTACACAACGTCTAATAAAACCATCTACTCCTTCTTTATAAAGGTGTGGGTCATCCCAGAAGTAATGTCTTAAATCATAGGAATTTTTTTTCTTTTGCTGGTATGTGAAACTAGGTGGTATAAATTTACAACAATATAATTGGCATAATCAGCATACCAACGAGTACTACGAGAAGCATTTATGACAACTAATTGTTCATTAGGAAAGCTATCATCAATAGGTAGTGGGTCATCAAGAATATTTTCTAACCTAGAAAAGTTTTCTGCTACAGGGTTCTCAGCTCCCTTTCTATCAATAATATGCAAATCAAATTCTTGCAGCAAGAGAACACATCTAATAAGTCTAGGTTTAACATCCTTCTTTTCCATAAAATATTTAATAGCAGCATGATTGGTGTGAACAGTTACTTTGGAATCAACAATATAAGACCTGAACTTATCACAAGCAAATACAACCGCTAAAAATTCTTTTTCAGTAGTAGCATAGTTTTTTGAGCATTGTCTAGAGTTTTACTAGCATAATGGATAACATTTAATTTCTTATCAACTCTTTGTCCTAGAACAGCACCAACAGCATAATCACTAGCATCACACATAATTTCAAAGGGTAGGTTCCAATCAGGTGGTTGAACAATAGGTGCAGAAATTAAGGCTTTCTTAAGTATTTCAAATGCTTCTACACAATCATCATCAAAAACAAATGGAACATCCTTTTGCAAGAGATTAGTGAGAGGCCTAGAAATTTTAGAGAAGTCTTTAATAAACCTCCTATAGAAACCAACATGACCAATGAAACTTCTTATACCTTTGATATTTTAGGACACTGCATTTTTTCAATAGCATCAACTTTAGCTTTATCAACTTCAATACCACTTTCGGAGATTTTATGCCCCAAGACAATACCTTCGTTAACCATAAAGTGGCACTTCTCCCAATTCATGACAAGATTAGTTTCTTCACATCTCTGCAAAACTCGATCAAGGTTGCTTAAGCAATAATCAAAAGAAGTTCCATAAACGAAGAAATCATCCATGAAAACCTCAACAATCTTTTCACAAAAGTCAGAGAATATAGCAGTCATACATCTTTGAAAAGTAGTAGGTGCATTGCATAAACCAAAAGGCATACGTCTATAAGCAAAGGTACCAAAAGGGCAAGTAAAAGTAGTTTTTTCTTGATCCTCTTGTGACACAGGTATTTGGGAAAAACCAGAATAACTATCTAGAAAGCAGAAGTGTGTATGTTTTGATAGTCTTTCTAGCATTTGATCAATAAAAGGTAGAGGATAATGATCTTTCCTAGTAGTTTTGTTTCACTTCCAAAAATCAATTACTATTCTATAACCTGTGAAAATTATTTGCGGAATCAATTCATTTTTATCATTAGGAACAACAGTAATACCTCCCTTCTTAGGGACACAATGAACAGGACTTACCCATCTACTATCAGCAATAGGATTGTAAGTGCATCTAGTGCCACCCCTAGTTGGTTTTGGAGTATTGACGACAAACATGGTTGAGGGACTAATGTGTTTGTGAGAATTGCAGGATAACATAGGTAGAAGTCCCTCATTGATTTGGTTTTCCTACCAGAGATGACCCCTAAAAATGTATGAAGACATTGGAGACAATTGTGGTTCGTGAAGACATTCACGTCGAAGATAATGACATGTGAAGACATTCACTTGAAGACTATGGAGTGTGAAGACATAGTTTCTTTTGTAGCTTCATTTTCCTCTTTCTTGAGTCATAGTAACCACGAAACTGTTAAGTGGGGTCCAAGTGAACAAAGTCAGAAGACTGACGTGATGCTCAACCAAAATCCTATGTCTTCGAGTGAAGACAATGAGTGTAAATCTTATCCAGAGTTAGATGAGTCAGCTTTGCTTGTAGCCCAAGTCAGGCTGCCGCGTGTGTTTGAAATCCAACCATTTGACACGTGTCGGTTCCTTAGTGACCCAGGGTCATTTCGGACATATCATGTCGGGTTGCCTCCTGGCTATAAATAGCCCACCCCCTACACCATAAATTGGTGGCTGCTCAGAGTTAGTGCACGGCTTTTGTCGTTTGAGAGCAACCCACCTCCGAAGCCTTTGAGAGAGAACCCTTGCAAGGACAAATCCCAAAACACCCAAAGCCCAAAGAGTGTTTGGCATCACTGAAGTCTTTCTGTCCGCGTGATCTAAAGACTTATTACACTTGAAGGCTGTGTATCTTCCAGTTGGTTAGGTGTCGCGTTCTGAGGATCCAAGAGTCATTGTGGATTGCCGGTGAACGAAGTCTGTGAAGGTTTGGATGTCTACCTTGAAGACTTACTAGAGTGATTGGGCGAGGACTAAGTGTCCGTAGCTCAAGGGGAATAAGGTGAAGACGTGGTCTTCTGAGTTGAATATCAGCCTCCCTAACCAGACGTATAGTTGTCACAGCAACTGGAACTGGTCTACCAAATCCTTGTCTTCACCAAGCAACTGGTTCTATCACCTCACCCTTACTTACTATTTAGCTTCATGAAGTCATTGCTTGTTTGCCCTATTTGGCTTCACTGTGTGAAGACATTCTCTCTGATTGCATAATTGGCTTCATACTATCTTCCTATTCCGATCTGCTCTACCTAGCTGCTCTTTGTCTTTGTGTGTACTTCATACTATTTACTAGACTATGGCTTGGCTAGTGTAGTTTATCTTCTGCTGCATACTGTATAGGTTGCACTTGGTTGTCTGTCTTCGACGACATTGCCTGTCTTGAAGACTTTCATAAAAATCGCCTATCTCGTGCCTTGAAGGCAAAGGCTAAATCCTCATCTGAAGAATCTGACTATAGTTTTGATGATCCTGAAGACATTGGCAAAGAGCTAGAAATGGTTGTGAGAAAGTTCCAAAAGTTCTACAAGAAGAATCGCTTAGGAAAGTCTTCAAGATCCAGCTCCAAGAATGATGAGGCTTCCTCTCGTGACTACAAGAAGAGAACATGCCACAAATGCAAGAAAATAGGCCACTATATATCTGAATGTCCTCCATGGGACAAGGAAGCAAAGAAAAAGAAGAAGAGCAAGGAATATTACTCTGACGACAAGAAAAAGAAGAAATCATCAAAGTCTTCTTCAATGTCTTCATCCTACAAGAAGAGCTCATCTGGCAAGGCTCGTGCATTCATTGGCAAGGAGATGGATTTAGAGGAGGAGTCTGCTTCTGAGGAGGCGGAGGTGGAGTCTGAGGAGGAGTCTGATTCAGGCGTGGCAAGCCTGGCTCTGGCTTCAGCATTCATCGCCAAGTCCATTTTCAACCCTGAAGACAATGGTCACGACGCCGACGCCGACGCCGAAGCCAATGGTGACGATGATTCTGCTCCCACCTACCGCTTCATGGCAAGAGGTGCTAAGGTAAACTCACGCGATGCTTACTTTCAGACCTCCAGTGAAGATGACTCTGAATGTGAATCCAAACCCAGTTATAAGACTCTTGCTAAAATTGCAACTGAACAACAAACAGCCATGGAAAAGATTCAAAAATTGCTAGAAAAGCGATGACCTGTTGGACGAGGAAATTAATCAAACCCAGTCCTTAATCGAAGACATCAAAAATCTTCATGTTAAGTACGAGGAACTTGAAAGTCATCATGAAACCCTCTCAGCTACTCATGAGAAGCTTTCCTATGATTATCTTCAAAGGAAGCAAGATCTAGAGAAACTGAGAGCATCTCATGAAGATCTTCAAAAGGAAAATGATTCACTACTCGCTCAACAGATTTGTTCCGCTCAGGAAGATTTTGTGCCACGTTGTTTAAAATGCCTTGAGCGTAACAATGTTGTCTCTATTGCTAAATGTTCTACTGCTTCTGAAGTTGCAATATCTTCAACTGCTGATGTGGTAACTAACCCCTCTTCTGAGGATGCCACTACTATTGCTGATGAGAATGCCAGGTTGAAGACATTGCTTGAAACATGCATGTACAAAAGCCTCAAAGGGCATCAGACACTATGTGATGTCCTCAAGAAACAGATTCTGAACTGAAACCCTAGGAAAGAGGGTGTTGGTTTCGAGAGGAAAATGAATGCTGATGGTTCTTACTAGAAGCCTGAACAGTACTCCAAAACCACATGGGTTGCTGCACAGGGCCCTTCAGTGGATCCATCCACCCTATCTGGTTTCACTTGTGCTAACCCTATTATCATTGATGAGTCACTTGACTAAAACTATAAACTATTCAAGAATCAGACTGATGCAGTGTTTGCCAGGTTTATTGGAACTAACTGCAGGAATGGGTCACCTATGAAGAAGATCTGGGTTCCTAAAAGTTGTCTTGAGAATCTTCCTGTGAATGTCATCATGACGCCACCAGGGAAGAAGACAAACCCCAGACCAAAGGCTTCATATGGCCCAAAGGATTCATACAGACACAGGACCTCATATGGTCACCCTAACGCCAATGTTTTGCAGGGAAACTATCATCAGACTCATGAATATGAGAGGGTTTCATCAAACCGCTATGTTCACAAATCATAAAATTTTTCTGCATGTTCTTTTGAGTACTATTCACCTCCGGCAAAACTATTTGCTAGGGCTCCAAAGCCAAAGTTCTTAGATGCTGCACTTAGACTCATTGCTTCTAAGCCACCCCTTAAGATGTGGGTGGTTAAGAAGAATTAACTTCTCTTGCAGGGAAAGGTCTCCAGCCGGAAATCATTGACTTCTGAAGACAATGCTGGGGACCTAAAACATCTTGTGGGACGCAAGATAAAATGCCAAAATGGTCTTACCATTTATTTTGTCCCTGGATTTCTTGATGAACATCCCATCTTACCATCCAAGAATCTTAATTTTGATAGTATGCTTGTTCGCCAAATGTTTATGCTTCTCAAATACTCTTGGTGAAGCCTACCCTACTAACTGCACTATAGGGTACAAATCCGAAACCTACTGAATGGATTATGGACAGTGGATGCACTAACCACATGACTGGTGATCAAAGTCTTCTCATGGATTCAACCCTTCATCCATCTACTAAAAGCCATATCACATTTGCTGACACTGGTAAAAGCAAGGTATTGGGCCTAGGTAGAGTTGCTATCTCAAAGGATCAACACATGGATAAAGTGATGTTTGTTGAATCCCTTGGATACAACTTAATGTCTGTCTCAATGCTTTGTGATCTTAATATGATCGTGATATTTGGAAAATTTCAATGCCTTGTGCTTATGGATTCTGACAAATCTCTAGTCTTCTAAGGTTATTGAAGAGGTGATCTCTATATGGTAGATTTCTCCGTAGGACCACAGCTTGTCGTATGTCTTCTAGCAAAAGCTTCAGAGTGTTGGCTTTGGCATCGAAGGCTAGGACATGCGGGCATGAGGAACTTGCGCACTCTCATGAAGAAGAAGCATATCATTGGCACCTAGGGCGTCCAGTTCAAGAAGGATCATCTATGTGGTGCTTGTGAAGCCAGTAAGATGACTAGGGCAAAGCAAACCTCGAAGACAATCATGATGACTTCACGTCCCTTCGAGCTGTTACACATGGACTTATTTGGCCCTAATCACTACTCTACCCTTACTACCACTGCACAAATTTATGGCTACGTCATCTAGTGACACAGGTATTTGGGAAAAACCAGAATAACTATCTAGAAAGCAGAAGTGTGTATGTGTGACGCCCCCGGCTCAATCGTGCACTAATCATACATGCAAATGCACATGATCAAGTCTAAGGACTCACGGGAAGATATCACAACACAACTCTAAATCATAAATAAAGTCATACAAGCTTTATATTACAAGCCAGGGGCCTCGAGGGCTCGAATACATAAGCTTGCGTACAAGCGTCAGCGGAAGCATCAGATATCTGATTACAGATATTAAAAGAGAAAAAGAAAGTCCTTTAGAAAGGCAGGGCAAAATAAAACACTATGATCAAAAGGCGTAGGCCTCCTGCCTGGGACCCTCCGATCCTACTCCTGGTCGTCGGCCAACTCGTAGTAGTATCCACCCTCGGGGTAGTGGTAGCGATCGTCGGCGGGGGCAACTGTATCCGGGGCTCCGTCATCTGGTCGCATCAAATGAATATGGGGAAAAAAGAAAGCAAAGCAACCGTGAGTACTCATCCGAAGTACTCAGCAAGCAAGGATCTACACTACATATGCAACATTATCAAAGGAAGGCTGTATATGTGGACTGGGCTGCAGAAATGCCAGAATAGAGAGGAAAGCCTAGTCCTATCGAAGACTAGCATCTTCATCGGTCTTGCAGCAATAGAAGAGAGTAGAACAGATCAATATAAAGTAGCAGTATCATTAAGTCTCAACCTCACCCAGAGATCCTTTCTCGACTCCCTGCGAGAAAGCAATCCCAGAGCCATACAGTCATCAACCTCGTCCTGAGATCCCTTCTCGACTCCCTGCGAGAAGCAATCCCAGAGCCTCATATCCAGGTCTCATCTCAAGTTCTAGCTGTATCGATCGGGATACAACTCCGAGTGTCCTTTACCGTAGGACCGTCTATCGATAGAAGTTTTCTTCCCTGCAGGGGTGCACCAACTTACCCAACACGCTCGATTAACTCCGGCCGGACACACTTTCCTGGGTCATGCCCGGCCTCAGCCAAACGATACACCGCAACCCTACCTACAGCTCAGCAGAGAGGTCCCCGTCGGTCTATATCCTAAGCGCTCAGGGGTCTTGGGCCATCGCCCTGTGCACTCCGGGTCGGTGTGTGCAGGGTCGGGACGAGCACCACCTCAGTCCTGGATGGTACTGGCCCGGCCAGGCCACGAGGCTGAACTGGACGTCTGACAAAGCTTTCGGCTGATGCATATGATGCAGAGTGCCCATAACTCTTCCCACGTGATGGTTAGTGCTATCAGGCCAGAGGCCTGCTCGGATCAAATATCCAAATCGTGAGTGGAATAGGGCTTGCGGTAACGAGCAGAGACTCACGAAAGATGTGACCCCGTCGCCCGTCTCGAGGACTTGCTGCAAGGGTTAAGAATGCCCGGCCGCGCCTCGTATTCATCACTCGGGCACCATACAGGCAACCCGTCTTCACATCACACGCGGGTACCCCTCAGGGTCGACCCGCCTTTCCAAGTAACAATAGTACAGTCCAAGTATCCGTGTGTCCATAACATCAGGGGAATCCGAGGTATCACCCTCGTTGGATTCCTACTCGATGTATCCGTCAAGGTGAACTCGGAGGAATCACCCTCGCTGGGTTCACACTTGAGGTGTTGTACGACGGTGTCGTTATCGGAAGCGGTGAAGGAGGAATCACCCTCGATGACCACGACTGAATAGCTACTCTACAGAGTTAACATCAGAAGTGCTACAAGAGGTTTCACCCTCGGCACTCGATAGTAACGCTGCAGTGTCGTACAACTAGGAGGGTGATGTGCGGTATCGGGACCTGGTCTTCAATTCCCGTTGATCGGGTCTTCGGATAATCCAGCGGGGCAGTCGGGATAAGTGGGGTCACTGATAGGTCTCTACCCAGCCTATACTAAGCAGTTTAGGATATGCAGGTAATTATCAACAGCAGGTTACAATAAACAGGCTATGCATCAGAATAGGTAAAGCAGTAGCAGCAGCAATTCTAATGCAAGCATGAGAAAAATAGAATGGGCGATATCGGGATGATCAAAGGGGGGGCCTTGCCTGGTTGCTCGGCGGCAAGGGCAAGGTTGTCAATGGTGGCGTCGGTCTTCAGGACATCGTCAGCGGTCTTGGGGTCTAGCGAATAGGAAGAGGGGGAAGAAACAATAAATACAAGCAGATAGATGCATGACAATACGATACACGGTGCTAGGGGTGACCTATCGTAGTGCTACACGACATAGGTGAAGGGGGAATAACATCCGGGAAAGTTTTCCCGAAGTTGCATTTTTGGACAGGCGAACAGGAGGGGGAAAGTCCCATGTTCGGGTAGCTAGGGACGCATTACGGATGAACGGACCGCGTATCCGGATTCGCCTCGTCGTTCTGAGCAACTTTCATGTATAAAGTTTTTCGATCGGAGTTACGGATTATTTTATATCATTTTTCAAAGTTTTATTCATTTTCTGCATTTATTTTTAATTCGAAAATAAAGGTTAAATGCTAGGTGTACCCAGCCCTGTATACACAGATTGTACACAGAGGCTGACATGTGGGCCAGGGGGACCCAGTTGACCAGTCAAAGTTTGACTGGTCAACAGGGTGTGGGGCCCCCCTGTCATTGACTCACCGAACTAATTACAGATTAGGTAGTTAATTAGCATATTAAGTTAATTAAGCAAACTTTAATTAAGTTAATTAATTAATTAATATAATTTTTATATATTTATTTTTTTATCTCTCTTTTTTTTAAAAGAAAATAGGGGGTGTGGGCTCCGGCTGCCAGTGGCCCAGGAGACCACTGGAGCGGGCGTTTAATGGGCGCGGGCAGAGTACCCGCAGGGGCGGACCCGGGTGAAGGCCGCGGCGACGGCGGGGCGCTGGCCGCGGGCGAGGCTGGATGCTAGGGCGACTGGGAGCAGGGCGCCAGCGGCGGCGCGGGCTAGCAGAGAGGGGTGCGGTGGCCTGTGCGGTGAGGCTAGCGCCGGGGCGAGCAGGCTGCGGCGGCCGGAGCAGGGCGGCGCGGCAGGCAGCAGGCAGAGCTGTAGCGGGGCACAAGGGGGTGAGAGGCGCGACGGGCGCGGCGCGAGCGCGGGAGCAGAGGAGCAGGGCGCCGGTGAGCACGCGGGGATGAGCAGGGGAGGGGCGGAGCCGGCGAGGTCAGCTGGCGACGGGCGCGGGCTGGCTTGGTTGGGCGCGGCCGGGTGTGGCGGCCGCGGTAGCCAGCCGTAGAAGTAGCAGCACAGCGCGGGAGAGTTGCGCGGGCGGCGTGCGGTCGGTGCGGGAGCGGCGCACAGGCGAAGGGCAGCGGCGACGCTCGGTGGCCGGACACAGTAGCAGCCCCGCGGGCGTGTGAGCAGCCAAAGCGAGGACGCGGGGCGACGGCAAAGCAGCATGCCGTAGCACGCGTGCGAGTAGCTAGCGGCAGGGGCGGCAACGACACGACAGAAGATCGACGGGGAAAAGAGGGGAATCAGCACGAGGCTCATGGCGGAGGTCGGTGTCGTGCTCGGGGAGGCCGGGGCGATGTTGTGGTGCAGATCGAGGTCGTGGCCGTGGCATATGCGGTCGATGATGGCGACGGTTGTGGCGTTCCTCAGCTCCTATCCATCACCGAGGAAGGAGCGCTCGCCTGCGCGGCTCCTGGGCGCCTTGGTTCGCTGAGAGGGGGACGGTGGCCGCGAGTTCTACCGGAGAGCGGCCATGGTGGGATCGGTCGAGGTCGAGGGGGAGGAAACGAGGAAGAGAGAGGAGGGGGAAATATCTCAGGGAGCTGACAAGGAGAGGGGGGGAACTTGGTCTTATCCCCATGGCGGCATGGGTCTGCCAAGGCCCAGGGGAACAGTGGGGGGGAGGGGCTTTTCTGCTTTTTATTTTAACTTTTGTTTTCTTTTTCTTTTTCTTTTTGTCTTTTTCTTTTATTTATTCTTATGTCTCTGTTTTGTAATTAGTTAGGCCTCAAATTGAATTTTGTAAAACATGGCACTTTTTCCATTAAATGCTAGGCATTATCTACCATTGCCAAAAATTGGTTTGGAGACAATTGGAGCTCACGCAAATTTTATAATAAATAAAATGTATTAAACTTTGCTGTTTTGATAATGTTAAAGCCACCTAATTAATTAATTATTTGCTGGTTACAATTTTAGAATAGTCTCTGCAATATTTGCTATTTATTGAACATTTTAGTTTCTGATTTGAGCAACTTTTATTTTCCACTTTGAATTCATTTGAAGTTTGAATTTGGAGTCTGAAATGCAATATGATGATTAGGCACTGATAATCATGATGACATGGCATAATCAAAAGGGGATTACTGTAGTCAACCACTGGGGGTGTTACAAGTCTCCTCCACTAACAAGAATTCTCGTCCCGAGAATTAAGAGGTAGAAGGAAAAAGTTCGGGGTATTCCGCACGAAGATTATCCTCGCGTTCCCAAGTAGCTTCATCTTCAGTATGATTTGACCACTGCACTTTGAGGAACTTGGTAACCTTCTGACGGGTCCGATGTTCAGCTTCATCGAGAATGTGGATCGGATGCTCCTTATAAGATAGGTCATCTTGCAATTCGAGCACCTCGTGATCCACTGCTCGGTGCGGAGATTCCTTGAAGCATTTACGAAGTTGCGACACATGGAATACGTCGTGGATATGAGAGAATTGCGGTGGCAACTCCAATTTATATGCCACCTGACCACGTCTAGCAATAATGCGAAAAGGACCAATGTAGCGTGGAGCTAGCTTGCCCTTGATTCCAAAACGGTGAGTGCCCTTCATAGGAGTGACTCGCAGATAAGCCTGATCACCAGGTTGATAAGTTAAACTCCATCGTTTGCGATCGTAGTTGCTCTTCTGGCGGTCCTGAGCCGCCTTGAGATTTTCTCGAACGATACGGACTTGTTCTTCGGCGTGTTGAATAATATCCAGACCCACGAGCGGTCGTTCCCCAGTTTCTGACCAATTCGGAGGGGTTCGACACTTACATCCATATAGTACTTCGAAGGGGGCCATTTTCAAGCTGGCTTGACAGCTGTTGTTATATGAGAATTCTGCATAAGGAAGAGATTCTTCCCACTTCTTGCCGAAAGAAATAACACAAGCTCGTAGCATGTCTTCAAGTACTTGATTTACTCGTTCGACTTGGCCTTGGGACTGGGGGTGATTTGCTGAACTCCAGGTGATATGAGTTCCCATAGCTTCTTGGAAACTTTCCCAGAACTTGGAGGTGAAAAGACCGCCACGGTCCGAACTAATCTCCTTCGGAATACCGTGGAGTGATACAATTCTGGAGATATATAATTCTGCTAACTGGCTAGCAGTGATAGTCTCCTTGACGGGCAGAAAGTGTGCAACTTTTGAGAGTTGGTCGACGACGACAAGAATAGCATCGTGACCCTTCTGTGACCTGGGAAGTCCTGTAATGAAATCCATCTGAACCTTATCCCATTTCCATAGAGGAATAGGAAGCGGTTGCAGAATTCCAGCTGGTTTCTGATGTTCTGCTTTGACGCGACGGCAAACATCACATTCAGCAGCATATCGAGCAATGTCCTGCTTCATTTTAGACCACCAATACCTTTGACGGAGATCACGATACATCTTTGTGCTACCCGGATGAATAGACAGCGGGGTATCATGTGCCTCCTTCATGACCTTGTCGGTCATAAGTTCGAAGCGAGGTACGACAATGCAGTTTCTGAAATACAAGGTTCCATCTTCAGACAGCGAGAAATCCCTGTACTTTTCAAGGTGAAGATTTTTCTTCATCAGATCAACTTCAGCATCTTTAGCTTGCGCATTCTTAACAGCTTTCTCAAGATCTGGTTGTATCACAAGTTTATTAAGAGAACCCTGTGGAACAATCCGCAGATTCAGCTTGCGCAGTTCTTCAAAAAGAGGAGGTTGAGCTCGCCTAACCATGAGGTTGTCGCAATAGGACTTGCGGCTTAAGGCATCAGCCATCACGTTAGCCTTGCCAGGGGTATAAGAAATACCCAAATCATAGTCCGCAATGGCCTCCATCCATCTTTGCTGACGGAGTTTTAGAGATGGCTGAGTGAACAAGTACTTCAGACTTTTATGATCCGTGTAGATCTCGCAACGATTACCGAGGAGGTAATGTCGCCACAACTGCAGTGCATAGATGACAGCAGCTAGTTCTAGATCATGTACCGGATAATTCTCTTCATGTGGTCGCAACTGACGAGAGCCATAAGCAATCACATTACGCTCTTGCATTAGGACACAGCCTAATCCTTCACGGGATGCGTCATAATAAATCACAAAGTCTTTGCGGGTATCTGGAGGAGATAGTACTGGGGCAGATGTCAGCTTGTCTTTGAGTGTCTGGAAACTTTCCTGACATTTGTTTGTCCATTCAAACTTAACGCCCTTGTGAAGAAGATCAGTCAAAGGCTTAGCAATCTTAGAAAAATTCTCAACAAAACGACGGCAATAGCTTGCAAGGCCAAGAAAACTTCTCACTTGCTTGACATTCTTCGGAGGAGTCCAGTCAAGAATAGCCTGAACTCGTTCTTGGTTAACAGCAATTCCATCCTTGGAAATCACATGACCAAGGTAGGTTACTTCAGAAAGCCAGAATTCACATTTGGAGTACTTGGCATACAACTGGTGTTCTCGGAGCCTTTCCAGTACAAGACGGAGGTGTTCAGCATGTTCTTCCTCATTCTTCGAATATACCAGAATATCATCTAGATAAACCACGACGAACTTGTCGAGGTAATCCATGAAGATGTAATTCATCAGACGGGAGAATGTGGCTGGAGCATTTGTTAAGCCAAATGACATGACAGTGTACTCATAAGAGCCATAGCGAGTAACAAATGCAGTCTTCGGAATATCCTCTTCACGAACACGGATCTGATGGTAACCCAACATCAAGTCGAGTTTAGAAAACACCGATGATCGATCAACTTGCTGGATCCTACTCTTCGTGTGCACTCTGATGCAGAATCCGGTCTTATCGAATGACAAATCGGAGTATAATACAACTCGGAGAGAAAGGTTAAACAAAACAATGGAGAGGAAAATGATTATCACACTAATCAGATCAATATCAGGGAAATCGCACAGATATCCAGCTCTCTGGGTGGACGAGAATTACGAGATCCTAATGTTGGAGTTAGTAAAATTTTAACCCGAATAGGAGAGAGATCAGAGTCCCAGAGTAAAGACAAGGAATAAAAGATCCTAATACCACCCAATTGGCGACGTGGGCCCGTAAGCCACACAGCCAAGTTAGTAAAACAGTTTTCCAAAGACTAGACTCAACTATGGCCAAGGAGTTAGAAAGGGGGTTCCTACAGTCAGTCGGCTCTGATACCAACTTGTGACGCCCCCGGCTCAATCGTGCACTAATCATACACGCAAATGCACACGATCAAGACTAAGGACTCACGGGAAGATATCACAACACAACTCTAAATCATAAATAAAGACATACAAGCTTTATATTACAAGCCAGGGGCCTCGAGGGCTCGAATAGATAAGCTTGCGTACAAGCGTCAGCGGAAGCATCAGATATCTGAGTACATATATTAAAAGAGAAACAGAAAGTCCTTTAGAAAGGAAGGGCAAAATAAAACACTATGATCGAAAGGCGTAGGCCTCCTGCCTGGGACCCTCCGATCCTACTCCTAGTCGTCGGCCAACTCGTAGTAGTATCCACCCTCGGGGTAGTGGTAGCGATCGTCGGCGGGGGCAACTGTATCCGGGGCTCCGTCATCTGGTCGCACCAAATGAATATGGGGAAAAAAGAAAGCAAAGCAACCGTGAGTACTCATCCGAAGTACTCAGCAAGCAAGGGTCTACACTACATATGCAACATTATCAAAGGAAGGCTGTATATGTGGACTGGGCTGCAGAAATGCCAGAATAGAGAGGAAAGCCTAGTCCTATGGAAGACTAGCATCTTCATCGGTCTTGCAACAATATAAGAGAGTAGAACAGATCAATATAAAGTAGCAGTATCATTAAGTCTCAACATCACCCATAGATCCTTTCTCGACTCCCTGCGAGAAAGCAATCCCAGAGCCATACAGTCATCAACCTCGTCCTGAGATCCCTTCTCGACTCCCTGCGAGAAGCAATCCCAGAGCCTCATATCCAGGTCTCATCTCAAGTTCTAGCTGTATCAATTGGGATACAACTCCGAGTGTCCTTTACCGTAGGACCAGCTATCAATAGAAGTTTTCTTCCCTGCAGGGGTGCACCAACTTACCCAACACGCTCGATTAACTCCGGCCGGACACACTTTCCTGGGTCATGCCCGGCCTCGGCCAAATGATACACCGCAACCCTACCTACAGCTCAGCAGAGAGGTCCCCGTCGGTCTATATCCTAAGCGCTCAGGGGTCTTGGGCCATCGCCCTGTGCACTCCGGGTCGGTGTGTGCAGGGTCGGGACGAGCACCACCTCAGTCCTGGATGGTACTGGCCCGGCCGGCCACGAGGCTGAACTGGACGTCTGACAAAGCTTTCGGCTGATGCATACGATGCAGAGTGCCCATAACTCTTCCCACGTGATGGTTAGTGCTATCAGGCCAGAGGCCTGCTCGGATCAAATATCCAAATCGTTAGTGGACTAGGGCTTGCGGTAACGAGCAGAGACTCACGAAAGATGTGACCCCGTCGCCCCGTCTCGAGGACTTGCTGCAAGGGTTAAGAATGCCCGGCCGTGCCTCGTATTCATCACTCGGGCACCATACAGGCAACCCGTCTTCACATCACACGCGGGTACCCCTCAGGGTCGACCCGCCTTTCCAAGTAACAGTAGTACAGTCCAAGTATCCGTGTGTCCATAACATCAGGGGAATCCGAGGTATCACCCTCGTTGGATTCCTACTCAATGTATCTGTCAAGGTGAACTCGGAGGAATCACCCTCGCTGGGTTCACACTTGAGGTGTTGTACGACGGCGTCGTTATCGGAAGCGGTGAAGGAGGAATCACCCTCGATGACCACAACCGAATAGCTACTCTACAGAGTTAACATCAGAAGTGCTACAAGAGGTTTCACCCTCGGCACTTGATAGTAACGCTGCAGTGTCGTATAACTAGGGGGGGTGATGTGCGGTGTCGGGACCTGGTCTTCAATTCCCGTTGATCGGGTCTTCGGATAATCCAGCGGGGCAGTCGGGATAAGTGGGGTCACTGATAAGTCTCTACCCAGCCTATACTAAGCAGTTTAGGATATGCAGGTAATTATCAACAGCAGGTTACAATAAACAGGCTATGCATCAGAATAGGTAAAGCAGTAGCAGCAGCAATTCTAATGCAAGCATGAGAAAAATAGAATGGGCGATATCGGGATGATCAAAGGGGGGGGCTTGCCTGGTTGCTCGGCGGCAATGGCAAGGTTGTCAACGGTGGCGTCGGTCTTCAGGACATCGTCAGCGGTCTCGAGGTCTAGCGAATAGGAAGAGGGGGAAGAAACAGTAAATACAAGCAGACAGATGCATAACAATATGATACACAGTGCTAGGGGTGACCTATCGTAGTGCTGCACGACATAGGTGAAGGGGGAATAACATCCGGGAAAGTTTTCCCGAAGTGGCATTTTCGGACAGGCGAACCAGAGGGGGAAAGTCCCATGTTCGGGTAGCTAGGGGCGCGTGATGGACGAACAGACCGCGTTTCCGGATTTGCCTCGTCGTTCTGAGCAACTTTCATGTATAAAGTTTTTCGATCGGAGTTCCGGATTATTTTATATGATTTTTCAAAGTTTTATTTATTTTCTGAATTTATTTTTAATTCGAAAATAAAGGTTAAATGCTAGGTGTACCCAGCCCTGTGTACACAGATTGTACACAGAGGCTGACATGTGGGCCAGGGGGACCCAGTTGACCAGTCAAAGTTTGACTGGTCAACAGGGCGTGGGGCCCCCCTGTCATTGACTCACCGAACTAATTACAGATTAGGTAGTTAATTAGCATATTAAGTTAATTAAGCAAACTTTAATTAAGTTAATTTATATAATTTATATATATATATTTTTATCTCTCTTTTTCTTTTTTTTAAAGAAAATAGGGGGTGTGGGCTCCGGCTGCCAGTGGCCCAGGAGACCACTTGAGCGGGCATTTAACGGGCGCGGGCGGAGTACCCGCCGGGGCGGACCCGGGCGAAGGCCGCGGCGACGGGGGGGCGCTGGCCGCGGGCGAGGCTAGATGCTAGGGCGACTGGGAGCAGGGCGCCAGCGGCGGCGCGGGCTAGCAGGGGGGGTGCGGTGGCCAGTGCGGTGAGGCTAGGGGCGGGGCGAGCAGGCTGCGGCGGCCGGAGCAGGGCGACGCGACAGGCAGCAGGCGGAGCTGTAGCGGGCCTCAGGGGGGTGCGAGGCGCGGCGGGCGCGGCGCGAGCAGAGGAGGAGGGCACCGACGAGCACGCGGGGATGAGCAGGGGAGGGGCTGAGCCGGCGAGGTCAGCTGGAGGCGGGCGCGGGCCGGCTTGGTTGGGCGCGGCCGGGTGCGGCGGCCGCGGTAACCAGCCGTAGAAGTAGCAGCACGGCGTGGGAGAGTTGCGCGGGCGGCGTGCGGTCGGTGCGGGAGCGGCGCGCAGGCGAAGGGCAGCGGCGACGCTCGGCGGCCGGACACAGTAGCAGCCCCGCGGGCGTGTGAGCAGCCAAAGCCGGGACGCGGGGCGACGACAAAGCAGCACGCCGTAGCACACGTGCGAGTAGCTAGCGGCAGGGGCGGCAACGGCTGCCACGACACGACAGAAGATCGACGGGGAAAAGAGGGGAATCAGCACGAGGCTCACGGCGGAGGTCGGTTTCGTGCTCGGGGAGGCCGGGGCGATGTTGTGGTGCAAATCGAGGTCGTGGCCGTGGCATATGCGGTCGATTACGGCGACGGTTGTGGCTTTCCTCAGCTCCTATCCATCGCCGAGGAAGGAGCGCTCGCCTGCGCAGCTCCTGGGCGCCTTGGTTCGCTGAGAGGGGGACGGTGGCCGCGAGTTCTACCGGAGAGCGGCCATGGTGGGATCGGTCGAGGTCGGGGGGGGGAGGAAATGAGGAAGAGAGAGGAGGGGGAAATATCTCAGGGAGCTGACGAGGAGAGGGGGGGAACTCGGTCCTATCCCCACGGCGGCATGGGTGGGCCGAGGCCCAGGGGAACAGTGGGGGGAGGGGATTTTCTGCTTTTTATTTTAACTTTTGTTTTCTTTTTGTCTTTTTCTTTTATTTATTCTTATATCTCTGTTTTGTGATTAGTTAGGCCTCAAATTGAATTTTGTAAAACATGGCACTTTTTCCATTAAATGCTAGGCATTATCTACCATTGCCAAAAATTGGTTTGGAGACAATTGGAGCACACGCAAATTTTATAATAAATAAAATGTATTAAACTTTGCTGTTTTGATAATGTTAAAGCCACCTAATTAATTAATTATTTGCTGGTTACAATTTTAGAATAGTCTCTGCAATATTTGCTATTTATTGAACATTTTAGTTTCTGATTTGAGCAACTTTTATTTTCCACTTTGAATTCATTTGAAGTTTGAATTTGGAGTCTGAAATGCAATATGATGATTAGGCACTGATAATCATGATGACATGGCATAATCAAAAGGGGATTACTGTAGTCAACCACTGGGGGTGTTACAGTATGTTTTGATAGTCTTTATAGAATTTGATCAATAAAAGGTAGAGGATAATGATCTTTCCTAGTAGCTTTGTTTAACTTCCTAAAATCAATTACCATTCTATAACCTGTGACAATTCTTTGCGGAATCAATTCATTTTTATCATT
Source organism: Thinopyrum elongatum (assembly GCA_011799875.1). Classification (NCBI taxonomy): domain Eukaryota; kingdom Viridiplantae; phylum Streptophyta; class Magnoliopsida; order Poales; family Poaceae; genus Thinopyrum; species Thinopyrum elongatum. Next base: position 416,146,287 of record CM022298.1, read on the forward strand.
AGGAACAATGGTAATACCTCCCTTGTTAGGGACACAAAGAACATGACTTACCCATCTACTATCAGCAATAGGATTGTAAGTGCATCTAGTGCCACCCCTAGTTGATTTTGGAGTATTGACGACAAACATGGTTGAGGGACTAATGTGTTTGTGAGAATTCCAGGATAACACAGATAGAAGTCCCTCATTGATTCGGTTTTCCTACCAGAGATGACCCCTAAAAATGTATGAAGACATTGAAGACAATTGTGGTTCGTGAAGACATTCACGTCGAAGATAAAGACATGTGAAGACATTCACTTGAAGACTATGGAGTGCGAAGACATAGTTTCTTTCGTAGCTTCATTTTCCTCTTTCTTGAGTCATAGGAACCACCAAACTGCTAAGTGGGGTCCAAGTGAACAAAGTCAGAAGATTGACGTGATGCTCAACCAAAATCCTATGTCTTCGAGTGAAGACAATGAGTGTAAATCTTATCCAGAGTTGGATGAGTCAGGTTTGCTTGTAGCCCAAGTCAAGCTGCCGCGTGTGTTTGAAATCCGACCGTTAGACACGAGTCGATTCCTTAGTGACCCAGGGTCATTTCGGACATATCATGTTGGGTTTCCTCCTAGCTATAAATAGCCCACCCCCTACACCATAAATTGGTGGCTGCTCAGAGTTAGTGCACGGCTTTTGTCGTTTGAGAGCAACCCACCTCCAAAGCCTTTGAGAGAGAACCCTTGCGAGGACAAATCCCAAAACGCCCAGAGCCCAAAGAGGGTTTGGCATCACTGAAGTCTTTCTGTCCGCGTGATTTGAAGACTTATTACACTTGAAGACTGTGTATCTTCCAGTTGCTTAGGCGTCATGTTCTGAGGATCCAAGAGTCATTGTGGATTGCCGGTGAACGAAGTCTGTGAAGGTTTGGAAGTCTACCTCGAAGACTTACCAGAGTGATTGGGCGAGGACTAAGTCTCCTTAGCTCAAGGGGAATAAGGTGAAGACGCGGTCTTTTGAGTTGAATCTCAGCCTCCCTAACCAGAAGTACAGTTGTCACAGCAACTGGAATTGGTCTACCAAATCCTTGTCTTCACCAAGCAACTGGTTCTATCACTTCACCCTTACTATTTAGCTTCGTGAAGTCATTGCTTGTTTGCCCTGTTTGGCTTCACTGTGTGAAGACATTCTCTCTGATTGCATAATTGGCTTCATACTGTCTTCCTATTCCGATCTGCTCTACCTAGCTACTATTTGTCTTTGTGTGTACTACGTACTATTTACTAGACTATGGCTTGGCTAGTGTAGTTTATCTTCCGCTACATACTGTATAGGTTGCATTTGGTTGTCTGTCTTCGAAACATTGCCTGTCTTGAAGACTTTCATAAAAATCACCTATTCACCCCCCCTCTAGTCGATAACAAGCACTTTGAAGGATAAATTATACCTGCTTCCAGAAGCTTTAGTATTTCATTTCTTACCACTTCTTTCATTTTTTGGATTCAACCGTCGCTGGTGATCAACAACAGGTTTAGCATCAGATTCCATATTAATTTTGTGCTGACATAGAGTGGGACTAATGCCCTTAAGATCATCAAGAGTATATCCAATAGCTGCACAGTGCTTCTTCAGAGTTTTCAATAATTTCTTTTCCTCATGCTCTGAAAGGTTAGCACTAATAATAACAGGATATATCTTTTTCTCATCGAGATAAGAATATTTCAAAGTATCAGATAATTGTTTAAGATCAAACACAGGATCACTCTTGGGTGGTAGAGGATCTCCAAGAGTTTCAACAGGCAAATTGTGTTTCAAAACAGACATTTGTTTAAAGAAGATCTCGTCTAATTCCTTTCTTTCATTCATGAACATATCATTCTCATGGTCTAGCAAATATTGTTCTAAAGGATCAGTAGGAGGCATGACAATTGAAGCAAGACCAATAATTTCATCTTTATTAGGCAATTCTTTATCATGGGGTTGTCTACGAAATTTGGAGAAGTTAAACTCATGAGACACATCCCCAAAACTTACACTAACAGTTTCTTTCTCACAATCTATTTTGGCATTAACAGTGTTCAAGAAAGGTCTACCAAATATAATGGGACAAAATTCATCTTGTGGGGAACCAAGAACTAGAAAATCATTAGGGTATTTTATTTTCCCACACAAGACTTCAACATCTCCAACAATCCCAGTAGGTGATATAGTATCTCTATTGGCAAGCTTAATAGTGACATCAATATCTTCTATTTCAGCAAGTGCAATATCATTCATAATTTCTTGGTATAAAGTAAAAGGAATTGCACTCACACTAGTACCCAAATCACATAAGCCATGATAACAATGATCTCCTATTTTAACAGAAACAACAGGCATGCCAACAACATGTCTAAGTTTATCTTTATCATCGGGTTTAGCAATTCTAGCAGCTTCATCACAGAAGTAAATAGCATGCCCATCAATATTATCGACCAAGAGATCTTTAACCATAGCAATACTAGGTTCAACTTTAATTTGTTCAAGGGGTGTAGGTGTTCTAGTATAACTCTTATGAACCACAGCTGAAACTTTTGCATGTTCCTTTATCCTAACAGGGAAAGGTGGTTTCTCAATATAAGCAGTAGGAATAACATGATCAACATTATAAGTAATAGTTTCCTCTTCAGCTTTAATAGGCTCTACTATTTTTACTTCAATGGGAGGATGATATTTAAACCACTTCTTCTTAGGGAGATCAACATGAGTAGCAAATGATTCATGGAAGGAGGCTACTATCTCAGAGTCAAGTCCATACTTAGTGCTAAATGCACGAAAAGCATCGGTATCCATAAAAGATTTAACACAATCAAACTTAAGGTTTATACCTAACTCCTTACCTTCGTTGAGCTCCCAATCTTTAGAGTTGCATTTAGTTCTTTCCAAGAGATCCCATTTGAATTCAATAGTCTTCTTCATAAAAGAACCAGTACAAGAAGTATCGAGCATGGATTGATTATTACGAGAAAGCCGAGCATAAAATTCTGAATAATAATTTCACTTGAGAGCTCATGATTGGGGCATGAATATAACATTGACTTAAGCCTCCCCCAATCTTGAGCGATACTTTCACCTTCACGAGGCCAAAAATTATATATATAATTCCGATCACGATAAGATGCATAGGATAAAACTTCTGATGAAATTCCAATTTCAATCGGTTGTAATTCCAAGTCCCAATATCATCGCATAGCCTATACCAAGTCAATGACTTGTCCTTCAAAGATAAATGGAATACCTTCTTCTTAACTTCATCCTCGGGCAAACCTGCAAGCTTAAATAATCCACAAACTTCATCCACATAGACCAGATGCATATTAGGATGTAATGTTCCGTCTCCTGCATAAGGATTAGATAGCAGTTTCTCTATCATACCCGAAGGAATTTCATAATAAATATTTTCAGTAGGTGCAGTAGGTTGAGGGGCAACTCTTTTCTCTTTTGGTCGAGGTGAAGATACCCCGAACAAACCCCTCAAAGGATGATTTTCCGTAGTGACAAGTGACAGTAAATTTCAGCACATAATATAAATGTTTCCTTACGAAAGGCGATTCACTCCCCGGCAACGATGCCAGAAAAGAGTCTTGATGACCCACAAGTATAGGGGATCTATCGTAGTCCTTTCGATAAGTAAGAGTGTCGAACCCAACGAGGAGCAGAAGGAAATGACAAGCGGTTTTCAGCAAGGTATTTTCTGCAAGCACTGAAATTATCGGTAACAGATAGTTTTGTGATACGATAATTCGTAACGGGTAACAAGTAACAAGTGTAACGAAGGTGCAGAAAGGTGGCCCAATCCTTTTTGTAGCAAAGGACAAGCCTGGACAAACTCTTATATAAAGCAAAGCGCTCCCGAGGACACATGGGAATTATTGTCAAGATAGTTTTCATCATGCTCATATGATTCGCGTTCGTTACTTTGATAATTAGATATGTGGGTGGACCGGTGTTTGGGTGCTGTCCTTACTTGGACAAGCCTCCCACTTATGATTAACCACTCTCACAAGCATCCGCAACTACAAAAGAAGAATTAAGATAAATCGAAGCATAGCATGAAACATGTGGATCCAAATCAGCCCCTTACGAAGCAACACATAAACTAGGGTTTAAGCTTCTGTCACTCTAGCAACCCATCATCAACTTATCCTAATGCCTTCTCCTAGGCCCAAATCATGCTGAAGTGTCATGTAGTCGATGTTCACATAACACCACTAGAGGAAAGACAACATACATCTCATCAAAATATCAAACGAATACCAAATTCACATAATTACTTATAACAAGACTTCTCCCATATCCTCAGGAACAAACGTAACTACTCACAAAGCATATTCATGCTCATAATCAGAGGGGTATTAAATATTATTAAGGATCTGAACATATGTCTTCCACTGAATAAACCAACTAGCATGAACTACAAGGAGTAATCAACTCTACTAGCAACCCACAGGTACCAATCTAAGGTTTTGAGACAAAGATTGAATACAAGAGATGAACTAGGGTTTGAGAGGAGATGGTTCTGGTGAACATGTTGATGGATATTGACCCCCTCACGATGAGAGGATCGTTGGTGATGACGATGGCTTCGATTTCCCCCTCCCGGAGGGAAGTTTCCCTGGCAGAACAGCTCCATCGGAGCCCTATATTGCTTCTGCCCAGGTTCCACCTCAAGACGGCGGCGCTTCATCCCGTAAGCTTCCTTCTGATTTTTTCCAGGTAAAAACCCTTCATATAGCAGAATATGGACACCGGAGACCTGCCAGGGGGCCCACAAGCCCTAGGGGCGCGCCCAGGGGGTAGGGCGCGCCCCCTAGGCTTGTGGCCACCTGGTGGGTCCCCCTGTGGTATTTCTTCGCCCAATATTTTTTATATATTCCAAAATAATTCTCCATAAATTTTCAGGACTTTTGGAGTTGTGCAGAATAGGTCTCTCAGATTTGCTCCTTTCCGGTCCAGAATTCCAGCTGCCAGCATTCTCCCTCTTTGTGTAAACCTTGTAAAATAAGAGAGAAAAGTCATAAGTATTGTACCATAATGTGTAATAACAGCCCATAATGCAATAAGTATCAACATAAAAGCATGATGCAAAATGGACGTATCAACTATATGTTTAGAACTGTTAATTATGTCATGGGTGTGAGTAAACATGCATCCATGATAAAAACTCAAGTAGAACAAGTCCTCAAGCACAAAATGATTTGCTTAATGGGATGAACAATAAGATGAATGATTATGCTATTAGAGTTATGACTAGGGGTGGTAAAATGACTCAGGAACCTTTGTATCTTGAAGGTCATCCTAAAAGAATTGAACAAGACTCTCAAAGAATTAATACTGATGCACCTAGTCCATCTCAAAGGAACAAAAAAGATGATAGGACTTTGCATGCCTCTAGTGAACCTACTTTAGACACACCTATTAATCCAAATGATATTTCTATTTCTGATGCTAAAACACAATCTAGTGATGAACATGAACCTAGTAACAATGATAATGATGATGTTCATGTTGATGCTAAACCTAATAATGATAATGATGTGGAAATAGAACATGCTATTGATCTTGATAACCCACAACCTAAGAATAAAAGATATGATAAGAGAGACTTTATTGCTAGAAAACATGGTAAAGAAAGAGAACCATGGGTTCAGAAACCCATGCCTTTTCCTCCTAAAGCTTCAAAGAATAAAGATGATGAAGAATTTGAGCACTTTGTTTAAATGCTTAGACCTGTCTTTTTGCGTCTTCGTTTGACGGATATTCTGAAAATGTCCCCTTATGCTAAGTACAAGAAAGATATTGTTACAAATAAAAGAAAGATATCGGAAGCTGAAATTTCCACCATGCTTGCTAATTACACATTTAAGGGTGGAATACCAAAGAAACTAGGAGACCCGGGAATACCAACTATACCTTGCTCCATTAAAAGAAACTATGTTAAAACTGCTTTATGTGATCTGGGAGCCGGTGTTAGTGTTATGCCTTTCTCTTTGTATCGAAGACTTGATTTGAATAAGTTGACACTAACTGAAATTTCTTTTCAAATGGCCGATAAATCAACTGCTATACCCATCGGTATTTGTCAAGATGTGCCTGTCGTAGTTGCAAATGTTACTATCTTGATGGACTTTGTTATTATTGATATACCCAAGGACGACAGTGTGTCGATCATCCTTGGTAGACCCTTTTTGAACACTACAGTGGTTGTTATTGATTGCAATAAGGGCAATGTCACTTTTCATGTCAATGTTAATGAGCATACGGTACACTTTCCGAAGAAACAACCTCAAGTGAATAGTATTAACTCTATTGGAAAAATTTCGACGACTACTATTGGAGGTTTTGAATTCCCTGTTCCTATTGTCAAAAAGAGATATGAAATTCTTATTGTTGGGGACATGCATATCCCCGTTGAGGTAACCTAGTGCTATACGAAGATTCTCCGGTTTCATGTCATTCGGAAGAAGTTCGTTTATAAGACTTGATCAACCTTATTAATGGATTCATTTTGACGGGCATGTGGTCGATGAATTTGGTAAACACAACTTTTTGTACCCACTTTTTACTTTCTGTTATTTAGAATTAATAAAGTAGAAATTTTATCATTTTGTTGTTTTCTGAATTATCCATGCAATAAAAAATGACCAGAAAATAAAAGTTCTCCAAATGCCCTAAAATTTAATATGATTTTTCTATAATATATAAGAAATAGTGGCACTGAACACACCCCAGGGGGATGCACTTGTGAGCCACAAGCTCACAGGGCGCGCCCGCCCCTGGGCGCGCCTAGAAAGCTTGTGGGGCCCATGTAGGCCCCCTCACTTATTGCTGCCACCCATGCACTTCTTCCTCCAGAAAAATCACTCCCTTGCTCAAACCCGTGTTCTTGCTCATCTTGCTGCCATTTTCGATCTCCTCGCTCGGAACTCCGTTTCCGAAACTGTTTTGGGGGATTGTTCATCGGTAGGAGATGAAGTTAAGAAGAAGGTTTTCCCTTCATCTTTTGGGGGGGAAGCATTGACATGGTATAGGCTATGTGATGATATTGGAACGTGGGACTAGAATCGATTGAAATTGGAATTTCATCAGAAGTTTTATCCTATGCATCTGGTTCATCGTGATTGGAATTATATATATAATTTTTGGCCTCGTGAAGGAGAAAGTATCGCTCAAGCTTGGGGGAGGCTTAAGTCAATGTTGTATTCATGCCCCAATCATGAGCTCTCAAGAGAAATTATTATACAAAACTTGTATGCTCGGCTTTCTCGAGATGATCAATCCATGCTGGATGCTTCTTGTACTGGTTCTTTTATGAAGAAGACTATTGAATTCAGATGGGATCGTTTGGAAAGAATTAAACGTAACTCTGAAGATTGGGAGCTCGAGGAAGGTAAAGAGTCGGGTATAAAGCTTGAGTTTGATTGTGTTAAAACCTTTATGGATACCGATGATTTTCATAATTTTATCACTAAGTATGGACTTCACTCTGAGATAGTAGCTTCTTTCTGTGAATAATTTGCTACTCATGTTGATCTCCTTATGTAGAAGTGGTTTAAATATTGTTCACCTGTTGAAGTAGAAGTAGAGGAACCTAATAAAGTTGAAGAGGAAATTATTACTTATAACGCTAATCCAGTTATTCCTACTGCTTATATTGAGAAACCCCCTTTTCTTATAAGGATAAAAGAACATGCTAAGGTTTACACTGTGGTTCGCAAAATTTATATAAGAACACCTACACCCTATGAACAAACTAAAGTTGAACCTAATGTTGCTATGGTTAAGGATCTCTTGGTTGATAATATCGATGGGCTTGTTATTTATTTTTGTGATGAAGCTGCTAGAATTGCTAAACCAGACAATAAAGATAAAAATAGACATGTTGTTGGCATGCCTGTTATCTTTGTTAAAATAGGAGATCATTATTGTCATGGCTTATGTGATTTGGGTGCTAGTGTGAGTGCTATCCCATTTACTTTATATCAAGAAATTATGAATGATATTGCACCTGCTGAGATAGAAGACATTAATGTTACTATTAAGCTTGCTAATGGAGATACTATCACACCACTTGGGATTGTTAGAGATGTTGGAGTCTTGTGTGGGAAAATAAAATACCCTACTGATTTTCTAGTTCTTGGTTCCCCACAAGATGTTTTTTGTCCCATTATATTTGGTAGACCTTTCCTGAATATGGTTAATGCTAAGATTGATTGCACTAAGGAAACTGTTAGTGTAAATTTTGGTGATGTGTCTCATGAGTTTAATTTCTCCAAATTCCGTAGTCAACCTCGTGATAAAGAATTACCTAGTAAGGATGAAATTATTGGTCTTGCTTCTATTGCCATGCCTCCTACTGATCCGTTAGAGCAATATTTGCTAGACGACGAAAATGACATGCATATGAATGAAAGAAACGAAATAGATGAGATATTCTTTAAACAAATGCCTATTTTGAAACAAAATTTGCCTGTAGAGACTCTTGGAGATCTTCTTCTACCCAAGAGTGATCCCGTGTTTAAGCTTAAGCAATTGCCCGATACATTGAAATATGCTTACCTTGATGAAAAGGAAATATATCCTGTTATTATTAGTGCTAGCCTTTCAGAGCATGAAGAAAAGAGGTTATTGAAAACTCTGAGGAAGCACCGTGCAGCTATTGGATATACTCTTGATGATCTTACGGGCATTAGTCCCACTCTATGTTAGCACAAGATTAATATGGAGCCTGATGCTAAACCAGTGGTTGATCACCAGCGACGATTAAATCCTAAGATAAAGGAAGTGGTAAGAAATGAAATATTAAAGCTTCTGGAAGCATGTATAATCTATCCTATAGCTCATAGTAGATGGGTAAGTCATATTCTTTGTGTCCCTAAGAAGGGAGGCATTAGTGTTGTCCCTAATGATAAAAATGAACTTATCCTACAAAGAATTATAACAGGTTATAGGATGGTAATTTATTTTAGAAAACTAAATAAAGCTACTAGGAAAGATCATTACCCTCTACCATTCATTGATCAAATGCTAGAAAGATTATCAAAACATACACATTTCTGTTTTCTAGATGGATACTCTAGTTTTTCCCAAATACCTGTGTCACAAGAGGATCAAGAAAAAACTACTTTTACATGCCCTTTTGGTACTTTTGCTTATAGACGTATGCCTTTTGGTTTATGCAATGCACCTGCTACCTTTCAAAGAGGTGTGACTGCTATATTCTCTGACTTTTGTGAAAAGATTGTTGAGGTTTTCATGGACGATTTTTCCGTTTACGAAACTTCTTTTGATGCTTGCTTAAGCAACCTTGATCGAGTTTTGCAGGGATGTGAAGAAACTAATCTTGTCTCGAATTGGGAGAAGTGCCACTTTATGGTGAATGAAGGTATTGTCTTGGGGCATAAAATTTCTGAAAGAGGTATGGAAGTTGATAAAGCTAAAGTTGATGCAATTGAGAAAATGCCATGTCCTAAAGATATCTAAGGTATAAGAAGTTTCCTTGGTCATGTTGGTTTCTATAGGAGATTTATTAAAGACTTCTCTAATATTTCTAGGCCTCTTACTAATCTCTTGCAAAAATATGTTCATTCATTTTTTATGATGATTGTGTAGAAGCATTTGAAATACTTAAGAAAGCCTTAATCACTGCACCTATTGTTCAACCACCTGATTGGAACCTACCCTTTGAAGTTATGTGTGATGCTAGTGATTATGCTGTTGGTGCTGTTCCAGGAGAAAGAGTTGATAAGAAATTAAATCTCATCCATTATGCTAGCAAAACTCTGGACAATGCTCAAAGAAATTACGCTACCACTAAAAAGGAATTTTTAACAGTTGTGTTTGCTTGTGATAAGTTCAGGTCTTACATAGTTGATTCTAAAGTAATTGTTCACACCGATCATGCTGCTATTAAATACCTTATGGAAAAGAAAGATGCTAAACCTAGACTCATTAGGTGGGTTCTTTTTCTACAAGAATTTGATTTACATATCACTGTTAGGAAGGGAGCTGAGAACCTAGTAGCTGACAACTTGTCTAGGTTAGAAAATATTCTTGATGACCCACTACCTATTGATGATAGGTTTCCCGATGAACAACTAGTTGTCGTAAATGCTTCTCGTAATACTCCTTAGTTTGCAGACTATGCTAATTATATTGTTGCTAAATTTATACCACCTAGTTTCACATACCAACAAAAGAAAAAGTTTTGCTTTGATTTAAGACATTACTTTTGGGATGATCTTGTAGCGACCCGATCCCAATGGATCAAAGTCTCTGTGCTTAAGTGTCATCCCTGGATCGGTATGCTGACACACACAGTACTCGAGGATTTATAACAGAGTTCGATTACACACTTATTACATCGAGATCCTCATAAAGAGTATTTATTACATAAATATGGCTGAAGGCCAACTAAATAAAATAACTGCGGAAGCTTCAAAGATAAATGAGTCCATCCAACTCCACGGCAAAACTGAGTGCATGACAACGACCTATCGCACCTTAATCCTCGTCTGAAAACTCTGCAACATGAGACGTTGTAGCCATGTAGGTCAGCACATGGAATATGCTAGCAAAATCACACTATAGAGCAATGATGAACAATATCTACCACTACATGCATATTTGGCTGGTGGAGGCTCTAAGTTTAATTTTTGCATAAAGCTAATTTTTTCCTACAACAAAGGAATAGATTTTATTTACTACCAAGTTTATGCCATTATTGAGTAGGTTCCTCCAACTCAATCCCAAAATTACCAAGTAATAATAATAACCCAATTCATTATTTAAATAGAGTGATGAGATCAACCAATAATTCACTTCTAGATACTCAAGTTGTCCATAACCGGGGACACGGCTAATCATGATTAGTTTGTACACTCTGCAGAGGTTTGCGCACTTTTCCCCACAAGACTCGACCACCTCCATGATCGGAAGATCGAGACATAGCCTTTCTGAAGTATTTCCTCTAAACCCTGGGTAGACCGGTACACCTACTTTCCCCTACATCAGCTAGTCTACCACGGAAAGAGGTCACACAACTTACTCAGCTATGCAAGAGCCCATAATGGCTTGTGGCTACACACGGAAGTTTCTAGGCATGAAATATCTTATGATCCCTTTGAGCCTGGGTGGCGGACCTAGGGTAATCGCACGGGTACTCCGGGATCCCCTTGGGCAAGCACTGGTTTCTCCAGGTGCCCCAAACAATCCACCCACATGTGTATTAAAGTTGCCACCTTAACTTTCCCTTAGTTATTATTACTCTCGCAACTTTCATGAATCCCACATACCAAACCCCGTCTACGAGCATGGCTAAGCAATTTATGAGCATAACGTATATTCCCGGGGTGATCAAAGGTAATAGGTTCCTACCTCATCGACTACATAGCATAACCACATGTTCCCAATCCTACTCATGCAATTTTTGAGGGTGAAACTAATGAATTGTAAAAACTGGGGATGAGAGAGTATGATCAAAGTGTAACTTGCCTTGCTGACGATCGGTCAACTCTAGAGACTCATAGTAGCAAGCTTCGCACTCCGGATGATCCAGCGTAATCAAACAATTGCATACATAAGCACACAATCAAAAGATCCAAAAGAAATCTCGAAGAAAATATCGGAAAATCTCAAAATCAACCAAACAACTCTTTTAAACATAAAACAATTTTGAACAGTACCAAAATCATGTGGATTAGATCTTAACAGAAAGCTTATATCAAGAGCTTTGATTTGCAAAAAGAATCAACTAAATCGGAGTTACGAAACTCAAGATACAATCAAAAGAAGTTCAAATACAAATCTGTTTGAATTCAGTTTTTTTAAAATTTTCAAAAATATTATTAGGTTGGTTATCTGGATAGAAGAGATCATGATGAAGAATTGGGCGTTGGTTTCGTTGGATTTAGATAAACGAGCAAAAAGTTGTGATCGTTTGAAAACTAGGGGCTAATCTGTAAGAAAAATAACTGCATCTAGGTCCCTGACTACGAGACAAAACCCAAAGGGCGAACGTCCGCTACAGAAGCATAAGCGACGAATTCGTTCACTACAGAGGCTAAACCAGCGAACGTCCGCTAAACAAAAAAATGTTTCAAAAAAAAACACAATCGATCTGGGCCTTCGGATCTAGATCGGACGGGCGAGAGGGAGCGACGGTTACCGCGGCGGTCGCCGGAGTTGGGGAAGGCGGCGGCGGCGGCGGCTTCGGACGGGGACGGCGGCTTCGGCAGCGGCGAACGGCGGCGGTGGATGCGGCGTGGGGCGGCGAGGCGAGCTGCGGCGGCGGTGATGGCTTGTGGCGGCGGCTTCTGCTGCGGCGGCGGTGGTGGCTTGCGGCGGCGGCTGCTGCTGCTTCGACTTGGGGAGGAGAGGGGGTCGGGGTCAGGGTATTTATAGGAGGGAGGGGAGGCGATGGCTTGGCGGAGGGGCAAGGGCGAGGCGGAGTACGGGTCGGCGGCGACGTCCGATGGCGGCACGGCGGCGTGCTCGGGCGGGACTCCCGCTCGGAGTCGGTGATGACGCGGCGCGCTGGGCTAGGCCGCGGCCTGGCTGGCGAGCTAGGCCGGCCCAGTTCGGCGGGGAAAAGTTTTTTTTTAACAAAACATTTTCTGTTTTCTATCTGCAGAAACAATAAACCTCGAAAAAAATGCTAAAAATACCAAAAAAATTCACATAATTCCCTCTCTAAATATATGGGCTTAGGTGAACCTTTTTCTGGACCTAAATGCAAATTTTAAAAATAAACTTTTTGCTATGCAAATAAAATTTGCACTAAAATAATTTGTAAATAAAACCAAATAAATAAAATTTGATTTCAACTTCAATTTCCAATATTTCTTTTCTGTTTTTGAAGAAGTACTTTTATCTTCTCTCTTTATTTTATTTTTGAAATATTGGAAAAGAATTTTGGTGAAACCAAATTTGATCCAAACCCCACTTTGGAAAATAAAACATGGGTCTTTTTGGGAAACTTCCAACTCTCTCAATTGGTCCTTGAGTTGCTTAAAGCCCCTTGGATCAATTTCCAACAAAACAAAATTCAAAAATGCACAAATTATGAATGCATATGAATGATCTAAATAATAACATCCAAATTAAAAATTGGGATGTTACAAACCTACCCCCCTTAAGATGAATCTCGCCCTCGAGATTCGGGTTGGCTAGCAAAAAGGTGTGGGTGGTCCTTCCGGAGGTCTTCTTATCGTTCCCAGGTGGCTTCCTCCTCGGTATGGTGACTCCACTGAACTTTGCAAAACTTGATGACCTTGCTGCGAGTAACGCGGTTGGCGAAATCGAGAATCTTGACGGGTTTCTCCTCATAAGTCAGGTCACTCTCCAACTGAATTGCCTCCAGGGGCACTGTATCTCTCAGAGGAATATCGGCCATCTCTGCATGGCACTTCTTCAACTGGGAAACGTGAAACACATCATGAACTCCTGACAAATCTTCGGGTAATTCCAACTTGTAGGCAACTTCACCCATATGTTCCAAGACTCTGTATGGCCCCACAAATCATGGCGCTAACTTTCCTTTGACTCCAAATCGTTTAACTCCTCGAAGTGGCGACACACGAAGATATGCTCTGTCTCCGACTTCATAGGTTACCTCCTTGCGTTTTGTATCGGCATAACTCTTCTGCCTGGACTGGGCTATCTTGAGTCTATCACGGATCAGCTTGACCTTCTCCTCAGAATCTCTGATTAAATCTGGTCTGAACAATTTTCGATCTCCAACTTCATCCCACATCAATGGTGTCCTGCACCTCTGTGTAAGGCAAATTATCATCCCAACTAGATCCATAATCTAGCGCACAAGCTCTCAACATGTCCTCCAGAATTTGGTTGACTCTCTCGGTCTATCCATCTGTCTGCGGATGAAAGGCTGTACTAAACTCTAGCCTGGTACCCAAAGTTTCGTGTAACTGATTCCAAAACTTCGAGGTAAATTGTGTTCCTCTATCTGATACGATGGTCCTCGGAACTCCATGCAGACATACGATCCTGGTCATGTATATCTTGGCCAACTTAGCGCTTGTATAAGTGGTTTTCACGGGGATGAAGTGAGCCACCTTGGTCAAGCGGTCAACTACAACCCAGATGGAGTCATGACCTGAACGAGTCCTGGGCAATCCGGTGATGAAACCCATGCCAAGCTTATCCCATTTCCATTCGGGTATCGGCAAAGGCTGAAGTAATCCTGCTGGTTTCTGATGCTCTGCCTTAACTCTCTGACATACTTCGCATACTGCTACATACTCGGCAATATCCTTCTTCATACCTGTCCACCAGAAACTTTCCTTCAAGTCCAGATACATCTTGGTGTTGCCTGGGTGGATCGAGTAAGGTGAATCATGAGCCTCCTGAAGTATTAACTTCCTGATCTCTGGGTCATCGGGCACAAAGATGCGATCCTCAAACCATAAAGTTCCGTGCTCATCCTCACAAAAACCTTTAGCCTTTCTGTTACTCATCCTTGCTTTTATCTCCGCAATTTCCTTGTCCATGTTCTGGGCTTCTTGAATTTTTCCCAACAAAGTGGACTGAATTTCCAATGCTGCAACAAGACCTCTCGGAACTATTTCCAAGCGAAGTTCTCGGAGTTCAACGGCTAACTCCTGAGGTAATCCTCCGGTTATGAGAGTATTAACATAACTCTTCCGTCTCAATGCATCTGCCACCACATTGGCCTTTCCTGGGTGATAATGCAGTCTCATGTCATAATCCTTTATGAGCTCCAACCATCTCCTCTGCCTGAGGTTCAACTCCTTCTGCTTGAAGATGTACTTCAAACTCTTATGATCCGTGTAAACATCACAATGATTTCCGATAAGAAAATGCCTCCAGGTATTGAGCGCATGTACTACGGCTGCTAACTCCAAATCATGCGTGGCATAATACAACTCATGAGGTCGAAGCTGACGTGAGGTATATGAAACAACCCTTCCTTCTTGCATAAGAACGCCTCCAAGTCCCTGACGAGAAGCGTCGCAATATACTTGGAAATCCTTGCGTATGTTCGGAAGAATTAGCACTGGGGCTGTAACCAAACGTTTCTTCAACTCCTGAAAACTGGCCTCACAATACTCGATCCAATTAAACTTGGTGTCCTTCTTCAACAACTCCTTCATGGGCTTCGCGATCTTGGAGAAATTCTCAATAAATCTCTGATAATATCCTGCGAGTCCAAGGAAGCTGCGTATCTCTCCAACTGAGGTGGGTGCCATCCATTTGGTGATGGATTCAACCTTGGTAGGGTCTACTGCTATTCCTTCTCCTGATATAACATGTCCGAGAAATCCGACTTCCTTCAACCAAAACTCACATTTGCTGAACTTGGCATATAGCTGATGTTCCCTGAGCTTTTCGAGAACCAAACGCAAATGTTCCTTGTGTTCTTCTTCATTCTTCGAATAAATCAATATATCATCAATGAACACCACGACGAACTTGTCCAAGAACTCCATGAATACCTTGTTCATCATACTCATGAAATAGGCAGGGGCATTAGTCAAACCAAACGATATAACCGTATACTCATAAAGCCCATACCTTGTGGTAAAGGCTGTCTTAGGTATATCCTGCTCTCGGATCTTCAGTTGGTGATATCCTGATCGAAGATCGATCTTGGAGAAAACTTTAGCTCCCTGTAGCTGGTCAAACAAATCATTGATCATCGGCAGAGGGTATTTGTTCTTGATCGTCACCTCATTCAACGCACGATAATCAACCACCATTCTCAAGGATCCATCCTTCTTCTCAACTAGAAGCACTGGGGCTCCCCAAGATGATGAACTTGGTCAAATATAACCTTTCTCCAATAATTCCTTAATCTGCTTCTTAATTTCCTCCAGATCATTCGCGGGCATCCGATAAGGTCTCTTGGATATTGGTACGGTGCCTGGCAACAACTCGATCAAAAACTCTATGTCTCGGTCTGGTGGCATGCCTGGTAGTTCCTCCGGGAATACATCGGGATAATCCTTCACAACTGGTACTTCCTCCTGAACAACTCCCAAAAGGGAATTTACTTGAGTCCTCCTTGGCGCATGCCTAGACACATACTTGATCCGTTTTCCTTCTGGGGTGGTGAGAAGAATCGACTTACTAGCACAATCGATGTTTCCCTCGTACTTGGATAGACAATCCATGCCTAGTATCACTTCCAATCCTTGTGATTCCAGGATAATGAGGTCTGTGGGAAAAACATGCCTACCTATGGTCAATGGCAACTGAAAACATCCTCGGCTAGCCATATACTCCGCTCCTGGTGAGCTCACTAACATAGGTGACTTAAGGGCTACGGTTGGCAACTTAAACTTGTCCACAAATCCCCTTGATATGAATGAATGCGATGCACCAGTGTCAAAAAGAACAAGGGCTGTAAATGTATTAATCAAAAACTTACCAACCACTGCGTCGGGCTGCTCGTCGATTTCCTCCATGTTGACGTGATTCACCTGACCTCTGGTGAAAGGATTGGGCTTCTTTCCTGAGCTTCCATTGCCATTACCATCCTTTGCCTCAGGACATTCAGTGGAGTAGTGTCCGGTCTTCCCGCACTTGAAACAGGTAATGTGACTCAGATCTTTCTTTGCGGGTGTCGCAGGGTTGGAACGGCTCTGACTGTTGTTACCTCCATTCCCATTACCATTCTTGGGGCCACTAAGGTTGTGTGAATTTCCTCCATTGTGAGAATGGCCTCCATGGCTATGTCCTCCATGGTTATGATGAGTGTGTCCTCCCGAGTACGGGGAATAGCGGGGCTTCTGCTGAACTCCAGAGTTGTACTTCCCCTGTCCATACTTTCGCTTGCGGCTCTCTATCTGCTGATGCTTGCCTTCAATCATTATAGCCTTGTCTACCAGCTCCTGGTAGTTGTTGAAAGTTGCCACCATCAACTGCATACTCAGCTCATCATTGAGTCCCTCAAGAAATTTCTCCTGCTTCGCGGCATCTGTGGCCACATCATCTGGGGCATAGCGAGCTAACTTGCTGAACTCATCCACGTACTGCCCCACAGTACGATTCCCCTGGCGTAAGTTGCGGAACTCATGCTTCTTCAAACTCATGGCTCCAGCTGAGACATGTGCGATGCGGAAGGCCTACTGAAACTGATCCCATGTAACTGTAGCAATGGTGTAGGTGGTGGTGAAATTCTCCCACCAAGAGGCTGCGGGTCCATCAAGCTGATGTGCGGCAAAGCGCACTTTCTCCGCATCTGTGCATCCAGCAGTTGTTAGCTCCCTTCAGATCTTGCGGAGCCAATCATCAGCAACAATCGGCTCGGTGCTGCTAGAGAACACCAGCGGATTCAACCTTAGGAAATGAGCTAGGTTGTCAACTTGGGGTGGTGGCGGTGGGTTGTTGTTGTTGTTGTTATTGCCTTGGTTCTGGATGAGCATCTGCATCAAGGCATTCTACTGTTGGATCAACTGGGTGAGCTCCGGCGGGAAAGTGAATCCGGGGTCACGTCTCGGAGGCATCTGGTGGGTTAGAGGGGTGAGAAAGCAGAATAGAACAAGGTCTAATGAGAGATTTCACTACCCATATGCATATGAGACAAACATATTCAAATCACACCACTCAAATTCAAACAAGATCCACACAATCGATCTAAGCTACTATTACAAAATCTCATGACTGATTTCTAACTACTCGGAAGAATCTCTAATAGTAATATGGTGGTTGACTAGAAGTTTTGATCGGCGGAAGACTCCATAATTTCAGCACCAGCTTCGTCTTCATATTCAGCACTATCCTCATCATCATCACTGTCTTCATCTTCATCATCAATGTCTGTGTCTGTGTCATCTAGTATGATGTAGTCTTCCGAACGAATGTCCACTTCAGGTTCTGGTTTCACCACGGGTATTCCTAGATTCTTCTTCAGGTCTTCATTCTGCTCCAGTAGCACAGCAATTTCCTCTTCATATCCATCGTGAGTTGCCTTTAGTTCATCCTCTAGCTCCATATTCTGGGTCATCACCTTCTTGGTCTTCTTCATGATAGTGCACATCTGATTCTCATATCGACGAATGTGCTGATCCATCTCCTGTATGTATGCCGCAATAGATCCATCCTTCCTGGTGCGAATCATCTCCCATTGCTCATCCCGACGTCCACATATCTGGTAGACGGTGTCTTTGAGATCCTTGTAGTACACCTCGCAAATGCGTCCAAAGGTGATGTGGGTGGCCATGCTCTTTCCTAAGCTCCAAGTTGGTGCATCAAAGGTAAACTCGATGGCCTCAGTAGTTGGTGCAAAAGTCCTTCCAGGAACACAAACTTTGATCCTCCAGCGCTCCTCTTCTAGTAAAGTTGCAGTGAAGGTTCCGGTGAAGTTTGGTAGGCCAACGTTCAGGTACTTTGTGACTTCCTTCAAGTGTCGTCCGAAAGGGGTGTCGTCATCAGGCTGAGTGAACTTGTTCCTGGGGTCCGACATCTATAGTGTAGAAATAGAGGAGGATTAGAAATGAATGGAGAAGAGTATCCTATGGCTTTTCCTAGTGGTCACGTCATACAGTCAGCGTGTGCTCTGGTACCATCTTGTAGTGACCCGATCCCATTGGATCGAAGTCTCTGTGCTTAAGTGTCATCCCTGGATCAGTATGCTGACACACACAATACTCGAGGATTTATAACAAAGTTCAATCACACACTTATTACATCGAGATCCTCATAAAGAGTATTTATTACATAAATATGGCTGAAGGCCAACTAAATAAAATAACTGCGGAAGCTTCAAAGATAAATGAGTCCATCCAACTCCACGGCAAAATTGAGTGCATGACAACGACCTATCGCACCTTAATCCTCATCTGAAAACTCTGCAACATGAGACGTTGCAGCCGTGTAGGCCAGCACATGGAATATGCTGGCAAAATCACACTATAGAGCAATGATGAACAATATCTACCACTACATGCATATTTGGCTGGTGGAGGCTCTAAGTTTAATTTTTTGCATAAAGCTAATTTTTCCCTACAACAAAGGAATAGATTTTATTTACTACCAAGTTTATGCCATTATTGAGTAGGTTCCTCCAACTCAATCCCAAAATTACCAAGTAATAATAATAACCCAATTCATTATTTAAATAGAGTGATGAGATCAACCAATAATTCACTTCTAGATACTCAAGTTGTCCATAACCGGGGACACGGATAATCATGATTAGTTTGTACACTCTGCAGAGGTTTGCGCACTTTTCCCCACAAGACTCGACCACATCCATGATCGGAAGATCGAGACATAGCCTTTCTGAAGTATTTCCTCTAAACCCTGGGTAGACCGGTACACCTACTTTCCCCTACATCAGCTAGTCTACCACGGAAAGAGGTCACACAACTTACTCAGCTATGCCAGAGCCCATAATGGCTTGTGGCTGCACACGGAAGTTTCTAGGCATGAAATATCTTATGATCCCTTTGAGCCTGGGTGGCGGACCTAGGGTAATCGCACGGGTACTCCGGGATCCCCTTGGGCAAGCACTGGTTTCTCCAGGTGCCCCAAACAATCCACCCAGATGTGTATTAAAGTTGCCACCTTAACTTTCCCTTAGTTATTATTACTCTCGCAACTTTCATGAATCCCACATACCAAACCCCGTCTACGAGCATGGCTAAGCAATTTATGAGCATAACGTATATTCCCGTGGTGATCAAAGGTAATAGGTTCCTACCTCATCGACTACATAGCATAACCACATGTTCCCAATCCTACTCATGCAATTTTTTAGGGTGAAACTAATGCATTGTAAAAACTGGGGATGAGAGAGTATGATCAAAGTGTAACTTGCCTTGCTGATGATCGGTCAACTCTAGAGACTTTTAGTAGCAAGCTTCACACTCCGGATGATCTACCGTAATCAAACAATTGCATACATAAGCACACAATCAAAAGATCCAAAAGAAATCTCGAAGAAAATATCAGAAAATCTCGAAATCAACCAAACAACTCTTTTAAACATAAAACAATTTTTAACAGTACCAAAATCATGTGTATTAGATCTTAATAGAAAGATTATGTCAAGAGCTTCGATTTGCAAAAAGAATCAACTAAATCGGAGTTACAAAACTCAAGATACGATCAAAAGAAGTTCAAATACAAATCTATTTGAATTCAAAAAAATTAAAATTTTCAAAAATATTATTAGGTTGGTCATCTGGACAGAAGAGATCATGATGAAGAATTGGGCGTTGGTTTCATTGGATTTGGATAAACGAGCAAAAAGTTGTGATCGTTTGAAAACTAGGGGCTAATCTGTAAGAAAAATAACTGCATCTAGGTCCCTGACTACGAGACAAAACCCAAAGGGCGAATGTCCGCTACAGAAGCATAAGCGACGAATTCGTTCGCTACAGAGGCTAAACCAGCGAACGTCCGCTAAATAAAAAAACATTTTGAAAAAAAAAACACAATCGATCTGGGCCTTCGGATCTAGATCGGACGGGCGAGAGGGAGCGACGGTTACCGCAGCGATCGCTGCAGCGGTCGCCGGAGTTGGTGAAGGCAGCGGCGGCGGCTTCGGATGGGGACGGCGGCTTCGGCAGCGGCGGATGGCGGCTCCGGAGGTGGTGGATGCGGGGCGGGGCGGCGAGGCGAGCTGCGGCGGCGGTGATGGCTTGCGGCGGCGGTGGTGGCTTGCGGCGGCAGCTGTTGCTGCTTCGACTTTGGGAGGAGAGGGGGTCGGGGTCGGGGTATTTATAGGATGGAGGGGAGGCGATGGCTTGGCGGAGGGGCAAGGGCGAGGCGGAGTCCGGGTTGGCGGCGACGTCCGATGGCGGCACGGCGGCGTGCTCGGGCGGGACTCCCGCTCGGGGTCGGTGATGACGCGGCGCGCTGGGCTGGGCCGACCCAGTTCGATGGGGAAAAGTTTTTTTTTAACCAAACATTTTCTGTTTTCTATCTACAGAAACAATAAACCTCGAAAAAATGCTAAAAATACCAGAAAAATTCACATAATTCCCTCTCTAAATATATGGGCTTAGGTGAACCTTTTTCTGGACCTAAATGCAAATTTTAAAAATAAACTTTTTGCTATGCTAATAAAATTTGCACTAAAATAATTTGTAAATAAAACCAAATAAATAAAATTTGATTTCAACTTCAATTTCCAATATTTCTTTTCTGTTTTTGAAGAAGTCCATTTATCTTCTCTCTTTATTTTATTTTTGAAATATTGGAAAAGAATTTTGGTGAAACCAAATTTGATCCAAACCCCACTTTGGAAAATAAAACATGGGTCTTTTTGGGAAACTTCCAACTCTCTCAATTGGTCCTTGAGTTGCTTAAAGCCCCTTGGATCAATTTCCAACAAAACAAAATTCAAAAATGCACAAATTATGAATGCGTATGAATGATCTAAATAATAACATCCAAATTAAAAATTGGGATGTTACAGATCCGCATCTATATAAAGGAGTAGATGGTTTTATTAGACGTTGTATACCTGAGCATGAACAGGAACAAATCCTACGAAAGTGTCACTCCGAGGCTTATGGAGTACACCATGCGGGAGACAGAATTGCACACAAGTTATTACAATTTGGGTTTTATTGGCCTACTCTTTTCAAAGATGCTCATAAGTTTGTTCTATCTTGTGATGAATGTCAAAGAATTGGTAATATTGGTAGACGTGAGGAAATGCCTATGAACTATTCACTTGTTATTGAACCATTTGATGTTTGAGGATTTGATTATATGGGACCTTTTCCTTCCTCCAATGGATATACTCATATTTTAGTTGCTTTTGATTATGTTACTAAGTGGGTAGAAGTTATTCCAACTAGTACTCCTGATCACAACACTTCTATTAAAATGCTTAAAGAAGTTATTTTCTCGATGTTTGGAGTCCCTAGATATTTAATGATAGACGATGGTTCACACTTCATTCATGGTGCTTTCCATAAACTTCTTGCTAAATATGATGTTAACCATAGAATTGCATTTCCTTTTCATCCTCAGTCTAGCGATCAAGTAGAATTAAGTAATTGGGAAATAAAGTTGATCTTGCAAAAGACTGTCAATAGATCTAGAAAAAATTGGTCTAAGAAACTTGATGATGCACTATGGGCTTATAAAACTGCTTATAAAAATCCTATGGGCATGTCTCCATATAAAATGGTTTATGGAAAAGCATGTCACCTAGCTCTTGAATTAGAACATAAAGCTTATTGCGCAATTAAAGAACTCAACTATGATTTTAAACTTGCCGGTGAAAGGAGGTTATTTGACATTAGCTCACTTGATGAATGGAGAACCCAAGCCTATGAAAACGCTAAATTGTTTGAAGAAAAGGTCAAAAGATGGCACGACAAAAGAATACAAAAGCGGGAATTTAGTGTAGGTGACCAAGTCTTGCTATACAATTCTCGTTTAAGATTTTTTACAGGAAAACTTCTCTCCAAATGGGAGGGACTTTACATTATCGAAGAAGTTTATCATTCCGGTGCTATCAAGATCAACAACACCGAAGGCACCAACTCGAAGGTGGTAAATGGGCAAAGAATCAAGCATTATATCTCAGGTGCACCTATAAATATTGAAACTAACATTATTCATTCCATAACACCGAAGGAGTACATAAAGGAAACTTTTGGGAACGCTCCAGAACCCTGAAAAGGAATAGGTATGTGATACGGTAAGTAAACCAACTCCAAAAGTTCCATAAAAGCAATTTTATTCTGTTTTAGAATATTAAAAAAATTAGGAAATTAATATGTAGTCCGGGAAGAGCACGGGCAGGAGACAAGCCTGGGGGGCATGCCCTACCCCCCTGGGCGTGCCTCCCGATCTTGCGGTGAGCTCGTGCGCCGTCTGGACTCTGTTTTCTCCCAGATTACTTGTTTTGCATGATAAAAAATCATTATATAAACTCCCAGAGGTTTTGACCATCGTATTGCGACAATATCCTCTGTTCTTGTTTCGAGCTATTTTTTGACAGATCTAGATCGCCATGACGTCTCCAAGTTCCTCCAAGGACAAGTTCTATGAGATGGTCATCAACCCCTACCTTCCGGAGGTGATGAAACACATTCAAATCATTGAGATGCGTGAGGGGTGCTTCACATTCGGGATGTTCAAGGGCCAAAGAAGACCGGAAGCATGGAAACCAGGCTCGAGGAGGTGGAGTAGGAGATCTTCGAGTGACAAGGGATAGTGGAACGCGGACTCAACGCCAACCACTCCATGATCATGGAATTCACCCGTGATCGCAAGCTGGACAACGATAATATTGGAGAGGACATCTTCAAGCTTCACGAACGAATTGAGCACCTCCAAGCCCAGATCTATGACTTACAAAACCAAAACTATGAGTATGACTCCAGATTTAAGAGGATGAGTTTAGCTGCAGATTTTAGGATTCCATAGACTCGTTCATCCTTCCATGATGGGGAGCCTATGCCTTGGAAGACGGAGGATAAGCTTCCCACATCATCAACTTCATCATCACCACCTCCGAAGAAGGAGACTTGAGTACACGGGTATGGGCACTCCCCTTGGCTTGTGCCAAGCTTGGGGGAGGTGCCCCGGTATCATATCACCATCACATCTTTATCTTTGTCGTTTATCTTAGTTCGATCCTTTTGGTTAAATTGTGATCTAGTAGAATAAAAGTTTCAGTATGATGTAGTCTTTAAGTTTTTTTTGCTTTGTGATCTCGAGTATGAGGGTTATATAATAAAGATTAGTTTTGAGTTGAGTGTTTTACTTTCTTGCTTTGATCTTAGATATGGAAAAGAATAAAGGAAATAAAATATTATCTAATAATCTCATGGAGAGTGATGACTTCACATATAAGAAGTATAAATGCATGAAATTTGTTGAAGGTTGACAAACATAGTATTGGTCATTGTTGCAATCAATGAGAAGTAATAAGGAAAGAGAGGTTTCACATATAAATACACTATCTTGGACACCTTTTATGATTGTGAGCACTCATTAAAATATTATATGCTAATAAGTTGATGTTAGACAAGGAAGACAACGTAATGGGTTATGTTTTCTTATACCCGAATAGAAGTTATATTGTCATGGATCCTCCAACATGTTGAGCTTGTTTTTCATCCCATGCTAGCCAAAATTCTGCACCAAGTAGAGATACTACTTGTGCATCCAAAAACCATTAACCCAGTTTCATGTCATGAGAGTCCATTATATCTACCTATGGATTGAGTAAGATCCTTCAAGTAAGTCGTCATCAGTGCAAAGCAATAAAAATTGCTCTCTAAATATGTATGATCTTTTAGTGTGAGGAAAATAAGCTTTATATGAACTTGTGATATAGAAGAAATAAAAGCGACGGACTGCATAATAAAGTTCCTTATCACAAGCGGCAATATAAAGTGACGTTCTTTCGCATTAAGATTTTGTGCATCCAACCATAAAAGCGCATGACAACCTTTGCTTCCCTTTGCGAAGGGCCTATCTTTTATTTTTAATACCTACCTTTATGCAAGAGTCATGGTGATCTTCACCCTTCCTTTTTATTTTTCTCTTTTTTGGCAATCACTATGTGTTGGGGAAAGATCTAGACATACATATCCAATCAGATGTAGGTGATCATAAGTTATTATTGTTGACATTACCCTTGAGGTAAATGGTTGGGAGGCGAAATTATAAGCCCCTATCTTTCTATGTGTCTGCTTGAAGCTTTGATCTCATAAGTATCGCATGGGTGTTGGCAATTATGAAAGACTAAATGATGGTTGAGTATGTGAACTTGCTAAATAAAACCTCTTACATTGACTCTTTCTGACATTATGACAAATTGCAATCGCATGAATGACTGAGATCATAGTTTGTCAGTTTTCATTGAAATTTATGGTTCATACTTTACCATGTGAACAAACTATCACTTTTGCATGAGAAATTATATGACAAAATATATTGTTGTTCTAATGACAAGCATGATGCCTTCATGTCCGTATTTTGTTTTATCGACACCTCTATCTCTAAACATGTGGTCATGATTATCGATTTCGGCTTTCGCATGAGGACAAGCGAGGTCTAAGCTTGGGGGAGTTGATACATCCATTTTGCATCATGTTTTTATGTTGATATTTATTGCATTATGGGCTGTTATTACACTTTATGGAGCAATTCTCATACCTTTTCTCTACTATTTTAAAAGATTTACATGAAGAGGGAGAATGCCGGCAGCTGGCATTTTGGATCGGAAAGGAGCGAATCTGAGATCCCTATTTTGCACAACTCCAAATGTCCTGAAACTTTACGGAGAATTATTTTGGAATATATAAAATATACTGGGCAAAGAAATACCAGGAGGGGACCCACCAGGTGGCCACAAGCCTGGGGGTGTGCCCTACCCCCAGGGTGCGCCCCCTGAGGTTGTGGGCCCCCTGGTCAGCATCCGGTGCCCATCTTCTGCTATATGAGGTATTTTGACCTAGAAAAAATAAAGAGAAGTCTTTCGGGATGAAGCCCCGTCATCTCGAGGCGGAACCTAGGCAGAAGCAATCTAGGGATCCGACGGAGCGACTCTGTCGGGGAAACTTCCCTCCCGGAGGGGGAAATCAAAACCATCGTCATCACCAACGATCCTCTCATCGTGGGAGGACCAATCTTCATCAACATCTTCACCAGCACCATCTCATCTCAAACCGTTATTCATCTCTTGTATTCAATCTTTGCCTCAATAACTTAGATTGGTACATGTGGGTTGCTAGTAGTGTTGATTACTCTTTGTAGTTGATAATAGTTGGTTTATTTGGTGGAAGATCATATGTTCCGATCCTTAATGATATTCAATACCCCTCTTATCTTGAACATGAACATGCTTTCTAAGTAGTTACTTTTGTTCCCGGGGACATGGGAGAAGTCTTGTTATAATTAATCATGTGAATTTGGTATTCGTTCGATATTTTGATGAGATGTATGTTGCCTTTCCTCTAGTGGTGTTATGGGAACATTGACTACATGACACTTCACCATGATTTGGGCCTAAGGGAAGGCATTGGGAGGTACCAAGTAGATGATGGGTTGCTAGAGTGACAGAAGCTTAAACCCAAGTTTATGCGTTGCTTCGTAAGGGGCTGATTTGGATTCACATGTTTAATGCTATGGTTAGATTTATCTTTATTATTCTTTAATAGTTGTGGATGCTTGCAAGAGGGGTTAATCATAAGTGGGAGGCTTGTCCAAGTAAGGACAGCACCCAAGCACCGGTCCACCCACATATCAAATTATCAAAGTAGCAAATGCGAATAATATGAGCATGATGAAAACTAACTTAATGATAATTCCCATGTGTCCTCGGGAGCGCTTTGCTTTATATAAGAGTTTGTCCAGGCTTGTCCTTTGCTATAAAAAGGATTGGTCCACCTTGTTGCACCTTTGTTACACTTGTTACTTGTTACTAGTTACGAATTACCTTGCCACCAAACTATTTGTTACAGATAATTTCAGTGCTTGCAGAGAATACCTTGCTGAAAACTGCTTGTCATTTCCTTCTGCTCCTCGTTGGGTTCGACACTCTTACTTTTTGAAAGGACTAAGATTGATCCACTATACTTGTGGGTCATCAATGTATACTACGCAACTTTATTCTTGTAGACTCAGTTGGGCCTCCAAGCGCAGAGTTCTGTAGGACAACAACAAATTTCTCTCCGGTGGATGACCTATGGTTTACCGATCCATGGGAGGTGTAGGATGACGATGGTCTCTCTCAAACAACTCTGCAATCAAATACAAGAAATCTCTTATGTCCCCAACACACCCAAAACAATGGTAAATTGTATTGGTGCACTAGTTCGGCGAAAAGATGGTGATACAAGTGCAGTATGGAATGTAGATATAGGTTTTTATAATCTGGAATAATAAAAAACAGCAAGGTAGCAAGTAACATAAGTGAGCACAAACGGTATTTCAATGCTTAGAAACAAGGCCTAGGGTTCATACGTTCACTAGAGCAAAGTGATTCATATGGTGGCTTAATTCTTGTTCTAGGGAAGTGTTCGATACCCTTTCTTAGTGGAAATTGAAATTTAATATTGCCTTCTTTCATATCAATCACGGCACCAATAGTATGTAAAAACGGTCTACCAAGTATAATTGGACAAGACGGATTGCAATCAATATCAAGAACAATAAAATCTATGGGCAAATAATTTCTATTTGCAAGAATAAGAACATCATTAATTCTTCCCAAAGGCTTTTTAATAGTAGAATCCGCCAAGTGCAAATTAAGAGAACATTGTTCAATATCGGTAAGACCAAGCACATCACATAAAGATTTCGGAATTGTAGAAACACTAGCACCCAAATCACATAAAGCAAAACACTCACAATTTTTAATCTTGACTTTGATAGTAGGTTCGCATTCATCATGCAATTTTCTAGGAATTGAAACTTCTAACTCCAATTTTTCTTCCAAAGCTTTCATCATGGCATCAACGATATGTTTAGTAGAAGCTTTATTTTGTTCATAAGCATGGGGTGAATTTATCATGGATTGCAACAAAGAAATGCATTCAATCAAAGAGCAATTATCATAATTAAAGTCTTTGTAATCCAAAAGAGTGGGCACGTCACTAGTTAAAGTTTTGACCTCTCCAAACCCACTTTTATCAAATTTTTCATCAAAATTTTCACCCTCCAAATTATCGGGACACCCTCTAACTAAAGTTGACTCTTCTTCAATCCCTTTATCATCAATTTTAATTTTACTAAACAAGGAATCAATATAAGAAACACCAATCACTTTAAGATCTTCATCATTTTTATCTTCTAAAGAAATTGGCTTAGCGGCCATTTGATTTACTAGGGTAGCTTGTGCGTCGGATATTTTGCCTAGTAAATTTTCAGCATGGGCATACTTGGATTGGAGATTGCAAACTTCTCTACTAATATCATCAAGTTGTTTGTTATAGCATCTAACACAACAGAGTGTTCCTTAAGTTCTTCGGTAAAATATTTATTGTGCTCAAATTGTGTAGTCATATATTCCTTAGTACTTTTCTCAATTTCAAGCAAAATATTGGGGTAAGGAACCTCATAGTACTTTCTCTAAGACATCACTACTATGCCAACAAGATTGCAAACAAAACAGATCTGACGAGAAATCGGCAAACGAAAAAGGGGGCGAATAAAATGGCAAATTTTGTGAAGTGGGGGAGATGAAAATGAGAGGCAAATGGCAAATAATGTAAATTGCAAGGAGATGAGATTTGTGATTAGGAACCTGATAGATGTTGATGATGTCTCCCCGGCAACGGCGCCAGAAATTCCTTTTGATGTCACTTGAGACTGCGTCGGTATTTCCCCAAAGAGGAAGGGATGATGCAGCACAACTACGGTAGGTATTTCCCTCAGTTATGAAACCAAGGTATCAATCCAGTAGGAGAACCAAGCAACACTATGTAAACGGTACCTTCACACAAAGAACAAATACTTGCAACCCAACGCGTATAAGGGGTTGTCAATCCCTCTTTGGGTAACGGCGCCAGAAATTGTCAAGTTGATGGGATAAAATTTGTGTAGTTGGATAAATAGATCTTGATAAAACGCGAAATAAAATAAGTAACAAAAAAGTACAGCAAGGTATTTTTGGGTTTTTGGAAAAATAGATCTGAAAATAAAACCGAATAAAAATAGATCTCAAAGCAAATGTGATAAAGAATAGACCCGAGGGTCGTAGATTTCACTAGTGGCTTCTCTCAAGAAAATAGCACACGGTGGGTAAACAAATTACTGTTGGCCAATTGATAGAAGATCGAATAATTATGATGATATCCAAGGCAATGATAAATATATAGGCATCACGTCCAAGATTAGTAGACAGACTCCTGCCTGCATCTACTACTATTACTCCACACATCGACCGCTATCCAGCATGCATCTATTGTATTAAGTTCATGGACAAACAGAGTAATGCAATAAGAACGATGACATGATGTAGACGAGATCTATTCATGTAGGAATAGCCCCCATCTTGTTATCCTTAATAGTAACGATACATGCGTGTCTTGCTGCCCCTTCTGTCACTGGGAAAGAACACCGTAAGATCGAACCCATGGCAAGAAAAATTGATCTAGTTGGCCTAACTAAACCAAAGATTCATAGAAGAAATACGAGGCTATAAATAATCATGCATATAAGATATCAAAAGAAGACTCAAATAATATTCATGGATATAGATCTGATCATAAACTCAAAGTTCATCGGATCCCAACAAACACACCGCAAAAAAGAGTTACATCAAATAGATCTCGAAGAGACCATTGTATTGAGAATCAAAAGAGAGAAGAAGCCATCTAGCTACTGCCTACAGACCCGTAGGTCTATGATGAACTACTCACGCATCATCGGAGAGGCACCAATGAGGATGATGAACCCCTCCGTGATGGTGCCTAGATTGGATCTCGTGGTTCTGGAACTTGCGGCGGTTGGAATTGTGTTTCGTCAACTCCCCTAGGGTTTCTAGAATATTTGGGAATTTATAGGGTGAAGAGGCGGTGCGGGAGGTCACCGAGGTGGGCACAACCCACCTGGGCACGCCCGGGCCTCCTAGGGCGCCCAGGTGTCTTGTGCTTAGCTCGAGCCTCCCCTCTGGTACTTCTTTGGTCCACTGGGTGTCTTCTGGTCCAGAAAAAATCTCCAAAAATTTTCACTGTCTTTGGACTCTGTTTGATATGGATATTCTGCTAAGTAAAAAAGAAGCAAAAAACAACAACTGGCACTAGGCACTATGTCAATAGGTTAGTCCCAAAAAATGATATAAGGTTTCTATAAAATGATTGTAAAACATCCAAGAATGATAATATAACAGCATGGAACAAGCAAAAATTATAGATACGTTGGAGACGTATCAATCCCCAAACTTAATTCCTGCTCGTCCTCGAGGAGGTAAATGATAAAAGAAAGAATTTATGAAGTGTGAATGCTATTATAGTGCGTAAGTTTGATCAATGATAATTTCAATCACTTTTTCTAGCATCATAAAAAACTACTCTTTCTCATAATACTCATCATGATAAAGTTGAAATCAATTCACATGTTATGGTTTAAACAATGCATTCTCTTGAAACTTAACAACCTATGTTCTTAGTCACCAAACAATTACAATTCTTCTTGTTTTCTACAAAGTCTAAGTAATAACTCCACACACTCAATTATCATATAGTCTTCTATGATTGCTAGTACTCAAAGCATATTTTTAGAACAAATAGCATCCATCGAACACAGAGGAAGATAGGGGAATAATGTTTCGCTTCGCAACTTACTTATCATAGAGATAATTGTCAACAATAATAATTCATGATCAAATATATTTTACTGGATATATGTGTCTGGATCTTTCCCCACCACATGATGCTTGCCAAGTGGAGAATACTTGAGGTTGGAATAAGAAGTTGACTCAACAAAAATAAAATTGACAGAAAAAGTAAAAGATAAACCCTTCGCAGAGGGAAGCAGGGATTTGCAGCGGTGCCAGAGCTCATTGCTAAAAACATAGATGAATACATTTTTAGTGGTGTGCTTTTCCTTTCAATGTCACGACAAATGATTTCAATATCTTCCATGCTAAACACATTATTGGCAGTTCCCATGCGTTAATGAAAAGTTTACTCCCCCTCAACCATACAAACACAAGCCATTGCTAGCCGAATTCATGGGTGCCCTCCAAACAATCAACTTTCTAGGGGGGTTTGTTTTATTATATCTTTCTTTATTTTTTGTTTAACGGGACTGGGCATCCCAATTACCTACCTCTCTCGTGCAATGACAAGTCAATAAATACCCATCATGGGAATAACCCAATTAAAATGGAAGATATTGAACGCCCCGTCGCTCCATGAGCAGTACGGGCACACAAAACATATTTTTATTTGAAGGTTAAGAGATGGCACATGTAAGTTTACTTGGAACGGCAGGGTAATATCGTATATAGGTAGGTATGGTGGACACTTCCGGAAGAAACTTGGCTCAAGGATTTTGGATGCACAAGCAGTATTCCCTCTTAGCACCGAAATTTCGGCTAGCAGAGATTATAAACAAGAACCACATGTTGGAGGATCCATAACGATATAACTTCAATGCAAATATAGCCAAACATAACTCATTATGTTGTCTTCCTTGTCCAACTTCAACCAATTTGATGAAGTTTGAAAATAATTAATGGGTATTCACAATCATAAAAGATGTCCAAGATAATATAATTGTATGTGAAGTTTCTCTTCCATATACTAATCATTCATGAATTGCTTGCATGACCAATATTGTGATTGTCAAACTTTAATAGATTTTACTTTCTAAACCCAATGTGAAACTACTACTAGGCATGAGACAAGCATATGAAGCACATATAATTTTAACTTTATCATATTCAATTCATTCAATAATCTACTCTTAGGATATAAGTGAAGAACGAGAGTAAATGGCAAACTACCCTAAAAGATATAACTGAAGATCAATGAGTAGTCAAACAATTTAGTAGCTATGTGAGGACTCTATCGATTTTAAAACTTTTAGATCTAAGTATTTTATTCAAACAGCAAACAAATATGAAAGGTGGGATGGCTACCGGGGCATCCGCAAGCTTAGATGATTGAGACTTCTTGAAATATTAACTTGGGATGCCTTGGACATCCCCAAGCTTGAGTTCTTGTGTCTCCTTAATTCCTCTCATATCATGGCTTCTCCTAAATCTTAGAAACTTCATCCACACAAAACTCAACAAGAACTCGTGAGGTAAGTTATTATAAATCAACTCAAAACCTTAACATTCTCTACTGTAGAAAATTCAAAAATTATAATTAAATATTGCATACTAAATGTCTCTATATATTTAATACTCCCATCCATTAATAGAAACATTAAACGAGCAAACATATGCAAACAATGCAATATAACGGTAATCTGTAAAGGATGAAGTGAAATTCATACTTATTTAACTCCAAAAATTCTCAAAAATTACCACGTGACAAAGAACTCACGCATTCTCACTATGCAAATTTAAAGATTTTATCATGTACTGACTATTGAGGACTATTCAAGATATAACAGAAAACTTTCCATTTTTGAACAGCAACTCATAAACTTGCAAACTGAGCATGGTAAAGGCTATACTTGACACTTTTATTGAATAAAATATAAAAACATGATTATTAATAATAGCAAACAAATATCAACCAAAGGAAATGACACTCCAAGCAAAACTCATATTATGTGACGAACAAAAATATAGTTCCAAGTGAGGTTATCGATAATGTTGAAGACGAAAGAGGGGATGCCTTCCGGGGCATCCCCAAGCTTAGACGCTTGAGACTTCCTTGGATATTACCTTGGGGTGCCTTGGGCATCCCCAAGCTTAGGGTCTTTCCACTCCTTATTCTCCTCATATCGGTGTCTCACCCAAAACTTAAAAACTTCAATCACACAAAACTTAACGGAACTTTGTGAGATAGGTTAGTATGATAAAGAGCAAATCTTACACTTTGGTACTATCAAGACAAGATTCATAATTGTTCTCATATAATGCCTACTATACCCTATCATTTCAATATAAATTTTCAGTAGAAATGATAATTATTTGTCAATATAAATTGTAGAAATTTTCAGTAGCATCATGAATGAATTCAATAATATAACTATCACACAAAGCATTCCTTTCATGATCCACAAGCATATAATTTTTATTACTCCTCTCATAAGCAAATTTATTCTCATCAATAGTAGTGGGAGAAAATTAAATGAAATAACTATCATGTAATACTTGATTGGCATAACCCATTTAAACATTGAAATCATGATGGCAAGTTTCATGGTTATAATTACTATTTATAGCATGCATGTCATCACCAAAATCATCATAGATAGCAACTTTTTTGTCATAATCAATTGAAACCTCTTCCGAAATAGTGGAATCATCATTAAATAAAGTCATGACCTCTCCAAATCCACTTTCATAATTATTACAATAAGATTCAACACCCTCCAAAATAGTGGGATCATTACTTCCTGGAGTTGACACACTTTCATCATTGTAATCATCATAAATAGGAGGCATGCAATCATCATAATAAATTTGCTCATCAAAACTTGGGGGACTAAAAACATCATCATCGTCAAATATAGCATCCTCAAGCTTATCGCTTTGCATATCATTAGCATCACGGATATTCATAGAAAGCATACTAAAAACATTGCAATCATGCTTATCATTCAAATATTCTATGCCAAACATTTTATTGAATTCTTCTTCTAACACTTTGGCACTATTTTCCGATCCATCATTTTCAAGAAAGACGTCATAAAGATAAAGAACTCGATGCAACTTCAATTCCATTTTTTTGTAATTTTCATTTATAAACCAAACTAGTGAATAAACAAGAAACTAAAAAAATTCAATTGCAAGATCTAAAGATATACCTTCAAGCACTCACCTCCCCAGCAATCGCGCCAGAAAAGAGCTTGATGTCTACTACGCAACTTAATTCTTGTGGGGCCTCAAAGCGCAGAGTTTTGTAGGACAACAAGAAATTTCCCTCAAGTGGATGACCTAAGGTTTATCAATCCGTGGCAGGTGTAGGATGAAGATGGTCTCTCTCAAACAACCCACAATCAAATACAAGAAATCTCTTGTGTCCCCAACATACCCAATACAATGGTAAATTGTATAGGTGCACTAGTTCGGCAAAGAGATGGTGATACCAGTGTAGTATGGATAGTAGAAATAGGTTTTTATAATCTAAAATAATAAAAACAGCAAGGTATCAAGTAACAAAAGTGAGCATAAATGGTATTTCAATGCTTAGAAACAAGGCATAGGGTTCATACTTTCACTAGAGCAATCTCTCAATAGTGCTAACATAATTGAATCATATAACAATCCCTCAACGTGCGACAAAGAATCACTCCAAAGTTCTTATCAATAGCGCAGAACATAAGAAGAAATTAGTTTAGGTAGCGAACCACCTCAAATTTATCTTTCCGATCAATCTATTGAACCATCCCTATAAGTGTCACAAACAACCCTAGAGTTCATACTAGAATAACACCATATAATTTCAGATTCATAATATTCAATCCAACACAAAGAACCTCAAAGAATACCCCAAAGTTTCTACCAGAGAAAGTAGGACGAAAACATGTATCAACCCTTATGCCTAGATTACCCCAATGCCACCTCAGGAATCCGCAAGTTGATTACCAAAACATACATCAAGTGACTCAATAAAATACCCCATTCTCACAACGGGTATCCACATGCAAGACATACATCAAGTGATCTCAAATCCAATATTCAATCCGATAACAATGAAACCTCAAAGGGAAAGACTCAATTCATCACAACAAGAGAGAAAGAGAGAGAGAGAGAGAACACCATATGATCCAATTATATTAATAAAGCTCGTGGTACATCAAGATCGTGCCAAATCAAGAACATGAGAGGGAGAGAGATCAAACACATAGCTAGTGGTACATACCCTCTGAGGGAGTCCTGGATTAAGGGGTCCTCGGGCTGCCGGCCTATTATGTTTGTGCCGGATTGATGGGCTATTATGGGGCCCAAGCTGGAGTGTGGATCCATGACCGGATAGGGAATCTTCGAAGCCGTCGTGTGCCCTCCAAGCCAAGATTAGGCAGGATCTTCCTTCCTTTGTAACCGATCATGTATAACCCTAACCCTACCGGTGCCTATATAAACCGGAGGGTTTTAGTCTTTAGGGCTGGAGCTACATCCATCACCTCATTACCTTAGGGTTTAGCTTGCTTGATCTCGAGGTAGATCTACTCTGTAACCATACCATACATCAAATACAATCAAGCATGACGTAGGGTTTTACCTCTTCGAGAGGGCCCGAACTTGGGTAAATACCGTGTTCATCGTCCCTTGCTCCCCATCGATCCTAGATCCACAGCTCGGGACCCCCTACCCGAGATCCGCCGGTTTTGACACCGACATTGGTGCTTTCATTGATAGTTCCACTGTTGGGTCGCCAAAAGGATCAATGGCTCGCCTAATCATTGGAGAAGGCGTTGGCTCCGGGGACCTCTTTGTTCCCGGCCAACTCTTTGCGTTCGGCAGCATCGTGCTGCACGCCAACCCAACTGGTCATCTAAATCAGATCAACAACTTCGCGCCTGAGCACCGAATTCGATTCGGCAATCTGGAGTACGTTGCGGACGTTCGCGGCGATCTGGTTTTTGCCAGATTCACTACGCCTGCTCCTGAACCCTTCCTCGATCCAATCTACTGATCGGCCCCTAGCCTACGGCCAGCCTCGAGCTCGGACGTCTCCACCTCGAACGGAGGCCAGGAATCCCTCTCGACCATGCCCACAATATCCGCCGGAGACTCGTCTTCAGGCCACAATGCGGAAGCAAGGTTCGGATGCCGAGGGTCGCTTTTGGCCAAACTCTCTCCTTGCAACACGCCTACTGTAACACCCCGGAATTTAAGCTACAGTAACCACACGCTAATGGTGCCATGTCATCGCAATTACTGTTGCTAGATTCCCCATTGATTCAAAATCCAAATTCAAAATAAAGCAAACAATAAAAGTTTTCAAAAATTATAACTAAAATGTTCGGGTCGTGCCAGATAATGCATAGGTGATTATGGTGGTGAAACCAAACTTTTATGAAATGCTTAAATGCACTAAAATGATTTAAATAGTAGCAAACCTAATTATTTAAATGCCTTTATTAATTAATAAAAAAATCAAACTAAATTATTTAAGGACTAGACTTTTTGTGACAGTGGACTAAATTGAAATACTAAGTTAGATGCTAAGTATATATTTTACTAAAACTAAAATAAAATGTAACTAAAGACAGAACAGAAAAGGAATTCAAAGAAAAGAAAAAAAGGGCCCCCCAGCTTCCCCCCCCCGGGCCTTAGCCGCCAGGCCGGCCCACTTACCACCGTCCCCCTCCTCTATTCATCAGGGGGGATCGTGGCAACGCATCCACGGCGGCATGGCCGACCGTGGACACGCGCCGGGCATCCATGCCCCCCTCGCCTACTAGTCCCCCCGGACGCCTCTCTCTCCCTCCCCAAAAACCTAGCACCCAGATCCCCTTCCCCCTCTCGCTTTGCTCTCTCCCGCGCAAGGCCAAGCGCTTCCATCGTCATCAGCCCGTCGATCCCGTGGCCACCAAGCTCTTCGGCGCCCGAGGCCATGTCCAGCTACTGCGACATCATCGGCTACGTCAACTACATGGACGGGGTCAACCTTGGAGCCCCTGCATCGCGTGCGTCGTCGCCTTCGTCAAACTTCGACCGCCGGAAAGCTTCATCGATCCGCCACCACCGCGGCGCCCCCATCTCCGTCGAGCCCTTCGCTGCACCCATGGTGAGCTCCTCCGTCGGCCCTCCCCTGTTTTCCCCTCATCCAAGTCGCCGTAACCGCCGCCCCTGGCCGCAGTCCCCGCGACCGCGGCCATCGATGCGCTCGCGCTCACCCCTGCGAGCCTCGCACTCCAACCACGCCTAGCGCGCGTGCGCCCGGCGTGCAGCCCCGTGCTCGACACTCCTCCGCGATGCATGCACTGGTTGCCGCTGTTGCTGCCCACTGCTGCTCCGGTTGTGCGTCGCTGCCACCTGCGCACGGCCTCGCCCCGCTTGCCCTCCCCGAGCTGTTGCCGCTGCTCTTTTGCTACTGCTCTTCTTACCTGCTGCCGCTCCTGCTAGTTGCCGGTGGCTGCTGCTAGCGCCGCCCGTCTGCGCGCCCCCGCCGCCTCCCCGACCGGCGTGCCCGCTCCCCTCGCCCTGCCCATGGCCTCGCCGTCCCGCTGCGCCCGCCGCGCCTCGCCCGTCCGCCCCGCTCGCCTTTCTGCCTGCTGCTGCCGCATGCCATGCCGCGCCTCGCGTGCCCCTGGCCGCCGCGTTTGGCCAACGGCCGCGCGCCCCGCCGCTGGCCGTCACGCCCGCCAGAGCTCGCTGCGGCTCCTGGTTGAATCCGCCGGAGTCCCCTGTCTCCCTTCCCCCTCGTACACACAGCCACTGCACGGGCACATTGTGCCCCTGACAGGTGGGGCTGTCCCTTAAAAAAAGAAAAGAAAGAAATTAAAAATAAATATAAGAATAATAATTAATAGAATGATTAGTAAATTACTTAATTAGTTAATTAGGTAATTAACCCAATAGGACACTGACATGCGGGTCCCGCACGCACTATTCACTCTGTTGACTAGTCTTTGTTGACTGGGTCAACTGGGCCATCTGACCCCACCTGTCAGCCTCGGTGGTGCACTGCAGGTGCACTGCACCGAGTGCACCTACTGTTTTCACTGAGATTTTTGAATTAAAATTAAATCCAAAAATTTCAGAAAAATATTTAAATCTTTGAAAAATCATATGAAATAATCCGTAACTCGGATGAAAAAACTTTGTACATGAAAGTTGCTCAGAACGACAAGACAAATTCGAATACGTGGTCCATTCATCCGTCACATGTCCCTAACTACCCGAACATGGAACCGTTCCCCTCCGGTCATTTGTGTGACAAATGTCCGGAACCGGGAAAACATTCCCGGATGGATTCCCCCTTCCTAGGTGACGTGCAACCATATGTTAGATCACCCCTAGCACCGCGTATTTGCCATGCTACACTTTGTGATGCTTTGATTGCTCTGTTATTTATTGTGCTTCCCCTCCATTACTTCTTTCTCGGTAGACCCCAACATCGACGTCGTCCCCGAGACCGATGCAGCTCAGGAGCCCGACGACACCATTGACGACCTTGCCCTTGCCGCCGAGCAACCAGGCAAGCCCCCCCTTTGATCATCCCGATATCGCCCATTCTATTTTCTCATGCTTGCATTAGAATTGCTGCTGCTGCTTTACCTATTCTGATGCATAGCCTGTTTATTGTAACCTGCTGTTGATAATTACCTGCATATCCTAAACTGCTTAGTATAGGCTGGGTAGAGACCTATTAGTGACCCCGCTAGTCCCGACTGCCCCGCTGGATTATCAGAAGACCCGATCAACGGGATTGAAGACCAGGCCCCGGCACCGCACATCACCCCCCTTAGTTGTAACGACACTGCAGCGTTACTATCTAGTGCCGAGGGTGATACCTCGTGTAGCACTTCTGATGTTAACTCTGTAGAGTAGCTATTCGGTCGTGGTCATCGAGGGTGATTCCTCCTTCACCACTTCCGATAACGACGCGGTCGTGCAACACATCAAGTGTGAACCCATCGAGGGTGAATCCTCCTACGTTCACCTTGACAGTTACATCGAGTGGGTATCCGTCGAGGGTGATACCTCGGATTCCCTTGATGTTATGGACACACGGCTACTGTGACTTTACCCATGCACCCTGTTAGAAATGGGTCGGCCCCGAGGGCGACCCGAGGGAGTTACTTTAACTGCAGGACTGGGGGGACAGGCGGTACCGCCCAGTAGAGGTGGACCTGAGTTCCCGATAGTCTTTTGTGACACGGGTTGACCTGGATGGTACCCGAGTGAGAATACGAGGATTGGCCGGGCATTCTTGACCCTTGCCGCAAGTCCTCGAGACGGGGCGACGGGGTCACATCTTTCGTGAGTCTCTGCTCGTTACCGCAGCCCCAAGGTACTAACGGTTTGGATATTTGATTCGAGTGGGCCTTTGGCCCGATAGCACTAACCATCACGTGGGAAAAGTTATGGGCACTCTGCATCGTATGCATCAGCCGAAAGCTCTGTCAGACGTCCAGTTCAGCATTGCGGTCGGGATGGACCGGCGCCCCCCTGGTGCCTGGCTTCCCCCTACACGCAATGACTCAGAGTGCACAGGACGATGGCCCAAGACCTCTGAGCGCTTAGGATGTAGATCGACGGGGACCTCTCTGCTGAGCTCTAGGTAGGGCTGCGGTGTGTCGTTTGGCCGAGGTCGGGCATGACCCAGAAAAGTGTGTCCGGCCAGAGTTAAGCGAGCGTGGTGGGTAAGTTGGTGCACCCCTGCAGGGAAGAACTAATCTATGCATAGCCGGATCCTCGGTAACGGACACTCGGAGTTGTATCCTGATTGATACAATTAGAACTGGATACTTGGATACTATGGCTCTAGGATTGCTTCTCGCCGGGAGTCGAGAAGGGATCTCAGGACGAGGTTGATGACTGTATGGCTCTGGGATTGCTTTCTCGCAGGGAGTCGAGAAAGGATCTCTGGGTGAGGTTGATATCATTACTGCTACCTTATATTGTACTGTTCTACTCTCTTCTATTGCTGCAAGACCTCTGAAGATGCTAGTCTTCGATAGGACTAGGCCTTCTCTCTATTCTGTTATTTCTACAGCCCAGTCTACATATACAGCCTCTCTTTGAAAATGTTGCATATGTAGTGTAGATCCTTGCTTGCTGAGTACTTCTGAGTACTCACGGTTGCTTTGTTTTCCTTTTCTCCCCATATCAGTTTGTCGTGACCAGAGGACGGAGCCCCCTGAGACAGAGGCCCCGTCGATCGACTACTACTACCACCCCGAGGATGGATACTACTACGAGTTGGCTGACGACCAGGAGTAGGTTCAGAGGGTCCCAGGCAGGAGGCCTGCGCCTTTCGATCGTAGTGTTTTATTTTGCCCCGCTTTTCTAAAGGCCTTTCTGTTTCTCTTTTAATATCTGTACTCAGATATCTGATGCTTCCGCTGACGCTTGTATGCCATCGAGCTATGTATTCGAGCCCTCGAGGCCCTGGCTTGTAATATAAAGCTTGTATGACTTTATTTATGTTTTAGAGTTGTGTTGTGATATCTTCCCGTGAGTCCTTAGGCTTGATCATGTGCATTTGCGTGTATGATTAGTGCACGATTGAGCCGGGGGCGTCACACCTACGGCCTTGAGCCCCAGCGACGGGTCGACGTTCGATGGCCAGGGGCTACCCCTAGCCGAACTCCCCCTCGACAACTCGGCTTCGAGCCCCAACACGGAAGCAACATCCAAAGACCAGGTCTTGTCCTTGGTTTCCTATGACTATCCGGCCTCGGGCCTCAAGGTTAAATCAACCCTTGAACACCAGGATCCGGTTCTGGCCCCGATCATTCCTTGCCCCACCACATCGGAAGTCGGCCCTCTGCGGCTGCCGCATACCAGTCCGACGACCCTCACTTTAATAAGCGAGGCATTGGACCGAATCCAGATGATGGCTATCCAGCAGGATCCGCCCTCGGCTTGCATTCAGCAGCCCTTTGAGACGTGCTTCAGGGAATTTTGCGTCCCACCCACCACCCACCTCATAGCCACGGTTGAGGACTTAACCGACATTTTGGACTACACTTCGGAAAATGCTTATTCCATGGATGAGGACAGCGGAGCCACCGTCAACACCGACACCGTGCCTCCTGTCACCGGCCGCTGGACGGCCACGTCCACTTACGACATTTACATGGTGGACACTCCAAAAGACGACGGCACCCCCAAGAAGGATAACGGCAAGCCCGGCGATGATCCACACAGGCGCCACAGACAACGTTGTCGCTCCAAGGCATGCCGAAGCCATGCCAGCAACACAGATACTGGAGAGAACGACACTCCGGATAACACGGACAACCTCGAGGACCACGGCGCCAACGAGCAACCTCAAGCCTATCACGAGGAGGAAGAGCCACTCAACCTAGAGGACCTCGGTGATTCCGAAGACAGCAACTACCTCCCCCCTTCGAAGAGGAGGTTAGCTTAGGCAAAGAGGATTTCATCGTCCCCGAAGACCCGCTGGATCAAGAGTGGTTCAAACGGCAGCTCATTGCCACCGCGCATAGCCCGAAGAAATAGCAACAGAGAGCAAAGGCCAAGCAAGACACCCTCAATGACAGATGGACTAAAGTCCTAGCTGCCGAAGAAGGGTATGGCTATGAGCGATAGACCAAAAGTTACCCAATGCGAAGGCTTCTGCCGCAATTTCACGATGAGGCCATAGAGCCAGCACCTGCACGGCACACTCAGGCAGACCAGCCGGACCGCCCCCCTCGAGGACGGGATAGGCCGGCCAATAAAACCGAACAGCCTCTCGCTCCACCTCGCCGTCCAGGCAAGGAGCCAATTCGTCCCGCCTATGAGTACGACCTACGACATGACCTAGATGCCCGTGCAGGTCTGACAAGATCCATCTATGGACCCAAAGACAACTCTCCTGCTCGATGAGACAATTATCAAGCTTGGCTAGACCGAAACGACAGAGCTCGAGAACAATAGCGAGCCCGGATGACAGATGGTCTCCGGCGCAACGTAGCCCGAGTCAGGGGTGCCGCTCACCCACTAAGCTTCACAGATAGAGTGATGCAGCACCAATTCCCAGAGGGCTTCAAGCCCGTAAATATCGAGCCCTATGATGGGAGGACGGATCCGGCCGTATGGATAGAAGACTTCCTACTACACATCCACATGGCACGAGGCGACGACCTTCATGCCATCAAATACCTACCATTGAAGCTCAAAGGTCCAGCTCGACACTGGCTAAACAGCCTTCCCGAAGACACCATAGGATGTTGGGAGGAGCTGGAGGATGCTTTTCGAGCCAACTTTCAGGGTACTTATATATGTCCGGCCTCCGGACGCCAATGACCTGAGCCACATAATCCAGCAGCCCGGCGAGTCAGCCCGGCAATTCTGGAACCGGTTTTTGACCAAGAAGAACCAAATCGTCGACTGTCCGGATGTCGAAGCCATATCCGCCTTTAGGCACAGCATTCGAGATGAATGGCTAGCAAGGCAGCTCGGCCAAGACAAGCCGAAGACAATGGCAGCGCTTACCTCCCTCATGACTCATTTTTGTGCCGGGGAGGATAGTTGGTTGGCTCGTAGAAGCACCAACCCAGAAGCCCTTGGCACCTCTGAAGTCCGGGACAGGAATGGAAAGCCACGGCGCAACAAGAACAAGCGTCGCCACAATGACGGTGAAACCGACGAGACGACAGTAAATGCCGGATTCCGTAATCCGAAGACCGAGTCACGGAAAAAGCCTTCTAAAGGCAATCAGGATGGGCCAACTAAATTGGACGCAACCCTGGACAGGCCCTGCCAGATTCATGGCACCGCCGAAAAGCCTGCTAACCACACCAACCGCAATTGTTGGGTGATAAAGCAAGTCGGCAAGCTCACAGCCGAAGACTCGGGCAAAAGCCCATGAAGCGAGGACGATGATGAGCCACGCAGGCCGAACAGTGGAGGAAAAAAACCCTTCCCTTCTGAGGTCAAGACGGTGAATATGATCTATGTCACCCACATACCAAGGAAAGAGAGGAAGTGCGTGCTGCGGGATGTGTACACCGTCGAGCCCGTAGCGCCGAAGTTCAACCCGTGGTCGGCTTGCCCGATCACCTTTGACCGCAAGGACCATCCGACCAGTATCCGTCACGGAGGGTCGGCAGCCCTGGTACTCGACCCCATTATCAATGGGTACCACCTCACGAGAGTCCTAATGGACGGAGGCAGTAGCCTCAATCTGATTTACGCAAACACAGTGAGGAAAATGGGGATCGATCCATCAAGGATCAAGCCTAGCCACACCACCTTCAAGGGGGTTATTTCGGGTGTAGGGGCCCGATGCTCAGGCACGGTAACACTGGAAGTAGTATTCGGCTCACCAGACAACTTCTGATCCGAAGACTTGATCTTCGACATCGCCCCATTCCGCCGTGGCTATCATGCCCTCCTCGGCCGAACGGCGTTTGCCAAGTTCAACGCTATCCCACACTACGCATACCTCAAGCTAAAAATGCCCGGGCCTGCAGGCGTCATAATGATAAACGACAACATGGAACGCTGGCTCCGGACTGAGGAGCACACTACGGCACTGGCACCCAAAGACCAGTCCGTTGCTAATAGGCCAAGATATCAGCCCGCCGTAAAGGCAAAAGATACACTTAAACGGGCTCGAGCCCGATCCCCGTCATGGGAACCCGCCTGCGTTCGCCGCAAATAGGGATATGCTCCCCACGGTACGCCCGCCTTCCCCACGCATTACGTGCCTCGTCGGTACAACTTCGTGCTAAGATACCATGGGCGGCCGTGGGGGCCTGTAACACCATGTGTTCGCCTCAACCGAACTATTATATCACCACGTCCTTGGACGAAAACGGGCAGGACTACGGACTCGCTCAGCATCAAGCTACAACAGTAGGATTACATCTCAAGGTCCGTTTTGAAGGCACCCCTCGCCAACTGATGACCCACAAGTATAGGGGATCTATCATAGTCCTTTCGATAAGTAAGAGTGTCGAACCCAACGAGGAGCAGAAGGAAATGGCAAGCGGTTTTCAGCAAGGTATTCTCTGCAAGCACTGAAATTATCGGTAACAGATAGTTGTATGATAAGATAATTCGTAACAAGTAACAAGTAACAAAAGTAACTAGGGTGCAGCAAGGTGGCCCAATCCTTTTTGTAGCAAAGGACAAGCCTGGACAAACTCCTATATAAAGCAAAGCGCTCCCGAGGACACATGGGAATTGTTGTCAAGTTAGTTTTCATCATGCTCATATGATTCGCGTTCATTACTTTGATAATTTGATATGTGGGTGGACCGGTGCTTGGGTGCTGCCCTTCCTTGGACAAGCCTCCCACTTATGATTAACCCCTCTCGCAAGCATCCGCAACTACGAAAGAAGAATTAAGATAAATGTAACCATAGCATGAAACATATGGATCCAAATCAGCCCCTTACGAAGC
Organism: Thinopyrum elongatum; assembly: GCA_011799875.1. NCBI lineage: Eukaryota > Viridiplantae > Streptophyta > Magnoliopsida > Poales > Poaceae > Thinopyrum > Thinopyrum elongatum. Next base: position 416,189,933 of record CM022298.1, read on the forward strand.
AACGCATAAACTAGGGTTTAAGGTTCTGTCACTCTAGCAACCCATCATCTACTTATTACTTCCCAATGCCTTCCCCTAGGCCCAAATCATGGTGAAGTATCATGTAGTCGACGTTCACATAACACCACTAGAGGAAAGACAACATACATCTCATCAAAATATCGAACGAATACCAAATTCACATGATTACTTATAACAAGACTTCTCCCATGTCCTCAGGAACAAACATAAATACTCACAAAGCATATTCATGTTCATAATCAGAGGAGTATTAATTATCATTAAGGATCTGAACATATGATCTTTCACCGAATAAACCAACTAGCATCAACTACAAGGAGTAATCAACACTACTAGTAACCCACAGGTACCAATATGAGGTTTTGAGACAAAGATCGGATACGAGAGATGAACTAGGGTTTGAGAGGAGATGGTGCTGGTGAAGATGTTGATGGAGATTGACCCCCTCTCGATGAGAGGATCGTTGGTGATGACGATGGCTTCGATTTCCCCCTACCGGAGGGAAGTTTCCCTGGCAGAACAGCTCCGCCGGAGCCCTAGATTGGTTCCGCCTAAGTTTGGCCTCGAGACGGCGGCGCTTCATCCCAAAAGCTTCCTTCTATTTTTTTCCAGGTCAAAACACACCCTATAGCAGAAGATGGGCATCGGGGGCCTGCCAGGTGGCCCACAAGGCAGGGAGCGAGCCCAGGGGAGTAGGGCGCGCCCCCCACCCTTGTGGATGGATGGTGGCCCCCCTCTGGTGCTTTCTTTGCCCAATATTTTTTATATATTCCAAAATAATTCTCCGTGAAGTTTCAGGACTTTTGGAGTTGTGCAGAATAGGTCTCTAATATTTGCTCCTTTTCCAATCCAGAATTCCAGCTGCCGGCATTCTCACTCTTCATGTAAACCTTATAAAATAAGAGAGAAAAGGCATAAGTATTGTGATATAATGTGTAATAACAGCCCATAATGCGATAAATATCAATATAAAAGCATGATGCAAAATGGACGTATCAACTCCCCCAAGCTTAGACCTCGCTTGTCCTCAAGCGAAAGCCGAAATTGAAAAATATGTCCACATGTTTAGAGATAGAGGTGTCGATAAAATAAAATACGGACATGAGGTCATCATGATCATCTTTAGGACAGCAACATATATTGTCATATAATTTCTTATGCTAGAGTAAAAATTCATTCACAAGATAGAGTATAAATCAGAAACTTCATTGAAAACTAACAAACTATGATCTCAGTCATTGAAGCAATTGAAATTTATCATAACATCGGAAAGAGTCAATTCAAGAGCTTTTCAGCAAGTCCACATACTCAACTATCATTTAGTCTTTCACAATTGCTAACACTCACGCAATACTTATGAGTTCAAAGCTTCAATCGGACACAAAGGAAGATAGGGGCTTATAGTTTCGCCTCCCAACCTTTTACCTCAAGGGTAATGTCAACAATAATACTTTATGATAACCTACATCCGGGTGGATATATATATATATATATATATCTGGATCTCTCCAACACATAGTGCTTGCCAAAAGAAAAAGTGTAAAAAGGAAAGGTGAAGATCACCACGACTCTTGTATAAGGGTAGAAGATAAAAGTAAAAGATAGGCCCTTCGCAGAGGGAAGCAGAGGTTGTCATGCGCTTTTATGGTTGGATGCACAAAATCTTAATGCAAAAGAACGTCACTTTATATTGCCGCTTGTGATAAAGAACTTTATTATGCAGTCTGTCGCTTTTATTTCTTCCATATCACAAGTTCGTATAAAGATTATTTTCTTCACACTAATAGATCATACATATTTAGAGAGCAATTTTTATTGCTTGCACCTATGACAACTTACTTGAAGGATCTTACTCAATCCATAGGTACGTGTGGTGGACTCTCATGGCAAAACTGGTTTAAGGGATGTTTGGAAGCACAAGTAGTATCTCTACTTGGTGCAAAGAATATTGCTAGCATGAGAGGGAAAGGCAAGCTCAACATGTTGGAAGGTCCATGACAATATAACTTCTCTTCAGATATAAGCAAGCATAACTCATTATGTTGTCTTCCTTGTCCAACATCAACATTTTACCATGTCATTTAATGAGTGCTCACAATCACAAAAGATGTCCAAGATAGTATATTTATATTTGAAGCCTCTCTTTCTTTATTACTTCCTATTAATTGCAACAATGACCAAAACTATGTTTGTCAACTCTCAAAAAAAATTATTCATCATACTCTTTATATGTGAAGTCATTACTCTCCATAAGATCAATATATGATCTTTTTATTCCTTTATTTTATTTAATTCCCTCAAGATCATAGCAAGGAAGCAAAGCCCTCAACTCAAAACTACTCTTTATTATATATAACTCACGGACTCGATTACATAGATAGATCTCGAAACAAAACTCAAAGCTAGATCATACTAAAAACTTTATTCTACTAGATCAAGATATAACCAAAATTATCGAACTAAGAAAAAAATTGATAAAAGTAAAGGTGTGATGGTGATACGATACCGGGGCACATCCCCCAAGCTTGGCAGTTGCCAAGGGGAGTGCCCATACCCATGTATTTATGACTCTTTCTTCGGCGGTGGAGATGTGATATTCTTGGCGATGATGCCCCTTAGGATGCGATTCTCCTCCTCGAGCTTATTATTTTGCTGCTTAAGATCCATTATTTCCTTGCGAAGTTTACCCGTGACGGCTAGAGCTCCCATCACCCATGGGTGTTTCATAGCTGCAGGGGAAAAAGCAACACTCTTTTTTATATTTTCATAAGAGAGAAATCTAGCATTGGGAGGAATGACCGAATTTGGAATTGCTGAGCTCTGAAGTTCCTCCAGCATGAATCCAGCTTGAAGACGAGTGGTAACTTCTTGATCCTCCTCCATGGCATCCACCCTTTTCAAGTCAGCCTCCATCTCTTCCTCCGTTGATTGCCCGAAGTGGTCAGCTTTGTTGTTTGCTCTTGGCCCCGGTGTCGGATGAGAGACATGACTCTCTCCGACCGACTCTTGCGAAGACATCTTGCTCCAAATCTGCTACAGAAACAACTCAAAGTGAAAATAGGGGATTTTGCCGTGGTACGGTGGTCAAAACCTTCGGGAAATTATATAATGAATTTTTACCGACCAAAACAAGTATTGTGCAAGAAAACGGAGTCTGGAGGGCACACGAGGAGGCCACAAGGCAGGGGGGCGTGCCCAGGGGGTAGGGCGCGCCCTCCACCCTTGTGGTCTCCTCGTGCATCTTTCGGACTACTTTTAATTTTTATATTTTTCTAAATATTCCAAAACGGAGAAAAATTACTATTATAACAGTTTTGGAGTTAGTTTACTTACCGTACCACATACCTATTCCTTTTCGGAGTCTGAAACGTTCTGGAAAGTGTCCCTTATGTACTCCTCCGGTGTTATGGTATTAATTATATAGGTCTCAACATTTATGGGAGTACCTGAGATATAATTTTTGATTCTTTGACCGTTTACCACCTTTGGATTTGTGCCTTCGGCGTTGTTGATCTTAATGGCACCAGAACGATAGACCTCCTCGATAATGTAAGGACCTTCCATTTAGAGAGAAGCTTTCCTGCAAAAAATCTTAAACGAGAGTTGTATAGCAAAACATGATCACCTACATTAAACTCACGCTTTTGTATCCTCTTGTCATGCCATCTTTTAACTTTTTCTTTAAACAACTTGGCATTCTCATAGGCTTGGGTTCCCCATTCATCAAGCGAGCTAATGTCAAATAACCTCTTCTCACTGGCAAGTTTGAAATCATAGTTGAGCTCTTTAATAGCCCAATAAGCTTTATGTTCTAGTTCAAGAGGTAGGTGACATGCTTTTCCATAAACCATTTTATACGGAGACATACCCATAGGGTTTTTATAAGAAGTTCTATAAGCCCATAATGCATCATCAAGTTTCTTAGACCAATTCTTTCTAGATTTATTAACAGTCTTTTGCAAAATCAATTTAATCTCTCTATTGCTCAATTCTACTTGACCACTAGACAGAGGGTGATATGGAGATGCAATTCTATGGTTAACATCATATTTAGCAAGCATTTTACGGAAAGCACCATGAATAAAATGTGAACCACCATCAGTCATTAAATATCTAGGGACTCCAAACCTCGAAAAAATAACTTCTTTAAGCATCTTAATAGAAGTGTTATGATCAGCATTACTAGTTGGAATAGCTTCTACCCACTTAGTAACATAATCAATAGCAACTAAAATATGTGTATACCCATTAGAGGAAGGAAAAGGTCCCATATAATCAAAGCCCCAAACATCAAATGGTTCAATAACAAGTGAATAATTCATAGGCATTTCCTGACGTCTACTAATATTGCCAATTCTCTGGCATTCATCACAAGACAAGACAAACTTACGGGCATCATTGAAGAGAGTAGGCCAATAAAAACTGGATTGCAATACCTTGTGTGCAGTTCTATCTCCAGCATGGTGTCCTCCGTAAGCTTCGGAGTGGCACTTGCGTAGGATCTGTTCCTATTCTTGCTCAGGTACACAACGTCTAATAACACCATCTACTACTTCTTTATAAAGGTGTGGGTCATCCCAAAATTAATGTCTTAAATCATAGAAAAACTTTTTATTTTGCTGGTATGTGAAACTAGGTGGTATAAATTTAGCAACAATGTAATTAGTATAATCAGCATACCATGGAGTATTACGAGAAGCATTTATGACAGCTAATTGCTCGTCAGGAAAACTATCATCAATAGGCAGTGGGTCATCAAGAATATTTTCTAACCTAGACAAGTTGTCTGCTACGGGGTTCTTAGCTCCCTTTCTATCAATAATATGCAAATCAAATTCTTGTAACAAGAGAGCACATCTAATAAGTCTAGGTTTAGCATCTTTCTTTTCCATAAGATATTTAATAGCAGCATGATCAGTGTGAACAGTTACTTTGGAATCAACAATATTAGATCTGAACTTATCACAGGCAAATACAACTGCTAGAAATTCTTTTTCAGTACTAGCATAATTTCTCTAGGAACTGTCTAGAGTTTCACTAGCATAATGAATAACATTCAATTTCTTATCAACTATTTGTCCTAGAACAGCACCAACAGCATAATCACTAGCATCACACATAATTTCAAAGGGTAAATTCCAATCAGGTGGTTGAACAATAGGTGCAGAAGTCAAGGCTTTCTTAAGTATTTCAAATGCTTCTACACAATCATCATCAAAAACAAATGGAACATCTTTTTGCAAGAGATTAGTGAGAGGCCTAGAAATCTTAGAGAAGTCTTTAATAAACCTCCTACAGAAACCAGCATGGCCAAGGAAACTTCTTATACCTTTGATATCTTTAGGACACGACATCTTTTCAATAGCATCTACTTTAGCTTTATCAACTTCAATACCTCTTTCAGAAATTTTCTGCCCCAAGACAATACCTTCATTAACCATAAAGTGGCACTTCTCCCAATTCAAAACAAGATTAGTTTCTTCCCATCTCTGCAGAACTCGATCAAGGTGGCTTAAGCAATCATCAAAAGAAGTTCCGTAAATGGAGAAATCATCCATGAAAACCTCAACAATCTTTTCACAAAAGTAAGAGAATATAGCAGTCATACATCTTTGAAAGGTAGCAGGTGCATTGCATAAATCAAAAGGCATACGTCTATAGGCAAAAGTACCGAAAGGGCAAGTAAAAGTGGTCTTTTCTTGGTCCTCTTTTGACACAGGTATTTGAGAAAAACCAGAGTAATCATCTAGAAAGAAAAAATGTGTATGTTTGGATAATCTTTCTTGCATTTGATCAATAAAAGGTAGAGGGTAATGATCTTTTCTATTAGCTTTGTTTAATTTACAAAAATCAATAACCTGTAACAATTCTTTGTGGAATCAATTCATTCTTATCATTGGGAACAACAGTAATACCTCCCTTCTTAGGGACACAATGAACAGGACTTACCCATCTACTATCAGCAATAGGATAAATTATACCTGCCTCCAGAAGTTTTAGTATTTCATTTCTTACCACTTCCTTCATCTTAGGATTCAGCCTTCGTTGGTGATCAACAACTGGTTTAGCATCAGGCTCCATATTAATTTTGTGCTGACATAGAGTGGGACTAATGCCCTTAATATCATCAAGAGTATATCCAATAGCTGCACAGTGCTTCCTCAGAGTTTTCAATAATTTCTTTTCTTCATGCTCTGAAAGGTTAGCACTAAGAATAACAGGATATATCTTCTTTTCATCGAGATAAGCATATTTCAGAGTATCAAGTAATTGTTTAAGCTCAAACACGGGATCACCCTTGGGTGGAGGAGGATCCACAAAGGATTTCAACAGGCAAATTGTGTTTCAAAATAGGCCCTTGATTAAAGAATATTTCATCTATTTACCTTCTTTCATTCATAAACATATCATTTTCATGGTCTAGCAAATATTGTTCTAAAGGATCAGTAGGAGGCACGGCAATAGAAGCAAGACCAATAATTTCATCCTTACTAGGCAATTCTTTATCATGGGGTTGTCTACGAAACTTAGAGAAATTAAAATCATGAGATACATCCCCAAAGCTGACAGTAACAATATCCTTTTCACAATCTATCTTAGCATTAACAGTGTTCAAGAAAGGTCTACCAAATATAATGGGACAAAAATCATCTTGTGGGGAACCAAGAACAAGAAAATCAGTAGGGTATTTTATTTTCCCACACAAGACTTCAACATCTCTAACAATCCCAATTGGTGATATAGTATCTCTATTGGCAAGCTTAATAGTAACATCAATATCTTCTATCTCAGCAGGTGCAATGTCATTCATAATTTCTTGGTATAAGGTATAAGGAATTGCACTCACACTAGCACCCACATCACATAAGCCATGATAACAGTGATCTCCTATTTTAACAGAAACAACAGGCATGCCAACAACGGGTCTATGTTTATCTTTAATATCGGGTTTAGCAATCCTAGCAGCTTCATCACAGAAATAAATAACATGCCCATCAATATTATCAACCAAGAGATCTTTAACCAAAGCAATACTAGGTTCAACTTTAATTTGTTCAGGGGGTGTAGGTGTTCTAGTATAACTCTTACGAACCACAGTTGAAGCTTTAGCATGATCCTTTATTCTAACAGGAAAAGGTGGTTTCTCAATATAAGTAGTAGGGACAATAGGATCAACATTATAAGTAATAGATTCTTCTTCAACTTTAATAGGTACTACTACTTTCACTTCAATGGGAGGATGATATTTAAACCACTTCTCCTTAGGGAGATCAACATGAGTAGCAAAAGATTCACAGAAAGAAGCTACTATCTCACAATCAAGTCCATATTTAGTGCTAAAATGACGAAAAGCATCGGTATCCATGAAAGATTTAACACAATCAAACTTAAGGTTTATACCTGACTCCTTACCTTCGTCGAGTTCCCAATCTTCAGAGTTGCATTTAATTCTTTCCAATTAATCCCATTTGAATTCAATATCCTTCTTCATAAAAGAACTAGTACAAGAAGTATCGAGCATGGATTGATCATTACGAGAAAGCCGAGCATACAAATTCTGAATAATAATTTCTCTTGAGAGCTCATGACTGGGGCATGAATATAACATTGAATTAAGCCTCCCCCAAGCTTGAGCGATACTTTCTCCTTCACGAGGCCAAAAATTATATATATAGTTCCGATCACGATGAACCAGATGCATAGGATAAAACTTCTGATGAAATTCCAATTTCAAACGGTTGTAGTTCCATGATCCAATATCATCACATAGCCTATACCATGTCAATGCCTTTCCCTTCAAAGATAAAGGGAAGATCTTCTTCTTGACATCATCCTCGGGCAAACCTGCAAGCTTAAATAATCCACAAACTTCATCCACATAGATTAGGTGCATATCAGGATGTAATGTTCCGTCTCCTGCATAAGGATTAGCTAGCAGTTTCAGTAGGTGCAGTAGGTTGAGGAGCAACTCTTTGCTCTTCCGGTTGAGGTGAAGATACCCCGAACAGGCCCCTCAAAGGATTATTTTCCATAGTGACAAGTGACAGTAAATTTCAGCACACTATATAAATGTTTCCTTACCAAAGGCGCTTCACTCCCCGGCACCGGCGCCAGAAAAGAGTCTTGATGACCCACAAGTATAGGGGATCTATCGTAGTTCTTTTGATAAGTAAGAGTGTCGAACCCAACGAGGAGCAGAAGGAAATGACAAGCGGTTTTCAGCAAGGTATTCTCTGCAAGCACTGAAATTATCGGTAACAGATAGTTGTATGATATGATAATTCGTAACGAGTAACAAGTACCAAAAGTAACTAAGGTGCATCAAGGTGGCCCAATCCTTTTTGTAGCAAAGGACAAGCCTGGACAAACTCCTATATAAAGCAAAGCGCTCCCGAGGACACATGGGAATTGTTGTCAATTTAGTTTTCATCATGCTCATATGATTCGCGTTCGTTACTTTGATAATTTGATATGTGGGTGGACCGGTGCTTGGGTGCTGCCCTTCCTTGGACAAGCCTCCCACTTATGATTAACCCCTCTCGCAAGCATCCGCAACTACGAAAGAAGAATTAAGATAAATCTAACCATAGCATGAAACATATGGATCCAAATCAGCCCCTTATGAAGCAACGCATAAACTAGGGTTTAAGCTTCTGTCACTCTAGCAATCCATCATCTACTTATTACTTCCCAATGCCTTCCCCTAGGCCCAAATCATGGTGAAGTGTCATGTAGTCGATGTTCACATAACACCACTAGAGGAAAGACAACATACATCTCATCAAAATATCGAACGAATACCAAATTCACATGATTACTTATAACAAGACTTCTCCCATGTCCTCAGGAACAAACGTAACTACTCACAAAGCATATTCATGTTCATAATCAGATGAGTATTAATTATCATTAAGTATCTGAACATATGATCTCCCACCGAATAAACCAACTAGCATCAACTACAAGGAGTAACCAACACTACTAGCAACCCACATGTACCAATCTGAGGTTTTGAGACAAAGATCGGATATGAGAGATGAACTAGGGTTTGAGAGGAGATGGTGCTGGTGAAGATGTTGATGGAGATAGACCCCCTCTCGATGAGAGGATCGTTGGTGATGACGATGGCTTCGATTTCCCCCTACCGGAGGGAAGTTTCCCTGGCAGAACAGCTCCGCCGGAGCCCTAGATTGGTTCCGCCCAAGTTCCTCCTCGAGACGGCGGCGCTTCATCCCGAAAGCTTCCTTCTGATTTTTTTCCAGGTCAAAACATACCATATAGAAGAAGATGGGCATTGGGGGCCTGCCAGGTGGCCCACAAGGCAGGGGGGCCCGCCCAGGGGGGTAGGGCGCGCCCCCGACCCTTGTGGATGGCTGGTGGGCCCCCTCTGGTGCTTTCTTCGCCCAACATTTTTTATATATTCCTTAATAATTCTTCGTGAAGTTTCAGGACTTTTGGAGTTGTGCAGAATAGGTCTCTAATATTTGCTCCTTTTCTAGTCCAGAATTCCAGCTGCCGGCATTCTCCCTCTTCATGTAAACCTTATAAAATAAGAGAGAAATGGCATAAGTATTGTGATATAATGTGTAATAACAGCCCATAATGCGATAAATATCAATATAAAAGCATGATGCAAAATGGACGTATCACCAACGCATGGCGTTTTAAACGGATGTCCAATTTGTTCCCCTCCACCTCGCAGAAGGAACGGCGTAGACGTGCAGCAGGGCACAGTTGAGGCTTCGACCCACACATCAAGGCCCTGTGTAAACCTTCCTCTGTAAAATTTTCTTTTCTTCATTATTATAAACACCTCAGCAGTTCGAATTGTACGGATATACGTCCAGAGCTTATATGCTTGTCCTCTTACGTTCCGCACGTTCGGCTAAGAAGGTAAAGGGAGAACCCCTGCGATTGTGCTTCTGGCTAGTCCAGTCAAGTGCCTCAGGGGAGAAAGCTGAAAACTGACCGTCATAGTAAGCGAGAACTGGTCAGCGATTCGACGACAAGTGTTAAACTAAGAAATCATTGGTGATTTATCCGTGTCATACGAAGGGTTCGTCCTAGCACAAACCACTGGTTCGATAATATTGGTCTCATCACTGAGGGAAATACCTACTGTTGTTGTGCTACATCATCCCTTCCTCTTTGAGGAAATACCGACGTAGTTCAAGCCAACATCAATTCATAGCAGAAGTAGCATCATCAATAACTTGCAACATATCAGAATTGATAGCATGTGGTGGTTTGCAAGTCTACTTATAACAGAAGGTGAATCTAAAGCGGAGCTGGATGGCAGTTCCTTACCTCCCCTCGTCTTAGAGGGAAAAATCTTAGTCTTAGCATCCTTCAGATTCTTCATAGTGATAATTTGATAATAATCTGAAGTGACTCAACAAACATAGCTATGCTCCCCGGCAACGGCGCCAGAAAAAGGTCTTGATAACCCACAAGTATAGGGGATCGCAACAGTTTTCGAGGGTAGAGTATTCAACCCAAATTTATTGATTCGACACAAGGAGAGCCAAAGAATATTTGCAAGTATTAGCAGCTGAGTTGTCAATTCAACCACACCTGGAGATTAATTATCTGCAGCAAAGCGATCAGTAGCAAAGTAGTATGATAGTTTTGATAGTAGTAGCAACAACAATAGTAGTGGTAACAGTGATAGCAATGATTTTGTAGCAAGTGCAATAGTAACAGCAGCAGTAGTAACTTAGCAAGAACAATATGAGAGAAATTCGTAGGCATTGGATCGGCAAATTCATTGGATGATATTCATCATATAACAGTCATAACCTAGGGCGATACAACACTAGCTCCAGTTCATAAATATAATGTAGGCATGTATTCCGTAAATAGTCATACGTGCTTATGGAAAGAACTTGCATGACATCTTTTGTCCTACCCTCCCATGGCAGCGGGGTCGAAACTAGGGATATTAAGGCCTCCTTTTAATAGAGAACCGGAACAAAGCATTAACACATAGTGAATACATGAACTCCTCAAACTACGGTCATCACCGGGAAGTGTCCCGACTATTGTCACTCCGGGGTTGCCGGATCATAACACGTAGTAGGTGACTATAACTTGCAAGATCAGATCTAGAACATAGATATAATGGTGATAACATAAACGGTTGAGATCTGAAATCATGGCACCCGGGCCCAAAGTGACAAGCATTAAGCATGTCAAACTCATAGCAACATCAATCTCAGAACATAATGGATACTAGGGATCAAGCCCTAACAAAACTAACTCGATTACATGATGAATCTCATCCAACTCCTCACCGACCAGCGAGCCTACAAAGGAATTACTCACTCCCGGTGGGGAGCATCATGGAATTGGCGATGGAGAAGGGTTGGTGATGACGAAGATCGAAGATCCCCCTCTCCGGAGCCCCAAACGGACTCCAGATCTGGCCTCCCGATGAAGAACAGGAGGTGGTGGCGGCTCCATCTCGTGAAACGTGATAATTCTTTCTCCCTGATTTTTTCTCCGAAAATATGACTTTATAGCATCAGGGTTGGAGTCTGCGGGGCCACCAGGTGGGGCCAACCCACCTGGGCGCACTTGGAGGGGGGCGCACCCTAGTGGGTTGTGCCCACCCAGGTGCCCCCCTCATGTGGTTCTTGGCTCCAGAAATTCTCTTTTATTATATAAAAAATCCTTGCAAAGTTTTGTTTCAATCCGAGAACTTTTATTTCTGCACAAAAACAACACCATGGTAGTTCTACTGAAAACATCGTCAGTCCAGGTTAGTTTCATTCAAATCGTGCAAATTAGAGTCCAAAACAAGAGGAAAAGCGTTAGGAAAAGTAGATACGACGGAGACGTATCAACTCCCCCAAGCTTAAACCTTTGCTTGTCCTCAAGCAATTCAGTTGATAAACTGAAAGTGAAAAAGAAAAACTTTTACGAACTCTTTTGCTTTTGTTTTCATAAATAAGCTTAAGTAGCACCCAGGTTTTCAGCAAAGGTTATAACTAACCATGTCAACAATAACTCTTAAAAATTATATTAACTCATATCAATGGCATAATCAACTAGCGAGCAATAATAAGATATCTCAAACAAAAACACTTTGTCAAAGCAACCATGATATAATATGACAATAGTGGTATCTCGCTAGCCCTTTCTAAGACCGCAAAACATAAATGCATAGCACCTCCAAAGTCCGAGCAACGACTAAACATTGTAATTCATGGTAGAAAAGATCCAGTCATGATGCACCCAACATTAGCTATACACAATGCATGAGGATGACAATAGTGCTCTCAGGTTCTGGCGCTTATTTGAGAAGGTGATGACACAACATAAAAGTAAATAGATAGTCCCTTCGCAGAGGGAAGCAGTGATTTGCAGAGGTGCCAGAGCTCAAGTTTTAGAACAGAGGTAAATAAAATTTTGAGAAATGCACCCTTCTTATTTACTTCGCGACCATTAGTTATCGGTATCTTCCATGCTAAACACATTAGTGGCGGTTCCCAAGCAATAAAAGTAAAGGTTTACTCCCCCTCCATCAACAATCACACTCCACGGCTTGTCCGAAACAACGGGTGCCGTCCGTACCAACAACAGTCCTGGGGGAGTTTTGTTTAATTATTTGCAATTTGAATTCGGGACTGGGAATCCCTATTACCGCCCCTCTCGTGCAAGGACGAGTGAATAAACACTCATCATGAGAATAACCCGCTTAGCATGGAAGATACTGACTACCTCCTGTCGTTCTATGAACAATCCAGGCACACAAAAAAGGATATTTATTTGAAGTTTTTAGAGGTGGCACATGCAAATTTACTTAGGACCGCAGGGTAATACCGCATATAGGTAGGTATGGTGGACTCATCTGGAATAACTTGGGTTTCAGGGTTTTGATGCACAAGCAAAATTCCCACTTAGTACAAGCGAAGGCTAGCAATTAGGTTGAGAAGTGGCCACTTAGAGAGCGAAAACGGTCATGAACATGCATTATGCATAAGTAACATTGGATACTAGCATGAGTAGGATATGAACACCATGAACATAAATATCATAGAGGCTATGTTGGTTTTGATTCAATTACATGCATGAACATGTGCCAAGTCAAGCCACTCGAACATTCAGAGGAGGATACCATATCATCATACTACATCACAATTATTTTAACGCAATGTTGACATCCAAGATAAATCATTATCCACTCCTAGCTACTTAAGCATGGCATGAGAAACTATAATCTCTAAGGGTCATTGCAAACATGTTTGATCATAATGAGCTGAATCATGGATACTAGGTTAAATATATTTACAAAAACAGAACAAGTTGAGTTCATACCCGTTTCTCTCAGCCACAGCCAGTTCATCAAATATCGTCAATATTGCCTTTCACTTGCACGACCGAACGATATGAAAATAATAATAGTGCAAGATTGCCGTGGACTAAGCTGGAATCTGCAAACATTTTATTCAAAAAGAAGAAAACAAGGTAATATGGGCTCCCTGAAATGTCGGGGATATACGCCGCGGTATGACCCGGCCGGATATATGACCCGGCCGAGACTTGGTGCTTCATCGGTAACCCGCCTGAAGACTGGCGACTCACTGGTCTGACGACTCATTGGTGACCCGCCCGGACCTGGCGACTCACGGGTGACCCGTCTGAGCTTTACGGTTCGTTAGTGACCGAGCGGGCGTGTCAGACAGACGACAAGACCCAATGGCCCATAAGGCGGTTCATGGGAAGGCCGACTCATGTGATGGTGGGTCGGCTTGAGAAAGAAGACATAAGGAATATTTTCCTTACAAGGGAAGCAAGACTAGGATTCCACTTATAATAGAATAGTCCTAATCCTATTAGGACTCCACATGTAACCCGCCCCTCCAACTTATATAAGGAGGGGCAGGGCACCCCAAGGGGGACAAGTTTTACAAGTTAAGACAGACAAGTCAATAGCTCTCGAGATAGAGGTAGCAAAAGAGCACCCTTGTAATCGTGAGTATCATGATCAATATCAATGAAGTAGGATGTAGACTTTTACCTTCACCGCGAGGGGCCGAACCTGGGTAAAAAACCTCGCGTCTCTCATCCCACTCAACCCCTTTCAAGCTACTACGTAGATGCATTGGCCTCATAACTAAGTCCTCACACTAGGACATCTGTCGTGACAAAACCATGACAGTTGGTGCCCACCTTGAGATCTGCACACGGTGATGATGAGTTTTTGAAAGGATCTCTCCAGGGGTCGAGAAGCTCGCGATTAATTGGATAAAAGCTGGCACGGAACGATCACGCAAGACAACCCAACATGGGACGACCTTGGGCAGAGCCGGCAAATTCGTCATTTGGTCATCAGAATTGTCATCGATTTTGGAGCTGGCAGTACCAGTTTGAGTTTAAAAGAAAATTAGGGTTTGTCGTTCTGAGAGCAATCAACACGACCCGATTCGTCGAATCCGAATAAAAGATCAGTTTCCTGTGCTATTATTGCGTGTCGCCGAGACCGACAAGAATTTTGTTGCAACCATCGTACGCCACGTCATATCAATCCGTATCAACACACGCGTAAGTGGGCAAGAGTCAAATCCTTGGGCGTTTCCATAAAGTGATCTGCTATGTCGTCGCAAGTGGAAAGAAAACTGGCCAAAGCCGGTTGATCAACATGTCAAAGGAAAGAAAAAAAAAGGGGAGGGGGACACGACCTGGAGGAGGTAGGCATGGACTAGTCAACCCAATCAAGACAGTTTGAGTCAGCCTCCGCCTCTGCGCTACGCCTCTTATCGCTCGGTAACGAGCCGCCGGCCGCCTCCTCCGCCGTGGTTAGCTCCGGCCGCGGCCTCGCCGAGCAGACCCGCCTCAAGACCGCGCCTCTGCCATCGCCGGTTCGCGCCTCCAACCCGCTGGCCGCTGTCGAGCCGCCGTTCCCATGGCCTTATCTCTGCCGAGAGCCGCTGGCGCGCCTCCTCCTCATCCGCCCAGCTCGCCTACGCCGCCGCCGTCCCACGCGCCAACGACGCCTCCTGCTGCTCTCGCATTGCGGCGCCGCCTAATCACCTCCGCCCCTGCCGCAAGGTCGCCCAGTATGAGTCACCTTGTCGCCGTGAGTCGCCGGCGCCACCCCGTCTTGAGCCGCTACGTCGCCCTGCCTCCGCGACCTTACCTCGCTTCCACCTATGACGGTCTCCGCCTGCGGTCTGCCTATAAACCCCCTTTGCCGGCTTGCCTTGGCCGCGGTGTCGAGTCATCGACCGCCGGAGTCATTTCCGTCATCGCCACAGCCGTGCCGGGCCGGCTCAGTTTGTCGTCGAGCCGCCCTATTGCTATTAATCCGCCGGTTGCCGCCTCGAGCCCCTCGCCGGATTCCACCTCCGCCTCGGTCATCGAGACACCATCGTCTCCAAACTCATCTTGAGCCGCTGCGCGCCCTGCCTCTGCTACCGGTCTACGTTGTGGCCGCCTCGAGCTCCATGTGCGTCAAGTTGCTCATGCTGCTCCTGCCGTCTCAAGTAGCGGAGTTGAGTCGCTACGTGAAGCTGCTCCTGCTTGCAAGTCGCCTCTGCTGCAGCCTGCCTGCAAGTCGCATCCACTGCGTCGGCCGCTTCTTCTGCCACGACGAGCCGCCATCCTGTGCGCGTGGCCGCGTTATGTCCCCTCGTAGGCCTCGCAAGCCGCCTCCTTTACAAGTCGCCGAGCGATTTGCAGGATTTCAACACTTCAAAAAAAAGCTGCTTTGCACCGCCGCTGTCAAAGCCGTGCCTGATCGGTGCCAGGGTCAGTCCCAAGGCAGTTGTCTGCATTTTCACCACGTTGCTGTTTTTCGATCTGCTACACATGCATGTGGAGACAAAGACAACAGTGGGGTAAAAACAAGTTGCATCAAACACTCCTGCCACTGCTCACGCGAAAGATCAAACGGTCAAGTACTAATTGAGTACTTCTTGCTCAGGCGGAACAAAAAAGAAAGGTGACCTGAGAGGCTACACATCAGATTTTTTGGTCTTCAATTACTGCCTGCAACCGAGACATACTGTCAGAAACATCGATGTGAGGTTCCAGTGTGCAATTATGGAGCCAGTCGGCCAGAATAAAAAAGAAAGAAAAAGAAAATCCTTTGGATGCACAAAAGGATCAAACAGTACTGAAAAGTTATCTACGGATGTTACATACGGATCATCTATCGTCCAGACAAATCTGATGAATTTTGTCCAGTTAATTTTTATTGATAAGTTTTTATTCTTTAGAGAACAAATACCATGGCTTGGAAATTCTTTAATGCAGGGCAAGTTGTCTACTGCAAAAGGGACCGTTATGTCACTAAGTTGTTGAATGACTCATACCGGAAGTATATAACAAGTATTGCGAGGATCATCAACTCGCTTCAAGCTTATGGTTTACATAAATTTTAGCGTTCCCCTGTTCAACTATATGCCGGTTTATATCACGGTCGAGTATGGAGAATCTCAAGCCAACTCCTCGAGTCATCTTAAGACTCAGGGGCTACACCGGCATGACTTGGCAGAATTGGCCTTTGTCAGCAAATTCAAGAACCCCGGGTCATTGGAGGGAAAATAACTCGGTCACGGAGGCTACTACCACATTGGTGAAAATTCAAAAGGTTGTCAGACAATTTCCGGCTTAAACAGTGCCGAGCAATCTAAAAGTTCTGGCTCAAAAAAAAAAGAGTTCCGGGTTATAAGAAAAGATTCCGGTTCAATATCCGGCTCAACATCCGGTTCAAGAGGAATTCATCTCTCGCAAGTTCGAGTTCTCAGAAGAATTAAAGGTTGCCAAAGAGAACTTGCTGCCATGAAGCGCGGTTCAAACATGGGCATCCTGCCTTATGGGATTATCATATTATGATCAATATAATAAAGCCGGCATCCCTGATAATTTGGGGCCTCTGTCGTTTCCTTTCTAAGTATCTGAGTCTTTATTGTTTGTTCATAAGGTCACTTGGGGGCTTCCTGCTCAATGAGCATAGCTATTCTTACCCTCTTGATCGGCTTCCATGCCATATTATAGGTCACTTGGCGGCTTCCTGCTCAATGAGCATAGCTATTCTTACCCTCTTGATCGGCTTCCACGCCATGTTATAGGTTGCTTGGGGGCTTCCAACCCAACGGGTTTAGCTTTCTTACCCTTGTGACCAGGCTAGATGTCGAAACCTGAGTTTGACCTGCCTGTATGCAAGATGCTTCTCCACCAGGTAATCCTAAATGACCCGCCGTACTCTTAACAGTCAATCTTTTAAATAAGACCCTGAACTTGTTAAGGTTAAAACGGCAGTTTGTCATGTGAGGGCCGGCTTACAGTGAGCGAGGATGACTCTAAGGCTGTGCGGCCTATGAAAGCACTTGAATCTTAGCAGCTGTGCGGCCCATGAAAGCACTTGAATTTTAAGGTTGTGCGGCCTATGAAAGCACTTGATTTTTTTCTGAATTTCTTTTCTTATGGATATTTTGGATTTGCATCCATTGAAGAATTTTTCTGCTCAAGTGTGTTTGGTACAATTCAGGCCATGTAGCCTTGATTATATGACTCATAATTGAGCATATTGGGTTGGTAACCCTCCCTGATAGCAGACTTTAAGTCGCCAGGATATTTTGCCTTGAGCAGTCAAAATCATGATATTTCATGCCTACGGGTCAATACCCGCTCCGGATTATAATTATCAAGGTATCACCATGGTATGTCTTTCAATAATTGTATGAATATTTGGGGTTTGGCTTTTGATGTTAAGTCGCTAGTATACTTTGGATTGTGTAATTGGAATCATGCGCTTATAAATCTTTGGGTGGTCACCCTCACTAGATATGGCAATGTAAGCTGGCAGTATGAGCCAATTTTACAGGTATGTTTTTAATTGTTATATGAATATGCGAGGTTTGATAACCCGCCCTGGCTTTTGACTTTAAGTTGCCAGTATATTTTGGCTTTGATGGCCTTAATTTTAGTCTTTTCCATAATTGCATAAGACTATATTATGTTTGGGTTGTTACCCGCCCTGGCTTTTGACGTTAAGTCGCCAGGGCATATGTTGTTTAAACTTTGTGCAGGACATGCAGAGCTATGGCTTACATAAACGATTAAGTTCAAGCCCTTCATCAAAGATTAAAATTGGTGTTTCAAAAGGGTTATCAGTTCTTGATTTTTACAAAGGCTATAAGCCGCCGGGTTACAAAAATTCCGGAGTACAATGGATGCGCATTAAGTCGCCATCGGCCAAGAGCCGCCGGGTATTTAACTCCGGATTTACTTGTCAACAGATAAAGTATTCAAATATTTAATAGCCAAACTTGGCTGGATTTTCATTATGGTTGTCATAACTAGTATTCAATGATTGAGGTTTTCATACCGGATTATATTATTCTAATCTTTAATAGCCAAACATGGCTGGATTTTTCATTATGGCTGTCATAACCAGTATTCAATGTTTGAGGTTTTACACCAGATTATATTATTCTAAACTTTAAATAGCCAACATGGCTGGATTTTTATTATGGTTATCAATAACTGGTATTATGATTGAGGTTTTCAAAGCTCCTTCAGAATAATGGCTATTACTTTCTCATCCAAAAATACCAGCTTACAACAAAGAGCATGGTTCAATATTGATATGCAGGGCTTTCAGCAACATCATCCGGATAATGGATATGGTTTTATTTTATAATGGAAGGAATAGTCCCGAGTTGCTGCAGGCATACGACTCGGCACTTGGGGGCTACATTATTCAAATCAGGATTATACCAAGTATGCAAGTCCCATGTCACTCCAAGCGTGCACCATGGCACTTGGGGGCTAATGCAAGGTCATTTTTAACTCGTCTCATTGAAGACCCGACCCATCACATAGTGATGAGCCGGCCCTTGGGGGCTACTAATTGCTCCTATCAAAGGTAACCCGAAACTTGGGAGCTACATCATATGGTGTTATTTTTTGAAGTACATGTAAAGTCCCAGCTCAGTATTATCTTACTGAGCCGGCCCTTGGGGGCTACACGTTGCTGCTCAAGTCTATATAATCAAATCTACAAAGTCCCTGCTCATTATTGCATAATGACCCGGCACTTGGGGGCTACACATGGGAAGTTCAAAATGTGCAGTTTATGATTGGCGACTTACATGAACAACCCGGATTTCTCCAAAGTTGCATCATTTATATTAAAGCAAGTCTTAAGCTATCACTACGTTCTCTTCTTAAGACTCGGGGGCTATAGGTGATATGCATGTAAGCGAGGAACACCTTCAAATTCTCAGTTTTGAGCAAACCAGGTATTATATTATTATTGGAGAAATTTGCAAAGTTTATTTCCTCTAAGCTATTCATAGAAAGGTTTAGAGAGCCGACTCAATGATTGGAAAGCTACATTTACAAAAGCAAGCAACAAGTCGCCATAAGATTGACCCGGCATCATCTGTTTTATAACCCGGTAATTTTGGCAATCATAAATCGGCAAGATCTACATCTTCAAACCGGCTGAAAATTAGATGAGTATTTCAAGACCAATATTTTTGTCAAGTCAGAGCATTGGAGGCCGACTCAAATGGATTCTTTTTTACAATATTTTTCTACAAGCAAATTGACTATGGAGTTGGCTTATTGACCCGGACATTCCAGAGGGAGGAAATGACAAGGACTTAAGGATGATCAGATGCAGGTTAAGAAGAATGTTTGACCCGACGCACAACCTGTCAAATTTTTTCTTGTGTTTATTTTGTAGGATTGGTTTAACATGGATAAATCCAAATTAAACTGGGGGCTAATGTCGGGGATATACCCCGCGGTATGACCCGGCCGGATATATGACCCGGCCGAGACTTGGCGCTTCATCGGTAACCCGCCTGAAGACTGGCGACTCACTGGTATGACGACTCATTGGTGACCCGCCCGGACCTGGCGACTCACGGGTGACCCACCTGAGCTTTGCGGTTCGTTAGTGACCCGGCGGGCGTGTCAGACAGACGACAAGACCCAATGGCCCATAAGGCGGTTCATGGGAAGGCCGACTCACGTGACGGTGGGCCGGCTTGAGAAAGAAGACATAAGGAATATTTCCCTTACAAGGGAAGCAAGACTAGGATTCCACTTGTAATAGAATAGTCCTAATCCTATTAGGACTCCACATGTAACCCGCCCCTCCAACTTATATAAGGAGGGGCAGGGCACCCCAAGGGGACAAGTTTTACAAGTTAAGACAGACAAGTCAATAGCTCTCGAGATAGAGGTAGCGAAAGAGCACCCTTGTAATCGTGAGCATCATGATCAATATCAATGAAGTAGGATGTAGGGTTTTACATCCACCACGAGGGGCTGAACCTGGGTAAAAAACCTCGCGTCTCTCGTCCCACTCAACCCCTCTCAAGCTACTACGTAGATGCGTTGGCCTCACGACTAAGTCCTCACACTAGGACATCTGACGTGACAAAACCACGACAGGCTCCATGTTAGGTCAACAACAATGCATATGAGAGCCACTCAACAGTTTCATCGTGGTCTTCTCCTCGGTACGACTCAATAAAAAGAAATTCAGAGAAACATACTAAAATATTTTTGGAGTTTTTGGTTTTTCTGAAAGAAAGCAAATTTAAGAAAGGAAAACAAAAACGAGAAAAACTATTTACACGGGAGAGCTCCCAACAAGCAAAAGAAGAACAAGGAAATCTTTTTGGGTTTTCTTTTTAAATACTACAGCTAATTATACTAGAAAGAAAAATAAAAAAGAAGCAGGAAATCTTTTTGTATTTTCTCAAAGTTTTTTTAAACACACAAGAAGAAGGCGAGAAAATAAATCTAGCATGGATAATAAAATGAAAAAGTGTGGACAACGACAACTGGAATGAAATGTGTGAACATGAATGTAATGTCGGTGGAAATACGTACTCCCCTAAGCTTAGGCTTTTGGCATAACCTGGTAATCACCACTCGAAAAAGCCATGGGGCCCTATGTTGCAGTGCTGGGGGGCTGGTACCTGAGGGTCCCACTCCTGAGGCTCCGCCTGTGCCGCAGCCAGGTTGTTCCGGTAGGTGACAATGTCCTCAGGCATAATCCTGTATCCGCCCCTAGCAATAGGATCAAACAAAGCAGGTGCAGGCAACGGAATAATATCACGGGTGTCCTCACTAAAAACAAGGTTGTAAGGAAAATCATTAGTAGTGTTCTCGCCATCAATAAATTGGTGGTGTGCCATAGCCGAGCGATCTAAATAAACCTTGGGTAAAGGATAATCATACTGGCGTATCTAAATGTTAAAGTGACTCGCCAAGCGAGTAGCATAAATACCACCATGTATTTTACCCTTGGATCTGTTAATGTGGAGGCGACGTGCCACAATAGCTCCCAAGCTATAAGTGTCGTCGCCGTAAAGTGCATGACGTAAACCAACAAAGTAAGGCGCACTAAGTGCACCTACCTTCTCTCTAGCAAGCAAACACTTCGCAATGAATAGAGCAAAATAATGTACAGCCGGAAAGTGTAAGCTAGTGGCAGTGACAGCCGATACCCCTCTCTCATCCCCCACAGTCAGAGTGCGGTAAAAACCATCAAACTCTGCGGGCCTAGGCTCTACTAAATCCCTGTCAGAAGGGATCATGCATATGTCACAAAACTCAGTAAGTGGTATCTGATGTGGTTCAGCATATAAGTTAAACTGCACCTCGGGAGGATTATTCCTACTCAAGAAATGAAAACTTTGCACAAAGGAATTTGTGAGGAGATGACACTGTTCACATTCAGCTACGATGAAGTCGGTGAGGCCGGCATTAGCAGCATATTGTGCAAACTCTTGACAGATTCCGGCTCCCTCCATGAATGGGTTATGCGGCCACTTGCACGGCCATACCTCTGCCATTCTTCTGTAACACCCCAAAAATCGGGTTATCGATTTTTGTGCTGTTATTCCTTCCTAGCTTTTCCCTCCCGAATTTTTCCTCTGGAATCTGGGGAGTGACCAGGTGTATCCAGACAATTCTCAACTCTCCATGAATATTCCATGTTCTTGTGCTTGCCAACCTTCCATAAAAAAACTCCGAATCTCATTCAAACCCTAGTTCCAAAATATCGGAACTGGAAATCCTGCCTTTGTGTTTACAAAGGAGCTACCATTTTCCTTGCTCCATTAATCCTTCCAAAAGTTCCAGAGATCCTCCTTCACTCATAAATCCTAGATGTGTAAAAATATTGCCAAGCTATATGCAATATTTTTCATCTAAAATTAATTCCTTTTTCTGCCTTTCTGAGAAATTAAATCCAGGAAAATATTTATCCATCTCCAAAGTTCATAAAAACTTGTGGAGATATCTTTATGATTATATTGCACTCTCATAAAAATATTGGCCATAATTAAATAGGGGAAATTGCATTTTCCTATTTTAAGCCAATATTTCAATTTGGGGCCTTTCCAAAGGAACTACCATTTTGGTAGTTAGGAAAAATCCCAAATAAATTGTGGAGCTTGTTCTATCCATATATTCACCATTTCCATCAGGATCTCAAGTTTCACCAATTAAATTTTGAGCACAACATCACTTTGCAAATTCTGTCCAGATTTTTAGTTTGCAAAGGAAGTGCTCGATTCCTTGATCTCCTTGGGCTGAAATTTTGCAGGGTAGTACATATTGATATATTAATACTGTAAACCAAAAATCAGCTCAATCCATCCAACCAATTTTCTTCTACAATTTTCTTAAGTTTCTGTTCAGATTGCATCATTGTGAAGGAAGTACCCTCATAGATGATCAATTTGAGCTGAAACTTTTCCAGCTATCTCTAATGACCAAATAATCACTCTACACCAAAAATCATTCAAATCCATTTATCCATTTGACCCCTACTTCTTCATTTGCATTTCTGGTCAGATGGGTGCTTTGTGAAGTAAGTACCAGATAACCTTGCCCATTTGTGTTGAAACTTTGCCAAGTTAGTCACCTTAGTAGATGACTAAACCATGTCAGAGATACATCCAAGATGAGCACTGTGGTGGCCACTGCACATATCAAACACTTGGCTGCCAGCTAGTGCTTGACTTAGTTCCAGTCTCATCAGAGCCCCAATTTCTTGCTTGAGGGGTCAAGTTAACCCAGGGAAGGTCAAAGAAGACCCTAGACATGGTTTGGCATGGAGCGCAGCATGGCATCGCCATGGCCACGCAGTGACCATGGGCAGAACGTGCCAACCGCATGCCCTGTGCATTGGACGCGATGGGAGCGCGTCTCCAGCAGGTTCTAGCTCGTCCGGGCATGCCGACGAGCTGCCCACCACATTCTTGCGTCGTCTGGAACCTCCTCCCCTCGTCCCGAAGCTCGTGGCTGCCTCTGCCGACCTCGGTTCACCGTCAGAATGCCGCCACGGCGAGGAGCTCCGGAGTCTTCGGCCGTCGTCCCGTAGCTACTCCCCGCACCTATAAGTAGCAAGCCCCGAGCCCCTCCTGACGAGCAACAGCCCAGCCCCTCTCCCTCGAGCTCCAGGAGCTCCATCCCCATCCCTCGGCCGAAGCACAACCGCCGATCCCCTCAACCAATCTCGCCCGTGGCCCCCTCCCTCTCCCTCTTCGGTGCTCTCTGCCAACACTCAAGGTCCGCGGATCCGCCACCTTCCTCAAATCCGCCGGAGAAGCCCCGCCGGCGTGCCTCCCCTGAAGCGCTCCAGCCATGGCGCCCTAGGCCGCGGCCCCGGCACTGTGGTCTGCCCCGAGCGGCCCCGAGGACACCTGCGGGGGCGGCTTTGGGTGGCCGAGCCCCTCCGCCCGCCCGCCGGCCCTAGGGAGCGGCGAGGAGACAACCCCGACCGGCGGTCGAGCGCCCCGCTCCTCCTCTGGTTCCCTGTCGCGAGGAAGGCAGAAGAGAAGAGAGAGAAGGAGATAAGGCGGGGCCCACCCAAATAAGTCAACCCGGGCCCGCGCGTCAGTTTAAGTGGAGGCGCATTTCATAAAAGCGTTTTCGGTGTGCCGAAGACGTATTTCCAAAAAGGCGCTTTCACTTACTCAGCCGCCGGCCGAAACCACTATTTTGTGAATGTTTGCTAGTTAAGCGCTAAAATGAACACTATTCCGTCTGTTTCTGCGCTTAACGAACAAACGGCCGTTTCTTCGCGACCGTAACTCCGATTGAGGTAAAACCAACGCCCACGTCTTCAGTTCATCGAGCCCGTTCCTATGGCATCATTTTCATAATGTTTTCACACTATGAAAATGACCATTTTGCCCTTGCCCTTCGATCAGCCCCTTTGAGAGGGAAACCTTTTCCAGCAAATCTTTCCGGAGATTTCTCGCACTTCTTCCCGGCATATTCATCGACTCCAGGCAAGCCAACCTCTTACCATGAGCTCCAGACTTGCGTGATGACTTTGCTTGCACCCTATGTGTTCATCATAGTACATCTGAATCCCCTGTTAGTTTGCACTTCCATGCACCTGTGTCATGTCATCTGTATTATATGGTAGCATTACTTTTCATCTAATGTCATGACTTGTTTTCATGCCATGATCTATTTAATACCATTATCATGTTAGTACCATGACCTCATGCCATGTTTGTTAACATTGTTATAATTTGGCTATGTTGTTGCTAAGTGACTGTGACGGAGATGTTAAACTAAATTGATAAACTAAACTTGATTGGTTGATCAAGAGTCACCTGTCCGGGCTTATCCGTGCAACCACATTTGCCGGTATGGGACGGCCTTGACTTGGTCTGATCGCATGCTCTTTCACCGGTACTGCCCGACAGGGAGGGTTATGCGCACACGCTGCCCTGGCCTGGTAGGCGGCGATAACCCTGTGAGCCCAGTTGAGTTGTTTGGGTACCCGTCCCCGTTTGTGACAGTTTTGTTTGGCCACGATGGTGGCAGGTGTCAGGAGTGACACAGGGGCCACCCAGGGCAGGACTCCGGGGGAGGATGATTGCCGGTGGTATGATGGGAGAGTCACGGGTCAGGCAGGTTTCGTTGGAGCAATACTGGTCCACCCGAATGGGATCACGAGGTCAGGTGCTCCATAGTGTGGGTAAAGTGCGCAACCTCTGTAGAGTGAGAAATCTATTCGAATAGCCGCGTCCACGGAATTGGACAGCCCATCCAGACCTCACTAGGTGATCAACCGTAATGATGATAATAATGGCGAAAGATCCTGTCCTGCATAGATATCAGATGTTGTCAGGAATATGGTATGTTAGCCGTGGCATGGCTTTGGAAGAGATGGTCAGATGACCGAAAAACTTGGATTGAACTGAGATCACATTCAAATTGGATCATGAGAATGTTCGGGATATGGATTGTATACTTAATATGCTTTACTGTACTGTACTCTACTTCAGTAGTTATTTTGCTAGATAACCTTGTTAGGTCATGATGATCAATGCTGCTAGATGTTTAATCATGCCTGGTAATCTTGCCACGACATGATAATTAGTAATGCTAGATAGGTATGCTATGCCATGCTTGATTCATATTTTCCTCTTAATTCCATGCCATGTTTAGAATAAATTTTTGCATAGCATAGGGCTTGCTTTATTATCACCTTGTTTGGATGCTATGTATTTGGTTGTCTTGCGAGTACATTCAAAGTACTCACCTGGCCTTGCACGTGGCCAGTTGCAGGAGAAGATCCGTCGTGCTAGATTGTAACCCAGCCAGAGATGTCGTTGCCACTGAACCAAGACCTCCGCTGCCATTTAGTTAGCCTGGAAGCTATGTAATATTGTTGTGAGCAACAGTATTGTAATACTCCATCTCATATAATAAACCCATTTTGTGCCTGGAATTGCTGTATCATGTCTTTGGCGTGCGCCAGGTCTTATCCTGGGGCTGGCGTGCGTCGGCCCTCTATCGGGGTGCCACAAGACTTGGTATCAGAGCCAGGCTGGCTGTAGGTTACCCTAGCACCAAACCACCCCTATTTTTAACCGGTAGTGAGCCACTAGAGTTGACCCATCTCTGGCATCCGACACAGCCACTATTGATCAACAGGCGGCGCAGTCGGAATTGATGTGTCCCTACCCAGCTGTCCGCCCACCCAGCCATCCCGGATTAGACCGTGACCCTACCCCATTGTCGACCATGCCGGCGTATCTTCTACCCGGCACGAGAAGGATCCACGCCATGCTGGTGTATTCCAGCCCGACTGCCTATTTAAGTCCCTCTCACCTTTGAGCTGCAGCCCTCTCCATTCAGTAAGCCAGATCCCCGCAAGAGACCCAGACTGGTATCCCCAAACCAGTAGCCATGGCTAGTTCTTCCAGAAAACCCACTTTCCATAGCCGAATCTTGGCTGATGGATATCCCGGCTTTCCACCCCTCCTTTCGAGTATGCTCACTCAAGGCCTTGGCCGTAGTACTCCTCCGGTGTATCTGGTGTTCCAATCGGAACCTGTTCCCCACCTTTGCCGATTCTATGCGAAGGTGCTTATTAATCCAGGTCCAGCAGCGGATGGGAAGCCCACGAATTTTCGGGGCAAACCCATGCCCACCCCCGCATTGGCTGTTCAGATAGCTTCCGCGGAAGCCATCACCCGTCTTCGTTTTCAGTTTCCACAAGTAGCGGAGATGCAGGAGTTCCGCTATCTCCCTTCTTCGTCTGACGCAGGTTGCAAGTTCTCCAGCGCAGTTGGAGACGCTGACCCAGCAATAGCTCGCCTGGTTCAGTTCATTGCTGCCCAGGGACTACTGCTCACTAGCATTCTTAGAGAGTTCAACGCCATTGACCATGACACCACTCGGGTTGTTATGGAAGCATACCGTGCGGCCCGTCAAACTGCATCCCAGACTACCCGTTCCCTGCTACCAAACCCAGTGCCACCTTAGCGGCTATTACCACCCTCGCAATCCGTGAACCCATGTCTACCCAGCATCATCCACCCAAATTCCATTCAAGGAGCTAGCCGGCGTCTTCGTCGTCGGGACGTGTTCCGTCAGGTTCCGGCCGCAGCTCCAGCAGTTGTGCCCCAACCTATAGAGGTGTCCGACGATGAAGATGTAAGTTGGCTCAGCCTTCGTCCCCCAGGAGAGCCCCAGCAAGAGTAGGCCCATTTGTGGCTCTGGCAGTGAGTGTAGCCAGTTGAGGCCGCAAGTGTGTGTGTTGCGAAGATTGTTTCTTCGTCCTCGTCTAGGATTAGAACTCTGTAGTTCGGAGTGAGTTGTTGTTGTTAGCTGCTTAGTAAGGTTGTGCGTTGTTGTAATGCTAGTATTGTTTGTGCCTGTGTGCTGTTGTAATATTATGTATGCTTGTTTGCTCTGTGTGCCTCTCTGTTAAGCATAAATGTTTAACAGAGCTGGCAGTGGATTTTTTTTCACAAGATTTTAGTCAGTAGAGCACTTACACCTAATAACATTGGACTCGCCCAGAGTCCCTAATAAAATGCGAGCTGGTGTAGGTGTATGTATACCAGGAGTACATACACCCACTAGCATTAAAACACCTTAGTGTAATCTGCTCGATATGTTTCTTTCCTCTGTCTGTATTTTGTTGTGATGTGCATTCCGCATGTGCTTGCATATTAGTCTGAATTGATTGCATGTGTATCGTGTGAGCAATGTCTGCATGCCAAGTTCTTTCTCCTGAGTACAGCTGCCACAGTACTCGGGTAGAATGTAAAGCCGCCCATCCATACCCATCTATGCTTACTCCATTTGCCCGTTTTCCTGAACCCAGTGTTCTGGAAAACTAGCTCTATCCCATAATTTTTCCCCGGTCCCAAAATCTTTTTCCAGAACCCGGTTTCAATCTTGGAGAAATTCTGAGAAATTTTATTACAGCACATACCGTTACAACTCCTCCAGTCTAAGATTTAAACCCTGATTCTACCTCAACCCCCACACGTTGTGGATGTTGTTCAGCAAGGAGCAACCAGCATTGTGGCCTCCACACTGGTAGAGCTCCGCTGACCACACCGCACTAACCACAGACCCAGCGGCGCCCTTGTCACCATCTTGTGTGATGCTGACCGGCCACCCCCTTCGCCCCGCCGCAGCCCGCGCTTATTCCGCCGGCCTAAGACAGCGTAGATGATCACCAGCCACCGCTCGGTTAGCGGCATCCCGACGATCATCGAGGATCATCGCACACAGCAGCAGTGAGGAGCCAACCAATGCCGCCAGCAGACCCACCAAGAGGATGGTGATCAGCTCCGAACCCACGTCCGCCATTAACGCCTTGCCCTGCGCTCCTGCAACCAGAAGGAGAAGGAGAAGAGGAAGAAGAGGTGAGGTAGGATGTCAGGAGGAAGAAGAAGAAACTGCCGTCATTTTTTTATAGCCCAAGCCCGGTGTACGGTGAGCGAGGTCCAGGAGAACCGCGCGTCGCTCGATCACCGGCGTCTAGGAGGCGAATCCGCGAGCAGTGCCGACCGGCGCTGGCCCGCGATGGGAGTGTTCTCTACGTTGGTCCCGTGCATGCCACGCACTATCGCCGTAGGGTGCTTTATGCCCCAGGAGCTAGGCGTGCGCAGTGGCTAGTCGCACTCAGGACAGCGCGGGAGCAAGAGGAAGAGCCGTTGGCCGGAGAAAGAAGAAGGCTGCCAGTGGGCCCTAGGCCCGCCTGCCAGCGAGAGAGGCCATTGTTCATTGGGGTGCCCCGAGCATTTTTGGAAGAAGGAAATTTTGTTTTTTCTAAAAATGACAAGGCTACCTAGCGGTCCCTACCCGAGGAGTAAATCCCGCGATATCCGTATCTCGATCTGGGTGTACCAGTTTTCGATACTTTTAACTCGGTTGTTTTCAACCACAGGGTTAAAACACCACCCAGAGGTTTTTTCAGGAGGAGTAAGAGTTGTTTTGAGCTAACCCTAGGAATCTTGGGGACGAGATTCTCTTAAGGGGGGAAGGTTTGTAACACCCCAAAAATTGGGTTATCGATTTTTATGCTGTTATTCCTTCCTAGCTTTTCCCTCTGGAATCTAGGGAGTGACCAGGTGAATCCAGACAATTCTCAACTCTCCATGAATATTCCATGTTCTTGTGCTAGCCAACCTTCCATCAGAAAACTCCGAATCTCATTCAAACCCTAGTTCCATAATATCGGAACTGGAAATCCTGCCTTTGTGTTTACAAAGGAGCTACCATTTTCCTTGCTCCATTAATCCTTCCAAAATTTCCAGAGATCCTCCTTCACTCATAAATCCTAGATGTGTAAAAATATTGCCAAGTTATATGCAATATTTTTCATCTAAAATTAATTCCTTTTTCTGCCTTTCTGAGAAATTAAATCCAGGAAAATATTTATCCATCTCCAAAGTTCATAAAAACTTGTGGAGATATTCTTTATGATTATATTGCGCTCTCATAAAAATATTTGCCATAATTAAATAGGGGAAATTGCATTTTCCTATTTTAAGCCAATATTTCAATTTGGGGCCTTTCCAAAGGAACTACCATTTTGGTAGTTAGGAAAAATCCCAAATAAATTGTGGAGCTTGTTCTATCCATATATTCACCATTTCCATCAGGATCTCAAGTTCCACCAATTAAATTTTGATCACAACATCACTTTGCAAATTTTGTCCAGATTTTTAGTTTGCAAAGGAAGTGCTCGATTCCTTGATCTCCTTGGGCTGAAATTTTGCAGGGTAGTACATATTGATATATTAATACTGTAAACCAAAAATCAGCTCAATCCATCCAACCAATTTTCTTTTACAATTTTCTTAACTTTCTGTTCAGATTGCATCATTGTGAAGGAATTACCCTCATAGATGATCAATTTGAGCTGAAACTTTTCCAGCTATCTCTAATGACCAAATAATCACTCTACACCAAAAATCATTCAAATCCATTTATCCATTTGACCCCTACTTCTTCATTTGCATTTCTGGTCAGATGGGTGCTTTGTGAAGTAAGTACCAGATAACCTTGCCCATTTGTGCTGAAACTTTGCCAAGTCAGTCACCTTAGTAGATGACTAAACCATGCCAGAGATACATCCAAGATGAGCACTGTGGTGGCCATTGCACATATCAAACACTTGGCTGCCAGCTAGTGCTTGACTTAGTTCCAGTCTCATCAGAGCCCCAATTTCTTGCTTGAGGGGTCAAGTCAACCCAGGGAAGGTCAAAGAAGACCCTAGACATGGTTTGGCATGGAGCGCAGCGTGGCATCGCCGTGGCCACTCAGTGACCACGGGCAGAACGTGCCAACCGCATGCCCTGTGCATTGGACGCGACGGGAGCGCGTCTCCAGCAGGTTCTAGCTCGTCCGGGCATGCCGACGAGCTGCCCACCACATTCTTGCGTCGTCTGGAACCTCCTCCCCTCGTCCCGAAGCTCGTGGATGCCTCTGCCAACCTCGGTTCACCGTCAGAATGCCGCCATGGCGACGAGCTCCGGAGGCTTCGGCCGTCGTCCCGTAGCTGCTCCCCGCACCTATAAGTAGCAAGCCCCGAGCCCCTCCTGATGAGCAACAGCCCAGCCCCCTCTCCCTCGAGCTCTAGGAGCTCCATCCCCATCCCTCGGCCGAAGCACTGCCGCCGATCCCCTCGACCAATCTCGCCCGTGGCCCCCTCCCTCTCCCTTTCCGGTGCTCTCTGCCTACCCTGAAGGTCCACGGATCCGCCACCTCCCTCTAATCCGCCGGAGAAGCCCCGCCGGCATGCCTCCCCTGAAGCGCTCCGGCCATGGCGCCCTAGGCCGCGGTCCCGGCACTGTGGTCTGCCCCGAGGACACCTGCGGGCGCGGCGTTGGGTGGCCGAGCCCCTCCGCCTGCCGGCCGGCCCTAGGGAGCGGCGAGGAGACAACCCCGACCGGCGGCCGAGCGCCCCGCTCCTCCTCTGGTACCCTGTCGCGAGGAAGGCGGAAGAGAAGAGAGAGAAGGAGATAAGGCGGGGCCCACCCAAATAAGTCAACCCGGGCCCGCGCGTCAGTTTAAGTGGAGGCGCATTTCATAAAAGGCGTTTTCGGTTTGCCGAAGACGTATTTCCAAAAAGGCGCTTTCACTTACTCAGCCGCCGGCCGAAACCACTATTTTGTGAACGTTCGCTAGTTAAGCGCTAAAATGAACACTATTCCGTCTGTTTCTGCGCTTAATGAACGAACGGCCGTTTCTTCGCGACCGTAACTCCGATTGAGGTAAAACCAACGCCCACGTCTTCAGTTCATCGAGCCCGTTCCGATGGCATCATTTTCATAATGTTTTCACACTATGAAAATGACCATTTTGCCCTTGCCCTTCGATCAGCCCCTCTGAGAGGGAAACCTTTTCCGGCAAATCTTTCCGGAGATTTCTCGCACTTCTTCCAGGCATATTCATCGACTCGAGGCAAGCCAACCTCTTACCATGAGCTCCAGACTTGTGTGATGACTTTCCTTGCACCCTATGTGTTCATCATAGTACATCTGAATCCCTTGTTAGTCTGCACTTATATGCACCTGTGTCATGTCATTTGTATTAGATGGTAGCATTACTTTTCATCTAATGTCATGACTTGTTTTCATGCCATGATCTATTTAATACCATTATCATGTTAGTACCATGACCTCATGCCATGTTTGTTAACATTGTTATAATTTGGCTATGTTGTTGCTAAGTGACTGTGACGGAGATGTTAAACTAAATTGGTAAACTAAACTTGATTGGTTGATCAAGAGTCACCTGTCCGGGCTTATCCGTGCAACCACATCTGCCGATATGGGATGGCCTTGACTTGGTCTGATCACGTGCTCTTTCACCGGTACCGCCCGACAGGGAGGGTTATGCGCACGCGCTGCCCTGGTCCGGTAGGCGGCGATAACCCTATGAGCCCAGTTGAGTTGTTTGGGTACCCGTCCCCGTTTGGGACAGTTTTGTTTGGCCACGACGGTGGCAGGTGTTAGGAGTGACACAGGGGCCACCCAGGGCAGGACTTCGGGGGAGGATGATTGCCGGTGGTACGATGGGAGAGTCATGGGTCAGGCAGGTTTCGTTGGAGCAATACTGGTCCACCCGAATGGGATCACGAGGTCAGGTGCTCCATAGTGTGGGTAAAGTGCGCAACCTCTGCAGAGTGAGAAATCTATACGAATAGCCGCGTCCACGGAACTGGACAGCCCATCCAGACCTCACTAGGTGATCAACCGTAATGATGATAATAATGGCGCAAGATCCTGTCCTGCATAGATATCAGATGTTGTCAGGAATATGGTATGTTAGCCGTGGGATGGCTATGGAAGAGATGGTTAGATGACCGAAAAACTTGGATTGGACTGAGATCAGTTTCAGATTGGATCATGAGAATGTTCGGGATATGGATTGTATACTTAATATGCTTTACTTTACTGTACTCTACTTCAGTAGTTATTTTGCTAGATAACCTCGTTAGGTCATGATGATCAATGCTGCTAGAAGTTTAATCATGCCTAGTAATCTTGCCACGACATGATAATTAGTAATGCTAGATAGGTATGCTATGCCATGCTTGATTCATATTTTCCTGTTAATTCCATGCCATGTTTAGAATAAATTTTTGCATAGCATAGGGCTTGCTTTGTTATCTCCTTGTTTGGATGCTATGTATTTGGTTGTCTTGCGAGTACATTCAAAGTACTCACCTGGCCTTGCACGTGGCCAGTTGTAGGAGAAGATCCGTCGTGTTAGATCGTAACCCAGCCAGTCCTGTGAGTTGTGGAGCCCAGCCAGAGAAGTCGTTGCCACTAAACCAAGACCTCCGCTACCATTTAGTTAGCCTGGAAGCTATGTAATATTGTTGTGAGCAACAGTATTGTAATACTCCATCTCATATAATAAAGCCATTTTGTGCCTGGAATTGCTGTATCATGTCTTTGGCGTGCGCCAGGTCTTATCCTGGGGCTGGCGTGCGTCGGCCCTCTATCGGGGTGCCACATCTTCGGATGCGGAGATCACTGTCAGACACAAAGATCCTTCGAGGCTAGCTTGGCCATCCGGTGCAGCTCCATCGACTACTTCATTTGGTTGCTGAGGAGCCGAGGGTGTTCGGGTGCCTGGAACTGCGACCAGAAGAGCCGCCATTCCGAGTTCTCCTCCCGCGTCGCATAGTGCTCCGCCGCAGCAGCCGCACTCTTCGTAAGCTTGACGAAAATGCCTGTGGAGTGCCAGACTCACGTTAGCAAGGCATACCTGTTGCCTCCAAACACACTCTGCAGTAAGTACTTCTTACCATCTGCGATTTGCCCCACTTGGCGGAGCTCTTCCCGGACACCTCGCACTTTGGTCCTCACCTCCTGGAGCTCCTTCTTGACCTTGGACAGCTCGGAAGACCGCTCCTCCTATTCCTTCTCAAGGGCCTCAAACTTCTTGACGGCATCACTACAAGGAAAATGCTTATACATAGAAGTTTACCAGTAGCGCCTGTTTGGGCCCCCACGCTACTGGTATGTACCAGTGGCGCCTGGTACAAAACACGTTACTACTACTGAATAGCAGCAGCGTTGGTTAGCATGGGCCGTGCTGCTGTTACGTGGGCCGCAGGGCCAAAATGGTAGCCCACTTAGCTGTAGCATGGGCTGTGCACCGGCGCTACAGGTAGTGGGCCTAACAGTAGCGTCGGCCCGTACGCAGCACTACTACTACACCAAAAGAACCCCCCCCCCCCCCGCACCCTCATCTCACTTCGATCTCCTCCCCTCTGCCCAACGCCGCCGCGGTTAGGGTTCCTCCCCCAGCCACCGCGCGCTACCACCACCGCCGCCACAGGTAATGCTCATCCCCTCCGCTACTCCTCCCTCCTCTTGTTTCCCCCTCTCTCGCCGCTCACGCGCTCTCGCCGGCCGCCTCCCCACTCCCCCTGTTGCCCCACTATCCATGCCGCCGCCCCCACTCCGGCTGGCTCGGGCTATATCGAGCCCCAGAGTCTCGACGTGATCTTGCCGTGGTGCCGTGTCCGTTAACCCCCTTGGCAATCCTGGAGAGATTTTGGGAAGGGGTGGGCGGCGGATTTATGCCTTCTCTGAGTCGAACTCTCCAACGATCCGGGGTTTGGAGAGTGGCTGTCGATTTAATTTGTTTTGTTGATAGACGCATTAGTTTCTGCTACTGTCAAGTCAGTAAAAAAATCAGCATTTCTTTGGTAAAAAATGCAAGCCAAGTCAGTAATGAACAAGTAGTTTCTGCTACTGTCACTAGCTAATGCAATAATGTGATATTTTTGGCTAGATGAAGCCCTGCAAGCATGGGACATCTCCCTAATATCACCGCTAGGTAATTGCTGTCAACCAGTTACAGAACTTTTGTGCATGTACCATATCCTCTAGATCTGCCAAAATAAAATGTAATAAGGGATCCATTACATAACATTTGTTTGTTGACTGCACATCTCTAAGAATGCATTAGATCATTAATTTCTATTGGAAGTTTAGAGCTGTTAGGGTTTTGCTTTTGTTGATAAATGGCATGCCCTATTGGCTGTAACTAGTACTATGGTTTAGCTTGTACCATATCGTGTGGTGTGCATACTCACGAGATGGTAGCATGCTGGTTTTATTTGTGTATAGTAGTTCAATACCATTCTTTTTTGAAAGCTGGGAGTTGACCCTGTAAGGTCAACCAGTTTGTTAGTAACATGCTACTGACTTTTTTTTCTTTTCCATACGATCCAATTTGGGATCGGGTTCCACTATGAAAATATAACTGAAGAAGAACAAAAAATAGCACATGCTACTGTTTTTCTTTCCTGTGAAGTGGATCGTTCATCCTTGCTCATATTGCATTAGGAAAATGGCGCCACCACCACCACCATGTCGACTGTGCAAGTCAAGGTGCGCCAGCAGCCTTGCAACTGGCACGCTGTTCGACATCTACTTCCAGTCGAGTTTTCTTCATGCGGCGGTAACAAATTATATGAAACTTGTAACAACTATTTTGCTTTTAGTGTTATTGGCATTAATGCATTGTGTATATATCATTTTGCTTTTTTTACACAGATCGTCCCATGCAATGTGAGGTTGGAATTCAACAAGCTGACCGAAGACACTGTGACCTTTGAGGCTCCTGGGGGCCCCTACACTATGGAGGTCGAGAAAGGATGAAATATGTCGCAGATGGGAGGAGATGGATGGGTCCGTTTCATCGCCTACATGGGTATCACTGGTGGTGAGTTGATCAGCTTCTCCCTCAGAGCAGAAAGACCCAAGCTGGCCGTCATTTATGACAACACAAAGGAAGATGATGAAGATGATGTGGACCCACTTGATGAAGCCATCTATGCTCAAAGAATGAGGCTGAGCGAGGAGGAGGTGTGCAACCTATGGGACACAATTCCACCACATGCTGACTTTGTCGGGGTGCCATTCGTGACCCGCCTGACAAGTACCATGGTTGATCAGCATGTCATGGTATGTTATACTTACTGTAGTAATTTGATGATATGCTTTATTGTTATACTTACAAATGCAAATTATCCGATGATATGCTTAGTGAATCCGATGATATGCTTAGTGTAGAGTCCAATGATATGCTGTGGGGAAGCTAGCCAATGATATGCTTTAGTGTAGAGTCCGATTACATGCTTAATTAGTGTAGAGTCCAATGACATGCTTACTGTCTGATCGATGATATGCTTTAGTGTGTAGCTAGAGTCCAATGATATTTATGCTTACTGTAGAATCCGATCGATGATATGCTTTAGTGTAGCTAGAGTCAAATGATATATATGCTTAGTGTAGAATCCAAGGAACTATTAATAGTGTAGAATCCATAATTATTAGTAGAATTCATGCTTAGTAGAAATGTAGTACTGTGTCTTTTCATAGTGTAGAAACCTATACTTGGTAGAAATATATTTGCAAGAGTATGTGCGAGGCTACTTATTAATTGATATGTTTTTCTTGTTCAGAAATTGCCAAAGAGCCCATCTGTAAGTTGTGGTATCGAGCCTGATGAAGAAGGCTCTGTTGGAATACGTGCACGTTACCGTAAGAGGCTGCATCACCACCTGTGCGTACGGCGTGGACACGGACGGTCGCACACACTTAAGCTCGGTTGGGTGGAAGAGCTTCCTCGTTGGCAAGAATCTTCATGTTGGACAGGCCATCCTAATTACTATCAGGAACACCCACCGCCAAGGCTTGAGGATGATGATCGTCATTGATATCATCTAGAACTATATATGTGTGTGGCTGCTGAACCATATATATGCTACTGTATGACTACCTAGTAGACTGCTTATCAACTATTATTCGTTCGCCATATGAGATCTATCCATGCATGTTGACTATATATGAGTACCTATAATGTTTGTGAGATTGTGGTTATATTAAATCTGGTATTGTTGTTAATGATATTGTTATATGAGTACCTAGTATTTGTGAAATTCAGTTTATTGAAACCGGTACTGTTCTACAATATAGAAAACAGAAAAAATGATGAACGATACAGTAGCAACGCGGGGACAGGAAAAGTGCTACAGCAATAGTAGTAGCGCGTGACAGAAGAGCGCTACTGATACGGTTACTAGTAGTAGCGCTGGGTTAGACCGCGCTACTACTACCAGTTAGCTGTAGCGCCGTAGTAGTAGCGCGGCTACCCGCGCTACTGATAGCAATAAAACCCGCGCCACTACTAGGGTTTTCCCTAGTAGTGCATCCTTGAGCTCCACCTGCACCTCGGCTACTCAAGCCTCGTGCTTCTCACCATAAAGCTTGGCCTTCTCAAGCTCGGCCATAGCCTTCACGGCGGCCACTTTCTGTGTGGCCGCCTCGGCCTTGGACTTCTCCAAAGCCGCCTTCAATCCCTCTACCTCGGCGGCGGCGGCTGCAATATCCGCATAGGACATGATTAGCATACTGTCTGGAAAGTAAATATCCGGCAAAAAGCAATTACACATCTTAACAAGGGCTTACCTTCCGCCTCGTCAAGCCGCTTGTTGACAAGGTCAAGCTCTCCATCGGAGCGTTTGAGCTTCCGATCCATCTCCTCTAGCACCGCGGCATTAGCAACTGCGGCCACGGAAGATGCCTGAGACATCAAAAAAGTTCACACTACTTTAAATATTGGCCTCGAGAAATTGGATCCTCTGCAAGTTTCTTTGCACTTCTTACAGAGTCTCGGGGGCTGCTATACATACCACCTATTTAAGCAGTAGAACCAAGGGCTAAAACCACTTTACAGGAAAAGGGTATTACCTGACTTACCTCAAAGCCTGTTAGCAGGCCTTGGACAGCATCGTTCAGTCCAGATTGGACGGACCGAACACCCTGTAAAACCGCACCCATAAGGGTGCGGTGCCCGTCGACGATGACAGAGTTGTTCACCAACTCCTCCAGCACGTCCGGCCAGCCCGCCGCCGCCTGGTTGGAGGTGTTCGGCGCGGGCATCGGGCCCTCAACACCTCCCTCTTCGGAGGAAGGGACCGGCACCGTCGAGTGCCTTGGGGGCTCAGGTGCGGACGACTGAGGGAGTCCGGATGGTCCGTGTGACGCCCCCAGCTCAATCGTGCACTAACCATACACGCAAATGCACACGATCAAGCCTAAGGACTCACTTGAAGATATCACAACACAACTCTAAAACATAAATAAAATCATACAAGCTTTATATTACAAGCAAGGGCCTCGAGGGCTCGAATACATAGCTCGATGGCATACAAGCGTCAGCGGAAGCGTCAGATATCTGAGTTCAGATATAAAAGAAAGACAGAAATGACTTAAGAAGGCGGGACAAAAGAAAATACTACGATCGAAAGGCGTAGGCCTCCTGCCTAGGACCCTCCGAACCTACTCCTGGTCGACAGCCATCTCGTAGTAGAAGCCATCCTCGGGGTAGTAGTAGCGATCGTCGGCGGGGCAACTGTCTTAGGGCTCCGTCATCGGATCACGACAAACTGATAGGGGAAGAAAAGGAAAGCAAAGCAACCGTGAGTACTCTGAAGTACTCAGCAAGCAAGGATCTACACTACATATGCATCATTATCAAAGGGAGGCTGTATATGTGGACTGGGCTGCAGAAATGCCAGAATAGAGAGGTAAGCCTAGTCCTATCGAAGACTAGCATCTTCAGCATCTTCAAGCATCTTCGAGTGTCTTGCAGCATATAGAGGAGTATAGAGCAGCATAGTATAAAGTAGTAGTGGTAGTAGCAAGCAACAGTCTCGCCCAGAGATCCTTCCTCGTCTCCCTGCGAGAAAGCGATCCCGGAGCCACATATCCAGGTATCATCTCAATTCTAGCTGTACCGATCGGGATACAACTCCGAGTGTCCTTTACCGTAGGACCGGCTATCGATGGATGTGTTCTTCCCTGCAGGGGTGCACCAACTTACCCACCACGCACGATTAACTCCGGCCGGACACACTTTCCTGGGTCATGCCTGGCCTCGGCCAAACGATACACCGCAACCCTACCTACAGCTCAGCAGAGAGGTCCCCGCCGGTCTACCTCCTAAGTGCAAGGGGGTCTTGGGCCATCGCCCCTCGCCCTCCGGGTCGTTGTGTGCAGGGCGAACCAGGCTCCACCACTACCGGATGGTGCCGGCCCAGCCCGGCCACAATGCTGAACTGGACGTCTGACAGAGCTTTCGGCTGATGCTACGGTGCAGAACGCCCATACTATGCCCACGTGATGGTTAGTGCTATCCGACCAGAGGCCGGCTCAGATCATATATCCAAATCGTAGTGTCCTAGTGGCTTGCGGTAACGAGCAGAGACTCACGAAAGATGTGACCCCGTCGCCCCGTCTCGAGGACTTGCTGCAAGGGCTAAGAATGCCCGGCCGCGCCTCGTGGAATAACTCACGGGTAACTATCCATCATCCGCGGGTACCCCTCAGGGTCGACCCGCCTTCTCAAGTATCAGTATCAACAATAATGTAAGGCATCCGTGTGGTCACCGTATCAAGGGGAATCCGAGGCATCACCCTCGTTGGACTCCCACCTGATGTAACATCAAGATGGACGTAAGAGGCATCACCCTCGAGGTCCACACGTGAGGTGTTGCTCGACTTCGTCGTTATCGGGGGTGGTGTAGGAGGAATCACCCTCGCTTACCACGACCGATTAACTAACCTACAAGGTTATCATCAGAAGTGCTGACGAGGTATCACCCTCGGCACTCGATAGTAACCCAGTAGTGTCGAGCAACGAAGGGGAAGTGAGGTGCGGTGCCAGGGGTCTGATCTTCGATCCCGTTGGTCGGGTCTTCTGAAACTCCAGCGGGGCAGTCGGGATAAAGTGGGGGTCACTAGTGGGGCCCTACCCAAACTATACTAAGCAGTTTAGGATGAACAGTAAGGTATCAACAGCAGGTTACAATAATCAGGCTATGCAGCAGATATAGGATAACAATATCAGTAGCAAATTCTAATGCAAGCATGAGAAAATAGAATAGGCGATATCAGGATGATCAAAGGGGGGCTTGCCTGGTTGCTCGGCGGCAAAGGCAAGGTCGTCAGTAATGTAGCCAATCACCGGAGCTGCGTCGGCACCGGGCTCTATCAAGAGAGAAGAGGGGGAGGAAACAGTATAAATATAAAGCAAACAAGTGCTACACAATGTATGACATGACAATATGCAGCGTCGGGTGTGTCCTAACGTAAGGTTGCACGTCACCGAGGAAGGAGGAATCCATCCGGGAATGTTTTCCCGGTTCCGGACATTTGTCGGACAGATGACCGGAGGGGATCGGTTCCATGTTCGGATAGTTAGGGACGTGTGATGGACGAACGGACCGCGAATTCGGGTTCGTCTCGTCGTTCTGAGCAACTTTCATGTAGAAAGTTTTTCCATCCGAGCTACGGTTTATTTTCTATGAATTTCTAAAGATTTTGGCATTTTCTGGAATTATTTAATTTAACAGAAATTGAATTATGACGTCAGCAGTGACGTCAGCAAGTCAAACCGGCTGACCAGAGTCAAATATGACCGGTGGGTCCAGGGGGACCCACCTGTCATCCTCACAGTAGTTAACTAGGATTAAATTAATCTAATTACAGTTTAAATAGAGGTGGGGCCTACTAGACAGTGGGTGATTAGTAGTCTAATTAACTATTATTTAATTAAATGTTTATCTATTTTTTTAATGTTTAAACCACACGGGTCCCACATGTCAGCGACAGTGGCCCGCGCTGACCCAGTCAAAGGGGCCCGCGGGGCCCGCTGTCAGCCTCTCAAAGGCGGGGCCCAGCCGGGACAGGTCATCGCCGGCGCCGGAGAGCTCCGGTGAGCGCGTTCGCGACGGTCCTTCGCCGGAGAGCGTCGGGATTCCGCTACGATGGACCGTTTTGCGCGTTTCTTGTTGCGTTCGAACGGTTGCTCAACGCCGCGTAAATCTACGGTGTCGGAACGGACAGGGGAGGCCTAACGTGACGGCGGCGTCCACTTCGGCGGCGACAGAAACTCGGTCATGCTCGGGTTCGAGCATAGGGGCTCGCCCGAGCCAAACTGGTGCTTGCGAACGACGCGTGTGACCACCAGAAGCTCGGTGGTGCCACTAACGCGGCGTGAGGTGCGCTATAGCGATGGCTATGAGCCTGCCGGCGGCGCCGGAGCACGGCAATGGCGGCGCGTCGTCGGTAGCTGACTATGGGCGCGGAACGAAGCACGGACGGAGAGTAGAGGGGGTGTAGCTTACAGTGCAGGCACACGGAGGCCCTTCGGGGAACGGGAGCGCAGAGGGAAGTCGAATTTGGCGGCGGCGTCCACGGTGGCCGGAGATGGGGAACGAAGGCAGACGGCGGCTGCTCAGCTCCCCGGCCTCGCCTGAGATCACCAGAGGAAGAAGGAGACGTCGGCGAGTCCACCAGACTAGTCGGGAAAGCACACGGGCGCCGGTGGCCGCGAGGCTGATGGAGCAGCGGCGGTGAGCGCGCTCGGTCAGAGAGGATCTGCGAGGCGGGCGCGTTCGAGGGAAAGAGAGGGGAAAGAAGAAGTGGCGAGGGAGTCCAGGGGAGAGGGCTCGGGGCGCCCTTATCCCCTCGCCCACCTGCTCTGGTGCGGTGGCGAGCAGCGGGCGGTGGAGGCGCGGCGACCCTGGAGACGACGACACGGCGACGGGTGCAGGTAGACGAGGCCACTGCTGGGCCAGCTGGGCTCGGCCCAGTGGCCAGGTAAGTGGCTCCGGCCTCTTTTGACTTATTCCTTTTCTGTTTTATATTTCTCTTTATTTATTCTCTGTTTTCAATTAGTTAGGCCACTTTAGCCTTTTTGTAAAATATGAGGCTAGGCTCAAATAATAATGTGCAGTGTAAGCTCTCCCTAAAAATTAGTTTGGGTGAAATTGGATTTCATTTGAAAATGATATGATTTTAAATGTGTTGTATATTGCTGTTTTGTTGCTGTTTCATATGGTTTGAGTCTTGTATTTAATCCAAATATTATTGGTGATAATTTTATGAGTGCTTCTGGAATATTTGCAAAGTTTTGAACAATTTTCCCATAAGGTTTGATCAACTTCATATTTCACTTTGGAAATTGAGTTGATTTTCAGAGTTTAATTTGTATTGAATACTTAACCCATGTGACTTGGCACTGCAAATGGTCATGACTTGGCAAGATTAACAGAGTGTCACAGGGCTCATTACAAGGGGGTGTTACAGTCCGGACTCCCCTCCCGCATTCGCCAGAAGGGTCTCACCCTCCTGATCACTAGCGACCGAGGCGTCTGCCTCGGCCATGACAGCGTCGCCCTCCTGCCCTGTGTTCGGAGGGGGAGGGGTCTTTCGAGACAGCACTTCCCCGACCTCTTCGGGAATCAGGAGAGGTGCGGACCGCAACGTGGACCCGCTATCCGCCAGTTCAGCGGGCGGGGACGTCCCCTCTGAAGTCTACTCGGCAAGATGGCCGCGCAGTGGGCTGTGACGACACACGTTCAGCTTCCAGGAGTAAGGGATTGTTAAAAATAAAGCAACTAAAAATGCCAAAGTATGCACCTGGCAGCTGGGGGCTTGATCCTAGGTTCCTTCTTCGGAACCTTTTCGAACGCTTCAGACTCCTCGTCGGAGTCTGAGCTATCAGGAAGGATCACCTTAGGCCGACACTGCCTCTTCGGGGCCTGAGAGGGTTGTACCTCCTCGGTGTCTTCGGACGCCGCCCTCTTCTTGGAGTGCGAGGAGGCGCTTTCCTCCTCGTCCTCGTCTTCGTCCCCGTCCTGAGCAGACAGGGCTAGAGCACCTCTGGACCGGGTGTCCGGATGAGCTCTTCGGCGGAGGCCTTCCCTGGCCTCCGGCACATCCTTCTTCTTCTTGCCCTTCTTGTCGGGCGCCTTGTAAGGCACCACAACCAGCAGCTTTTCTAGCTAAGCCGATCGGGGCTTCTCGGGTAGCGGTGCCTCACTGCTGACCTTTTCGGCCTTTTTGAGCCAACCCTGCAAAAATCCGTAAAGCAAGGTTTAGAACAAACTATGCACAGTATGTTTATGTGAACACATGTCAAGGGAAAGAACAATCACCTCCGTCGGGGGGTCGCCGTGTCAAGGCCGATGTCCTTCTCCTCACCCGGCCACTCCTCTTAAGGCTTGAACAGCAGACCCCACGCCTTGTCATGGGTTGTGCCAAAGAGGAACTGCACGGTGGCCGGGTCTTCGGGCTTGTATGCCCACATTGGGTTGGCCCTTTGCTAGCAAGGGAGGAGCAAGCGCTTGAGCATTATCTAGACCACATTGGTCAGCTTGGCGCCGGTCTCCATCACGTTGACGACGCGCT
The DNA here is from genome assembly GCA_011799875.1 of Thinopyrum elongatum. Lineage (NCBI taxonomy): Eukaryota > Viridiplantae > Streptophyta > Magnoliopsida > Poales > Poaceae > Thinopyrum > Thinopyrum elongatum. Next base: position 416,232,496 of record CM022298.1, read on the forward strand.
TCTGCAGCAGCTTCACGTCCACAGTGGACCCCTAGTCCGGACTCATTGTAGTCCACGAGGCCAATCTCGCCGGGGGTCCGGATCTGAATTTGGGAGCTGCCGTCTAGGTAGCCTCCCTTGCTTTCGTGATGTAAAACCACTCTTTTTGCCACACCTTGACGGTGTCGATGAACCTACCCTCCGGCCACTGGACCCATGTCAGCTTGCTGATCATGGCCCCGCCGCAATCTGCCTGGGCACCGCCAACCACCTTGGGCTTGACGTTGAACACCTTTAGCCACAGGCCAAAGTGTGGCTGGACTCGAAGGAGGGCCTCGCAAACGATAATGAAGGCCGAGATGTGGAGGAGGGAGTTGGGGGCTAGATCATGGAAATCTAGCCCGTATAAGAACATCAATCCCCTCACGAAAGGGTGTAGGGGAAAGCAAAGCCCCTGGATGAAATGGGGGAGGAATACAACCCTCTCGCCCGGCTTGGGCATGGGGATGAGCTGGCCCTTTTCAGGGGCCCGATGGGCGATGTCAGCCGACAAGTAGCCGGCCCGCTTCAGCTCCAAGATGTCATTGTTGGTGACAACGGAGACATCCCATTTGCCGTTTGCACCGGATCCAGCCATGGCTGGGGAGGGCAGGATGGGATTCGTCGTGAAGCAGAAAGACAGGGCGTTGGAGATCTGGAGGATTGTGCAAGCTGCAGCGAAAGGTGGAAGAAGGCGTAGGATGCTAACTGTAGCAATCCCCCTCTTTATAGGCCACGGAAGAGCCAAGGGTTCCTCTTTTCACGTTGTGGGCTTCTCCACTTCCCGATACTCTCGCGACGTTATGCGCGGGTGGGGAATCAAGATCATTGATCATATCCCCTCAAAAATGTGGCACGATCTCTGCCTTAATGGGACGTGCCAATAGGGGGCGGCCTCGAGCCGCGCATCAAGAACAGTCAGGCCGCTCGGTACTATGACCGGTCACGACCCTTCATTAAAGAGGAAAAAGTTGTCAAATGAGGACACTATTCGCACTGGAACAGTTTTTTTGCCTTCGGAGCTAAGTAAAATGGACGCTTCAGAGTCCGAACACCACTTGACTCCGAGCACATATAGGGCATGATGGAGAACTCGCCTCGCAAGCCAAAGACCACGAGGTGTGTGGATGCCGGACTAAAGCCCTGGCGTTGGAGGCAAGTTCGGGGGCTACTGAGGGAGTCCTGGATTAAGGGGTCCTCGGGCTGCCGGCCTGTTATGTTTGGGCCAGATTGACGGGCTATTATGGGGCCCAAGCTGGAGTGCGGATCCATGACCGGATAGGGAATCTTCGGAGCCGTGGTGAGCCCTCCAAGCCAAGATTAGGCAGGATCTTCCTTTCTTTGTAACCGATCATGTATAACCCTAACCCTACCGGTGCCTATATAAACCGGAGGGTTTTAGTCTTTAGGGCTGGAGCTACATTCATCACCTCATTACCTTAGGGTTTAGCTCGCTTAATCTCGAGGAAAATCTACTCTGTAACCATACCATACATCAAATACAATCAAGCAGGACATAGGGTTTTACCTCTTCGAGAGGGCCTGAACCTGGGTAAATACCGTGTTCATCGTCCCTTGTTCCCCATCGATCCTAGATCCACAGCTCAGGACCCCCTACCCGAGATCAGCCGGTTTTGACACCGACACCCTCAACCCTTTATACGTCTCCAACGTATCTATAATTTTTGATTGTTCCATGCTATTAGATTATCAATTTTGGATGCTTTATATGCATTATTATGCTATTTTATATCATTTTTGGGACTAACTTATTAACCTAGTGCCCAGTGCCAGTTGCTGTTTTTTCTTTGTTTTTATCTTTACAGAAAAATCAATACCAAACGGAGTCCAAATTGAACAAAACTTTTTGACGATTTTTCTTGGACCACAAGACACCCTGGAAGCTTCGAGAGGAGGCCACAAGGACCACGAGGCGGCGATAAGCTTGGGGGCGCCCCTGGGGGGGGCGCCCCCAAGCTTGGGGCCCCCGTGGCACTTCCAACCCTAATTCTTCTTCTATAAATACCCAAATATTTCCTGAAGACCAGAGGACACACCAAAAATACTTTTTCGTGCCGCAAGTTTCTGTCTTCGTGAGATCCCATCTGGGGACCTTTTCCGGTACTCTGCCGAATGCAGATTCGATCACGGAGGGCTTCTACACCAACCTTGCCGCCCTACCGATGATGTGTGAGTAGTTTACCACAAACCTATGGGTCCATAGCTAGTAGCTAGATGGCTTCTTCTCTCTCTTTGATCTTTAATACAATGTTCTCCTCGATGTTCTTGGAGATCTATTCGATGTAATCTTTTTTTGCGGTGTGTTTGTTGAGATCCGATGAATTGTGGGTTTATGATCAAATTATCTATGAATATTCTTTGAGTCTTCTCTAAACTCTTTTATGCATGATTTGTATAACTTAGTATTTCTCCCCGACCTATTGATTTGGTTTCGCCAACTAGATTGATTTTTCCTACAATGGGAGAGGTTATTTGTAATGGGTTCAATCTTGCGGTGCTCAATCCCAATGACAGAAAGGGACATGACATGTATTTGTATTGTTGCCATTAAGGATAAAAAGATGGGGTTTGTTCATATTTATTGGATCTATCCCTCTACATCATGTCATCTTGCTTAAGGCGTTACTCCATTCTTGTTAACTTAATACTAGATGCATGCTGGATAGCGGTTGATGTGTGGAGTAATAGTAGTAGATGCAGACAGGAGTCAGTCTACTTGTCTCGGACGTGATGCCTATATACATGATCATTGCCTTAGATATCATCATAACTATTTACTTTTCTATCAGTTGCTCAAAAGTAATTTGTTAACCCACCGTATGCTTTCTTTCAAGAGAGAAGCCTCTAGTGAAAAATATGGCCCCCGGGTCTATCTTTTATCATATTATTTTTAGATCTACAAAATTAAAAACACAAAAATACCTTGCTGCAATTTATTTACTTTCATTTTATTTCGCACTTTTAGTTATCTTTTATATCCATCACTATCAGATCTCATCCTTTCAAGTAACCGTGAAGGGATTGACAACCCCTTTATCGCGGTGGGTGCAAGTATTTGTTTGTTTGTGCAAGTGCAATTATTGGAGACTTGTGTGTTCCTCCTACTGGATTTATACCTTGGTTTTCAACTAAGGGAAATACTTATCTCTACTTTGCTGCATCACCCATTCCTCTTCAAGGGAAAAACCAACACAAGCTCAAGAAGTAGCAGGAAGAATTTCTGGCGCCATTGCCAGGGAGGATCTACATCAAGCCTACCAAGTATCTATCATAAACTCTCATCTCTTGCATTTACATTATTTGTCATTTCCCTCTCGTTTTCCTCTCCCCCACTTCTAAAACAACGGAAACAAACAAAAATATTTGCCTTCTTTCTGTTTGCCTTTTTGTTTGCTTCTTGTTTGCTAGATTGCTTGCTTTGTCATGATGTCTCAAGAAAACACTAAGTTGTGTGATTTTTCCGGCACTAATAATAATGATTTTATAGTACTCTGATTGCTCCCGCCACTTGTGCGGAATCTTAGGAAATTAATGCCGCTTTGTTGAATCTTGTTATGAAAGAGCAATTTTCTGGTAGTCCTAATGAAGATGATGCATCCCATCTTAATACTTTCATTGAATTGTGTGATATGCAAAAGAAAAAATATGTGGATAATGATATTGTCAAATTGAAGCTATTTCCGTTCTCACTACGAGATCGTGCTAAAACTTGGTTTTCATCCTTGCCTAAAAATAGTATCAATTCATGGAATAAGTGTAAGGATGCTTTTATTTCCAAGTATTTTCCTCCCGCTAAGATCATCTCTCTTAGGAATGACATAATGAATTTAGGCAACTTGATCATGAACATGTTGCACAATCATGGGAGAGGATGAAGTTAATGATAAGAAATTAACCTACTAATGGTTTAAGTTTATGGATGATCATACAATTTTTTTATGCTGGATTGAATTTTGCATCTAGAAATCTTTTAGATTCCGCCGTGGGTGGTACTTTTATGGAAATCACATTAGGAGAAGCTACTAAACTCCTAGATAATATTATGGCAAATTACTCTCAATGGCATACCAAAAGATCTTCTACTAATAAAAAAGTGCATGCTATTGAAGAAATTAATACTTTGAGTGGAAAGATGGATAAACTTATGAAATTGATTGCTAGCAAGAGTGCTCCTATTGATCCTAATGATATGCATTTGTCTACTTTGATTGAGAGTAATAATGAATCTATGGATGTGAATTTTATTGGTAGGAACAATTTTGGTAATAACGCTTATAGAGGAAATTTTAATCCTAGGCCGTTTCCTAGTAATTCCTCTAATAATTATGGTAATTCCTACAACAATTCTTATGAAAATTATAATAAGATACCCTCTGATCTTGAGAATAATATTAAAGATTTTATTAACTCTCAAAATATTTTCAATGCCATGATAGAAGAAAACTTGCTTAAGTTTGATGATGTGGCTAGAAACGTTGATAGGATTTCTCATGAGATTGATTTCCTTAAGATTAGATCTATGCCACCCAAGATTGATATTAACCAGTCTCTGAAATCTATTCAAATTTCTATTAATGAAAGTAGGGAGAGAACCACTACAATGCGAGCTAAGAGAGAATGGCTAGAAAAAGCATGTTCTTCTAATTTTTGCGAGAATCATGATGAAGATATTAAAGTGATTGGTGTGACTCCTATTGAATCTTTGTTTGCTAATATAAAACTTGAAAAATAAGGGACTGGAGAGGAGTCAACTTTAGCTAGAAGGCGTCCCAATAATTTGGAGGGTGATGATCTTATTGAAAAAATTAATAAAAGTGGGTTTGGTGAGGTCAAAACTTTAACTAGTGATGTGCCCACTCTCTTGGTTTACAAGGAATTTAATTATGATAATTTTTCTTTGATTGAGTGTATTTCCTTGTTGCAATCCATGCTTAATTCATCTAATGCTTGTGATCAAAATAAGGCTTTTACTAAACATATCGTTGATGCTATGATGAATTCTTTTGAACAAAAAATTGAGTTGGAAGTTTCAATCCCTATAAAGTTTTAGGATGAATGAGAACCTACTATTAAAATTAAGATTAAAGATTACGAGTGCAATTTTTTATGTGATTTGGGTGCTACTGTTTCCACTATTCCAAAATCTTTATGTGATGTGCTAGGCTTCCATAAACTTGACGATTGTTCTTTAAATTTGCACTTAGCGGATTCCACTATGAAGAAACCTATGGGTAGAATTAATGATGTTGTTATTATTGCAAATAGGAATTATGTTCCCGTAGATTTCATTGTGCTTGATATTGATTGCAATCCTACATGCCACATAATTCTTGGTAGACCTTTCCTTAGAACGATTGGTGCAATTATTGATATGAAAGAAGGAAATGTCAGATTTCAATTTCCATTAAGGAAGGGCATGGAACACTTTCCAAGAAATAAAATTAAGTTACCATATGGATTGAATACAAAGATGACAATACCTAGATCTATGCAATATGTGTAGCTAGGGGCGTAAAACAATAGCGCTTGTTGGAAGGCAACCCAATATTTTTTTGTTTTTATTTTGTTTTTGAATAAATATGCTATTATAATTCTTTTATTATGGTGTTTTGGTGTTTTAATTAGTGTTTGTGCTAAGTAAAACCTTTGGCATGATTTGGAAGATTGTTGATTTGATTCTGTGAAAAAACAGAAACTTTTGCGTCCAGTAGCAGAATTGTTAAAATTTGCTGGAGCGTGATAAAATTCTGAATTTTTTACACAAGATCTATATACAAATTTCCTACGATATTCTAATGTTTCACAATTTTTGGAGTTACAGAAGTATGACCTTAATTTAGGTTTATACAAACAGTTCTGTTTTTGACAGATTTTGTTTTCATTGTGTTGTTCGCTTGTTTTGATGAATCTATGGGTTGTATAGGGGGTTATGAGCCATGGTGAAGTTAGAATATAGTAGATATAATGCAAATATAAAATTGGAATGATTTTACAATAGTACCTAAAAGTGGTGATTTGCTTTATTATACTAATGGATCTCACGAATTTTCTGTTGAGTTTTGTGTTGTCAAGTTTTCAAGTTTTGAGTGAAGTTTCGATGGGATAAGGAATAAGGAGTGGCAAGAGCCTAAGATTGTGGATGCCCATGGCACCCCAAGGTAATATTCAAGGACAAACAAGCGTCTATGCTTGGGGATGCCCCGGATGGCATCCCCTCTTTTCTCTACAATCCAAAGGTAAATTACTTGAGGCTATATTTTTATTCACTACATGATATGTGTTTTGCTTGGAGAGTCATGTATTATATGAGTTTTTTCTTTATTTGAATTTTAGTTTTCCACAATCATCCTTGCTAGACACATCTTTTTGAGAGGGACACACATTAATCGTGAATTTATTAGAATAGTCTTAATGCTTCACTTATATCTTTTAGAGCACGGCGGTGGTTATATTTTAAAGAAATTGATGAAATCTCATGCTTCACTTATATTATTTTAAGAGTCTTATAAATAGTATGGCAATTTGCTTGGGTTATGAATTTAGTCCTAATATGATGGGTATTCAAGAGGGATATAATAAAAACTTTCATGAAGATCATTGAATACATGAGAAGTTTGATTCTTTGCATTTGTTTTGAGATATAAAGATGGTGATATTAGAGTCATGCTAGTGAGTAATTGTGGTTTAGTAAGAATGTTGGTGTTAAGGTTTGTGATTCCCGAAGCATGCACGTATGGTCTCTCATTATGCTATGAAATTGGAGCATGATTTATTATTTATTGTCTTCCCTATGAGTGGCGGTCGGGGACGAGCGATGGTCTTTTCCTACCAATCTATACCCCTAGGGGCATGCGTAGTAGTACTTTGCTTCGAGGGCTAATAAACTCTTGCAATAAGTATGTGAGTTCTTTATGACTAATGTGAGTCCATGGATTATACGCACTCTTACCTTTCTGCATTTTGCTAACCTCTCCGGTACCGTGCATTGCCCCTTCTCACCTCAAGTTGTGGTGCAAACTTCGCCGGTGCATCCAAACCCCGTGATATGATCCGCTCTATCACACATAATAAGCCTCCTTATATCTTCCTCAAAACAGCCACCATACCTACCTATTATGGCATTTCCATAACCATTTTGAGATATATTGCCATGCAACATCCACCGTTCTGTTTTATTATGACACATATCATCATTGTAATATTGCTTTGCATGATCATATAGTTGACATAGTATTTGTGGCTCGGCCACCGTTCATATTTTTTATACATGTTACGCTAGATCATTGCACATCCCGGTACACCGCCGGAGGCATTCATATTCATATAGAGTGATATTTTTGTTCTAGTATTGATTTGTAATTCTTGAGTTGTAAGTAAATAAAAGTGTGATGATCATCATTATTAGAGCATTGTCCCATGTGAGGAAAGGATGATGGAGACTGTGATTCCCCCACAAGTCGGGATGAGACTCCGGACAAAAAAAAAGAGGCCCAATGATCCCAAGAAAAAAGAGAGGCCAAATTGCCCAACAAAAAAAGAGTAAAAATGAGAGAAAAAGAGAGAAGGGACAATGTTACTATCCTTATCCACACTTGTGCTTCAAAGTAGCACCATGTTCTTCATGATAGAGAGTCTCCTATTTTGTCACTTTCATGTATTACTAGTGGTAAATTTTCATTATAGAACTTGGCTTGTATATTTCAATGATGGGCTTCCATAATTGCCCGAGGTCTTCATGAGCAAGCAAGTTGGATGCACACCCACTTAGTTTTCTTTTGAGCTTTCATACACTTATAGCTCTAGTGCATCCGTTGCATGGCAATCCCTACTCCTTGCATTGATATCAATTGATGGGCATCTCCATAGCCCGTTGATTAGCCTCGTCAATGTGAGACTTTCTTCTTTTTTGTCTCCTCCACACAACCTTCAACATCATACTCTATTCCACCCATAGTGCTATATCCATGGCTCACGCTCATGTATTGTGAGAGAATTTAAAAAGCTGAAGCGTGTTAAAAGTATGAACCAATTGCTCGGCTTGTCATCGGGGTTGTGCATGATAAATACATTGTGTTAAGAAGATGGAGCATGACAAGACTATATGACTTTGTAGGTGAAAGGATCGAGAAGAGGGGTCTAGAAAGGGGGTCATTAGACCCTTAACAAATAAAAGTGGCAGTTTTTCCTTTCTTCCAGTTAAGTTTGAGTTTAACACATATTAAAGCATACACAATACATCTCAAGCAAGCATGACAAGAGTATAGGCAGCGGAAAGAGTAAAGAATGCAATTTGCAAGAATGTAAAGGGATGGGATTTGAGTGTGCAAATGCAATGGAGACGCGGAGAATTTTTGGCGTGGTTCCGATAGGTGGCGCTATCGTACGTCCATGTTGATGGAGACTTCAACCCACGAAGGGTAACGGTTACGCGAGTCCACGGAGGGCTCCACCCACAAAGGGTCCACGAAGAAGCAACCTTGTCTATCCCACCATGGCCATCGCCCACAAAGGACTTGCCTCACTCGGGTAGAACTTCACAAAGTAGGCGATCTCCTTGCCCTTACAAACTTCTTAGTTCAACTCCACATCATGTCGGAGGCTCCCAAGCGACACCTAACCAATCTAGGAGACACCACTCTCCAAAAGGTAATAGACGGTGTGTTGGTGATGAACTTCTTGCTCTTGTGCTTCAAATGATAGTCTCGCCAACACTCAACTCTCTCTCACAGATTTGGCTATGGTGGAAGAAGGATTTGAGTGGAAAGCAACTTGGGGAAGGCTAGAAATCAAGGTTCAAATGGTAGGAATGGAGTCTCTTGATCTCAACACATGAGTAGGTGGTTCTCTCTCAAAAAATGAATGGTAGAAGTGTAGGCACGTTCTGATGGCTCTTTCACAAATGGAGAAGGGGGTGGAGGGGTATATATAGCCTCCACACAAAATCCAACCGCTACACACTTTTGACTCATCTCGGTGGCACCGATTAGTTAAACTCGGTGGCACTGATCTGTTCAAAAATATGAACGTTAGGAATCTCGGTGGGACCGACTGGAACAACTCGGTGGGACCGATGTGCTAGGGCTTAGGGCAAACCTCGTCTCAGTGGAACCGATTGCATCAACTCGGTGAGACCGAAGTGAAGCAATAGGGCAATAGACAGTTGGCAAGCCATCTCGGTGAGATCGATTGCGATTCTCGGTGAGACCGAAATAATTATAACAAGTAACAGAGAGTTGGCAAGGCCATCTCGGTGAGACCAAGATCTGTATTGGTGTGACCGAATCATTAGGGTTTCTGGCAGTGGCTATGTGAAATGAACTCGGTGGCTCTGGATAGAAAGAATCGGTGGGGCAGAGTTTGGAATTTAGGGTCTGGACATATTTTGATAGGGAAAGTGGCTGAGGGTTTTGGAGCAATATCACTAAGCACTTTGAGCAAGTAGACCATTAAGAAAAGCCTCATCCCCTTTTAATAGTATTGGCTTTCCTATGGACTCAATGTGATCTTGGATCACTAAAATAGAAATGAAGAGTCTTGCACTTTTACCAATCTTTGTCCTTAGCATTTTGAAGGAGTTCCACATCCTCTTGTCCTTTCCACTCCACTTGTGGCACCCCGATAGAGGGCCGACGCACGCCAGCCCGAGGAAAAGACCTGGCACACGTCAAAGACATGATACAGCAATTCCAGGCACAAAAATGGCTTTATTATATGAAATGGAGTATTACAATATTGTTGCTTACAACAATATTACATGGCTCCAAGGCTAACTAAAATGGAAGCGGAGGTCTTGGTTCAGCGGCAACGACGTCTCTGGCTGGGCTCCACAACACACAGGACTGGCTGGGTTACGATCTAGCCTAACGGATCTTCTCCTGCAACTGGCCACGTGCAAGGCCAGGTGAGTACTTTGAATGTACTCGCAAGACAACCAAATACATAGCATCCAAACAAGCAGATGACAAAGCAAGCCCTATGTTATTATAAGGATTTATTCTAAACATGGCATGGAATTAACAAGAAAACATGAATCAAGCATGGCATAGCATGGATCGAGCATATCAACTACATAACATAGCATGGCAATGATCACATTAGGTGCTTAAAGTGCTTACTATTACCGAATACCAACTTACTCTCTTCTGGGTTGTCCCACAACCCTCGGAATACTCATGATCCACTGCGCACTTCCGAACATAAGACAAGTTCTTCCATCATTATTATCTTTGTTACGGTTGACCACCTAGTGAGGCCTAGACGGACTGTCCAATACCGTGGACGCGGCTATTCGAATAGACTTTTCACTCTGTAGAGGCTGCGCACTTTACCCACACCATGGGGCACCTGGCCTCGTGATCCCATTTGGGTGGACCAGTGTTGCTCCAACGAAACCAGCCTGACCCGTGACTCTCCCATCGTACCACCGGCAATCATCCTCCCCCGGAGTCATGCCCTGGGTAGCCCTTGTGTCACCTCGTGACACATGCCACCATCGTGGCCCAACTAAACTGTCCCAAACGGGGACTCCCGGGTTAAACAATCAACTGGGCTCACAGGGTTATCGCCGCCTACCTGATCAGGGTAGCACGCACGCATAACCCTCCCTGTCTGGAGGTATCGATGAAAGAGCACGGAGCCAGACCAAGTCAAGGCCGTCCCATACCGGCAAATATGGCTGCACGGATAAGCCCGGACAGGTGACTCTAGATCAACCGACTAAGTTTAGTTATGAATTCAATTTAACATCTCCATCATCGCACCATTACATCGACGATTATAAGCGGGAACAATCTCTTAACAACAACATAGCAAAATCATAACAATGTTGACAAACATGGCATGAGATCAAATCATGGTACTAACATGATAATGGTATTCAAAATATTGTTACTAGCATGGGAGAACATGGCATGGAAGTAATTCATGATATCATGTGGTAAATAACACTAGCATCAGGCACATATAAAATAATAGGGCTATGGTAGTGCAAACTAACAAATGATCCGGAACATACTGCAATACATACACAGGGTGCAAGAAAAGTCATCACGCAAGTCCGGAGTTCATGATAAGATGTTGGCTTGCCTCGGGGAATATGCCGGGTGGAAGTGCGAGAAAACTCCGGAAAGATTTGCCGAAAAAGTTTCCCTCTCGGAGGGGCTGATCGAAGGGCAAGGGAAAAATGGTCATTTTCACAATGCAAAAACATTATGAAAATGATGCCATTGAAACGGGCTCAAAGATCTGAAGATGTGGGCGCTGGTTTTACCTCAATCGGAGTTACGGTCGCGGAGATACGCCCGTTCATTCGTTAAGTGGTCAAACAAACAGAAACTGTTTGTTTTGACCTTTAACGGGTGAACGTTCATTAAATAGCAGGTTCGGCCGCCAGCTGGAAAGACGAAAGCGCATTTTCCGGCGTACACTTTCGATAACAGAAAACGTATTTTGGAAAATACGTGCCCACTTAATCCAGTCAGCGGGCCCGCCACGTCAGTGCTGAGGGGATGACAAGCGGGGCCCATGGCATCTTCTCTCTCTCCTCCCAGTCTTCTTCTCCACCACGACAGAGGCAGCAGGGGCGGGCTCGGCCGCCGACCTGGCCGTCGCCTCGCCGCTCGAGGGGACCGGCCGGCGAGCTCACTGGCTTCGCTAGTCCACGCCGCTCCCGTCGCTGGCCTCAGGGCCGGCTGGGGCTGCCCACAGCGCCTGCATCAGAGAGGACCGCGGCGGCCGCCTACTGAGGAGAGGAGAGACCGCGCCAGTAGGGCTCCCTTGCCAGAGCTCGGGATGGTGGCGACGCGCGAACCTCCGGGGGGTCTCAAGGGCGCAGGAATAGGGGAGGCTGGGGAGCCGAGGAGAGGGAGGGGGAAGGCCACGGGGCTGGAATCGGGAGGGGGCTGGGCGGAGGCAGAGCTCCTGCCATTGGCAGCAGGGGAGAGCTCGGGGAGCTCGGTGAAGAGGGGGTTAGGGCTTCTGGTGAGGAGAGGGGCTCGGGGACGCGCTTATATAGCTACGGGGAGGGCTACACGACGACGGTCAGAGCTTCCAGAGCTCGGCAAGGTGGCGGCGTTCGAGCGGGGAATCGACGTCGGCAGAGGCAGCCATCTACTAGGGGACGAGGGGGAAAGCTTCCAGACGAGCCACGCGTGTGGTGGGGAGCTTGTCGGCGCTACCGGACGAGCTGGAACCTGCTAGAGGCGTGCTCCCGACGCGTACGGAGCACAGGGCGCGGGTTTGGCGTGCTCTGCACATGGTCACCACGTGGCCACGGCATTGCCACGCCACACGCGAGGCCAAACCATGTCTGGAGTGTTCTCCCTTCCCTGGATCAATGTATGCAGCTGGAGGGCACGGGAGAGTTCTGAGGTGACTGAACCAAGGTCAAACAACAGCTGGCAGCCAAGTGTTTGATAAGTGTTGTGACCACCACAGTCCTCCTCTTGGCCTGACCTTGGGCAGGGGTTAACCATCTACTAAGGTGACCAACTTGGCAAAGATTCAGCACAAATGGATAGGTCTAGCTAGCACTTCCTTCACAACCTTGCAGATTGGACAGAAACCAAAATAGGATGGTTCTGAGGGATTGGCTAGCTTGCCTGAGCTGAATTTTGGAGGGCAGCAATGATATGAGCATAAGAGATAGCTGGAAAAGTTTCAGCTCATTTTGATCATGTATGAGGGTACTTCCTTCACAATGATGCAATCTGAACTGAACTCCAAATAAATTACTGAGGGAGTTTGGCACAATGGAATGGGCTGGTTTTTGGTGGCCAAGGGTAATATATCATAATGAATCACCCTGCAAAATTTCAGCCCAATTGGATCAAGGAATCAAGCACTTCCTTTACATACAGGAAATCTAGATAGAATTTGCAAAGGGATGTTGCGCTCAAGTTTTGAATTGTGGAACTTGAGATTTTGATGGAAATGGTGAATATATGGATTGGGAAAGCTCCATAAATTATTTGGGATTCTTCCTAGCTACCAAAATGGTAGTTCCTTTGGAAAGGCCCCAAATTGAAATATTGTCTTTAAATAGGAAAATGCAATTTCCCTTATTTAATTATGGCCAATATTTTTATGAGAGCTCAATATGATCACAAGGAATATCTACACAAGTTTTCATGAACTTTGGAGATGGATAGACATTTTCCTGGATTTAATTCCTCAGAAAGGCAGAAAAAGGAATTAATTCTAGATGAGAAATATTGCATATGACTTGGCAATATTTTTGCACATCCAGGGTTTATAACTGAGGGAGAATCTCTGGAAATTTTGGGAGGATTAACAGAGAATGGAAAATGATAGCTCATTTGTAAACACAAAGGCAGGATTTCCAGTTCCAATATTTTGGAACCAGGGTTTGAACGAGATTCGGGATTTACTGGCAGGAGCCTGACTGGCACAAGAGCATGGGAAAGGCACTGCGAGGTTGAGGATTGTCTGGATTCACCTGGTCATTCACCAGATTCCAGAGGAAAAATTTGGGAGAGAAAAGCTAGGAAGGAATAACAGCACAAAAATCGATAACCCGGTTTTTTTGGGGTGTTACACCAATGTTGGACTTATCTGAAATGTACTTGATAAAACTATTAGTCCAACAACCAATACGTTGACATTAATTACCAAAATCACCCAGGGAGCACTTGTGCTTTCAATCTCCCCCTTTTTTTCTAATTGATGACAAGATACATCAAAGCTTTAAGTAAATAATATGAAGAGTAGTAAGCAAAGCTTTGGAAGAACATGCAACATGCATAAGCTCCCTCTATATGTGTGCAATCATGTAATGATAGAATTGAACAACATGTGAATGCACATCATGACAGAGGAAGTAATGAGTTACATGTATCATGGCTTTATGCATCAGAGCAAAGAATTAAGTGAGATGTACCTTCATGTTTATGAATCCCTCTTGCAAACAATATGTACAGAAGCAAGAGATCGTCATACACATGAGTGTGATGCATATACTTATCTTGTGGTTCTTGAGTTGACTCTTGAAGAAGCAATCTTGAGAAAACAGGTTAAATAACACAAGAAAACTCCAAACAAGAAAGATTCCAAGATGCACAAATAAAATACCAAGACTGGGATGACATGTAATAGGTGAGTACCACAGAGTGAGTACTTCATTCAGATATAGACATGTCCCCAAGAACTTAAAGATTTGCAATAAATTCTAAGGATCTTTATCCCCTTAAACATGGACTCTTTCTCCCCCTGAATCTAGCATTGGATAATGGGAGAAGGTAGGGTGAGATAAAATCAGAGCAGAGATAAACAAATCAATTAGAGCAGAAATGGATAAGATCCAAAAATATCTCAAAACAAATACTAACATGTCTTTCCCCTCTTAAAGACATGTGGCTTCTCTCCTCTTATGACATTGCATCTCTCTTCCTTTCTTAGAGTAGTTTTGTAAGAGTAAGCTTTGATGTGCTCTCTCTCCCCCCTTTGACATCAATTTCCAAGAAGGGTAGTTTTCATGGATATGAGTCAAGTGAGTATGATCCTTGAGAGACACAAGCAAGCATAATGTAGCTCAAGATGCAGATAGAGGAAAAGAATCATTGAGTGGAGCTGAAGAAAATAGGCAATATAAGATGGCAAAAAAAGTTTTCTCAGTAGTGAAATATGTGGCGCCGATCTGTTTCAATCGGTGACTCTAAGATAGCAGAGCCACTGAGGGTGCTCATCGGTGAGACCGAGTTAGTCCATGTCGGTAGAACCGATGAACTGTGTACAAGTAAACCTTGTGCCTCGGTCTGGCCAATTGGCTTGGATCGGTGGAACCGAGTTCAACGTACAGGAATTTTTTTGTCAACTCAGCTCACTTGCAAATGATATCTCACAAAGATTTTCAAGGAATTTTCATAAGGATTTGCAATGAATTAAAATTTTGATTTAAAGACAAACAAAATAGAAATCAAAAGAGATCTAGATAAAGTTTTTTTTTATTTAGAAGGGAAACACAAGAAGAAATGCAAATGAGAATGCAATGTACAAAAAGAACATTAGAGAACTTCATCTAGAGGTGGTCGGCGACAAAGTCACCTATGTTAGAATATATTGACTTAGGAGTCAAGTGAGATCACTTGATCATATGTCATACTCATTGTTAAGCTCAAAATGGGGTTGCCATTTTTCATTTAAGCGTCTTGATGTATTCACATCTTGTTGAGTTGCTTTAACTCATGACTTGGAGTAAAGCTCCTCTAAGATGGAATGACATACCTTGGGTTGTGGTGTTGATCTTGATCATGTAGTTGAACTTATGTTGGATGCTCAAGGTTGATGTAGTCCATCAAGAGTTGGGAGCACCCTTTGGAGTTGAAGCTCATCTTCCTACATGGGTTAGTCTTGCAAGGAATAGCACTTGTGTATCCAAATTTACAAGAGTGAATTTCATAATATAGATATTGTCAAAGGATATGTTGTATAAGTTCATGCTTCCTTGATTTCAACAACCAAAGCATAGATACTTGGTGATGTAGAGATTCCTCAAGATGTGAGTGATTTGCAGTCTCATAGATTGAGGCTCATCCAAGAACCTACAAGGGTTAGATAACATACAACGGTGCAAATATATCCAAGATAAATGGTCATCATCATAAGAGAAACATCAAGGATTAGTCACATAGGCTCATGCCTTGCATGTATCCAAATGGAATCTCTATTCCAAGTTTGAGGCATCAATGATATTCAATTCACCTCTCAATCGACAAAATATCTTTTCATCAAGTGGTTTAGTGAAGATATCCGCCAATTGCTTTTCGGTACAAACATGCTTAAGATTGATATCTCCTTTAGCAACATGATCACAGATGAAATGATGACGAACTTCAATATGCTTAGTTCGACAATGTTGCACGGGATTGTGAGCAATCTTAATAGCACTCTCATTATCACAAATAAATGGAACATGTTTCACATGTATCCCATAATCTCTAGGAGTTTGGGTCATCCAAAGTAATTGAGCACAACATGATCCGGCGGCAATGTATTCCGCTTCAGCGGTGGATAATGATACCGAATTTTGTTTCTTGGAGGACCAAGAGACAAGGGATCTACCTAGAAATCGACATGTACCTGAAGTGGACTTTCTATCAACCTTGTCACCGACATAGTCCGAGTCAGAATAGCCAACAAGATCAAAAGATCACCTCTTAGGGTACCAAATGCCAAAATTTGGTGTATGAATTAAATATCTCACTATCCTTTTCACGGCCTTAAGATGACATTCTTTAGGAGCCGCTTGATAACGTGCACACATGCACACACTTAGCATAATATCGGGGCAGGAGGCACAAAGATACAATAATGAACCAATCATAGATCAGTAAACCTTTTGGTCAACCGGGTTGCCATCCTTCGCCAAGTCAAGATGTCCACTAGTAGGCATGGGTGTTTTCATACCTTTGCTTTCTTGCATGTTGAACTTCTTGAAAAGATCCTTGGTATAATTTGCTTGTGAGACAAATGTACCTTCCTTAGTTTGCTTGATTTGCAAACCAAGAAAAAAACTGAGTTCACTCATCATAGACATCTCAAACTTCTCCGACATTAACCTTCAAACTTTTCACTAAAATGAGGGTTAGTAGAACCAAATATGACATCATCCACATAAATTTGGCACACAAATAATTCTCCATTAACCCTTTTAGCAAAAAGAGTAGAATCAATTTTCCCAATTTTAAAGCCTTTTTCAATAAGAAACTTAGTCAAGCATTTATACCAAGCTCTAGGGGCTTGTTTAAGACCATAAAGAGCTTTGTGAAGTTTGTAGACATGATTAGGTTTCTTGGGATTGACAAAGCCGGGAGGTTGTTTAACATAAACTTCCTCCTCAATTTCACCGTTTAGAAAAGCACTTTTAATGTCCATTCGGTATAAAGCGATATCATGATGATTGTCATAAGCAAGTAAAATGCGAATGGACTCAAGTCTAGCAACGGGGGCATATGTCTCACCACAGTCCATACCTTCAACTTGAGTGTAGCCTTGATCGACGTGACGGGCCTTGTTGCGTACAACTTGTCCATCCTCATCTTGCTTAATCCGAAACACCCATTTGGTTCCAATGACATTTTGATCATTGTTGGGCTTTTCAACCAATGCCCATACTTGATTCCTCTCGAAGTTGTGTAGCTCTTCGTGCATAGCATTTATCCAATCCGGATCCTCAAGGGCTTCTTCTACCTTCATAGGTTCAACACTAGAAATGAATGAGTAGTGTTCACAAAAGTTAGCCAAACGAGTTTTAGAGCAAGTGATTCTCCCGGTTTGGATGTCATAGAAGATTTGTTCGACGGGATGATTTCTTGAGACTCTTGCTCTAACTCGTGAGAGCTTTTGCTTGGGTTGTGGTGGAACATCCTCATCATCATCATCTTCTTCTTCATTGTTGGTGGCGTTGTCGTTCGCTTGTGGAGGTGGAGAAGGAGGTCGAGGTGGTTCATCTTGTTGTACTTCCTCATTTCCTTCGTCTTGACGTATTCCACTTGTGGATGCCTCCAAGTCAACTTGTGGTTCACCTTGATGTTAAGTTGAGCCTTCCACTTGAATTGACGAAGTACTCTCCTTCACCTCCATTGGCTGAATTTTGCAAATAGACAAATCTTGAATTGCTTCCAAGGGATCTTTGTCTCCTACATAAATTGGAAATTGCTCTACTTGCGAGCCGCTAGATTCATCAAACTTCACATCTATCGTCTCTTCAACCTCTCGGGTGAAATTGTTGTAGACACGGTAAGTGTGAGAGTTTGAGCCATAACCGAGTAGGAAACCTTCATGAGATTTAGGGGCAAATTTTGAATGATGATGCTTATCAAGAATGTAGCACTTTGAGCCAAATACTCGAAAGTATCCAACTTGGGGTTTGTTACCGGTGAGTAGCTCATAAGCCGTTTTACCGAGAAGCTTGTGAAGATATAGTCGATTTGTAGCATGACAAGCTATCTCAACCGCATCCGCCCAAAAGTGTCTTGGCATTTTATATTCATCAAGCATCTTTCTCGCCATCTCGATACGTGTCCGGTTCTTCCTCTCAACAACTCCATTTTGTTGAGGTGTGTACGTAGCCGAGAACTCATGTGAAATCCCTTCTTCATCAATAAAGTTGTCCACATTTGCGTTCTTGAACTTTGTTCCATTATCATTTCGAAGCTTCTTGATCTTCATTTCAAATTGGTTTTGGTCCTTCTTGACGAAGTTCTTGAAGATCTTTTGGACCTGCGATTTGTCATCAAGAAAGAACACCCACGTAAATCTTGAAAAATCCTTAACAATGACCAAACCGAAAGAGTTACCACCAAGTCTCTTATAAGCATTGGGACCAAAGAGATCCATGTGTAGTAGCTCAAGTGGTCTTCTCGTGGTCATGATGTTCTTCACAGGATGACTTCCTCCAACTTGTTTTCCTGCTTGACAGGCACTACAAAGTCTATCCTTGTCAAATATAAGATCTTTAACACCAAGGATATGGTCACCTTTAATAAGCTTATCAAGATTTCTCATGCCCACATGACCTAACCTTCTATGCCATAACCATCCTTTAGAAGATTTTGCCATTAAGCAAGTACGAGGTTGGGCTCTTTTAGTGAAATCAACAATGTATAGATCACCTCTACGAATGCCGGTAAAGACCATATTATGATTATCTCTATGAAACACTTGGCAATCTACTTTGGTAAATAGAACATTGAAACCAAAGTCGGCTAGTCTAGATACGGAAAGAAGATTGTAACCAAGAGATTCGACGAGCATGACATTTTGAATGGAGCTATCATTGGATATGGCCATATTACCAAGGCCAAGTACCTTACCCTTGGAGTTGTCTCCAAAAGTGACATACTTGCGTGGACCATCATTTTTGGCAAGCTCGTGGAACATATCTTTATCTCCGGTCATGTGATCGGTACATCCACTATCGAGAATCCACTCTTTTCCTCTGGCCATGTAGCCACAAAAGTTGGCCATGAGACTAAGATTTCTCATAGTCTCCTCATAGTCAATATCACTTTCTTCGTCTTCCTCATAATAGCCATGCTCAATGTCATCATCATCATGTGTGTGATCATCACCTAGAGCAAGTGATTCATTAGATTTATGATCATGACAATGTTCAAGTTTATGAATTCTAATTGTCTATGAGATGATGCTACCAATGATTCCAACATCACCCTTAGCACGCATAAGATCACGGAGCTCAAATAGACATTCATCAAACTTGGGATCACTAGGCTACATTTTATGGAAAGCAATGGATTTATGAAGAATCTCATCTAGATTTTTCAAGGAATGATTTGGAAAGCGTTCCTCAAGATAATTCAATATAGTACATGCGCATTCAAAGGTTGGCAAGCAAACAAGCAAGTTTCTAGACAATCCTCTAATGATAAGATCAATAGTCCTAAGATTGCGAACCATGTCAAGATACTCATCGGGGGTAGGATGCAAAGGATCAATAGGATGCACATAAGGGCTAAGAATATACCTGTTCAAATTATATTCATTGAAAATCTCAAGCATCTCATTTTTCCATGAACCATAAGACTCCACATCAAGAACAGGCACTCTATGTCTAATACTCCCGAACATAGACTCATCCATCTTCCTCCAATGGTGATTAAACCAAAGCAATGGAGACCAAAGCTCTGATACCAATTGAAAGGATTGAGAAGAGGGGTCTAGAGGGGGGTGATTAGACCCTTAACAAGTAAAAGTGGCAGTTTTTACTTTCTTCAAGTTAAGGTTGAGTTTAACACATATTAAAGCACACACAATACATCTCAAGCAAGCATGACAAGAGTATAGGCAGCGGAAAGAGTAAAGCATGCAATTTGCAAGAATGTAAAGGGATGGGATTGGAGTGTGCAAATGCAACGGAGACGCGGAGAATTTTTGGCATGGTTCCGATAGGTGGTGCTATCGTACGTCCACGTTGATGGAGACTAAGCAACTTTGTCTATCCCACCATGGCCATCACCCACGAAGGACTTTCCTCACTCGGGTAGATCTTCACGAAGTAGGCGATCTCCTTGCCCTTACAAACTTCTTGGTTAAACTCCACATCATGTCAGAGGCTCCCAAGCGACACCTAACCAATCTAGGAGACACCACTCTCCAAAAGGTAATAGACAGTGTGTTGATGATGAACTCCATGCTCTTGTGCTTCAAATGATAGTCTTGCCAACATTCAACTCTCGCTCACAGATTTGGCTATGGTCGAAGAAGGATTTGAGTGGTAAGCAACTTGGGGAAGGCTAGAAATCAAGGTTAGGAATGGAATGTCTTGATCTCAACACATGAGTAGGTGGTTCTCTCTCAGAAAATGAATGGTGTAAGTGTAGGCATGTTCTGATGGCTCTCTCACAAATGGAGAAGGGGGCGGAGGGGTATATATAGCCTCCACACAAAATCCAACCGTTACACACTTTTGACTCATCTCGGTGGCACCGACCTGTTCAAAAATATGAACGTTAGGTATTTCGGTGGGACCGACTGGAACAAAACGGTGGGACCGATGTGATAGGGCTTAGGGCAAACCTTGTCTTGGTGGCACCGATTGCATCAACTCAGTGAGACCGAAGTGAAGCAATAAAGCAACAGAGAGTTGGCAAGCCATCTCGGTGAGACCGATTGCAATTCTCGGCGAGACCGAAATAATTGCAACAAGTAACGGAGAGTTGGCAAAGCCATCTCGGTGAGATCGAGATCCGTATCGGTGTGAACGAATCGTTAGGGTTTCTGGCAGTGGCTATGTCAAATGAACTCGGTGGCTCCTGATAGAAAGAATCGGTGGGGCCGAGTTTGGACATATCTGGATAGGGAAAGTGACTGAGGGTATTGGAGCAATATCACTAAGCACTTTGAGCAAGTAGACCATTAAGCAACATCTCATCCCCTTTTAATAGTATTGGCTTTCCTATGGACTCAATGTGATCTGGATCACTAAAATAGAAATGAAGAGTCTTAAGCTTTTGCCAATCTTTGTCCGTAGCATTTTGACGGAGTTCCACATCCTCTTGTCCTTTCCACTCCACCGTTGGACTTATCTGAAATGTAATTGATAAACTATTAGTCCAACAACCAATATGTTGACATTAATTACCAAAATCACCCAGGGAGCACTTGTGCTTTCAGTAGGGATAACTTTCTTTAGCCATGATATTTTGAAAAGACATGATTGCTTTTTAGTATGCTTGAAGTATTATTGTTTTTATGTCAATATTAAACTTTTGTTTTGAATCTTATGTATCTGAATATTCATACCACATAAAGAAAGATTACATGATAAACATGTTAGGTAGCATTCCACATCAAAAATTCTGTTTTTATCATTTAGCTACTCGAGGACGAGCAGGAATTAAGCTTGGGGATGCTTGATACGTCTCCAACGTATATATAATTTTAATTTGGTCCATGCTATTATATTATCAATCTTGGATGTTTTATATGCATTATTATGCTATTTTATATCATTTTTTGGGACTAACTTATTAACCTAGTGCCACTTGCTGTTTTTTCCTTATTTTTGTCTTTACATAAAATCAATACCAAACGGAGTCCAAATGGAACGAAACTTTTTGACAATTTTTCTTGGACCACAAGACACCCTGGAAGCTTTGGGAGGAGGCCAGAAGGGCCACGAGGCGGCGACAAGCTCAGGGGGGCGCCCCCAAGCATGTGGGCCCCCCGTGGCACTTCCAACCCTAATTCTTCTTCTATAAATACCCAAATATTCCCCAAAGACCAATGGGCACACCAGAAATACGTTTCCGCCGCCACAAGTTTCTGTCTTCGTGAGATCCCATCTGGGGACCTTTTCCTGTACTCTGCTGGAGGGGGATTCGATCACAGAGGGCTTCTACACCAACCTTGCTGCCCTACCGATGATGTGTGAGTAGTTTAACACAGACCTACGGGTCCATAGCTAGTAGCTAGATGGCTTCTTCTCTCTCTTTGATCTTAAATACAATGTTCTCCTCGATGTTCTTGGAGATCTATTTGATGTAATCTTCTTTTGCGATGTGTTTGTTGAGATCCGATGAATTGTGGGTTTATGATAAGATTATCTATGAATATTATTTGAGTCTTCTCTGAACTCTTTTATGCATGATTTATATAGCTTAGTATTTCTCTCCGATCTATTGATTTGGTTTGGACAACTAGATTGATTTTTCTTGCAATGGGAGAGGTGCTTTGTAATGGGTTCAATCTTGCAGTGCTCAATCCCAGTGACAGAAAAGGACATGACACGTATTTGTATTGTTGCCATTAAGGATAAAAAGATGGGGTTTGTTCATATTGATTGGATCTATCCGTCTACATCATGTCATCTTGCTTAAGGCCTTACTCCGTTCTTGTTAACTTAATGGGAAACACTTTATATCTGTAGTCTGATACAAGCTGATCGCCAGTCTTGTCGACTGCCATCGATTTCCTTTAAATCCCACGGTCACAATTTTGCTTCATGTGAAAATAATAATCTCATAGACCAAGAGCTAACCACCGCACCCTTCGAGCGTATTCCTCTCCCTAATTACTCGCGTAGCAGTGAACCTTCCCCGATCTCGCCGCCAACCGCACTGCCTACCCCGACCTCGCCGCCAATCGCCGGCCCGTCCACTTCAACCTCGTTGCGTGCTCACCTCCTCCCCCCTCTCATCTCGTCGTCGATCATCACATTAACAGCCACCTCACATTTCAGCCCCCCTTCTCTCGCCTCGCACGAAACTCCACCGAGCTCGCCGTCAACCACACCAGCCGCCCCGTCCTCTCCGATTTCGCTACACACCAGCGACATCCTTGTTCCTTCGTCATCGATTAGTACACTTACCTCACCGCCCAGATCCGCTCCCCTGCTCCTCCCTATCCCATCGTCCTTTCCATCGATGCGACCCGGGCAACATCGCAGGTATGCCACTACGCCAGGCATTAGGGGGTCGAGCCCTAGTGCTTCTACACTGTACTATCTAAGATGCTTAAAATTGATGCTTCCAATATACTTGAGTACATGCTTCGTAAGCATGGTACATGTGCTTTTTCAATCCATTTATTTGCATCAGTAGAACCATGCTTGGTAAAGTTCATGTATATGCTTCTCCATTCCAGTTTGTTTGCCCCAGCTGATGAAAATTAACATTTTACATCACAAATGATCAATGCACAGACATGTTGGCACCATGCATTTGTAATTTTCAGCTTAAAAAAATTTATTTGCTTCCAATAGGTCTCAGTTACATTGAGATAGCAAGAAATCTATGCTTTGCGATACCTATATGCTTCCTATGTTTCCTGTGTGTGTTTTTTAGTCCATATAGTTTGCGGCAATAGAAAAATGTTTCTAGTTTCTTAACTTGTTGCCACATTGTGAAGAGCATTGTTCGTATCTAAACATTGTCATCATTCTTCCTACATTTCTCATATATGTTACTTATGATGCAAGTCCACACCTTCCAGATTTTTCTGTTTCCAATGGGTACACTTCGGTTGCCAAATTAGTTGTTGATTCCTACATTTGTCATATGTAAAGGATGCAAATCACCACCTTTCTCCTTTTCAAACAACACATTTAGGTAGCTAAATTACCTTTTAAAATCTTGTAATATTGCATATGGATTAGTTGTTTTCTGCCAAGTTGTGGCCTGCTTCCATACTTCTTTTCCATTCCTAGTTATGCTTCGTTTGTTTATCATATATGCTTCTATGTCATATATGTTTTCCATGCTATTGTACTGGCTTGCTTCCGAGGAGTTTCCTCGGTACATATGATTCTTCCATGCTTCATATGCACTGATGTAATTTCAGTCTCCTGGCATGCTTCCTAGATGTGAATAATTATTATTTCTTGGTAGCATGATTCTTATGTACACGTGTGTCTTCCATTCTATGGAACTTCAGCCTCTCGCCATGTTCCCTAGCTAGGTGTAAAGATGAGCATACATACCATATTTTCAGAGCATCCATACTTCCTAGGTGCATCTTCCATGTCTCTTATGTATGTGCAGATATAACCACAATCATGATTATTAATTTCATACATTTGTTTATAGTGTATGGAGATATTTTTATTTCCAAACAAAACATGTTTCATTATATTTCTCATCACTTATGTGAATTATGCTTCTTGCAATGGCCCGTTATGTAATTTAGCCTTTTCATTCTAGTAGTAATGCATATATATTCTACTGATGATGCCACATTATTTCGTGCTTGCGTATTTGTTTTCATTCCATAACTTTCCTCGGGCGGTCTCTCCAACGTTGTTCTAACCATATGCTTCCATGCTTGACAAAATGTAGATGACATGATCACCAAGCCACTCGCCAGTGTATGTAATTATATGTTTCCATCCTAATTTATTTTGCTTCAAACCCAAATTGTATGCTTCTGCCACACAGCTGTTCCTCCACACTAGTTCATCGAACATATCTTGATTATAAGCTTCCAATCGAACATTTTATTGCTTCAATTGAAATGATGTTTCCTTCAAGCAATTCATTCGTGATTTGGATAGCTTGGAAGCTTTTATTGCTATTTGAAGCACCACCGCAGGGACGACTGACTTCTTTGAGACGGCGGAGCTACACCGATGAGTTGCTCATACTATGTCACTTATCCAAGATAATGCGCGCCTTGAGGAGCTGCTCCTAAGGCAGCACTTGATGACCGCGTTGTGAGATCCTGCACAAAAGCAAAGTAGGAGGCCAGTAGTAGTAGCAATTCGTTTGAAATATGTATTCGATTTAAATTGTTTGTCCGCAGAACCATAATTGTTTGTCCCTTGAACAATGGATCCATGTTATTTTTCTCCATGGAAGCAACTTTATCACATTTGTATTTCTGGGAAACACTTGATGTGTTTGAAGCATGGGTATTCATTATAATTGTTCTTCTCTATGGAAAGGTCTTATTTGATTAGAGCAATTATCTAGCCGATGGAGAGAAATTTTGATATTTTTAAGCCAAAAAAAGTCTTTGACACATAAGTACATACTGCTATTAAGCTGTAGCAAGTTTAATTCACCGTGGAAGCCAATTCACCTATAGATGGAAGCAGTTTAGTTCACCATGGAAGCCAATTCACCTATAGATGGAAGCAGTTTAATTCACCGTGGAAGCCAATTCACCTATAGATGGAAGAAGTTTAATTCACCGTGGAAGCAATGAATTTATATAACATTGGAAACTCTTTTCTTTTAAGGAAGCAAATTTAAATACTAATGGAAACAATATTTGCTTCATAAAGAAGATGACCGCCTGCTAACTAAGGGCTCAAATTGGTAGCTAATCCCGTAAGATACGGTTAAGAATTAGATGACGTGATTTACGGAAGCAGTTATAGAAATAAATCGCTGTCCAAACAAACAGTCTGGGTGTTAATTACCATCAGGCATCACCATCGGCCATCCATTGTACTTTTAATCGGATGGTGTTGGATTGGTCTGATGGATGCATATAATCAGTAGTCTGATGCCTAGCGGCGTCCTAACTTAATACACTAGATGTATAATGGATAGCGGACGATGTGTGGAGTAATAGTAGTAGATGCAGGCAGGAGTCGGTCTACTTGTCTCGGACGTGATGCCTATATACATGATCATTGCCTTAGATATAATCATAACTATGCGCTTTTCTATCAATTGCTCAACAGTAATTTATTTACCCACCGTATGCTTTCTTTCAAGAGAGAAGCCTCTAGTGAAAACTATGGCCCCCGGGTCATATTATTTTCAGATCTACAAAATTAAAAACACAAAAATACCTTGCTGCAATTTATTTACTTTTATTTTGTTTCGCACTTTTACTTATCTTTTATATCCATCACTATCAGATCTCATCCTTGCAAGTAACCGTGAAGGGATTGACAACCCCTTTATCGCTTTGGGTGCAAGTATTTGTTTGTTTGTGCAGGTGCAATTATTGGAGACTTGTGTGTTCCTCCTACTGGATTGATACCTTGGTTCTCAACTGAGGGAAATACTTATCTCTACTTTGCTGCATCACCCTTTCCTCTTCAAGGGAAAAACCAACACAAGCTCAAGAAGTAGCAGCCCCGAGGGAGAACTACTCCCTCCTCGTCATGGAGAACGCTGGGATGATAAAGATGGCCTCCGGTGATGATTTCTCCCTCTGGCAGGGTGCCGGAAAAGGCCTCCAGATGAGATCGCTTCGAAACACAGACTTGCGGCGGCGGCGTGGAAGTTATAGGTTTTCTGGGGTTTTCCCTATTTATAAGAATTTTGGCGTCAGTCTCACGTCAGGAGGGTGCCCGAGGGTCCCACGAGCTCAGGGGGCGTGCCCTAGGGGGTGGGGCGCCCCCCAGGATCATGGCTTCCCTGGCCACCCTCTGGTCCTTCTCCGATACTTCGTGGGTCTCATTTTGTCCATAAAAAATCACCGCAAAGTTTCGTGACAATTGGACTTTGTTTGGTATGGATTTTCTGCGAAATAAATAGAAAAGAAAAGGGGCCCACCTGTTCCCCTGGGCCACTAGGCCCAATTGGCAAGGCCAGCCCAACACCCCTTCATCCCCTTCCTCCCTGTTCACGCAGCCCCCGTGGACGCAGAGCGTCCGTCCACGGCGCCGATGGCCACGGGGCGGCCATCCGGCAGCTCCCCGACGCCTCCAAGACCTGCCCCGCGGCGCCCCGAACCCTAGATCGCCTCCCCTCCCCGCTCTCGCCCCTCTCCCTCTCGATTTTCCTCGCGCCCGAGCTACTGCCACCGCGCTCATCGTCGTCTTTGTCGTCACTGTGTCCATCGGCCACCGTTCGCCGTTCCAAGGTCTCCAGGAGATGCGCCTCCGTCGTCCACTTCACCTGCGAGGGCAAGTTCGAGCTGAAGGCCCCGCTCATCGCCATCGGATGTCGTCCTCAAGCCCGGCCGCCCCTGTTCGGCGGCGGATTCGTCACGTCCCGACCTCCCCCGTCCTCTCCACCGACCCCCGCTGTGAGCCCCTCGCCGATTCCCCTCTTTCTCCCGTCGATCCATCATCGTATCAGCCGCTGCCCGAGCTCGCGTTCACCCCGTCCGTCACGCCCCTGAACATCCGCGCCCACCCGCATGTGTGTGCCCGCTCCTGCCCAACCCCTCGCTGCTGCTGCTAGCGCGGCTACTGCCGCCTCTAGCGCCGCTGCCGATGTCGCCTGCCGGCAATGCCTGCTGCGCTCCGTCGCGGCCTTGCGCTGCTGCGTTTGCTTCCGTAGTCGTTGTAGCTACTGGCCCGCATCCGCTCGCAACCCCCCTCCCCCGCGCGCGCTGCCGCTGCACTGCTGCGCGCTCAGCCGCCCGCCGCCATCTGCGCCTGCCAGGTCCACGCCCTGCTTCCTTCGCGCGCCAGCGCTGGCCTCGCTCGCTGGAACGAGCGCCCAGCCATGGCCCAAGGCCACCGCCACCTGGGCCGACCCCCCCTTTTTAACTAGGCTAACCCCAATTAGTATTAACCACCCCCATTAATTAGTCACTGACAGCGGGCCTCGCAACCAGTTAAATTATTTTAAAACAATCTGTTAATTAAAATGTGTCTATGGCAATTGGGACCCACGTGCACTGTTCACTTTTGACTAGTCAAAATATTGACTGGGTCAACCCAGCCTCTGGCCCCACACATCATACACATGCACACATTGCTGGGTACACTCCTGTGTACCCATAGCAATTATTCTGTTTATATTTTTGAATTAAAGTAATTACAGAATTTCAGAATATTAGAAAAACTTTGAAAATTAATAGAAAAATAACCGTAACTCGGATGAAAGTAAATTTATATATGAAAGTTGCTCAGAAAACTGTAACGAATCCGAATATGCCAGCCGTTCATCTGTCACGCGCCTCTAGCATGCTGAACATGGAACCGTCCCC
Organism: Thinopyrum elongatum; assembly: GCA_011799875.1. Classification (NCBI taxonomy): domain Eukaryota; kingdom Viridiplantae; phylum Streptophyta; class Magnoliopsida; order Poales; family Poaceae; genus Thinopyrum; species Thinopyrum elongatum. Next base: position 416,260,408 of record CM022298.1, read on the forward strand.
CTCTTTTCATCTGTCTGGAAAATGCCAAACTCCGGGAAAATATTCCCGGATGTTTTCCCCCTTCGCCTGTATCGCGTAGCACTGCGTTAGGTCACCCCTAGCACATCGTATTGCCATGTTATGCTTTGTGATGCTATGTTTGCTTTATATTTATTGTTTCTTCCCCCTCTTCTCTCCGGTAGACCCCAAGACCGATGTTGTCCCTGTGATCGACTACGTCACCGACGACCGTTCCTTTGCAGCAGAGCTTCCAGGCAAGCAAACCCCCCTTGTTCATTCCGATATTGCCCATTTCTTTCCCTCTCATGCTTGCATTAGAACTGCTACTGCTTTTGTATGATCCTATTCAGATGCGTAACCTGTTTTTGTTACATGCTTTCATACCTTACCTGTTTATCCTAAACTACTTAGTATAGGTTGGTTAGAGATCCATCAGTGACCCCCACCTTGTCCTAGTTGCCCCGCTTTATGTTTGATGACTCGATCAATGTGATCGACGTCCAGGCCCCGACACCGCACATCACCCCCCCCCCCTTATTTGTACAACTCTGCAGAGTTATTATCGAGTGCCGAGGGTGATACCTCGTTAGCACTTCTGATGTTAACCCTGTAGTGTAGCTATTCAGTCGTGGTCATCGAGGGTGATTACTCCTTCACCACTCCTGATAACGACTCTGTCGTGCAACCCCTCAAGTGTGGACCATTGATGGTGATTCCTCCAAGTCCACCTTGACGGTTACATCGGGTGGGAATCCATTGAGGGTGATTCCTCGGGTTTCCCCCTTGCTGTTTCGGACACACGGTTACTTTGACTTACCACAGAACCATGATGACATCAGGTCGGCCCTGAGGGGTACCCGCGAGTGATGTGAAGTCGGTTTGACCTGGAGGGTACCCGAGAGATAATTACGTGGCACGGCCGGGCATTCTTAGCCCTTGTCATAAGTCCACGAGACGGGGCGACGGGGTCACATGATCGTGAGTCTCTGCTCGTTACCGCGCACTACCAAGACACTAACGGTTTGGATATTTGATCCGAGTAGGCCTCTGGCCTTTTCACACTGACCACCACGAGGGAATAAGTATGGGCACTCTGCGTCGTATGTATCAGCCAAAAGCTCAATGGATGTCAGTGATGGAGCGGCGTGTGACGACCCCGGCTTAATCGTGCACTAATCATACACGCAAATGCACACGATCAAGCCTAAGGACTCACTTGAAGATATCACAACACAACTCTAAAACATAAATAAAGTCATACAAGCTTAATATTACAAGCCAGGGCCTCGAGGGCTCGAATACATAGCTCGATGGCATACAAGCGTCAGCGGAAGCATCAGATATCTGGGTACAGATATATTACAGAAATAGAGATAAGCCTTTATGAAGGCGGGGCAAACAAAACTCTACGATCGAAAGGCGCAGGCCTCCTGCCTAGGACCCTCTGAATCCTACTCCTGGTCGTCTGTCGGCTCCTCGTAGTAGTACTCGCCTGAAGGGTAGTAGTAGTAACCGTAGTCGTCGACGGGGGCAGCTAACTCAGGGGCTCCGTCATCTGGTGGCGTCAATTGGATATGGGGAGAAAAAGAAAATAATGCAAACGTGAGTACTCATCCGAAGTACTCCGCAAGCAAGGATCTACACTACATATGCAACATTTTTAAAGGAGGTTGTATATGTGGACTGGGCTGCAGAAATGCCAGAATAGAGGGGGAAAGCCTAGTCCTATCAAAGACTAGCATCTTCAATCATCTTCATCGGTCTTACAGCATTAGAAGAGTGCAGATTACACAATGTAAAGTAGTAGTAGTGTATCAACAACCTCGGCCAGAGATCCTTTCTCGACTCCCTGCGAGAAAGCAATCCCAGAGCCATACTATCCAGTTCATCTCAAGTTCTAGTTGTACCGATCGGGATACAACTCCGAGTGTCCGTTACCATAGGACAGGCTATCGATAGATGTTTTCTTCCCTGCAGGGGTGCACCAAGTTACCCACCACGCTCGATTAACTCCGGCTGGACACACTTTACTGGGTCATGCCCGGCCTCGGCCAAACGATACGCCGCAACCCGACCAAATACTTAACAGAGAGGTCAGCACGCCGGACTAATCCTATGCCCCCAGGGGTCTTGGGCCTTCGCCCCGGGAACTCCTGCGCATTGCGTAGGCGGCCGGAAGCAAACCTAGCAACCCCTTAATACAAGCGCGGTTGCGTAACCAGTCCAATCCAGCGCGCGCCGCTCAGTCGCTGACGTCTATTAAGCTTCGGCTGAAGTATACGACGCAGAACGCCCATACTATGCCCACGTGATGGTTAGTGCTATCAGGCCAGAGGCCCCTCAGATCAAATATCCAAACCGTTAGTGTGTTGGTAGTGCGGTAACGAGCAGAGACTCACGTAAGATGTGACCCCGTCGCCCCGTCTCGAGGACTTGCGGCAAGGGCTAGGAATGCCCGGCCACGCCTCGTAGTTATCTCGCGGGCACCTCTCAGGTCAACCTGACTCCACATCACTTCGCATTCATGCTCGCGCGGGTACCCCTGAGGGCCGACCCGTCTTTAGTATCATGTTACAGTGTTCAGTCATAGTAACCAAAGTATTCGTGTGTCTGACACCAAAAGGGACCCTGAGGAATCACCCTCGATGGAATCCCACTTGATGTTTTCGTCAAGGTGAACGAAGGAGGAATCACCCTCGAGGTCCACACTTGAAGCGTTGCACGATGATGTCGTTATCGGGGGTGGTGTAGGAGGAATCACCCTCGCTTACCACGACCGATTAACTATCCTACAAGGTTATCATCAGAAGTGCTGATGAGGTATCACCCTCGGCACTCGATAGTAACCCAGTAGTGTCAAGCAACTAAGGGGGAAGTGATGTGCGGTGCCGGGGCCTGGTCTTCGATCCCGTTGCACGGGTCTTCTGATCATCCATCGGGGCAGTCGGGATAAGTGGGGGTCTCTGATGGTCTCTACCCAACCTATTCTAAGCAGTTTAGGATAATAGGTAAGTATCAACAGCAGGTTACAATTAAACAGGCTATGCAGCAGATATAGGATACAGTAACAACAATAACTTCTAATGCAAGCATAAGAGAGAAGAGAGTGGGCGATATCGGAATGCTCAAAATGGGGGTGCTTGCCTGGAAGCTTTGCAGACAAAAGTGGATCTTCTACGGTGAGGTAGTTGTCCACCAGATCATCAGCGCTCTCGCAGTCTATCAGGAAGAAAGGGGGAGAAGAAACAATATAAATACACGGCAACGAAAGTAATCACAAAACAAGACAGGGCACTACGCGTTGTTAGGGGTGACCTAACGCAGCGATACATGTCGTAGGTGAAGCGGGAAAATATCTGGGATATTTTCCCAGCTCTGGGCATCTGTCAGACAGATGAATCGGAGGGGAAGGTTACATGTCCAGGTAGTTAGAGGCATGTGACAGATAAACGGAGAGCGTATTCTGATTCGTCTCGTTGTTCTGAGCAACTTTCATGTAGAAAGTTTTTCGATCCGAGCTACGGTTTAATTTCTATGAATTTTCAAAGTTTATTTAAATTATTGGATTTTTCTGATTTATTATAATTTCGAATTAATTAGCAGAAATACTAAGTGTACCCACTAGTGTACCCAGCCAGAGGGGCTGTGAGGCTGACAGTGGGTCCCAGTTGACTGCCCAGTCAGCAGTCAACAGGAGACTTTGACTGGTCAAAGGGACCCAGGGGTCCCACATGTTATAGTCTGGGCATTACCCAGTCAGCAGGTGGAATAGTCAACTGGGCCCAGTGGGGCCCAGTGGTCAATGATACAGCTAACTAACAACATTTAGTTAAACCTAATTGCCTAATTAGTCAGAGCGGAACCCAGTAGTCAGTGTCTTAGGTTAGTATTTAAGTTCTTTTAATTAACCTAAATGCTACAGTAAGGGCCCCACATGTCAGTGGGTGATTAGGGTGTGGTTAGTGACTAATCGGCCTGGTGGTTGGGACCCACCAGGGCTAACATGCCAGCGCACGGCGGCGCGCCTCCGGCGAGCAGAACCGCGGCGGTGCCGCGCCGGACTTTGCCGGAATTTGTCTACCGGCACCGGATCGAGGTGTGTTTGGGCTTGTTCGAACGCGCAAGGCACGGCGTGTCGAACCGTGGCATTGGCTCATCCAGGGGCGGCCGGAATCGGTGCCGGCGTTGAGCAGTGGCAGCGGGGCGGCTCGGGTGTGCTCGGGTCTGAGCATATGAGCTCGCCCGAGTCGAACGGAAGCTCGTATACGATTCGCAGGACCTGCAGAAGCTCGGTGGTGGCGACAGCGTGGCGTGAATTGTGCTAGAGCGATGGCGCTGAGCTCGTCGGCGGAGCTGAAGCACGGCAATGGCGGCGCATCGTCGTTAGCCGGCTACGGCCGCGGAAACTGAGCTCGGACGAGGGAGAGAGGAGGTGGAGCTCACCGTGTGGACACAAGGGGTCCGGCGTAGGATTAGTAGCAGCAGAGGAGCAGACCGTCGCCGGCGAGCTGCGGGGTCCCGAGGTGAACGTCGGCTCGATCCGGGCAATTTGGTGGACTCCGGCTCGAACGCTTGGTCGGGGAAGAAGGAGAAGACATCGGTGGCGCTGGTGGTCGACTCGGAGCTGGTGGTCGACTCGGAGAGGCGAGGACGGCACGGTGGCCGTGGTTGTGACGGCGAGCGGCGGCGAGCGCGTACGGGGAGAAGAGAGAGAGGCGACCGAGCGCCAGTGAGGGAGAGGGGAGAGTGAGCGAGGCGACCAGGGGGGAGGGCTCAGCGGGTCCTTATCCCCTCGCGCTCCTGCTCCCCGTCGCGGTGGCGCGCTGCGGCTGGCGGAGCGCCGTCGTCCATGGAGACGGCGACACGAAGGGGATAGTTGGTGGAGGTGGGCTGGTCCGGCTCGGTCTGCCAGGTAAGTGGCAGGTAGGCCAATTTCCATTTCTATTTTTCTTTTATTTCTTCTGTTTTGAAAAATGTGGGGCCTCTAAATAACTTTTGTAAATTAGGTGACTTGGTCCAAATATTACCTTGCGATATTCTCAACCACCAGAAATTGTTTTGGGAAAAATATATTTTCAAATGAATTTGTAATAAATGAAATGGAACTTTAAATTACTGTTTTGGTGTTCTTTCATGTTGTTCAAGTTAATTAACTAACCAATTAATGCAAATTGTATTGTTATAATTGCCTCTGGATTATTTGCAATATTATGAACATTTTTGTGTTGTTGTTTGATGAGATAATTATTTGACTTGCATTTTGAATTCTTGAATTTGAAGTTGAATTATTCCCTAATGCAATTTCATGGAGATGATCATGATGACATGTGTCGGGCCCCTTTCTGGGATAAATCACAGAAAAGCCCTAAGTCACACCAGCCCCAAGATCAACACAACTGGTGGACTTCCTTGATACAGATAACCAGTACAAAATAATATTACACAAGGTTGAGTCTGAGAGCTCAACAACATTATTACAAACTCGCCAATATATGGTCGTGGTGGAATATGACAGTGGTGAGGTGGTACAACTCTGATACAATAACATAAGCCAAGCGTCAGAGTGAGACTTGACTATTTTATTGGTGTAGCGGAAGCTTGGCGGATGATACAAGTGGTAGACTCCTATCTCACAGGTTGACTGACTGGGACCCCTCTAAGCATCGGGCTCGCTAGCGCAATCCTCCTCCACAGGCTCGTCCTCCTCCAAGTCTGGCCAAGTAAATAGCCAGGGACAAGCCAGTGAGTACGTTGGAATGTACTCGCAAACATTATGAACAAAAGATATAACGAATGCATATGGTCATGTTAGATCATGCTAAAATGCTCATGCTGACTAAAAATTTAAGTCATGACCAGACAATAAAATGATATGGACGTGAACATAGCATATTAGACATAATCAAACTTATTAGAAATAAAACAAATGAATGTCACGGGTAGTCTAGCCAGCCCAAGTGACACTCAGAAAAAAGAAAGAAATGCCAATCGGGTGTCCACAAGAGTAGTGGCATGATAAACCGCCTGTGAACTCGAGGGACGCCACGAAGAGGTCTTGAAAAGAAATGCCAGTCGGGTGTCAAGTGACGCCACGGTCGGACTTGAAGAGAAATGCCAATCGGGTGTCCACAAGAGTAGTGGCGTGATAAACCGCCTGGTAACTCGAGGGACGCCACAAAAGGTCTTGAAGATAAAGTTGAGTGCCCGGGGTAGTCTAGCCAGCCCCTGAGACACTCAGGAAATATAAAATAAGAGAAACGGTTAGTCCTCAATAATATGCATAACCATGAAAATATTCATAGTATTAGTATTTAAAATAATCATGACAGTGTTAGTGATGACAACAATATCCCGCAAGATAATTCATACTCAATTTAATTATTTTCCTCCGGAGACCGACACCGGGACCGACACTTGACCCACCCAGCTACGCCCTTGACCGAGGACACGGCTATCCGAATAGGTTTAACTCTGCAGAGGGTGTACGCTTTACCCACGTGCATGGGATTCCTTTAGTCAGCACCGTGGCACTGGCTAATTCCCACTACGGTCTTTGGGTTGAAAACACACCTGACCCGCACACACCAGATTATCCGTCAGGATGCCAGGAATCACCCAAAGCATTGTTTCAGAAAAACTTTAAGTCGGGGAGACAACAATCTCAAGTAGCATGGGATCACTATTAATACGCGCAGATTCCAAGGGGGGACCCCCTCTCGGCAACAACCGGTAACACCCATGCCCCCTGACCTGATGACAGGATTTAGTCTAAGGCCCTAGAAAACCTCATCATGGCCCTCTGTACGGTGTGTACCTGAACAGGGGTTAACAACTTACTCAGCCGCACCTTCCTTGCGGAAGGACCCGTGGTAGCACGGTATCCAGCTAGGTGTAACGGAACAAGACTCGATCTAGGCCGACTCAGGAGGTGTTAATTATCTTCACCGGAATATTCCACATAAGTCACATGACACCACCGTGTCAAAAGCAATGGCCCGTGCCCACCGGCACGTCCAAGTCAGGAGACACTCCCCTGAATACTCACAGCCTTACCATGTTAGAAAGATTTCTTTACTTGAGTGAAGTGCACGACATGGTTAAGAAAATGATATGACCGAACATGCATGCACTTGTGATATATATGGAGCAATACCAATGGATGCAAACATGCAAATGCCAAATGCAACCATCATATCCCAAGTTCAATAATGCTTGCCTTGTCCAAAGTAGTCAGGTGAAAACCCTTCAAAATTCCCGGCAAAGTTTCCGTCATCTTTTTCTGAAAATTCAAATTTAACTCAAATTAAAAAATTTGACAACAGTACAAAAAGTTGTCTCAAAACATTTTTAAATAAATACTAAAAAACTAGAGAGAAAAATAAGAATAAAAGAAAAAGAACCAAATCATTTAGACTTGTGGTTAAAAAGTTATAAAGGTTTTAAAACCAGGGTCCTTTCTGTAAAAAGTCCAGTCCCTGTGCGTTTTATAAAGAAAACGCTTCGGCTAGAAATACGCTTTTCAGCGTGGAAGGCGTAAAAGTAGAGATTACGCCTTCGTTTTAGACAGAGAAAAAGAAAAGGAAAAGCGTGGGGTGGGGTCCACCCGTCAGGTTCAAATATTTGAACCCGCGCGCGGAAACAAAGAGGAGACGGCGTTCGCCGGCGGTGATTGACGGGGTCTTGGAGGGCGGCGATGGTCGGAACATGACCAGGGAGGAGTGCCGCGTCGAAGGGAGGTGGTGGTGGTCGCCGGAGAGCACCCGAACGCCGGCGAGGTCGACGACGGCGGACGGTGGCTCGGGTGGTGCGGGATCTCGTTGGAGAGAGCTCGGGGAGTGAAATTGAAGTGGGGAATCGATGATTTGGTGGAGTATATGACTACTGGCAAGATTTGGGCAATTGTGGTGGAGTGATGACGACGAACGGGTCGGGGACAGTGGCGGCGGGGCGGTGATCAGAGAGGGGAAAGAAGGCCTCCTCGAGGTCTGGGACGTGGTGGAGTTGATTTGTGCTCTGAACGGAGCTCGGGGGATCCTTTTATAGGGGGTCCGAGGCGGTTCGGCGGGGTTCGGAACACGCCGGAGTTACGATGGTCGGCGAGGTCAGTTTGGGCGGTGGCCGTGGTCGGTGAGTGTCAGTGAGGGTGGAGGAAGCTGCCCGAAGCACCAGCGCTGACGAGCTCGGGCTCGGTGGCTTTATCTACGGCGAGGTCGGTGTACGGGTGTGGCGGACGTCGTCCGTCTCCGATGACTGACAGGGGGCCAAGGGTGGCGTGATCAACGTGGAGAGAGTACGGAGGAGGTGCCGCGTGGTGAGTAGTTAGGTGGGGGAGGTCAGCGAGGGAGTGAATATGGCGGGCACCGCGTGGATCAGTTCGGCTTGCCGCCGCCGAGGACGGAGGTAGGTGCACCGGCCTCCTTCTGTGCTGTCGGCGGTGAGGCACTGATGAGGAGGGGTCCAGGGCAGCGCAGTTACGAGGGAGGAGGCGTGGACGAGAAGGAGTAGGGATGGAGTGGAGTGCACGGCGCCGTCGTTTCTGCCACTGAACCAAATTCAGTTAACTGAATTTTGGACAGCGATGAACAGTGTGCACATTAGCTGTTTGATAAAATGACAGAAGGTGCTAGAGATTTTAGGATTTTGTGCGGATTTTTGTGGTAATGTGTGGATGCTCAAAAATGAGTTTGGCAGAGTTTGGGATTTTTGGATCAATTAAAAATATGTTTGGATCAGAAATATTGAATCTGGTCCAAATTTGAATTGAGTGGAATTTGAAATTTTTGAACTGTGCTACCCCATATTTTTTTGAGAAATGGGTTGTGGGTACCATATATTTGATGGGATAATTTTGGTGGAGGTGGAATCCTTGTAGAAATGGTGGTCCCTTTGTAAACCAAAGGAATGATGGAATATATGAATTCCAACCTTGGAATTTATTTAGATGGTGAAAAATATTTTTGTGGGGTAGGAAAGAGTTGGATTTTGTCCTAGATGAGGTCAGTGACTTGTGGGATAAAGTTGGAGTGGAAGAAAATTTGTTGGATGGATTTTAGAAGGGCTAAAAGGAGGTGAAAAGGGTATTTTGAAAATTTAATAATCCTCAAAACTTTTCTTGCTGAAAAATTGTTTGAAAACCCCCGAATTATTTATCCATATAATTTTAAACCTTTCAAAACAGAAAGTATAAGAAAATTGAAACCCAATTAAAATTTGAAGAGATTTTCAAATTGAAGAAAGGTGATATGATCAAAGATGATTTTCAAAACTTTTATTTTTAAAGGAAAGATTTTCAAGTATTCAGAAAAATATTTTTGGGGTGTTACAACATGGCATTATCAGAGGGTGATCACTGTAGTGTGATGCTGGGGATAGTACAAATCTCCTCCACTACTAGAAATCTCGTCCCGAGATTTAAGTGGGGAATTGAAGGGTATCTTCGGGGGAACTGACCCTTGTAGGATCGAGTATCTGGGGGAAAATTCAGGGAATGTGGTAGAAGTATCTCTCGAGTTGGAACTCAGGAAAACATCGAGAGCAATGTATGAAGGTACAATAAGTTTCAAGCGGATAGACAATCATTCGATGTCTGAAACAAAGTGTGAAAGGGGTTTCATAGCATCGAAAATGGATCATCCCTCGGAGGGTGGCTCATGATAACACTCAAAGCCAAGAGCAACGGAGACTTCGGAATCAAAGATGTAAAGAAGAGTCAGGTTCCGATCCTGTGGAACCTCGGTGAGGGTCGATCGAGAATGGGGAGGGCGGTGGCATCATGGTCACAACAATAAGGCATGTCAGAAGATAGTTTGCCAGCTATGTCGGTAACCACATCGGTACCAAGGGCGAGGGACAAAGAGAACCATTTTTCCTGCTCGTTAAACGAGGCGGACCAATAGGCAAAGTTCTCGTCCATCGGTGGTTACCGGAATGTCATCAACAATAGTAACAGGGTCTCACTGACAGAGTTGTAGATTGGGGTGTTTTATAAGCAGGGATTTATTTCTGCTTACCACATATAGATCACAAGAAAGGTTAAACAAAACAATGGAAAGGAAATGTGATTATCAGATTAAACAGAACAATGGAAAGGAAAAGGTGTTTCCACACAAGAGTTGGGAGTATATCCTTCCCAAGGGGAAACGGAGCATGATATACATGATAGGATAGCAAGTTCAAAAGTATTTAGACAAAGGGGCGAGGGAAGAATCATGATATTACCCGCACCTTGGTGTTTGGATAATTGAACGAGAAACAATTTGTATTATGCTTTCGATGTTCTTGTTGATATTCGGAATACCACTATCATGCTTCGAGGTAGCAATAACACGGTGTTTCAAGTAAGGGTTGGAGTTGAAGATCACAAGAATTACTCAAGGAACAATTGCGAGATTAGTTAAGGGATCAGTGTATAAGCAAGACATGATCAAACATGTGTTAGAAAGAAGACAAGAGGGAGGTCAATGATATTACAAATCATCGCGGGGCAAGGATGATACTTCTTATCATGAATTTCAATTGACATCTCATCAGAAGTCAAAATGTTGATGCTGATCACGACGTATTTGTCGAGAGGTTACAAGAAGATGAATTTGATCAGCAAAATGACCAAAGAAGATGGAATAAAGTTCAAGGTCAATGGAACCACGGATATTATGCTCGAACTCAGGCTGTGCAAGCAAAACGATAGGGTGATGAAAGTTTGATACTCACTTAGCTCATTGCCAAAATATGCACCGGAAAGGAGGACCCGGTAGCACGGTTCGGATTAGCACGATAGATATGTAGCCGGTCAGGCTAGAAATGATGTGATGGGGTAATAAACTTCCCAGTAACAAGTACTAGGGGTAATACCGGAAGGTAAATCGGTGTAGAGGTTGGACGGGTGAAATGATCTGCAGAGGACAAGTATTTTAACTTACCCAGGAAATGGAATCAAGGAGAACGTATGGTCGGAACGACGACTGCAAAGGATCAATTCATAGATACAAGATGAACTAGTACCAAGGGAATAATTATTTTTACGAGCAGCTTCCATGATAAGTTCTACATCGGGTCCATGGGCATGAACACACAGTTCAAGGTCAACTCCCACTTCTTTAATGCATAACCTCTCATTCACTTCTCGCTTTTAGTGAAGTTAAAATGTTGAAAATTTATCTGGCGTAACACCAGTAGAGTATGACTCGTAGAAGTTTCTAGGTTCTCGCAGATGGCAGAAACATAGATACAACCCATCGAGACAATTTTACAATCCATACAACCATCAACCCAAGAATGGGATGTGAGTTCGAAAGCATAGTATCGAAGTCAAAGCAGATGATACAATTTACCGGAGGTACTAAATACCAAGGAAAGAGTTCATAAGATGTTTGAATATGAAGAATACTGCTGGATATTAATCCAACAAAAGATCAGGTAGTCAACAAAGGATCTGACGTGAGTAGCGGTACTCAACCAGAAGAAGAAAGAATGTGGCGGCATCAGATTATAGAAACATCGGAACAATCCGACGTTTAAGTACAAAGGAGTTATGGTTCAGAAACGAAGGATTGGAAGCAAAAGCTCTGATCAAAAGACGTGTAGGTTGAATAGAATTAGATGGACAACTTTAGCGTTCCGTCTTGCAGAGATCTCCACCCATGGTTACGGGACATGTCTTGGTCAGTAGTCAGTCCCAAGTCAATAAGGAGAAGGAACGCACTACCTCTCCGTGCCATGCAAGCTGGGAGGATATACAGTCGGCAAGAAGTAGAGAATGCTTCAGTGCCAAAGGCAATGTCAACGGGGAAGGAACCGATAAGGTTCTTAGAATAGAAAGGAATCGGTCGGATAACTGTCCACAAAAGGAATCAAGTGATCTGTGAGAACTAACGGGGTAAGGTTTTAACAACTGGTTCCACCTGAGAGTTCCCTGAGGAAGAACGGGAGGCAAGCACATCTGATTGAGGAAATACTTGAATAACTCAAGTACAATATCCAGATGGATCACGACCTCCATAGTGAGTAGTGGCAGGTAGTTCACCTGGGCAAAAGGGAAAGCAAATTGAACAGGCTTAGTTGGACAATCAACCAATACTTGATTGACCGAGAACCAGCTCATGTCCGGAATGATGATTGAGCCGGAAGGATGAGTTCTAGGAATCGACTGATGATTACGAACATTCATAGCATGTTGATTCAAGGGATCCAAAATGGTAATGGCAAAGGATGTCGACGGGGATTACTAGACATATGGAGTTACCCATAATGCAAGTAGGCAAGAATTTCAAAAGCAATAGGGTGCAGAGAATTTTCGGAAGATCGTTGAACAATGAGAAGGATGTTGCGAAGCCCAAGATCAACTAGAGATAAACGAATCCCTGATAAGTGCGATGAATTATCCGTAGTGCGAAAGAAGCTGCACGGCAGTAGGCTCAAATAATTCCCGGATTAAAGAGGGGTAATTCGGGGTAACTTGTAAATAAAGGAGTATCTGGGAATGAAGATACAAATGGCAAAGGTGGTTGGTTATCCATGGGGGTTTGTCGGTGGTCAGGAACTGCAAAGGTAGTGGGCCCAAGGGTCTCGGGAACTTTGATGAGTATCTTCGGAGTCTTCTGATGAAGCAGACGATCATTTGTAGTGAAGGGGCTCTCCGGGAGGAAGTGGTTACGAGATCCTAATGTTGGAGTTAGTAAAATTTTAACCCGAATAGAAGAGAGATCAGAGTCCCAGAATAAAGATGAGGAATAAAAGATCCTAATACCACCCAGTTGGCGACGTGGGCCCGTAAGCCACACAGCCAAGTTAGTAAAACAGTTTTGGACCACTAGACTCAACTTCGGCCAAGGAGTTGGAAAAGGGGGATTCCTACAGGCAGTCGGCTCTGATACCAACCTGTGACGGCCCCGGCTTAATCATGCACTAATCATACACGCAAATGCACACGATCAAGCCTAAGGACTCACTTGAAGATATCACAACACAACTCTAAAACATAAATAAAGTCATACAGGCTTAATATTACAAGCCAGGGCCTCGAGGGCTCGAATACATAGCTCGATGGCATACAAGCGTCAGTGTAAGCATCCGATATCTGGGTACAGATATATTACAGAAATAGAGATAAGCCTTTATGAAGGTGGGGCAAAACAAAACTCTAAGATCGAAAGGCGTAGGCCTCCTGCCTAGGACCCTTCGAATCCTACTCCTGGTCGTCTGTCGGCTCCTCGTAGTAGTACTCGCCTTGAGGGTAGTAGTAGTAACCGTAGTTGTCGACGGGGGCAGCTAACTCAGGGGCTCCGTCATCTGGTGGCGTCAATTGGATATGGGGAGAAAAAGAAATAAAGCAAACGTGAGTACTCATCTGAAGTACTTAGCAAGCAAGGATCTACACTACATATGCAACATTTTCAAAGGAGGCTGTATATGTGGACTGGGCTACAGAAATGCCAGAATAAAGGGGGAAAGCCTAGTCCTATCGAAGACTAGCATCTTCAATCATCTTCATCGGTCTTGCAGCATTAGAAGAGTGTAGATTACACAATGTAAAGTAGTAGTAGTGTATCAACAGCATCGGCCAGAGATCCTTTCTCGACTCCCTGCGAGAAAGCAATCCCAGAGCCATACTATCCAGTTCATCTCAAGTTCTAGTTGTACCGATCGGGATACAACTCCGAGTGTCCGTTACCGTAGGACAGGCTATCGATAGATGTTTTCTTCCCTGCAGGGGTGCACCAAGTTACCCACCACGCTCGATTAACTCCGGCCGGACACACTTTACTGGGTCATGCCCGGCCTCGGCCAAACGATACGCCGCAACCCGACCAAATACTTAACAGAGAGGTCAGCACGCCAGACCAATCCTATGCCCCCAGGGGTCTTGGGCCTTCGCCCCGGGAACTCCTGCGCGTTGCATGGGCGGCCGGAAGCAGACCTAACAACCCCTTAATACAAGCGCGGTTGCGTAACCAGTCCAATCCAGCACGCGCCACTCAGTCACTGACGTCTATTAAGCTTCGGCTGAAGTATACGACGCAGAACGCCCATACTATGCCCACGTGATGGTTAGTGCTATCAGGCCAGAGGTCCCTCGGATCAAATATCCAAACCGTTAGTGTGTTGGTAGTGAGGTAACGAGCAGAGACTCACGAAATATGTGACCCCATTGCCCCGTCTCGAGGACTTGCGGCAAGGGCTAGGAATGCCCGGCCACGCCTCGTAGTTTTCTCGCGGGCACCTCTCAGGTCAACCCGACTCCACATCACTTCGCATTCATGCTTGCGCGGGTACCCCTCAGGGCCGACCCGTCTTTAGTATCATGTTACAGTGTTCAGTCATAGTAACCAAAGTATCCGTGTGTCTGACACCAAAAGGGACCCTGAGGAATCACCCTCGATGGAATCCCACTTGATGTTTTCATCAAGGTGAACGAAGGAGGAATCACCCACGAGGTCCACACTTGAAGCGTTGCACGACGACGTCATTATCGGGGGTGGTGTAGGAGGAATCACCCTCGCTTACCACGACCGATTAACTATCCTACAAGGGTATCATCAGAAGTGCTGATGAGGTATCACCCCCGGCACTCGATAGTAACCCAGTAGTGTCGAGCAACTAAGGGGGAAGTGACGTGCGGTGCCGGGGCCTGGTCTTCGATCCCGTTGCACGGGTCTTCTGATCATCTAGCGGGGCAGTCGGGATAAGTGGGGGTCTCTGATGGTCTCTACCCAACCTATTCTAAGCAGTTTAGGATAACAGGTAAGTATCAACAGCAGGTTACAATTAAACATGCTATGCAGCAGATATAGGATACAGTAATAGCAGTAACTTCTAATGCAAGCATAAGAGAGAAGAGAGTGGGCGATATCGGAATGCTCAAAATGGGGGTGCTTGCCTGGAAGCTTTGAAGACAAAAGTGGATCTTCTACGGTGAGGTAGTTGTCCACCAGATCATCAGCGCTCTCGCAGTCTATCAGGAAGAAAGGGGGAGAAGAAACAATATAAATACACGGCAACGAAAGTAATCACAAAACAAGACAGGGCACTACGCGTTGTTAGGGGTGACCTAACGCAGCGATACATGTCGTAGGTGAAGCGGGAAAATATCTGGGATATTTTCCCAGCTCTGGGCATCTGTCAGACAGATGAATCGGAGGGGAAGGTTACATGTCCAGGTAGTTAGAGGCATGTGACAGATAAACGGAGAGCGTATTCTGATTCGTCTCGTTGTTCTGAGCAACTTTCATGTAGAAAGTTTTTCGATCCGAGCTACGGTTTAATTTCTATGAATTTTCAAAATTTATTTAAATTATTGGATTTTTCTGATTTATTATAATTTCGAATTAATTAGCAGAAATACTAAGTGTACCCACTAGTGTACCCAGCCAGAGGGGCTGTGAGGCTGACAGTGGGTCCCAGTTGACTGCCCAATCAGCAGTCAACTGGAGACTTTGACTGGTCAAAGGGACCCAGGGGTCCCACATGTCATAGTCTGGGCATTACCCAGTCAGTAGGTGGAATAGTCAATTGGGCCCAGTGGGGCCAAGTGGTCAGTGATACAGCTAACTAACATTGTTTAGTTAAACCTAATTGCCTAATTAGTCAGAGCGGGACCCAGTAGTCAGTGTCTTAGGTTAGTATTTAAGTTCTTTTAATTAACCTAAACGCTACAGTAAGGGCCCCACATGTCAGTGGGTGATTAGGGTGTGGTTAGTGACTAATCGGCCTGGCGATTGGGACCCACCGGGGCTAACACGCCTGCGCACGGCGGCGCGCCTCCGGCGAGCAGAACCGCGGCGGTGCCGCGCCAGACTTTGCCAGAATTTGTCTACCGGCACCGGATCAAGGCGTGTTTGGGCTTGTTCGAACGCGCACGGCACGGCGCGTCGAACCGTGGCATTGGCTCATCCAGGAGTGGCTGGAATCGGTGCCGGCGTTGAGTAGTGGCGGCGGGGCGGCTCGGGTGTGCTCGGGTCCGAGCATATGAGCTCGCCCAAGTCGAACGGAAGCTCGTATACGATTCGCAGGACCTGCAGAAGCTCGGTGGTGGCGACAGCGTGGCGTGAAGTGTGCTAGAGCGACGGCGCTGAGCTCGTCGGCGGAGCCGAAGCACGGCAATGGTGGCACATCGTCTTTAGCCGGCTACGGCCGCGGAAACTGAGCTCGGACGAGGGAAAGAGGAGGCGGAGCTCACCGTGTGGACACAAGGGGGTCCGGCGTAGGATTAGTAGCAGCAGAGGAGCAGACCGTCGCCAGCGAGCTGCAGGGTCCCGAGGTGAACGCCGGCTCGATCCGGGCAATTTGGTGGACTCCGGCTCGAACGCTTTGTCGGGGAAGAAGGAGAAGACGTCGGCGGCGCTGGTGGTCGGCTCGGAGAGGCGAGGATGGCACGGTGGCCGTGGTTGTGATGGCGGGCGGCGGCGAGCGCGTACGGGGAGAAGAGAGAGAGGCGACCGAGCGCCAGTGAGGGAGAGGGGAGAGTGAGCGAGGCGACCAGGGGGAAGGGCTCAGCGGGTCCTTATCCCCTCGCGCTCCTGCTCCCCGTCGCGGTGGCGCGCTGCGGCTGGCGGAGCGCCGTCGTCCATGGAGACGACGACACGGAGGGGATAGTTGGTGGAGGTGGGCTGGGCCGGCTCGGCCTGCCAGGTAAGTGGCAGGTAGGCCAATTTCCATTTCTGTTTTCCTTTTATTTCTTCTATTTTGAAAAATGTGGGGCCTCTAAATAACTTTTGTAAATTAGGTGACTTGGTCCAAATATTACCTTGTGATATTCTCAACCAACAGAAATTGTTTTGGGAAAAATATTTTTTCAAATGAATTTCTAATAAATGAAATGGCACTTTAAATTACTGTTTTGATGTTGTTTCATGTTGTTCAAATTAATTAACTAATCCAATTAATGCAAATTGTATTTTTATAATTGCCTCTGGATTATTTGCAATATTACGAACATTTTTGTGTTGTTGTTTGATGAGATAATTATTTGACTTGCATTTTGAATTCTTGATTTGAAGTTGAATTATTCCCTAATGCAACTTCATGGAGATGATCATGATGACATGGCATTATCAGAGGGTGATCACTATAGTGTGATGCTGGGGATGTTACATGGCGCGCGCCGGGTTGGACTGCGTAAGCACCTTCCTTATTTAAGGAGGAGGCTAGGTCTGCTCATCGGCCGCGTACGCAACGTGCAGGAGGGCAAAGGGCGATGGGCCCAAGACCCCTGCGCGCTTAGGATGTAGACCGGCGTGCTGGCCTCTCTGATGAGCCTAGGTAGGACTGCAGTGTGTTGATCAGCCGAGGGCGGTCATGACCTGATGGTGTGTCTGGCCAGAGTTGATCGAGCGTGTTGGGTAAGTTGGTGCACCCCTGCAGGGAAGTATTCTATCTATTCGAATACCCGTGTCCACGGTAACGGACGCTCGGAGTTGTATCCCGATCGATACAACTAGAACTTGACGCTGAGGCATGTAATGGAAATGATGGCTCCGGGATTGCTTTCTCGCAGGGAGTCAAGGAAGTGATCTCTGGGCGCTAATGTTACAACATACTTGTTAAATATAATATGCTATTCTGTACTCTTCGATAGGCTAGGCCTTCCCCTTCTATTCTGGCATTCTGCAGCTCAGTCCACAGATACTACCCCTTTTCATTTATACCGATGCATATGTAGTGTAGATCCTTGCTTGCGAGTACTTTGGATGAGTACTCACAATTGCTTTGCTCCCACTTTTCCACCTCTTTCCATTCTTCTCGGATGCTGCAACTAGATGGTGGAGCCCAGGAGCCAGATGCTACCGCCGACGACTACTACTACCCCAACGGAGCCTACTTCTACATGGAGACCGTCGATACATGGAGTAGTTAGGAGGCTCCCGGGCAGGAGGCCTTGCCTTTTCGATCGATGTTGCTTTTGTGCTAGCCTTCTTAAGGCAAACTTGTTTAACTCATGTCTGTACTCAGATAATGTTGCTTCCGCTGACTCGTTTGTATTCGAGCTTATGTATTCGAGCCCTCGAGGCCCCTGGCTTGTAATATAAAGCTTGTATTATTTTAAAATGTGTCTAGAGTTGTGTTGTGATATCTTCCCATGAGTCCCTGATCTTGATCGTACACATTTGCGTGTATGATTAGTGTATGATTGAATCGGGGGCGTCACAAGTTGGTATCAGAGCCGACTGTGTGTAGGTAGCCCCCTTTCCAACTCTTTGGCCGAAGTTGAGTCTAGTCATTGAAAAACTTTTACTAACATTGTTGTGTGGCTTACGGGCCCTCATCACAAATGGGTGGTATTAGGATCTTTTATTCCTCGTCTTACTCTTGGACTCTGATTTCTCTTCTATTCGGGTTAAATGATTTTACTAACTCTACTTCTAGGTTCTCGTAGCTACTTCCTCCCGAAGAGACACTTCATTCCAGATGATCGCCTGCTTCACCAGAAGACTTCGAAGATACTCTCCGATGTTTGCTCGAGAACTTGTGCTCATCGCTTTTGTGATTCCCTTCCACCGTCAACCCCTATGGAAATCTACATACACTTGCCATTCATACAATCATTCCTTGTTGCTCTTGTTATTAGATGCCCCAAAATTCTCTCTATTGTCCCGAGAATCCTTTGAGATGACTGCCTTGCAGTTCCTTGCCACATGAATACCCCCCAAATGATAATTCCTCGCACTTACGAGTATCCGTTCTTCCCTAGTTGTTCTTATGATTCTTAAGATACATTGAACTACTATTTGATCTTCCGGTAACCTTATTCCAGCTATTGCTCTACAAATCCTTGTCTGCTTGCATTATGGTTACTTCCCATATGTCTAGCAATATTCATTAGTATCCTTTGTCATCTTCATTTTGAGCCTTTGATTCGATATGTTGGTGAATGGTCGCAATCATCATTCGAAACTAGAATTCGTCCCTTTGGCTCAGACGTTACCCCGGACATGAGCTGGTTCTCGACCAATCAAATTGTCGTCGATTGTACCCCTGAGTCTATTCAACTTACCCATCCTTAATCAGCGCGTTTGCTTCTGATCCCTTGATTTGGAAATGATAATTCCCTTGCATTTGAGCATTAAATTAGTCAGTTGTTTCTATAATCTGATCTCCTTGCATTATTTCTTCTTCTGGTTGGGTACCGATGCTCACATCAGATCCTTTGTGGACCACCAGATCCTTTGTTGGATTATTATCCAAAAGTGCCCCTCATATTTAATCACCTTGTGAGTTCTTCCCTGATACATAATGCCTTTGGTAAATTGTATCCTCTCCTTTTGTCAACCATGCTCTACCTTCGACCTTGTGTTATTTACTCTTTAAGTTTTTGGTATATGTTCCTAAGATGTCCCTATGGGTTGAACCTATGTCTTCCCTAATCCGTGTGAAGCCAAGAGTTTTCACGAGTCATACTCTTCTGGTGTTTTGCTAGATATAATTTCAACTATACAACTTTATCAAAAGCGAGAGGTAAATGAAAGGTTAGGCATTGGAGAAGTGGGAGTCGACCTTGAACTTTCTGTTCATGCCCATGGACATGATGTAGATCTTATCATGGAAGCTTCTCCCATCAATATTTATTCCCTTGGTATAATTTGATCCTGTATCTGTGATTTTGACATTTGCAATCGTGGTTCTGACCATGTTGATCTACTTTGACTTCATTCTCAAACAAGGTAAAGTGTTTGCCTTCCACAGATCAATACACTAGTCTAACCTCTAATTCTGATCTACCTTCGAGTTTTTTACCCCCTGGTATCTCGAGAATATCACGGGACTGCATAGCTTCTTATGAGTTCTTCATCAAGTACTATATTCTCACTGACTCCAATTTTCTCAAGATCTGAGTTGTTTGACACTCAAGGACACCGATAACTAAATCGAGTCTGCATCGCGATTAAACAACTCTTAGTAATCTTCTTTACTTACGAGTTTGTACTCAATCACGTCATTCCTAGCCTGGTCGGCTATATCAATTTTATGCTAATTTTAACTATGCTACCTGGTCCTTATTCTCGGAGCACAACTTTCGACGATGAGCTAAGCTTACGTCGATCTTCCTCGTCTTATCGTTTCACCTCGAACAGCAAGCTTGATTCTGAGTCGGTGTCATATCCGTGGTTCCAATCATCTTTCTCTGCATCAGTCCTTTTGCTTCATGCAGTCACTGTTTGATTACTTCTTTGTGGAGCCTCTCGACAAAATTTGTCATGGTCATCTTAAATATTTTGACCCCTTCCATGCATATCAATCGAATTCTTGATGAGAAATACCATCCTTGCCCCTCGATGATTTGTGTTATCATCCTCAACTTTATTGCCCTCCCTCCAACACAAACTTGTTCGTGTTTTGTGTTGTACCTTGAGTTCCTTACTATTCAACTTATGATCTGTTCTACCCTGGGGTATTACCATCTTTTATGTCAAGAATGTCGTGAGAATTTCACCACCCGTTAGGAATTCTTGATATAGTAATACTTCTTGCCATTTCCGTTCATGTCTTGGTCCCCGTGTTGTTTCTAATTGAAATACCGACAATTGAACTATGAGGTGTGAATTCAAAACTTCTAGCAACCCTATTGCATTGAAGTGAATGGTCGATAGCTTGATTCTTAGTCTATTGGTTATTGACTCACCATTCTAACATCGGTCGTGCTACTTAGTCCATCTTTCCAGGTGCACGTTTTGATCAATGTTTACTCATGGATGTTTTCCTCGAACATGCATCTTTATATCATTTGATCTCATAGATGCTATCCCCTTATTCACTTATTTGTGGAAATCCATGTTTATAGAAATCTCGATAAATTGTTGTTGAGCCCATCGGCCAACTCCTCATCTTTTCCATGATGAAATTGCATGAGTTGTTCTAGAGGATCCTGATGGATCCTTTGTATTCCCAAGGTCTGACCTTGCTTGAAGACCATGTCAATGCTATCTCGAAGCATGTCTGTGGTACTCCGATTTTCAACAAGAACATTTGAAGCCCAATGCTAAATGTTTCTTACTCAATTATCCAAATACCGTTGTATGGGTAATGTCATGAAATTCTCTCCCCTTACCTAAAGGGTTTTCTACATTATATCATGTCATGGATATCATGCTCTGCTTGTCCTTGGGAAGGATACACCCCTAAAATATGTGTTTAAACACATTTTCCTTTCCATTGTTTTGTTTAACCTTTCTTGTAATCTAACTTAGCTGAGCAGTGAAAATTCCCTGCTTAGGTAAAACACCTTGTTGTACCACTCTGTCAGTCAGACCCTATTACTTTTGTTGATGACGTTCCGGTAACCACCGATGGACGAGAACTTTGCCTATTGGTCCGCCTCGTTCAACGAGCAGGAAAATGGTTCTCTTCGTCCCTCGCCCTTGGTACCGATGTTGTTGCCGACATAACTGACAATCTATTCTCCGACATGCCTTGCTATCATGATCATGCAAGATGACACCGCCCTTCCTACTTTTTAAACCACATGGTGGGCCCATAATCCACAGTTCCATAGGATCAAAACTTGACTCTCCTGTGCATCCCTGTTTCCAAAACTATTCCTCATGCTTGGCTTTGGATGTAAATCACGAGCCACCTTCCTAGAGATGATCTATTCTGATTTTAGACGCAATACTTATTCCCGTTACTTTGAACCCCTTTCATACTCTGTTTCAGGCAACAAACGAATGCCTATCCGCTTGAAACTTCTTATTGTACCTTCTTATTTGCTCTTGATATCTTTCTTGAATTTCAACTCGAGGGATGCCTCTATTCCTCGTTCACTGAGATAGCCCCCACGTACCTATCTTGTGTTGAGCTCCGTCCTTCCCGAGTCTTTCCCCCTTACTCCACCCCTTAAATCTCGGGATGAGATTTCTTGTAGTGGAGGAGATTTGTAACGCCCGGATAATTAAGCTACAGTAATCCTCTGCTAATAATGCCATGTCACCATTGTTACTGTTGCTAATCTCGCTTAGGTTCAAAACCGATTCAAATTCAGATTTAAAACAAAGTCAAAATTTAAAATTTTCAAATGTCAAGGCTAAAAAGTACAAATTGTGACAAATATTTCATAGGTAAATTGGTGGTGGACCAACATTTTTATAAATTGTTTAAGTGCACAAAAATAAATTAAAACAGTAGCTGAAAACATTTATTAAATGCTTTTAAATAAATAAACAAATGCCAACTATTTAATTAATGTACCAAATTAATTATGGCAGTGGCCTATTTACTAAATACTAATTTAGGGGCTAGTGTTATGTTTTATAAAACTAAAACTAAAAAGAAAACCGAAAAGTTTTAAAAAGAAAAACCAATTAGAAAAGAAAAGGGGCCCCCCTGTTCCCCTGGGCCACTAGGCCCAATTGGCAAGGCCAGCCCAACACCCCTTCATCCCCTTCCTCCCTGTTCACGCAGCCCCCATGGACGCAGAGCGTCCGTCCACGGCGCCGATGGCCACGGGGCGGCCATCCGGCAGCTCCCCGATGCCTACAAGACCTGCCCCGCGGCGCCCCGAACCCTAGATCGCCTCCCCTCCCCGCTCTCGCCCCTCTCCCTCTCGATTTTCCTCGCGCCTGAGCCGCTGTCACCGCGCTCATCGTCGTCTTTGTCGTCACTGTGTCCACCGGCCACCGTTCGCCGTTCCAAGGTCTCCAGGTGATGCGCCTCCGTCGTCCACTTCACCTGCGAGGGCAAGTTTGAGCTGAAGGCCCCGCTCGTCGCCATCGGATGTCGTCCTCAAGCCTGGCCGCCCCTGTTCGGCGGCGGATTCGTCGCACCCCGACCTCCCCCGGCCTCCCCGACCTCTCCACCGACCCTCGCTGTGAGCCCCGGGCCGATTCCCCTCTTTCTCCCGTCGATCCATCGCCGTATCAGCCGCTGCCCGAGCTCGCGCTCACCCCGTCCATCGCGCCCCTGAACATCTGCGCCCACCCGCATGTGTGCGCCCGCTCCTGCCCAACCCCTCGCTGCTGCTGCTAGCGCGGCTACTGCCGCCTCTGGCGCCGCTGCCGATGCCGCCTGCCGGCGACGCCTGCTGCGCTCCGTCGCGGCCCTGCGCTACTGCCCACTACGCTGTTGCCTTTGCTTCCGTAGTCGTTGTAGCTACTGGCCCGCATCCGCTCGCCACCCCTCTCCCCCGCGTGCGCTGCCACTGCATTGCTGCGCGCTCAGCCGGCTGCCACTCGCCGCCATCTGCGCCCGCCAGGTCCACGCCCTGCTTCCTCCGTGCGCGGGCGCTGGCCTCGCTCGCCTCGCTCGCTGGAACGAGCGCCCAGCCATGGCCCAAGGCCACCGCCACCTGGGTCGACCCCCCTTTTTAACTAGGCTAACCCCAATTAGTATTAACCACCCCCACTAATTATTCACTGGCAGCGGGCCCCGCAACCAGTTAGATTATTTTATAACTGTTAATTAAAATGTGTCTATGGCAATTGGGACCCACGTGCACTGTTCACTTTTGACTAGTCAAAATATTGACTAGGTCAACCCAGCCCCTGGCCCCACACATCATACACATGGACATTGTTGGGTACACTCCTGTGTACCCATAGCAAATTGTCTGTTTATATTTTCGAATTAAAGTAATTACATAATTTCAGAATATTAGAAAAACTTTGAAAAATAATAGAAAAATAACCGTAACTCGGATGAAAATAATTTATATATGAAAGTTGCTCAGAAAAATGCAACGAATCCGAATATGCCATCCGTTCATCTGTCACATGCCTCTAGCATGCTGAACATGGAACCGTCCCCCTCTTTTCATCAGTCCGGAAAATGCCAAACTCCGTAAAAATATTCCCGGATGTTTTCCCCCTTCGCCTGTATCGCGTAGCACTGCGTTAGGTCACCCCTAGCACATAGTATTGCCATGCTATGCTTTGTGATGCTATGTTTGCTTTATATTTATTGTTTCTTCCCCCTCATCTCTCCGGTAGACCCCAATACCGATGCTGCCCCTGTGATCAACTACGTCATCGACGACCGTTCCTTTGCAGCAGAGCTTCCAGGCAAGCAAACCCCCCTTGTTCATTCTGATATCGCCCATTTCTTTCCCTCTCATGCTTGCATTAGAACTGCAACTGCTTTTGTATGATCCTATTCTGATGCATAACATGTTTTTGTTACCTGCTTTCATACCTTACCTGTTTATCCTAAACTACTTAGTATAGGTTGGTTAGAGATCCATCAGTGACCCTCACCTTGTCCCAGTTGCCCCGCTTTATGTTCGATGACTCGATCAACGTGATCGACGTCCAGGCCCCGACACCGCACATCACCCCCCTTAGTTGTACGACTCTGCAGAGTTATTATCGAGTGCCAAGGGTGATACCTCGTCAGCACTTCTGATGTTAACCCTGTAGTGTAGCTATTCAGTCGTGGTCATCGAGGGTGAATCCTCCTTCACCACACCCCATAACGACTCTGTCATGCAACCCCTCAAGTGTGGACCATTGAGGGTGATTCCTCCAAGTCCACCTTGACGGTTACATCGAGTGGGAATCCATTGAGGGTGATTCCTCGGGTTTCCCCCTTGCTGTTTCGGACCCACGGTTACTTTGACTTACCACAGAACCATGATGACATCGGGTCGGCCCCGAGGGGTACCCGCGAGTGATGTGAAGTCGGTTTGACCTGGAGGGTACCCGAGAGATAATTACGTGGCACGGCCGGGCATTCTTAGCCCTTGTCGTAAGTCCACGAGATGGGGCGACGGGGTCACATGATCGTGAGTCTCTGCTCATTAACGCGCACTACCAAGACACTAACGGTTTGGATATTTGATCCGAGTAGGCCTCTGGCCTTTTCACACTGACCACCACGCGGGAATAAGTATGGGCACTCTGTGTCGTATGTATCAGCCGAAAGCTCAACGGACGTCAGCGATGGAGCGGTGCGCGCCGGGTTGGACTGCGTAAGCACCTGCCTTATTTAAGGAGGTAGCTAGGTCTTCTCACCGGCCGCGTACGCAACGTGCAGGAGTGCAAAGGGCGATGGGCCCAAGACCCC
Source organism: Thinopyrum elongatum (assembly GCA_011799875.1). Lineage (NCBI taxonomy): Eukaryota > Viridiplantae > Streptophyta > Magnoliopsida > Poales > Poaceae > Thinopyrum > Thinopyrum elongatum. The sequence continues at coordinate 416,285,392 of CM022298.1, forward strand.
TGTGCGCTTAGGATGTAGACCGGCGTGCTGGCCTCTCTGATGAGCCTAGGTAGGACTGCGGTGTGTTGATCAGCCAAGGGCGGTCATGACCTGATGGTGTGTCCGGCCAGAGTTGATCGAGCGTGTTGGGTAAGTTGGTGCACCCCTGTAGGAAAGTATTCTATCTATTCGAATACCCGTGTCCACGGTAACGGACGCTCGGAGTTGTATCCCGATCGATACAACTAGAACTTGATGCTGAGGCATGTAATGGAAATGATGGCTCCGGGATTGCTTTCTCGCAGGGAGTCGAGGAAGTGATCTCTGGGCGCTAATGTTACAACATACTTGTTAAATATCATATGCTATTTTGTACTCTTCTATATGCTGCAAGATGCTTGAAGATGCTAGTCTTCGATAGGCTAGGCCTTCCCCTTCTATTCTGGTATTCTGCAGTTCAGTCCACTGATCCTACCCCTTTTCATTTATACCGATGCATATGTAGTGTAGATCCTTGCTTGCGAGTACTTTGGATGAGTACTCACGGTTGCTTTGCTCCCCCTTTTCCACATCTTTCCATTCTTCTCGGATGCTGCAACCAGATGGTGGAGCCCAGGAGCCAGATGCTACTGTCGACGACTACTACTACCCCAACGAAGCCTACTTCTACGTGGAGACCGCCGACGACAAGGAGTAGTTAGGAGGCTCCCAGGCAGGAGGCCTTGCCTTTTCGATCGATGTTGCTTTTGTGCTAGCCTTCTTAAGGCGAACTTGTTTAATTCATGTTTGTACTCAGATAATGTTGCTTCCGCTGACTCGTTTGTATTCGAGCTTATGTATTCGAGCCCTCGAGTCCCCTGGCTTGTAATATAAAGCTTGTATTATTTTAATTTGTGTCTAGAGTTGTGTTGCGATATCTTCCCGTGAGTCCCTGATCTTGATCGTACACATTTACGTGTATGATTAGTGTACGATTGAATCGGGGGCGTCACACCTGCCCGGACCCCGTCCGCCTCCTCTCCGGCCGCCTCCGCACCCCGTCCGCCTCCTCTCCGGCCGCCTCCGCCCCGCCCCGACCCCATCCGCCTCCACTCCGGCCGCCACCGCACCCCGTCCGCCTCCTCTCCGGCCGTCTCCGCCTCCGGTCCGTCCTCCGCCCGGCCCCGCTCCGTCCGCCTCCTCTGCGGCCGCCTACGCCTCCGGTCCGTCCGTCGCCCGCTCCTTGATGGCACCGAAGAAGACGCCGAAGGGCAAGTCCGGTTTCTTCGGTGTGTGGGCGAAGCCCTCCGTGAAGTTCGGAGTGGAGTTCTCCGACGCCGGGCGGCGTTGGTGGCTCGGCACGTATCCCACCCCCGATGATGCCGCGTGTGCCTACGCTGTGGCGGTGTGGCGTGCCGGGCGGCCGAAGACGGACCTCAACTTCCTGGAGATCGAGTCCCAGGCGGTGGCGGAGTGGCTCGTGCCGCAGGGCATCCGGATGGAGGAGCTGCCGGCGAAGAAGGAGAAGAAGAGACCGGCGGTTGTCGTCGCTCCCGGCGAGAGCGACGAGGCGACGATGGCTCGGTTTGCGCGAGAGCATCCGCAGTACGTCCAGGCCGAGCTGGAGCACTACTGGAAGCGCGACATCGAGGCGAAAAAGAAGGGGGTGAAGAAGAAGGACGAGGCCGGCCCCTCGACTGTGATCCCTATCGAGTCGTCGGATGAGGATTGGGGTGACTCCGAGGAGAAGGACGAGGGGTGCGATGACCCGACCAAGGACGAGTTCTGGGAGCAGTTCCGCAGCTCGGACGACGAGGAGTAGTTTCATCTAGTAGTTCGAATAAGTAGTAGTTGAATTTGTGTATGAAATTATGTTGAATTTCATGTTTGAACTATGTTGAGATGAAGTACTAGTTGGTCGTTTTAATCTTCGTTTTGGACCATCTGTTGAAGATTGCTTCTTCTTTTTTCATCTTCGATTTGGACCATTTGTTGGAGTTGAGCATTTTTCGGAGCTCCAAAACCCATCATTTGGCGGTCCATATTTCACATCTCCGGTTTTGGACCGTCAAAATTTGAACCATCTATTGGAGATGCTCTAAGTACTCACAAATTCTGTTGACGTGTCATAGTTTGTTTGTGCTAACATGGCTCGTAACAAACAGCCCCCTGGGGTATGTTAATTTTGTAGACGAGCATGGGGTTTTCTAAGCACAATCACCAATGGGACCTTATCATTACGATAAGCAAAATGAGTGCCCACAACCGTAAAGTACCTTATCTTAAGATGGCAATCGGGGGGATTTGATTCCTTGCACGCTCTCCACAATCAGGACACAGATTATGCAAACGGCTATGCTACACGCACAGACTCTCGGAATCAACGGATTACAATACGTGGCAGTCTTTGATTGGAGATTAATTAGTGAGGCGGGCCCACCCTCATGAAAATTAGGGGGTGAAGATTTAATTAGTGTTTTTTAACACAGTACAGACGCAAGCGCTCATATACACGCGCATACACTCACCCATATGAACGCACATACGCACACCTTACCCCTATGAGCACCTCCGAAAGACTGAGCCGGCATATCATCTTGAAATTTACGAAGTCAGTGTAGGCACCTCGTCGTCGACGGGAACGTCTCCTTCCACTGAATGCGCATCGCCGGAAATCCTTAAATAAATCCAGAAATAAATGCGAGCACCAGACTTGAACCCTGATGGGTTGGGGATACCACAGTCCCTCTAACCATCCAATCACAGATTGGTTCGCAGATTTAATTAGTATTGAGAATCCTGTATTCATCCATGAGTGTAGGATTATTGTTATGCAAATGTTGTAGGGGTTATCTCTCGCTCTCACCCGCAGGGAGTGGGTGGATGTGTGCATACCATCACAGGAGGTTCTAGAGTATCACCGGTAGGGCCAATTGACCTAGGGTTCTATTGAGAAGTACTACAAGAACTAAATACAAAGGTATTAAACAAATCAACTACAATATTGTTGGGTAGCTAATACTCCCTCGTTCTGTTATGTAAGGTGTATTATTTTTGGCACGGTGACCGAGGCACGGAATTATAGATGTGTTAGGACTAAATTACCCTTGACAAATTTGTTGATTAGTGGTAAGTAAATCAATAAATCCAGAAAAGTAAGAGATGCGTGCAATCGACAGAGGGAGACTTTCCTTCTTTTGTTACGAGAGATACAGACAATCAGGAGAGAGATACTTCATATTTTTCTGGAGGAATAACAAGAGAATTATGAGGAATTAGAAGAAATGCATCTTACATTCTAGAATTTTATAAAAAATAAATACACCTTATATAAAGGAACGGAGGGAGTAATTGAAATTCTACAATAACTAATAGAATGCCTGTGCGTTGCTACGGGCTACAATTCATATAAATGAATCAAACAAATAATTATAGTCATCTTCAAGGTCGATGCTCACTTCTCTATCACACAGCCGGGTGAGTTCGGACATCAAACAAGTGTCCAACGAGCTTCACAATATCCAACCATCTGGACAGTCCGGGCTCCCCCAAATCCAGCTCATATGTGGATGAGACATATGGTTTTCCGAACTATCCACCATGTTATCACCAACACGCGGTCCTAACACAAAAACCCCACCCCACGACACACCCTTCCCTATTCCTGCTAGACCCTCCCCTTTTTGCTCTATTTCTCGCCGTAGAGGGACATTTCTCGCTGGAGCTCTCTCCTTTAAAACCCGAAGACGCCCACCTCACCTTCGCCATGACGCCTCTCTCCCTCACACCGTACTTCGCCACGGACTGCCAAGGAGTCCTCCGCCAACCGCCCTGCCCTCCGCCTTGATCATCTCCCCGTGTTTGTGTTGATCCACCACCGCCATCAAGGGTGGTGAGGTGTGCGCGCCCGTGACACCCCCGAGCGACGAAGGCAAACCCGGTGTCTCCTGAGCTATTGCCACGTTGTAACATGCAGTTGAATGTCATGCATACGAAGCAAAAATATGATGTTCATTGTTGGGCATGCAACTGATATGCCACCGTGTTCATTATTAACTCTTGATACAACCAACCAATGCATTTATCCTTCCAAACCAAAAAAAATATGACTTGATGAAAAAAAATGAACCGCTCACACATAGAATTTGCTACAAAGCCATCTCTAATGAAATGCAATTTGCCATATTTCCTAAAGTAGGGAAACTATTACGCTCAGACGGTTGTAACTGAATAGACCCACAACCCGCATCTTGCTCACTCTCAACCCTCTTATCAGAAAATCCACTAACTCGTGTTATATTTTAGAACAATGTACCACCATTTCTGTCCTTCAAGCATGGCTGTGTGAGCTTTTCTAGTGGAGCCAAATGCGGTGATAAGGATACTCACAACTTAATAGAAGGGACCAGCTATTTAAACTACAAGGAGTATAACCTCCAAGGGAGTGAGTAAATAGTTCAACCTTGGTAACACACGGACATTTGTTGAGACATTTCCTCTAAGTTGAATGATTCCTTGTCCACCTTCTCCCTGTAGGAAGGCTTTGCTTGTAGTACAGAGCGGCAGAGAAACATGCGGCATGAAAAATTGGAAAGCACACATTTGACAGTTGTGATTGTATTAACCAATCTTATCTGACTCGTTTGTGGATCTGCGATTGCATTCACCTTATCTCCAACTCTAATGTGGTCTATGTTTTTGGTTTCACTTCCCTTGACATGGGCTCCACTTGTAGCTTACACATAATTCTCTGCTATAAGGATCACTTTGTATTCAAGGATTTTTTCAATAGGAATTTAAAAGGAAGCACTTTGAAGCTTTGGCACCACAAGATTCACATGGATTACATTCCTATCAGTTTTGAAAATATAAAGTAGCAAGCTCAATGATATCATAGCAGAAGAAATGTGTTTGTCTATCCACACTTCATTGCACCCACACTGAAGGATAAAACTGAAATAAAAAAAGACAATCGTGGGAGGCGTAGGCTGTCCATAATTAGATGCAAATAAAATTGCTTGCCTTAGATTTAGATAATATAATCTTGTCAACATTCATTAGAGGTTCTCCTCTTGATGCTTGATAATAGCTTGATTACTTGACCAGATATTTTTCAATGAATTAATGCATGAAGCCTATCTTAGCAATTTAAAGATAAAATAATGTGTTGTACGCATTAATCCCAATACAGGCCACAATTTAGGGCTCTTGGCAATTTGGAGATTCTTTATGCACAGAGTTCAGGTTGGCCAACAAGTTTCAAGAACATTGTGAGTACATTCTAATTGAGATGATTTGCTGTAAATGATTGTTGCACAATCCTTAGTAAGAATTGCATTTGCATTAAATAACTTGGAACTCGTCGAATGGAGGCTCAAGGAAATCGACTGTTCCCCAAATTTTTCAAAGACGGACATCAGCTCATTTTTTTACAAGAACAAAGCAAGGAAGTACTGTAGATCATAAAATAAGCAACCAAATAAGCTGATCCAGATCTGCAAAAGGCAACAGACTTGCAAAGCAAATTTAGTATAGCAATGTATCACCCATATAATATGTCAGAAAACATTTAATCATGTAAAATATCAGCTGCCAATCCAAGAGAACCCACTTATGAAGAATACAAAAAATTCTACAACCAAACAAGCGGATGGATTAACTTTTGGTTTCATTAGCCAAAATCACATAAAAATCAAAACTCTCGTATTTGGTAGTTCATAATTAGACACTTCTAGTGATAGCATGCAACAATTTAAAGGTTTGGGACATACTGATCATCTTACAATCATCCCTACAGGTTGTCTTCCAAATAAAGTATGACAATATATTTAGAACCATTGGCGTTCATCATTATTGTATGGATCATCTCGGTTGAAAACTAAAAGTTACTGAACCACCACCTATTAGATTACTGTGTAAATTGTGGAATGCATGAAAAGAGATGCGTACATGACCTTAATCCTAAGGTCGATTGAATGATATAAACTCATTTCCTAAAATCAACTACTTGTCTATCTAATCATACGAGACGAAGTAACTTTGGAACCAAGCAGTGCAAGACATTACAGAGCGACATTTCGTCGGGCATGTAGTGTGCATTGAAGAATTGTACCTAGATATGTGACAACATGGTATCAGGCGAGCCCGTTACCATGCCGATCAGAATCCCTCAAATTTTGAATGGCTTTTAAACCAGCCTTTCACAATGGCCTCTCTCTGGAAGTATATATGTTTAACATTAGCAGATCCGACTGTTGAGCAATTTAACATGACATGCACACGCCCTTGCTTTTTATTTTGTAGGACTGTACCATACATAGTATTTAATTCACTAATAACACAAGAAACTATTTTTACTGCCACTACAGTTTCTTTCCAAAAACTATTTCAGACAAATCAATAATTCATCATGATATGCACACATCCTTGCTCTTTGAAAGCAAAACAATGATACAGAGCAACCGAGTTCAATAATTTGTTATAGTAATAAGGAATTCACATTAAGTTTCCGCTGCTCACGGGCGTACCTCCGCTGGTCATCGACATACGCTGACAAGTATTATCCAATGGACACAATGATATGGATTGATATATATCTTCTGGTAATTGTGGCTTCGAAATCACCATCATGAAATAGTTTCATTCTTCCACATAGTAAATTCACTAAAATAGAATATATTTTTTGCCATTTTGGGCAATTTACTAAAATAGAATTGATAAATATTCTCCTGGAATAGCATGAAATATGTACTTCCCAAAACAACAAAATACTGACAATAAGTAAAAGATATTATGCCATTTGGTAATAGCTTAGTTACTTTTACCATATGTATTAGCAATTGAAACAATAATGAGAACGGCAAGTGCTATGGTTATTTAATTGAAAGATAAATAAAAGGAAAGGACATATATGAATATGTTTACTGTTGCAAATTTTAAAACTCGTGTAAAGATGCGGCATTGGATTTCCATGAACTATTATAATATGATTAGGGCCAATTTGCCAATATAAGTTTACCTCCTACGGCAAAACGTAAAGATTTAATAAGCTTCAAATTTAGGGAGAATGCACTTATGGTATTCTACCTTGTTAAGTCATGCAGTCATATATTCGTCTTCGAATACTAACATTAAAATGTCTTAAGTGCATGGTGAATGTCGAATCGTTAAGATGGTCAATTTTTTTTTTCTCAGGAGCAGCCTAATCAATGATATACTTTCTACTGGTATGGTTGTGTGCATCGCTCTGACGCAGAGGCCGAGATTCTCCAATTCTTGGAGGAAAAAAAATCCTCTACTGGTTACTCAAGATGAGGAACATCCATAGAGTTACATGTCACCTTTTCCCTAATAAAAAAGGAAATAACAATTTATGTAATGGATGCCTAAAATAATTAAGATGCATACAATAATTTAATTGTATCACACTCCGTAAACAGACTCTTTAGATTTGTCAGAGATTTTGGATTCCAGCAGAAACATGAGATGCTTATTTGTATACTTTGCATACCCTATTTTACAGATGTTGAACATAGAGAATAGATGAAAATTTTGAAAAAAAGCTTACAGGACTCACAAATTTCGTAACAAGCTCACCAGAAATACCTAGTTGAGCTCTTTTTGATCTTCAGAAGATTAATCTGTACAATTTACGTACATTTGACTTTGGAAAATTGACTGCGGAAATGCTGAAGTGTCATTAGCACACATCTACAAAGAACCAACAACCACATGGAAAATTAAAAGAATAATGAGAAAATAAATATCTAATTGTTTGAGCGGTTTTACAAAGGTACCTTGATTCAAGCTGCCTATCTTGGCCGGCGACCGATGAGTGAAGGAGACTGAAGCCCATTGGATGTCGTAGTTGCTATAGATGGTCTGCTTGTCCTCAGCGCATTCCTGGACCATGTTGTGGTCGTAGTTGGTTACCTTCTGCACCACTGAGATAACACTGGGTTAAAGACTCTTGGGGGTACACGCAGCCGATCTAATGCTCCGAGCAGGTAGGCCACTTGTCCCACTCCTGCTGCTAGCAGGAGGCGCAATGGGCGTCGTCGTAGAACTTCGCGAAGATGTGGGTTAAGATCCCAACAGCACCATGGCCAGCGCCCGCTCCACATGCCTATCCGAGTAGCCGGACTGTACCAGCAAGAGTCTTTTGCCGGATCTGAATAACCAGCCCGTGGGATACAAACACCAGGTGGAGGGAGCCAGGGTCGGAGAAATTGATAAGTGGAGTTCCGTTGAATACCCTCCCAGCCTGTTTGGTAAACACTTGACAAAGGAATGGGAGTTTGCACAAGGGTGTTTATGAAGGGATTAGGCATGGGAAGTAGATTTTTACTCCCATTCCCTTGTTTGGTGTATGATGGGAATTGGCGTGGAATAAAACTCTGCTCACGAATTAACAGGGTACCCCTTGGGATGAAATCGGTGGGAATTAGCTTCTCCAACTCCCATTCCCCTTCCCACTTAAACTCTCACTCCCTCTAATCAAACAGTGGATTTTTAATCTCCTCACCCCTCAACTCACATTCCCCATCTCTAATTCCCCCGAACCAAACACGTTGTCCATGTTGTTGGAACACGTCCTCAGCACCATCCCGACGTGGCTAACCTCAAGACCGATTCCACAGGATGGATAACCAGCGCGTGCACTTCGTTCGCGCACCCACGATCGCATGCACGGCATCCTCGGCCTGTGAGCCGTTGTAGCTAGCTCACCTCCCCCCTGTATCTCTCCTCCTCGTGTAAGTGCATATATACCCCCTCGAGGGACTGAATACAGTGTGTGGTGATTGCTCTATTACTCAACTCATGTGTAGCCATGCATACACTACTAGGAAAAGGCTATAGCTAATACGGACATTAATGACGCACCATGTATGTGGTGCGCCATTGCTATATAGCATCAGATACAGGTGCGCCATTAGTGTCCTCATTACTAATGGCGCACCAGACACAAGGTGCACCATTACTAGCAATTTTTTTTATTTCTCCAAAACTATTAATGGCGCACCAGGGCACAGTGCATCATTACTAGTTTTAACTAGTAATGGCGCACCACAAACTATGTGCGCCACTACTAACAATTTTTTTTTTCTTTTTTTTTCAAAACTAGTAATGGCGCACCTGAGTACAGTGCGCCATTACTAGTTCAAACTAGTAATGGCGCACCACAACCACGGTGCGCCACTACTAACAATTATATATATATATTTTTGCAAAACTAGTAATGGCGCACCACGTAACAGGTGCGCCATTAGTAACCAGGGTTACTAATGGCGCATTGGAAAAGTGGTGCGCCATTACTAACTTTCTGAGTCTTACAAAAAATTCACCAAATGCACCCCCCTGGACCGCCTTTTCAGTTTCAAAAAAATAAAAGAAAATGATAGAAATGTCAAAAAAATAAAAGAAAATAAGATTCCCATGTGATATGTGGTCTAATTGTTAGCAAAATTTACAAACATGGATTTTTGATTTTTTTGCAAAATCTCTCGAGAATTTGTAAAATGGGCATAACTTTTGCATACGAACTCCCATGAAAAAGTTTTTTATATGAAAAATCATCTACTCGAAAAGTTTCAGAATCCCCAAAAACCTAACAGAACGAAAGATACGGGGCTTTTAAGATCTAGAGGGGGGAAAATGGAAAAAAATTCAAACTTACTAGTGGCGCACCATTTGCTAGGTGCGCCACTAGTAACAGAAAAAAATTGGTTTTGAATTTTTTTTTTAGAATTTTTTTTCAAAATATGATACGTAATATGACCGGGAAGTTTGAAATATTTTTTCAAAATTTCATCACACTCATGAACATGAACAAAGTCCTAGACATCAACAAGGTTTAATAGGATTGATATGATAGATATATCAACAAGTGCTTGTTAAGTGAGGTGGTGCTGGGGTTGGATAGAACTACGAAGTTAAGCGTGCTCAGGCTGAAGTAGTGTGAGGATGGGTGACCTTCCGGGAAGTTTGACCACTTAGTGCGATTTGACTTGAGATTAAGCATATTGAACCGAGATTAAGCTATAGTGACCCGAGATTAAGAAAAAAAAAATTTGAAATTTTTTTTTTGAAAAAAAATTGTTAGTAATGGCGCACTCAGAAAAAAAAATTGAATTTTTTTTTGATTTTTTGAAAAAAAAATTTGAAAAAAAATTGTTAGTAATGGCGCACTTCTATGTGATGCGCCATTACTAAGTCAGATAGTAATGACGCACCGTTTGACATATTAATGGCGCACCGCCAGGTGCGTCACTATTGTCTTGTATACTAATGACGCACCAGGGGTGCGCCATTAGTATTTGTTACTAGTGGCGTGATGATAGTGGCGCACCTGTAGTGCATCATTAATGGCCAAAACAGGTGCGCCACTAATTAGCCTTTTCCTAGTAGTGATGCTTCCTATGGCAGCAGACAAGCGTGCTGGAGCACCCAGCTTCGACCGGCGCCATGGTCCACGCTGCCGCCGTCTTGACCCAGACCTCCTCGTTGGCCTCCACCAAGTTTGGCTTCAACCTCCTTCCATCAAAGAGAACCATTGACATCCACTGAACAAGCTGTACACAAGGTCAATTCTATCTATGTTCTTCCATTTATCTTCTGTCCATATAGCTAGGTGTAACACCCCTATGTAATAGCCACCATGATCAGCTGTTAATAATGCCAAGTCATATCATATGCAGTGATTAAACATAGTGGTTAACCAAAGTAAATCAACTCCATTTTTAAAAATCAACTTAAATTCATAAGTGAAATATAAGGTTGATCAAACACTGCTGGAAAAATGTTCATTTAATGGTAAATAATCCAGAAACCTTTCTAAAATCAACATCAAAATGTTTGGAGTTGGATAAATGACTCAAACAAGTTGGAACAGACCCAAAAACAGGATATTTGATATATTTAAAATCATATTAAATTCAAACAAACTTCAAATCAGTCCAAACCACTTTTTGGTGAGAGATAATATTGCATTGCAATATTTGGGTCAACTCTCACATTTTACAAAAGTGCTAAAGTGTGCTAGCTATTTTGGAACAGAAAAGAATAAAGAAAAAGGTAAAACAAAAACAAAAAAAAAATACAACGAGGCACTGTGCACTGGGCCTAAGTGCACAGTGCCCCGACAGCCGGCCCATCTGGCCCAGTCTCTCTCTCTCCTTCGCGCTGTCGCCTTCTCCCTGGCCGAGCGCGCGCTCGCCGCTCCGGCGCCGACACCCCGACGCCGCAGGCCAGGCGAGAGGATAAGGAGGAGCTCCCTCTGCCTCCTCTCCGTCCCTATCCACTTCCCCCTCGCTCGCTTGCCCTCTCCCTCCTTCCTCCTCCTCCAGATCCACCGAAACCGAGCGCCTCCGTCGCCGTGGCCTTGCCGTAGACGCGGCCACCGTCGTCCCCGAGCTCAGCCAACACGCCTGCGAGCTCCGCCGTCCTCGACTCCTTCGACTCCGACCGCGAGTGGAGGCGGGGAGGCCCTGATGAAGCCGGAGTACTCCGCCCCCTTTCTTCTCTGACGCCGGCGAGCCCCGACGATTCGCCGACGTTCTGCACTCCTAAGCTTCCAACGGCTTTACGTAGCCTCTCGGTGAGTAGCCCCTCATCCTTCCCCCGCGCTCCCCTAGCCTTCTGCGCCTCCGTAGCCGCCGCGCCATGGCCACCCGAACCGAGCTCCGCCGTTGAGCTCGAGGCCGTTGCAGCAGTGGCCGTCACGACCCACCGGGCTCGCCGTCGCGTTCGTGGCGTCAAGTAGATGCCGAAGGAGTAGAGCGCAGCCCGTTTTGACCTCTGCATCACCACGCGCGAGTCCGCCGGGTTTCGGCTTCCGCCAAACCTCAACGCCGGCGTGATTCCGGCCATCCCCTGGTCCGGCAAGTGCCACCACTCGACGCGCGAGTTCACTGGCTTTCGAACGCACCCAACCGCAGCTCGAACCGAGCCCTGTGGGCGATTTCCGAGCACTCCGGCGATCTTCCGCCGCGGAATCGGTCGCCGGCGCAACTCCGGCGCCGGCCGCCGACGTGGCCGCCACGTGGGTCGCCCTGGGTCACTGACCCGTGGGCCCCAGGGGCCCGACCGGCCAGCTGACCGGCCAGCCCTGCTGACTGGACCGGCCCAGCCGCTGACAGGCGGGCCCCACCTTCCTGTTTAATTAATTAAAACATTTTAGAAATAAAAATAAACTAATTAACCTAATGTCTCACTGACATGTGGGGTCCACCCCCTAATTAATCCTGGTAATTAAACTGAATCACTGATTAAAGAAATAGAGGCTGACATGTGGGTCCCATTGGACCCACATGTCATATTTGACTTAGTCAGCCGACTGTTGACTTGCTGACGTCAGCAGCGCGTCATGCTGACGTCATAATTCATTTTCTGATAAATAAAATAATTCCAGAAATTCAAATAATCTTTAAAAATTAATAACTTTTAAACCGTAGCTCGGATCGAAAAAGTTAAAACATGAAAGTTGCTCAGAACGACGAGACGAGTCTGATCGTGCCGTCTGTTTCTCCATCGGAACCTCCTACGTAGAAGAACTCGTAACTCCGGACCCGAATCCGACAGATGAATAGTGCACACACGTCGGATATTAAATCCCAGAATAATTCTAAAAATAACTAAAATGACTTAGATGCATATTTAGGCAACCCTACACTGCATCATAGCATCACACGCACCGTGTTGCATTTGTTTGCATTATGTTTACCTGTTTCTTCCCCCTCTTCTCTCTCGGTAGCCCCCGACGTTGACGTAGCTCCCGAGGCAGACGCCGCACAGGAGTACGACTACGTCCCCGACGATACTACTGAAGACCTTGCCCTTGACCCCGAGCAAACAGGCAAGCACCCCCATTTTGAGCATGCCTATATCGCCTACTCTTTTCTCTCTTATGCTTGCATTAGAACTGCTACTGCTACTGTTTTCCTATATCTGCTGCATAGCCTGATTATTGTACCCTGCTTTGTTACCTTACTGGTTATCCTAGACTGATTATTATAGGCTGGGTAGAGACACGACAGAGACCTCCACTTGATCCCGACTGCCCTGCTGGATATCAGAAGACCCGATCATCGGGATTGAGGACCAGACCCTGGCACCGCACATCACTACCCCTTAGTTGCCGACACTGCTGGGTTACCGTCGAGTGCCGAGGGTGATACCTCGTTAGCACTTCTGATGTTAACCTTGTAGGTTAGTTACTCGGTCGTGGTAAGCGAGGGTGATTCCTCCTACACCACCCCCGATAACGACATCGTCGCGCAACCTCTCAAGTGTGGACCTCGAGGGTGATTCCTCCTTCGTTCACCTTGATGATAACATCGAGCGGGAATTCCATAGAGGGTGATTCCTCATGGTTCCCTTCGGTGTCCGACACACAGTTACCTTGGATATTATGACTTGACTATGAACCACGATACTAAAGACGGGTCGGCCCTGAGGGGTACCCGCGCGAGCTTAACGCGAAGTGATGTGGAGTCGGGTTGACCTGGATGGTGCCCGCGAGATAACTACGAGGCGTGGCCGGGCATTCTTAGCCCTTGCCGCAAGTCCTCGAGACGGGGCGACGGGGTCACATCGATCGTGAGTCTCTGCTCGTTTCCGCGCGCTCCTAATCCACTACGGTTTGGATATTTGATCCGAGGGGCCTCTGGCCCGATAGCACTAACCATCACGTGGGCATAGTATGGGCGTTCTGCGTCGTATACTTCAGCCGAAGCTTAATGGACGTCAGCGACTGAGCGGCGCGCACTGGATTGGACTGGTTACGCAACCGCGCTTGTATTAAGGGGTTGCTAGGTCTGCTTCCGGCCGCCCACGCAACGCGCAGGAGTTCCCGGGGCGATGGCCCAAGACCCCTGGGGGCATAGGTTAGTCCGGCGTGCTGACCTCTCTGTTAAGTATTTGGTCGGGTTGCGGCGTGTTGCTTAGCCGAGGCCGGGCATGACCCAGAAAAGTGTGTCCGGCCGGAGTTAAGCGAGCGTGGTGGGTAAGTTGGTGCACCCCTGCAGGGAAGAAACTTCTATCGATAGCCTGTCCTACGGTAACGGACACTCGGAGGTGTATCCCGATCGGTACAACTAGAACATGTGATGAGAATTGGATAGTACGGCTCTGGGATTGCTTTCTCGCAGGGAGTCGAGAAAGGATCTCAGGTCGAGGTTGATGATATTACTACTACTACTTTACATTATGTTCATCTGCTCTCTCCTGATGCTGCAAGACTGTCGAAGATTGTTGAAGATGCTAGTCTTCGATAGGACTAGGCTTTCCCCCTCTACTCTGGCATTTCTGCAGCCCAGTCCACATATACAGCCATTCCTTTGACAATGATGCATATGTAGTGTAGATCCTTGCTTGCTGAGTACTTCGGATGAGTACTCACGTTTGCTTTATTTTCTTTTTCCCCCATTTTCCATTTGATGCCACCAGACGACGGAGCCCCTGAGCCAGAAGCCCCAGCCGACGACTAGTACTACTATCCGCCTGGCGAGTACTACTACTACGAGGAGCCGTTCGACGACCAGGAGTAGGATCGGAGGGTCCAGGGCAGGAGGCCTACGCCTTTCGATCGTAGTTTTTATTTTTACCCCGCCTCTGTGAAGGCTTATCTCTCTCTCTGTAATATATCTGTACTCAGATATCTAATGCTTCCGCTGATGCTTGTATGCCATCGAGCTTGTATTCGAGCCCTCGAGGCCCTGGCTTGTAATATTAAGCTTGTATGACTTTATTTTATGTTTTAGAGTTGTGTTGTGATATCTTCAAGTGAGTCCTTAGGCTTGATCGTGCGCATTTGCGTGTATGATTAGTGCACGATTAAGCCGGGGTCGTCACACTAGGTATCTACACACAAGTCAATTGTATTCATACAGCAATAGCAATACAGAGCACCATTGTGCAAAGAAGACGAGGATGTGAAATAAAACAAGATAGAAAGAAAAGACAACCTTGCTGTGGGAGGGGCGGATCAGGCAACGGGCCTTGTTGGCGTCGTCGGAGATATGCAAGATTCGTTCTCCACGCGGTCTGTGTATTGGCCGCGGCCGGTTCGTCGTAGGCTTGTAGCACATATTGGGAGGGAAGGGAAGGGTGTATAGGCTGGATTGGAGATGGGCGAGGTGACGCCGGTGTTCCTCCTTTCCTTTTGTTGAAGAGGATGCAGAGTGCGGCGGCGGCAGCACAGCGAGCGGCAGCAGGACGGGTGTGTCCAGAACTCCAGATACGCTGTAATCACCCTGAGATGAGCTAGACGATTGAGATCGAGGAACCAACCCCACCAAGAAGGGCGGGCTCATCGCCGAAGACGAGGGTGATGTAGGTGGGGCGCAAATCAAAGATTGATTTGTGAGAATCGCTCCAGCGATTTCGTAGACTGGGGAGACAACGTACGGCAATGGGAAGGAGCGGACGAAGGGGTAAAAAGCAGGATATATACGAGAAAAAAAAGGAAACACGAACAGATGGGCTTCGGCGAGGGGGAGCGATACGAACGAACGAAACGCCAACCTATGACCGACCATCGCAACCACAGTCTCCTCCTCTGGAGTAGAGATTAGGAAAGGTAACAATCGATGCGTTAGGAAAGTTAGGATTTTGAATTAATTTTCATGAAAATATGATTTTATTGTTTGGTAAGGTGATATCAGTACCTGCCTGTTTGTGACGTGTCTGGTTAGGAAAGTTTGCAAATGTTAAGAAAGTTTTTATTGGGATGGTGAAAATTTGCAAATGTTAAGAAAGTTTTTATTGGGATGGTAAAAAAATCAACGTGAGGATATGAAGGTGGAAGGTGAAACGAAACTAAACCAGACGAAAATAAACCAGTCGAAAATAAACCAGATGAAAAAAAGCCGTGGACGCAATCCTATCAACTCAGACATTAGGAGTAGAGATTAAATCCTAAATCAATCACCACATAGCAAATTCCCCGCAAAAAAAAATCACCACATAGCAAATGAGAAGCGAATGCTATCTAAGAAAGTGTCACAAGCTCTTCTTTTCAAATCCTTTATTAATTGGGAGATCTCTTAAGACGCTCACATAGGAATGATTTACTTGACAATGTAAACATTACATGCGTATAAAGAGCTTCGTAGAGATGAAAATGTTCAAAAGGCTTCACTTAATCCTATTTTATACACGGAACATTTAGGGACAAAGCGGACTCTCAAACCACCCACATCCGCCCAGACCGCATGGTTCGGACGTTTTTGTCATGCAACACGGCTCTGTATTTATCTGCCGACCGGTCCGGGTGTCCTTTTTCTTGCAAACCGAAACCAAATAGGGAGCTTTGCCGGAATTCGGACATCCATGTAGCTAATAAAACTCAAAAGCCACTACGTTTTCCACGTTCCGGTTGGGCGCGAGAGCAGTTTAGGTTCGTCCGTTAATTACTCCGTATTAGAAGCGCAGATTTCTTTCTCAACCAGGCGTAGATTTCTTGCGCTTCCTTCCTCAACCCGGCGTAGATTTCTTTCTTGTCTGTTAGTTACTCCGTATTAAAAGCGTAGATTTTTTTACTCTGTTAATTACTCCGGACTAATTAGCTTGTTGGATAAACAAAAGAAAGAAATCTCGCGCAGATGCACGCACGCATGCATGCATGCATGCATGCATGCATGCACGTCCACGACTAACTCTCCCATTAACTGTGGCAGCTAAAATACAGGAGTGATTATTGTTCTATAATTGTACCTCAAATAGTAGTAGAAGGTTGATTTAAATGAGGGAAGGTTGATTTCTATTCCGCGGAAGGTTGATTCGACGGAGTTAACTTTTTGAAAATTATTAATAAAGGCGGACGGTTGCGGCTACGGTTGAATGGTCGGTTCATGCATCAGTGGCCGCAAACTGGTTCTCACCGGCCCGCGGACAGATATGGTGTTCGGTCAAGGGGTTAGTGTTGAAGATGTCCTTAGAGCATCTACAGCCGGACTTGGCAAATTCGGCCTCTCAAACGGCCACGGACGCGCCCGGGCGCGTTCGCAGGCACTGAACGGGCACTCCTCAAAAAATGCAATTCACATCCGGGCATCTCAATTACCATATCTCAAATCCATACAAACTCATGCAACTACGTCGATGCACACGCATTGTCCGGCTACTCCATCACACTTCACTAAACATGACATCGGACTATCAAAATTTGGCATGTTTGGCTATGGTGGAGTTCATCCACGGCTGCCCTTGCCCTTACCGGCGCCCTTGCCATCCTTCTCCCGGAAGTACCGGTCGAAGACGCAGTACGGATCGAGCCGGATCTGCTCATCGCCGGAGCTGTCCTCGTCGTCACCATCCTCCTTCTACTCCTTCGGTGGCAGTCCGACCATGGAACGGACCGCCCGATTCTGCTCTCAGGCGAGGGCGCGCGTGTTCCTTCGCTGTCGTTTCTTCACAATGAGGGCGCGGATGGCTTCCTCCTCCGCGGTCCCGCGCGCCGCCGCATCAGCCGTCTCCGCCGTCGCCATTTCCACCGCGATACGGGCCTCGGTGGCCCTTATCCTCTCCTTTCCAAGGCGGGCCGCCCGTTCCCGGTGGGACTCATAGTCTGCCCGATCGGTGATGGGGAAGGAGAGGTGTTCCGGCTGCCGGGACAGCGAGGATCCAGCACCAGAGGACCCGAGCGCCCGGTGAGCCGACGCTATGGCGTTGCGGCGGACGGATCCGTCCGTTGGTCGGGCGCTGTCCTCCCGGGAGCGGCGAAGTGCAATGCGGACTGCCATTGCCTCCTCCAACCCACACGGGATGACAATCCAGTCGACGGACCCGGACTGGTCGGGGTCCGATCCGCTGCCCGCCATGCCGGAGACGGCGCCGGAGACAAGTTTGGGTGGCGGAGGGAAGGGGAGGAGAGTGGAGTGAAGTGGCTAGGGTTTGCTCCGGCGAGCGAATGGTGACGAATATAAGTGAGGTCGGGTGGGCCAGCATGGGCCGGGTCCGACGTGGCGGGCGCGCCCGGGCGTCCCCATATCCGCCCCATATTTGGGCTGGATATGGGGGTGCCGGTCAGTCCGGGCGTTTGAGGCCCGTTTAAGGCGATCGTCTGGATCGAAAAAACGTGACCGGTCAGTGACCGGCCGACCCGCCCAGGCGTATGAGGCGGGTTTGAGAGGTCCGGCTGTAGATGCTCTTAGTTCAATCGTTGCTGGAGAGTTCTTGGCGAGTTTGTAGCATCATGAATTCATTTGAATTCATACTCTCTCAGATCCTTTTGATGGTGGCACCTTTCCACATGCTCAGTAGGATCTGAAATTATGACATGACAATCGGCACCATAAACTTGAATTTGTCGACAATCATGACAATTCACATGATATACGTCCTTTCTTCAAGTTACATGCACGAACAAAATAAGTGTGCATTGCGAACCTGTTGTGCTTACCTTAAATATGCGAGGAACATACTACCGCATGAACACATTTAGCCATCAAAAGTATAGAAGCAAACAAAATGTTAAAAGCAGATAGTTTTTTGAACAATCACATATCTCCAATATATGACATCATGCATAACCTAAAAAATTTCCATGCCTTATTAAGGTGTTTCTTTTTTTTACCGAAATGATAACACCCACACGTGTGGCATGTTTGCCCATCGCCCACACACCTTGATCCACGTTGATTCTGTTTCGCATGAATCCTAAAGGAATCTGTTAGAATCTGAGTGCCACGTAGGCATCATCGTGTGTGTGAGCGTTGGAGAGTTCGCCCACACGCCCCGCAGCACGCGGTTTGCCAGCTGCGCTGTGTGGGCGAACTAGTTTCTGCCCACACAGCCACCATCTAGTCCACGCGCGTGTGGAAGAACTGCTTTTCGCCCACACGACACTCGTACGTTGTTGGATGGCAACTGCAGTAGCGCGTACGTGGCAACTAGATAAACACACATGGCAACTATGATTTGTTGCTAGACGGCAACTGCAGTTGCGCGTACGTGACAACTAGATAAACACACATGGCAACTATGATTTGTTGCTAGACGGCAACTGCAGTTGCGCGTACGTGACAACTAGATAAACACACATGGCAACTATGATTCGTTGCTAGACGGCAACTGCAGTTGCGCGTACGTGGCAACCAGGGTAAACACACATGGCAACTGTGATTAACCATACATGGCAACTATAGTTGAACCACACGTGGTAACTAGGTTAACACACATGGCAACTATTATTTGACCATATGTGGCAAGTAGTTAATCACACACGACAACTATGGTTTGATTACACGCGGCAACTACCATAAATTAGACATGGCAACTATAGTTAACCAAAACAGAGAGAGTTGCCATACTTTTACAACTGCAATTACCATCCCGGATAACTACATCTGCCATCCCGGATGGCAACTAAATCGTCATCCCGCTGGTACCTAACGTAGCTACGCCAGGACGTGTGGGCATATTTGCTTCGTGCCACACGCGCGGGGTGGGGATGAGTAGTACTTGTTGGGCGTGTGGCACGAAGTAGCTGCGCCCACATATGTGGGCAATTCTAATGTTCGCCCACACACAACCCGTGTGGGCTGCCTCCTGCTCACACCACACATGATGTGTGGGCGGATGCCTAGTATGCCACACATGTGGGCGTTATCAAGACCCTTTTTTATGAAAAATGTCTGCAGATTCAGGTACAACCTTGAAACTCTCTAGTGTGATGTACACAATGAATTCTTTTTTGAAATCCTCTTCACTATGTGGTATGCATCATGATTACAAAGTATCGAGTGTGTTCGAATTCATGCTCTCTAAAATCCTTTGGATGGTGGCACATTTTCACATGCAAAGTAGGATTTGAGTATGGCGTGACAACCGGCACCACGAACTTGAATTTAAAAACACTCGTGACACTTCACATGATATATGTGCTTTGTTCAAATTACATGCATGAACAAAATGATTGTGCATTTCAAAACTCTAGGGCTCACCTTAAATATGTGAAGAACAAGGTACTGCATGAACACATTATAGAGCAAAGTAGAACCAAACATATACATGAGGAACATGGTAGTACATGAACGGTGTTTTTTCATATGAAAGTGGTCACGACTATTTGGTGAAAGTGCTCAAAGTTTATGTGGAAGAATTTACAAAAAAATATTCTTATAAAGGAATAAACAGGAACTTAAAGCTCAACTTTATAGTTGCCTTCCACTTAGCGTTCCCCCAAATTTTCCGTTCCCTCAACTCATTTTTGAACGCCCGTCCAACTAACCCCAAACCTCCCCAAATACAACCCCTTATTTCCACAGCAACTACATCCCCTTCCAATAACCAAGACGTCTCCTCCTATACATATGTCTCTCTCTCCGCCTCCGGTTCCACTCCCTCCCTGTCAATGGTTCTCGCTACCTATGGCCACAAATAGTTCGGTCATGGAGGCACTCCCGACGGACGGCATTCGGCTCGGCCCCATCCACTCTTTGAGGTGTTGTTTTTTATTACAAGAATTAAAATTTAGGGTTCTTATTTGGGTACACTACATGAATTTTAGGTGGGGTTCATTGGTCAGCAGGTTGTTTGTGTAATCCTAGAGTATATCTTCTTCTGATTCAGTCGGTATGTTCTTTCAGTATGCTTTTGGTCTCAAGTAATCCATGTTGACAATATATAGATTACTAATTCATTTCCTTGATCTTAGAACATGTACGTGCATGTTTCCTTGTTTTTGAACGCCCTGCTGAACTAACCTCAAACCTCCCCAAATAATGCCCCTTATTTCAACAGCAGCCACCCCCCTTCCAAGAAACGAGACGTGGTGTCCCCTCTCTCTCTCTCTCTCTCTCTCTCTCTCTCTCTCTTCGCCTATAGATCTGCCCCCTCCCAGTCGATGGTTCTAACACCTCCGCCACAAATCATTTGATCACCATGGAGACGCACCCGACCAACGGCATTTGGCTCGGGCCCATCCGCTCTCGTGGTATGTCTACCCCATTATCTCATTCCTAATCGTCGAGGTCTCAATTCTCTCCCTGGTACCCCATCAAATTTGCACGTGTGATTAGACCTGAGCATCTAGTTACTTTTCTATAGAAATATGGCATGAAAGTTGTTGTTGTTGTTTTTATAAGATTTAAAATTTAGGGTTCTTATTTGGGTTAAGACCACTGGTCAATCTAGCTAGGTTATTATTGCTAGTTCATTTCCCTGTTGTTTTTATGCGCATGTTTACTCATTCTGGCACCAATATTTTAAACTATTGTCGTCTCATTTTGTCCCTAGTGTCAAATAGTGATCATCGTTACACAGAAGATGAAGACAGGTCACCAACGGAGTGGGATAAGCTTACGGAACACATAAAGAAGAAGAAACTGTATCGACAGGAACAAGTTTTCAACTTAGTAGCTTGGTATTCTTGTCATCTCACAAATCTCCCGATCTTATCATATCTAGGAGCTTGTGTTCCTTCACGTAGTTGTACACACCATCAAGTAGACCTGGTAGAATGTGACACTGAAAGTGAACAACATGATACAGATCCAGCCATGACTAAAGATGTGCAGGACAGTGTTATTGCAAACTCTTCATCTATGGTTAGAATATGTTTACTTTCTCTGACATGCATACGTAATGTAAATTGTGTCAAGAATATTAACATCATCAACTACATTATGCCAAGAATATTATCGTCATCAACTTGACGTACTGACTAAGGGTACACAGATGATACATCAAGAGTTTGAATATCTCATTCTATTACTTCAGATGTACTACCAAGCTTAAGCACATCAAAGAGAAAGCGGGTTCAACCGGTGAGTAGGAGAACTCTTTTCAATAAACACTTCCTTAATTTGTATGACTTCCTTTGTTCACCCTACCATTGTATAATGCGGCAGATCCGCTGAAGCATCTACATTTTGAAATTCTTCCATATGTTGTAACTTGTATATATTTTTTCTATAGGGAAAGTTAGGATTGTCAAATGACGACCTTACTGCAAGTCCTGGGGCCCAGAAACAACAATCTAAAGCAGTCATCAATTCCCTGGCAGTACAACAGGAAGAACCAAAAGCCGTCGAGCATGCCCTAGCAAACTAGCATGACTACCTTGATGCTATGAAGAAGGCCCTAGCATGACAGCAGCTAGAACTTGAAGTTGTTAAGAAGGCCCTGGCACGACAGCAGCAAGAACATGAAGCTGTGAAGCATCTCCCTCCAGATGCGTAGCATGAACTGAATCTATGAATATTATCCTTGTAGAGCAGCAAAAAGTACTTGAAGGTGTCAACAAGGCCCTACCATAGCGGCAGGATGAAACTGAAGATCTGAAATTGGGCCAGTTCGATCTGTATAACCATCTTGAATCTATCAACACTGCCCTTGTAGAGTAGCAGGAAAAACTTGAAGTCATCAAGAATGTGAAGGAAGAGAAAACTTTGGTTGTAGAAAAGGGGCTTGATGATCTTGATGGAATGCTTAAGTTCATCGCCAAAACTGCGTCACCAGGATCCATGTCTACATCTGAAGAAACACCCATATCATGATGGTGCATTGTTTGATGGTCATCAAACTGAGTCATGTGTCTAATTTTATATTGCGGCTGTGTTTCATGGTTGGTTGTTGTAATGTCTCAGACAGTCTGTTTGACAATTATCAAGTTTTATGTTTAATAAAAGCACCGAGAGCTGAATTTGCATTCGAATTCAAATTTTGCACAAATTCATATTATTTTTTTAGAAATTAATGTTTTGTATCAAATATGCCCATCAATTGCAATACAAAACAAACCGCGCCAACAAACTATGACGGTTATGCACGCTGTCACCAGCGTATGAACCCACATGTAAGAAGCCACATCACCCAAGTATGGACTCGCTTGCCAACATCCACGTCAGCACCTCATTGGGCCCACATATCAGAATCGTTGACCGGTCAAATGGCAATATGGTAACTGTCGGTGACGGTCACTGTCACAGAAAAAAGATGTCTGGTTCCACATGTAAGTATCCAGTTTAACATCTTATGGGCCCATATGTCAGCATCGTTGACCCGTCCAAATTGACAACAGACTTATTACTGACGGCACTGTCCACGATAAAACCTACGTCAGACACACATGGAAGCTGCCACGTCAGCAACAGCTGGGCCCATTTGTCAGAATCTTTGATCGGTCAAACCTGTGAACCGATTATCGTTACCAAAAATGATCTTAGGTGACAAATTGGCCTGTCATAGGTGAAAGTTTGGCTCGTCACCAGAAATGACGATGGTCACATGGTGTTGGTGAGTGGTTGTCGTGCGCATCTTTGTTAGAAGATGGTCAAAGCCGATAAGGTGTGGTTGTTATTGACATCGGTATGTGGGCCTGAGCAGCAGCCGAGGGAAATAATGGAAGCAACAAATCCATGCCACCAAAGCAACCACAACTAAACCTCGACCTAAGGACACATAAAGCAGCAACGAATGAACACCCCCCAAAGAAATCAACTCGCATCGAACAGCGGGACCGTCACATGACAGACATTAGACGATCCACCGGTCTAAACAAACACATGCATAAACCAGCTAGCCCGAGAGAACCGATCCCTTAACTCGGTGACCCCGCTACTTAACCAAATTGCCCCATCATGCGAAACAAAATTGATCACACACCCCACGCCCCACCAGCGACGCCCGTAGCAGGTACCCCATGGCACATCCATCATGCCGAAGCGACATGCAAGAGTAATCGACCGCGTAGTGACCTAAGTCGGAGGAAAATAACCCCTCACACTCATGGGAGAACATAATCGAAGTAAAAACAAATCTGTTCACCAGCCTAATTTGGTGGCTAAGATAGCTATCTAGGATCTGATGGCTGATGAAGCTCGCAGAGGAGTGATCTGAGGAGGCGTCTAGTAAACACCGCATAAACTTGGAGGGGGTTTGGCATATGCATGGGCCATGGGCCACTCTTTTCAATGTGGGCTTGGGCTAAATAGAGTATCCAGGGCAGGACAATGTGTTTGACATATATTCTTTTTATCTAAAAATTAATATTATTATTTCTGGCCGACACGGTACGAGGGATTGTGTATGATGGTTAGTGGTGTGTGGACAGTTGTCATGGATGAGTCGACGTGGCTGCGTCAGCTAGGCGGGCACACGTATGTGCGATAGAGTTTTTGTTAACACGTGCAACAGGTTGTTTGGATATTGCCCTAAACATTGTCGTGTTGACCTCTGTGCCTCGCATATAATTTTGTCTTTGTATGTCTTGTAGAGATAGCGCGCAAGTATCTGGGTACACATGCGGAAATCCGTTCGTGCTCTCGAGAGCGCGCTCCTGCCCGTGAAAATATTTTTTGAAATGTCAAAAAAATTCCAACAAAAATTCTATGTATTCTTTGCCACATCCAAATGCTACATACAAATTTGTAGGCAAAAAGATTAAACATTTTGGTCTGTGAAAAAAACCCAAAAAAAACCAAATGTTACCCCAAAATGTCACCCTAGTTTGTTTTTTTTCACCGGCAAAACAACGCTGCTTCGTTTCGCATGAAAATTTTCAAGGATGCTTGCGACACTAACATGAACATCTACAAAAAAGTTTCAGAATTTTTTGAAAACATTTACTATGTATTTTTTGTTTACTATTCACGCAGGAGCGCCCGGAAGCCAAAACGCCATTCTCGGTACACATGGGCTCAGAGAGGCCTTAGGTAGTTCCGGTACACTTTGTGATGTGTAACTTTATGATTTGGACTGTGTGCAGTGGCGGATCTACCATTGGGGCGAGCAGGGGCGGCCGCCCCGGGTCTCCAACGGCGGAGCAGGGTACCCCTCTGCCCGCCCCCAACCTCAGCGCCGGTCACCAGCCTCCAGGTAACCATGGTATTGGCCAACCGAGCTCCTCTGGTCTAAGAGCCGGGGTGAGAGAGCCAGAGAAGAAAGGGGAATAGAGATGAGATCAAGATGAGCTTAAGTGGAAAGATTGGTTGAAGCCCAGCCCAGGATGAGAGGAGAAATCAACCGCACAGAACAGGACCAAGAGAATCCCAGCCTCCACGCCTTGACTTCCCACCTGCCAACCTACGACCGCTCATCCCTCCACCTGCGCACTCCCTGGTCCCTGCTCTCTGCTCGGCGCCGCATCTCGCCTCCGGCCGCCGCCGATGGACTCGGAGGAGGACGCTGATTGGATTGCTAGGGAGGAACTAGATGCAGCCATGCCTGTAGGCAGCAGCAGCAACGCCAACAACAGCAGGTCTTTCTTCCCCTTGCTCTTTTTAAATTTTTTGTGTGCCAACGACATGTTTCGGTTTGATTGTACAGTACAAAAATATTAGAAGAAGACACTCAAATTTAGTATCTACTTTGATCTCTATCGGTGTCGTCGAGTGAAATATTTAACTGCTAATGTCAATGCAGATCCCAGTCTTCAGAGGCAAATTGAAAATTATGCTACCTCGCAAAAAAATTTGAAAAATATGCTATCCTGGAAATTATAGATGAAATGAGAAGGACTTATTTGTCGAGAGGTCAGCTCGTTCAACTGGTCATATTTTTGTGGGATTGTGAGATCGTACTGTGACATTAAGTGAACATTTCAAATGATCAGAGTCCATGTTAGTAGTTTCTAAGTGTTGAATATCATGAGTTTTGGTTGAGTAGACTTACATTTGTACCTAAATTTTTTAGACCTTAAATGTTCGCCCCGGCTGACTACAATTCCTGGATCCGCCACTGACTGTGTGGGTACTTTGGTTTTTGGTAATTGAGTGAGTAGTTACTGGCATGGCTGCTGACATGGAGCCCGGTGGAGAGTCCTCCTATTTTGCGCTAGTTTTCATGCAAACACCTCAAGCAGTCTTACATGGGTTGGTTGTGGGCACTATCATTAAGACTGTAAAGTTTCTATATTTCAAATTCTTTTGTTTAAGAAGGTTTTCAAAATGTTGTCAAAATTTAGTTTTAAGATAGGAAAAACTATGTTGAGCAAAATTATAAATTATTTGTGTACGTTGATAAAAATGTTCATGTATATAAAATAAAATTTTCATAACATAGTCAAGAAATATTTATATACTGAAAATATATTTTTGTCTTAAAAGTTGACGTAATTTTTTATAAAAAGCATACATTTTCAATAGTACTGCTTCCGTCTGGGTTTATTAGTCTCGATCGTATTTTGGATTAAAGTTTGACCACATATTTGACTAGAAACTTTTAATACATATCACCAAAAATTATATTTTTTGGATTCATATTTGAGTGTAGTTTTCACTGATATTTTTTTTCTATGCATAACTTATATTTTATTAGTTAAAATCATGATAAATAAGAGAGGGACTAGTAAACCAGGACGGATGTAGTAGTACATATGTGTGTAAATATATATCTCATCTACCCCGGGAAATGTATAAAAAAACTTAAAATAACAAAACGCAGATCAAGAGAAAGTAAAAAACCAAAACTTCTGATAAGATGAAAGAAGGTAAATAATAAAAGGAAGAAAATTTGGAAAGTGAAAACAATGGAAGTGAAAAAAAAATCTGGCAATGCAACCCTACAGGGCAGTGAGCCAAGAGCAGCAAATGGCCTCACCGAACTCGTAGCTAGCCCCATATAAACTATGTAGGGATTCCCAGTGATTTCTGTGTGACCCAAACAGCCACTTGCGCGCTCACGGAGAACCTTCTTTTTTAAATGATCTGCTTCATCCGTTTCGAATTATAAGATGTTCTAATTTTTTCTGAATCAAATGTATATAGACATGTTCTACTGTGTTTGTTCACTCATTTCTGCAGGTATGTAGTTTATAGTATTAAAATATACAAAACATTTTATAATTTGAAACGGAGGGAGTATATGAGAGAATTATAACCGTGAGTGCACGCATGCAAAAGGACTGCACTAACACAGATCAATTAAGTAACCCAATTATTCCTTGGCCTTGTCTCCGTTTTATCAAATAAAAAAATACAAATTAGTTAAGTCTTTTCATCAATATATGTCGTTGCCTCCCTTTCGGTGCAGGAAGCATGACCCTATCCATTCGCACTCATTTGCTTAAAATAAAAGGGCACTATATGTTGTGGTGGTCTCACGAGCCCTATCTTATCTGACCATGACATAACACTGCCCTTAAGCTTGTGTAAGGATGATGACTTGCTGATGGCATTTTGTTTACCGGCTAAACAGCATGGACTGTTGCCACAAATTTTCTAACATGAGCAAATACTCTTTCAGTCTTTTTTTTTTAACCAAAACCCGTAGAACAATCCTTCTAATACTCTTTCAGTCTCTTTTGAGAAACCAAAATTTTCATTTTCTACCACAATTATATGTATTCCCGCAAAAAGAAAATACCACAACTATATGTATCATTTTTAGTCTGTCTTAGTTTTACAAGAACATAATAGCTGCAACATTTTATTACCGGGGAGGGGAGTGTTTTGTTCTGTGTGGGCAAGGGCAGTTCGACCCAGAGTGCAAAACCAACGTTTTGTTGGATGATAGGTACACCTGAGGCCTACAGGTAAAGGCCTAAAAGAGGACGAATGCTCAATAGTGGCCTCCTTTTGTTTTCTTGCATTATGCTTTGAATCGGTTCTTCGTTGCCTGATCGCTTTGGATCAGCTAAGATATACAAAAATGATGCCGTATTGTTAAATATGGTATTTATTCCCTACCCCAAAATGGAAATTCCTGTGGGAATGTTTTTCCGGCTTTGACTTGTAGCTTTCTTTAGAGCAATTTTTTTTTAACGTAGGCTGCACCTCGAACTTGCTATTTTGGACAGTTGCTGCTTTTTCAACAAGTTTTAGCTGGTTCACTATGGTCCTATAGTCACCAAGTATTCGCACTGACGAGGGGCCGAGTAACCATCAACGGTAAGAATAAGATGACATAGATTTAGCAGGAAAATTCACCACAGACGAGCCCAATTTAGACCTGTCGTAATGATATTGTTCCTATGAGGGGCAACTACCACTGATGGGTCGAATGTTAGAAGAACACTTGTGTTGAATTGACCCAAATTATATGTTACATTACGAGATGCTTTCCTCACAAGTCTATAGTTTATAACAACGAGAAAGTTAACGTATGCACAATTCCTTCGATCATAAGAGTATCAAGTCACTTCATATTGGACGATGCACTTTTAGATTGTTCTAACGTAAAACGTAAGAGGGTGATCATAACGACAACTTTCAGGTTCATCGGAAATGCATGACAAGGGACTAGATACTCAAGACTGGGATTTGCTCCTTTGATGATGAAGAGATATTCTTACGGCCCTCTCGGTGTAACAGTATCCATCATCGTCTGGCCAGACACAACGTGACTTGCTCGCGGAGATGCCAAAACATGGGAACGAGAAAAAAGAACAAAACAGGTAACGAGGAAACTGGTATAGTGACCATTTGTTGATTCACGGGGATGCCGATATATCTCACCTTCGGCTTTTGTAAATTATCACGAAGCAAAAGGAATAGCATACGGTAGCTATAGGTTCACTAGATGATCATTTGTGTGGGTATAGGGGTCAATATGGATGCTCACGGTTCTGTTGATCATTGAACGGAAGGTGTTCTGGTCATGTCTTGTGGCACCCCGATAGAGGGCCGACGCACGCCAGCCCCAGGATAAGACCTGGCGCACGTCAACGACATGATACAGCAATTCCAGACACAAAATGGCTTTATTAAATAGAAGGGAGCATTACAATACTGTTGCTTACAACAATATTACATAGCTCCAAGGCTAACTAAATGGCAGCGGAGGTCTTGGTTAAGCGGCACGTCGTCTCTGGCTGGGCTCCACAACTCACAGGACTGGCTGGGTTACGATCTAGCACGACGAATCTTCTCCTGCAACTGGCCACGTGCAAGGCCAGATGAGTACTTTGAATGTACTCGCAAGACAACCAAATACATAGCATCCAAACAAGTTGATGACAAAGCAAGCCCTATGATATGCATGAGTTAATCCTAAACATGGCATGATATTTAACAGTAAAGCATGAGTCATGCATGGCATAATATTCCTAGCTAATAAGATTAATTATCATGTTATAACAGACTTATCTGACAAGATGAATGTTGAAGTAAATGCAGTAAAGAAGTAAATGTTTCATACTCCAAATCTTCTTATGATCCAATCTGTGTCTGATCCAAATCCAAACCATGTGATCACCTGACCACTCAACTCATAGCCATTTCATGGCTGTCATGTCATATCTCTGACCTCACCCGAGGTCTATGCGTCTCTACTGCAAGATTGCCCGGCTAATACTTTCATCATTATTGTCATTATTGTGGTTGACCATCCTATAGAGGTCTGGACGGGCTGTCCAATACCGTGGACCCGGCTATTCGAATAGATTTTACACTCTGCAGAGGTTGTACACTTTACCCACACCACGGAACTCATGGCCTCGTGCTCCCATTCGGGTGGACCAACGACGTTCCAACGAAACCCGCCTGACCCGTGACTCTTCCATCGTACGACCGGCAATCATACTCCCTCTTGAAGTCAAGCCCTGGGTGGCCCCGTGTCCTCAAGACACCTGCCAGCGTCCTGGCCAAACTAAACTGTCCCAAACGGGGACGGGTACCCAAACAACTCAACTGGGCTCACAGGGTTATCGCCGCCTACCGGGCCAGGGTAGCGCGCGCGCATAACCCTCCCTCTTTGGTGGTACCGGTGAAAGAGCACGCGATCAGACCAAGTCAAGGCCGTCCCATACCGGCAAATGTGGTTGCACTAATAAGCCCGGACAGGTGACTCTTGATCAACCAACTAAGTTTAGCTTAGTTATCAAGATTATTTCAACAAGTTACTTAGTTGGTCCCATTAGTCATGTTAATAATTTACTTTAACATCTCTGTCCCAGCCACTTAGCAACCACACATCCAGATCATGGCAATATTAACCAACATGGCATGAGATCATGGTACTAGCATAATACTGATGATGACAGGATCATGGCATAATATGGCATGCAAACAGATCATGGCATTAGATGAAAGTAATGCTAACCACTAATACAGATAACATGGCAGGTGCATGCGAATGCAGACTAGCAGGTGATACATATGTACTACAATGAACACACAGGTGCAGGCAAAGTCATCACGCAAGTCCGGAGCTCATGGAAGAGGTTGGCTTGCCTGGGTAGAGGAATACGCCGGGTGGAAGTGCGATAAAACTCCGGAAAGATTTGCCGGAAACGTTTCCTTCTCGGAGGGGCTGATCGTAGGGCAAGGGCAAAATGGTCATTTTCACAGTGTGTAAACATTATGAAAATGACGCCATCGGAACGGGCTCGACAAGACGAAGACGTGGGCGTTGGTTTTACCTCAATCGGAGTTACGGTTAAAAAGTTGTGGCCGTTCACTTTTTAGGCAGAGAATTGCCTTAAACAGTGAACGTTCACAAATTAGCTGCTTCGGCTGGCGGCTGGGATAAACTGAAAGCGCATTTCTGAGTTTACGCTTTCAATACACCGAAAGCGTATTCTTCAAAATGCACCTCCACTTAAACCTGACAGGTGGGCCTCGGCGGGCCCCACCTTATCTCTCTCTCTCTCTTATCTCTCTCTCCTCTCTTATTTATACTGGTCAACGCCTCCTTCACTCCCGACCGAAACAGAGGGGCACCGCGGCAGCTCGGGCACCACTCGCCGCCGTCGACTGGCCGCATGGGGAGGGCCGCCGCTGGGCCCGTCCGACCCGGAGCTCCACACCGCACCCAAGGGCAGCGGTGGGGCTACGCGAGCCAGCCGGCAGCGCCGCAACCACTGCCCGGAGGGCGGCAGAGATGGGCGCCAGGGGGAGCAGCTCCGGCGGTGCTTTCCGCTGCTAAAGTGGGGGCGGCGGCCGCTCAGTGAGCCGTAGGGGTGGCCGGGGCGAGGTTCGGAGGGGAGGGGAGGGAGCCTAGGCGCCGGCTTGGTCGAGGGGAGCGGTGGCCGAACCTTCTGCCATGGCGGGGCAGAGGAGCTCCGAGCTCGGGGAGGGGGCTGGGGCTCGAGGGGAGGGGCGCTGAGGCTGCTGGTGACCGGGGAGGAGCTCGGGCACGGTACTTATAGTCGAGGAGGAGGGCTAGGCGACGAGGGACGAGGTCTCCAGATTCATGGAGAACGACGATGTCCAGAGGGCACTCGAGGGCGGCAGGAGCTTCTACGAGCTTCGGGACGGGGTGGAGAGAACTCAAGACGGTGCGCGAGGGCAGTGGGCAACTCGACGACACTCCCGGACGCGCTGGAAGGGGCTGGAGACAAGCTCCCGACGAAACCAATGCACAGTGCGGTTTGGCAGCATTCAGGCGTGGTCACCACGCGGCCAGGGTCTTGCCACGATGCACCTCATGCCAAAACATGTCCAGCGTGTTCTCCACACTTCCGTGAGTTGACCTGACCCTACAAGTATGAACAGGGAGCTCTGATGTGACCACTGCCTGGGTCAAACACTTCTGGCAGCAATGTGTTTGATATGTGCAGTGGCGACCACAGTGCTCCTCTTGGCATGATCTTGCGCCAGGATTAATCATCTGCCAGGGTGACTAACTTGGCAAGATTTCAGATCAATTGGAAAACCAGAACTAGCACTTCCTTTGCAACTTGGCACACTGACCAGAAATGCAAATGGGGAAGTAGGGGTCAAATGGATAGATGGATTTGGATGATATTTGGTGGACAGCAAGGATATGATCAAGAGAGATAGCTGGAAAAGTTTCAGCTCAAATTGATCATCTATGAGGGTACTTCCTTCACAGAGATGCAATCTGGACAGAAACTTAGATGATTTCCTGAGGAAGATTGGCCAGATGGAATGAGCTGATTTTTGGTATACAAGGGTAATTTATCATAATGAATCACCCTGCAAAATTTCAGCCCAAGGAGATCAAGGAATCAAGCACTTCCTTTGCAAACTGAAAATCTGGACAGAATTTGCAAAGTGGTGTTGTGCTCAAAATTTAATGGGTGGAACTTGAGATCTTGATGGAAATGGTGAATATATGGATAGGACAAGCTCCATAATTTATTTGGGATTTTTCCTAACTACCAAAATGGTAGTTCCTTTGGAAAGGCCTCAAATTGAAATATTGGCTTAAAATAGGAAAGTACAATTTCCACTATTTAATTATGGCCAATATTTTTATGAGAGCTCAATATAATCACAAAGAATATCTCCACAAGTTTTCATGAACTTTGGAGATGGATAGATATTTTCTTGGATTTAATTCCTCGGAAAGGCAGAAAAAGGAATTAATTCTAGATGAGAAATATTGCATATGACTTGGCAATATTTTAGCACATCTAGGGCTTATGAGTGAAGGATGATCTCCGGGAATTTTGGGAGGACCAACTAAGCAAGAAAAATGATAGCTCCTTTGTAAACACAAAGGCAGGATTTCTAGTTCCGATATTTTGGAACTAGGGTTTAAATGAGGTTCGGGGTTTACAGACGGAAACTTGACTGGCACAAGAACATGAAAAATTCATGGAGAGATTGAGGATTTTCTGGATTCACCTGGTCACTCACCAGATTCCAGAGGAAAAATTCGGGAGAGAAAAGCTAGGAAGGAATAACAGCACAAAAATCGATAACCCGATTTTTGGGGTGTTACATGTCTATATTTCACAGAACCTATAGGGCCACGTGCTTAAGGGTCTTGTAACACCCCATGCCACTAGCCACAGTAACTTCTCACTGATAATGCCAAGTCATGACCATTAGCAGAGCCAAGTCACTTGGATTAAAGAAACAACTCAAATTCAATTCTGAAATTCAACTTCAAACTCCAAATTCCAAATGCAAGTCAAATACTTATTTCTTCAAACAACAAAACTAAAATGTTCATAATGTCTCAAATATTCTCAGAACAATTATAAAAATATAATCAACATTACTTGAACTCCCAAATTACCCCTGGATATTTTAAACAATGGCCAATCAGCAATTTAAAAGCCTTTGCCTCTGTTATATATTCAAATTAAGTCTTTTGGGCCCCAAACTCTTTCTGACAGTGGCAAATATTGCAACATATTTAAATGGCCAAGTCCCACATTTTTGCAAAATGATTTGGAGACTTAAATAAATGCAATTGCCCTCTGTTTAAAAGAATAAAAGAAAAACAGAAAACAGAATAAAGGAAAAAGGCCCGCAGGCCACTTACCTGACTTACCTGGCCGGCCCAGCCCATCTCCACCAACTCCTCCCCTCCATGTCGCCGTCTCCATGGCCGCGCTCGCCGCACCGCTTGCCGCTCGACACCGCGACAAGGCCGGCGAACGCGAGGGGATAAGCTCGCCCCGTGCTTCCCCCCTGGTCGCCTCATCTCACTCTCCCCTCTCCCCCCACGCTCGCGCTCTCTCTCTCTCTATCTATCTGCTCGCGAGTGCCAGGGCGCATCCGCCGCCGTCGTTCGTCGCCGCCGCGGCGACAGTCATCCCCGTTCCACTCCGACGAGTCCAGGGGCTCCGCCAGGCTCGGCCATGTCTCCTGCGCCACCACAACGAGCTCGGGGAGCCCGGCATCGCCTGCATTGCGTCGCCCCCTTTCAACCCTGTCTCCGGCAAATCTCCGGCGACCGCGCCTCCCTCTGCGCTCCCGTTGCTCGCCGGACCTTCTTGTGTCCCCACGGTGAGCCATCTCCTCTCCTCTCCCTTCTCGTTTCCTTCCCGCGCATGTAGCCGTAGCTCCCACCGAGGCCGAGCTCGCCGCCGCTAGAGCTCTTCGCCGGCCTTGTTCCGGTGGCCTCACGGCCGCGTGGTGCTGGCCAACGAATTCGCCCGCTCCCGTCGATCACTTCCACGCCTCTCGCTCGAACCGCAGCGCGCTACACTGCTGTTTTCGCTGTCACCCGAACGCCACCGCCGCCATACGTCATCGCCGGCGACGTTCCGGCCACCCCGCGGCCTCACGTTCGTCGTCACTGGACGCGGCAAGAACTGCCCGATCGAACGCAAAAGAAATCGCGCGAAACGGGCCCCTGTGGCGGAAATCCGAGCCTCTCCGGCGAACTCGCCGCCGCAGAGAGCTCGCCGGCGTGACTCCGGCGCCGGCGCCCGCGTGGCACGTGTGGGGCCCACCTCTGGGACGTTGACTGTGGGCCCCTGTCGATTATTTGACCACGTTGACCGAGTCAACACTCATCACTGTTCACCTCTCTCTTTGACGTGTGGGCCCTCTGCTAATTAGTTTAAATAAAACATTTTTAATAATTAAAGTTAATTAGATAAACTTAATTACCCACTCACAGGACGGGCCCACACCCCTAATTAGTTAGTTAGATTAGTTTAACACTCTGTTAATCCAACAGGGGCTGACATGTGGGTCCCACAGGACCCACATGTCAGGTTTGACTCTGGTCAGCGCCTGTTGACCGCTGACGTCACAGCGACGTCATGCTGACGTCATAATTCATTTTCTGCTAATATTAAATAATTCCAGAAATTCAAATAAACTTTGAAAATTAATAACTTTTAAACCGTAGCTCAGATCGAAAAAGTTAAAACATTAAAGTTGCTCAGAACGACGAGACGAGTCTGATTGTGCCGTCTGATTCTTTATCGGAACCCCTACGTAGGAGAACTCGTAACTCCAGACCCGTATCCGGCAAATGAATAGTGCACACACTTCGGTAAATAAATCCCAGATTAATTATAATAATAACTAAAATGACTTAGACGCATATTTAGGCAACCCTGCACTGCATCATAGAATCACACGCACCGTTTTGCATTTGTTTGCATTATGTTTACCTGTTTCTTCCCCCTCTTCCCTCTCGGTAGACCCCGACGTTGACGTAGCTCCCGAGACAGACGCAGCTCAGGAGTACGACTACGTCCCCGACGACACCACAGGCGACCTTGCCCTTGCCCCCGAGCAAACAGGCAAGCACCCCCATTTTGAGCATGCCTATATCGCCTATTCTCTTCTCTCTTATGCTTGCATTAGAACTGCTGCTGCTACTGTTTCCTATATCTGTTGCATAGCCTGTTTATTGTAGCCTGCCTTGCTACCTTACTGGTTATCCTAGACTGCTTAGTATAGGCTGGGTAGAGACACGACAGAGACCCCCACTTGATCCCGACTGCCCCGCTGGATGTCAGAAGACCCGATCATCGGGATTGAAGACCAGACCCTGGCACCGCACATCACTTCCCCCTTAGTTGCCGACACTACTGGGTTACCGTCGAGTGCCGAGGGTGATACCTCGTCAGCACTTCTGATGTTAACCTTGTAGGTTAGTTACTCGGTCGTGGTAAGCGAGGGTGATTCCTCCTACACCACCCCCGATAATGACATCGTCGCGCAACTCCTCAAGTGTGGACCTCGAGGATGATTCCTCCTTCGTTCACCTTGACTATAACATCAGGTGGGATTCCATCGAGGGTGATTCCTCAGGATTCCCCTGGTGTCAGACACACATATACTGTTGTTGATTTGACTTGCACTAAACCATGTTACTAAAGACGGGTCGGCCCTGAGGGGTACCCGCGCGAGCTTAATGCGAAGTGATGTGGAGTCGGGTTGACCTGGATGGTGCCCGCGAGATAACACGAGGCGTGGCCGGGCATTCTTAGCCCTTGCCGCAAGTCCTCGAGACGGGGCGACGGGGTCACATCGATCGTGAGTCTCTGCTTGTTTCCGCGCGCTCCTAATCCACTACGGTTTGGATATTTGATCCGAGGGGCCTCTGGCCCGATAGCACTAACCATCACGTGGGCATAGTATGGGCATTCTGCGTCGTATACATCAGCCGAAGCTCTATTGACGTCAGCGAGGAGCGGCCCATTTTGGTTTGGACTGGAAACGCAACTGCGCTTGTATTAAGGGGTTGCTAGGTCTGCTTCCGAAACGTCCTCGCAACGTGCAGGGTTCCCGGGGCGAAGGCCCAAGACCTCCGGGGGCATAGGTTAGTCCGGCGTGCAGACCTCTCTTTAGAGCCTAGGTCGGGTTGCGGCGTGTTGCTTAGCCGAGGCCGGGCATGACCCAGAAAAGTGTGTCCGGCCGGAGTTAAGCGAGCGTGGTGGGTAACTTGGTGCACCCCTGCAGGGAAAAAACTTCTATCGATAGCCTGTCCTATGGTAACGGACACTCGGAGTTGTATCCCGATCGGTACAACTAGAACATGTGATGAGAACTGGATAGTACGGCTCTGGGATTGCTTTCTCGCAGGGAGTCGAGAAAGGATCTCAGGTCGAGGTTGATGATACTACTACTACTACTTTACATTATGTTCAACTGTTCTCTTCTATTGCTGCAAGACTGTCGAAGATTGTTGAAGATGCTAGTCTTCGATAGGACTAGGCTTCCCCCTCTATTTTGGCATTTCTGCAGCCCAGTCCACATATACAGCCATTCCTTTGACAATGTTGCATATGTAGTGTAGATCCTTGCTTGCTGAGTACTTCGGATGAGTACTCACGTTTGCTTTACTTTCTTTTTCCCCCATATTCAATTGATGCCACCAGACGACGGAGCCCCTGAGCCAGACGCCCGAGCCGACGACCAGTACTACTACCCGCCTGGCGAGTACTACTACTACGAGGAGCCGTTTGACGACCAGGAGTAGGATCGGAGGGTCCAGGGCAGGAGGCCTACGCCTTTCGATCGTAGCTTTTATTTTACCCCGCCTCTGTGAAGGCTTATCTCTCTCTCTCTCTCTCTGTAATATATCTGTACTCAGATATCTGATGCTTCTACTGACGCTTGTATGCCATCGAGCTATGTATTCGAGCCCTCGAGGCCCTGGCTTGTAATATTAAGCTTGTATGACTTTATTTATGTTTTAGAGTTGTGTTGTGATATCTTCAAGTGAGTCCTTAGGCTTGATCGTGCGCATTTGCGTGTATGGTTAGTGCACGATTAAGCCGGGGTCGTCACAGGTTGGTATCAGAGCCGACTGCCTCTAGGAATCCCCCTTCCCAATTCCTGGGTCATGCCCGGCCTCGGTCAAACGATACACCGCAACCCTACCTACAGCTCAGCAGAGAGGTCCCCGTCGGTCTACATCCTAAGCGCAAGGGGGTCTTGGGCCATCGCCTCTCGCCCTCCGGGTCGTTGCGTACATGGCGAATCTCGGTACCACCACTACAGGATGGCGCCGGCCCAGCCGTGCCGCGATGCTGAACTGGACGTCTGACAGAGCTTTCGGCTGATGCTACGATGCAGAGTGCCCATAACTCTTCCCACGTGATGGTTAGTGCTATCAGGCCAGAGGCCTGCTCGGATCAAATATCCAAATCGTTAGTGGATTAGGGGCTTGCGGAAACGAGCAGAGACTCACGATCGATGTGACCCCCGTCGCCCCGTCTCGAGGACTTGCGGCAAGGGCTAAGAATGCCCGGCCACGCCTCGTATTCAACTCTCGGGTACCCTCCAGGTCAACCCGTCTCCACAACACTCGCGGGTACCCCTCAGGGTCGACCCGCCTTTCCAAGTAACAGTAGTAAAGTCCAAGTATCCATGTGTCCATAACATCAGGGTAATCCGAGGTATCACCCTCATTGGATTCCTACTCGATGTATCCGTCAAGGTGAACTCGGAGGAATCACCCTCGATGGGTTCACACTTGAGGTGTCGCACGACAGCGTCGTTATCGGAAGTGGTGAAGGAGGAATCACCCTTGATGATCATGACCAAATAGCTACTCTACAGAGTTAACATCAGAAGTGCTAAACGAGGTATCACCCTCGGCACTCGATGGTAACGCTGCAGTGTCGTACAACTAAAAGGGATGTGATGTGCGGTGCTGGGGCCTGGTCGTCGAGTCTTCCGATGATCCAGCGGGGCAACCGGGACAAGTGGGGTCACTGGGGTCTCTATCCAGCCTATACTAAGCAGTTTAGGATAAGCAGGTAGGTATCAACAGCAGTTACAAAAACAGGCTATGCATTAGAATAGGATAAACAGTAGCAGCAGCAATTCTAATGCAAGCACAAGAGAGAAGAGAATAGGCGATATAGGCTTGTTCAAAGGGGGGGGTGCTTGCCTAGTTGCTCGGCGGCAAAGGCAGGGTCGTCAGAGGCGTAGTCGATCTCCGGAGCTGCGCCGGTCTCGGAGGCTACGTTGGTACCGGGCTCTATCGAGAGGGAAGAAGGGGAGGAAACAGATAAATACACAGCAAACATATGTAACACAGAGCATGCTAAGCTATCATGCAGTGCAGAGTTGCCTAAAGACATATCTAAATCATTTTAGTTATTTTAGGATTAAAGTTGGATTTATTAACCGGTGTATATGCACTATTCATCTACCGAAAACAGGCTAAAAGTTGCGGGTTCACCTCCGTAGAGGGTCCCGACACAGAAACAGATAGCACGGTTGGATTCGTCTTGTCGTTCTGAGCAACTTTCATGTACAAAATTTTTTCATCCGAGTTACGGATTATTTTATATGATTTTTTAAAGATTTAAACATTTTCTGAATTTCTGGAATTAGTATTTATTCAAAAAATACCAAAGAGAAACACTGGGTGCACCCAGTGCAATGCACCAAGGGTGCACCAGTTAGGCTGACCAGTGGGTCCAGTCAACCGCTGACTCAGCAGTTGACTGGTCCACGGTTGACCAGTCAACACGTCTAGTGGGACCCACGTGTCAGTGTGTGATTAAGCTAATTAACTAAAAATTAATTAATTAACTTATTGATTAATTGTTTTACTAATAGTTATTTTTACCTAATATATCTTTTTATGGGGACGGGCCCTACTAGTCATACCCAGGGGGTTTGTTTTCAAAGGGGATTAGCCCCTTAAACACCAGTGGGCCACCCCCAGCGGGCGAGCGTGCTCGCGCGGGGAGAGGCGCGACCATGGTCGAGCGGCCGGCGGCGGTGGCCGGAGCTGGCGCGGCCAGGCGGCGGCCGGCGCAGGGGGCGGCAGCGCGGAGCGGCCAGGGGAGGCGCGCGCGGCGGCGAGCACTCGCGGCTGGCGGGAGGAGCTGGCGCGGGCCGGCGGCCAGCCGCGGGCTTGGGATGGCGCGAGCGGCAGCGGCAGCAGCAGGCGGTCGCCAAAGGCAGTAGCGGCAGCAGGCGAGTAGCAGTAGCAGGTGCAGCAGCAACGCAGAGCAGTGCGGCAGCAACGGGACGGGCTACGCGTGCGGGGGCGATCGGCTGACCGCGAGCTCGGCCGGAGCTCGCGCGGCGTGGGACGGCAGGGCCACGGCGAAGCACAGGTGAGCGCGCGCGGGGCCGCGTGGGGGCGAGCATGGGGCTCGACCGGGAGAAGCAGGGCGCGGGGAGCACACGCGGGGAGCGGTGCTCCGTGCGCGGCAACGGGGGATTTGCGAGCGCGACGAGCGCGAGGCAAGAACTGCACTACGGCGATGGATCGAGGATGAAAACAGGGGGATGGGAGAGGATCTCACGTCGTTCTGCAGGGAAGGTCAGTGGGCTCGAGGAAGCACCGGAGATGATGAATCGAAGACGGCGTCCACCGGAGTTCGAGGTGGAAGAAGGCTTCGGTGGTGGCATTGCGGTGCGAGGATGTTCGAAGAACGGCCCGCGGTGGATGAGGACAAGGAAGGCGCACCTACTGGGCAACCTCGTGAAGCTTGGGGAGCACGGTGGCCGGGGAATTGACGAAGGCGGCGGCGACGGTTGCATACGGGGGCCTCTCCAGATCAAGAAGGAGAGCGAGGGGGAGGGGAAAAACTGGGGCTAGGGTTCGGAGGGGGGTCGCTGCGACGTTCTTATCCACCAAGAGGACCGTGGGATGCCCGACACGACGATGGCAGCGGCCATGGTGGGGGTGGATGTGTGCCACGCCATGGCCCCTGTCTCCACTCTGTACAGAGGAACAAAGGAAGGGGAAAAGGCCATGGTGGGCTTGGGCCGTGCTACTGTAGGGGTAGGCCTTAAGTGCCCACTAGGTCTCCTATATTTTCGCATTCTATTTTCTGTAATATTTTCCACCACTCTTTTGCATATAGTTTATGCAGCAAACGATTTTTTCTATAACTGAAACTTAGCACATAATTCAAGCACAAGATTTTGGGGTGACACAAAAAGTTTGGGAGATATTTGAAGTTGTTCGAATTTTCCAAAATGAAAATGGATTTAATAATGTTGTTTTGTGTACTGTTTTAAATAGGTTAGGGGCATTTTACTAATTCAAATAATGTTGGTTTCAATTTTATAATTGTCTAAGGATTATTTGCAAAATTATGAACTATTTAGTTTTATAGTTTGAAGAAGCAATAATTTGACTTGTGTTTTGAAATTTAACTTGATTTTGGATTATTCCTTAATTATTTTTATTAGGGTTTAATGATGATGACTTGGCATGTTAATTAGCATAACAACAGGGTTAGGTCTCGGGATGTCACAGAGCAATCAACTAGTCTTCATCGATCCAACGCAATCAGGGCCGGTCCATAGGCCGGGGCAACGGGGCGACCACCCTGGGCCCCGGGGAGGTAGGGGCCCCGGTCCAGGTAGGAGTACAGGATACATATTAGGTGCAGATAAATAAGAGGAAAAAAAAAGAAGGCCCAAGCCCACCACGTAGCTAGCACTCACGGACCAAAAGAATCGATCGCTAGTTCGCTACGCTGCTGCAGCACTCCATTGATCTCCTTTGCCTAAAAAATTAAATAAATCCATCGATCTCCTCCAGTCTGCTCGCCTCCTCGGCTCCTCCCCCAAATTCTCTAATCCCAAAGAACAGCGCCGGCGCTCCCGTGCACTTCCAAATTCGAGGTGCCGCTCCGTGCATCCATTAGTGGAAACCGATGGTGTTATTCTCTTCCCCAATCATCTCTCATTGCATCCTCTACGTTCCCCATCAATAGACGTTTGAGGCATCACCACATCAGAGATGGTGTGTCTCCCTCCTTCGCCTAATCCAGTAGTCTTTTCATTCGCTGTTAAACAGCCCGCCTCTCCATCTCTGATTGCTCCATTTGACATCTGCAATTCTTCTCTTCCTAGTTCCTACTCTTCTCTTGGTCTGTTCTTCAAAGCTTCAATGGATCCAGGGTCGAGAAGGGGGGACGGGGAATGACTGTTGCAGCCTTATAGATCTTGGAAGCTACATCGACAATTTGACATCAAGCCATATGCCCATATTCAGGTGCTTTTGTTCCCTATAATGACAGTTTTCTTGCAATTGTTTGGTGACATGTGTTCTAAAAATTGTTTATCAATGAGAAAAGAAAGTAAAAAAAACACAAACGGTTCAAGTTGCTATCAGTTTTGACAAGGTTTTCATACTTAGAAGAGCGAGATGATGGTCTCTTTGTGCCACTTAGAAGAGCAATCTTTTGTAGAACTATATTGTTTCCATACTATTATGATGTACTTCTCTGGACCATCAATCTATGCTATGTACTGAATTGCTTTTGAAATACAATATATTTTAAATTTTTATTTGTCCACAAGGGGCCCATTTTGCCGTCTCGCCCCAGGGCCCCGAATATGTATGGACCGGCCCTGAACGCAATCAAGAAAGGTGGTCCATCTTGAGGAGGACAAGATCGTCATCATCTAGCCCAAGTGGATCATGCACAAGGCAAAGGTTTGCCCTTGATTTGTTTTCTATTTTACAGGTCTCATGGTGGTAGTTGGGAGATCGGGTTATAGGATCGATTGCCGTACTATCGGGGCCTCTCAAGTTGGTAGCTTGATCGTATCATTCGTAGAGAGCTCAAACCATTGCATCCTTGCATCATCTTTCTTGGTTCTTGTTTGGTGTTTCTCTTTGTGAGTTTTAGAGCTTATGGCCATCTTCATGACAAGCTCGAGTTCATCGAAAACAGAGTTCACATGCATCTTCTATGATGTTTTCGATGTTGGAGGTTATGCTGGTTCTTCTCTGTTAGAGGGTTCTCTCCTCTATATCATAGGCATACCTCCCCTGCCTCTTCTTACTATCCAATAAGCTTGAATTTGCTCAATTCGAAGCTCATATGCAGAAGTTATGGCAGTTCTGGTTTTCTTGTCGCATCTACTTTGCTTGGGGCTTGCTTGATGCACCCTTGTGGTACTACCGCTCTGGGCAGTGGTAGTACCGCTTGTAAGCGGTAGTACCGCTTGTAAGCGGTACTTCAGCTGTCCAGTTTCGTGGCGTCTACCGCTGCTTATTCTGAGGGTTCTGCTTTTCGTGTCGGGTTCAGCGGTAGTAGGGAGGCAGTGTGTGCGGCAGTCCCGTCTATAAGCGGTAGTACCACTACTGTAGTACTGTCGTCGCGCTCTGCTCTGCCCTGCCTCCTCTGCTCCTGTGTTCTGCTTCTCCCGTGGTAGTACCGCTCGGATGAGTGGTAGTACCGCTCCAGGCTGCACTACCGCCCCCGAGGTTCATAGCCGTTGCTCTGTTTTCCTGTTTCTACCGCCCGAGCGGTAGTACCGCTTGTTGGAGCGGTAGTACCGCTCGTGTGCAGGCTGAGCACATAACGGTTGGATTTTTTCCCACCTATAAAAGGGGGTCTTCTTCCCATTGAACCTTATCTCTTGAGCTCGTGTTTTGCCCCCATTGTTGACCTTCTTCAAGCTTGCTATCTCTCAATCCCTCCATGGATTCTTGCTAGTTTTTGGGAGAAAAGAGAGAGGAGATCTAGATCCACATTTCCACCAATCACTTTCTCCTCTATGTGAGGGGAACCCCTTGGATCTAGATCTTGGAGTTCTTCGTGTTCTCCTTCTTGTTCTTCCTCTCATTTTCCTCCATAGCTTTCGTTGCCTTGGTGGGATTTGAGAGTGAGGGACTTGGGCACTCCGTGTGCCCTTGCCATTGCATTTGGTGCATCGGTTTGAGTTCTCCACGGTGATACGTGGAAGTTACAAGTTGAGAAGCTTATTACTCTTGGGTGCTTGGTACCCTTGAGCTTGTTCATCTTGGGTGCTTGGGCGCCCTAGACAGTTGGTGGTGCTTCGGAGCTCAATCATTGTGGTGTAAAGCTTCGGGAAAGCGTCGGGGTCTCCAATTAGGTTGTGGAGATCGCCCCGAGCAATTTGACGGGTACCGGTGACCGCCCCCAAGGGTTGCCAAAGTGTACGGGTTCGGTGACCGCCCTCAAGGGTCCCTTAGTGGAATCATGGCATCT
This sequence comes from Thinopyrum elongatum, assembly GCA_011799875.1. NCBI lineage: Eukaryota > Viridiplantae > Streptophyta > Magnoliopsida > Poales > Poaceae > Thinopyrum > Thinopyrum elongatum. The sequence continues at coordinate 416,328,344 of CM022298.1, forward strand.
TGCATTGTGCAAGGGCGTGAGGAGATTACGGGGGCCCTAGTGGCTTCTTGGGGAGCATTGTATAACACCCCCATGTAATAGCCACTGTGATCATCTGCTAATAATGCCAAGTCACTTCATTTGCAGTGCCTAATCACTTTGGTTAAGTATTCAATCCAAATTCTATTCTGAAAATCAACTCAAATTCAAAAGTGCAAAATATATTTGCTCAAACACTGTGGGAAAAATGTTCACTAAATAGCAAATAATCCAGAAGCACTTATAAAAATATAAACAATGATAATGGAATTTGTTAAATGACTCCAACAACATGAAACAACACCAAAACAGAATTATTTAATCCCTTTATAATAATATCAAAATTCAAATGGAATCCTACTTTGCCCAAACAAGTTTTTGGTGAAAGGTAATAATGCACTGTAATATTGGGGCCAACTCTCACATTTTGCAAAATAGCAAAAGTGGCCTAACTATTACAAAACAGAAAAGAATAAAAGAAAACAGAAGAAAGAAATAAAAGAAAAGGAAAAGGCCACTGTGCACTGGCCCAAATGCACAGTGCCTGAAGCCCAACTCACCTGGCCCATTGTGGCACCCCGGCGCAGAGAACCGGATTACCAATGTTTCCAGCCCAGAGACCATGTCTTCTGGAAACATACAACAACTTGATACAGAACAGAACTGAACTTTATTGATAAACTCGAAGTACAAGCTCATATTTTACATCGATAGCGAGGCCAAGAGCACCCTTGGTGCTGCGACAGTATCTACATTATTTATGCAACATAGCAGGGCCTCGATACTACTCGGTACTTCTACGGTGTAGCGGAACATAGCGGTACTCCTTCCACAGGGACACTGCTGTGGACACAGCCTAGTTGCATGAGTCATTGGGACCTCCGTCCTCGGCTTCTCCTGCATCTGGCATGACACGCCAGGTGAGTACTTTGAATATACTCGCAAGCTCACAACAACCAAGTAATGCAGCAAACAATAGCATGGCAAATAGCATGTTGGATTTTTAAATGGTTCACTTACTGTCTCCAGCTATTAACTTACTCTCTTTCGAGTTGTCCCACAACCCTAGGAATACTCACCGAATACTTTCATTTTCAAGACGAGTTCTTCCATCATTACTATCATTGTTACGGTTGACCACCTAGTGAGGTCTGGACGGGCTGTCCAATACCGTGGACGCGGCTATTCGAATAGATTTTACACTCTGCAGAGGTTGCGCACTTTACCCACACTATGGAGCACTGACCTCGTGATCCCATTCGGGTGGACCAGTGTTGCTCCAACGAAACCTGCCTGACTCGTGACTCTCCCATCGTACCACCGGCAATCATTCTCCCCCGGAGTCAAGCCCTGGGTGGCCCCTGTGTCACCCCGTGACACCTGCCACCGTCGTGGCCCAACTAAACTGTCCCAAACGAGGACGTCGGCACAAAACTCAACTGGACTCATAGGATTATCGCTGTCTACCTGATCAGGGCAGCACGCACGCATAACCCTCCCTAGATGGCGGTACCGGTGAAAGAGCACGGAGCCAGACCAAGTCAAGACCGTCCCATACCGGCAAGTGTGGTTGCACGAAAAAGCCCGGACAGGTGACTCAAGATCAACCGTCTACCATCACTTAGCAAGTACAATAACTCAAGTTATTATCCACCAAGTATTTAACTTAATTTGCCATGAATTGTTATATAGCAAATGAACGGAAACAATTGATGTAAATATGCAATGCTATTGATATGCTCATGAAATGGATGTCATGGCTTGCCTTGCTCTGTTGGGTTGCCCAAAAACTCATGGTCTTCAAAATCACCAAAGTTTCCCTCTGAAAATATTTTCAAACAACAATTTGAAATGTCACATAACACTGTTTTAGTCACCAGAAATTCTGTGAGTGTGAGAAAAATACCAAATTTTACCAGAAATTAGAGGGGTTCAAGACAAACCAAATGCAAAAAGAATCAAGTGATTTGGACTTGTAGATAAAAAGTTATAACTGGTCAAAGTTTCTGGTCAAAACTGAAATTTAAAATAAAAACCAGAAACCTGACAGGGCCACGTCGAAGGCGTAAAGTGGGGGGGGCGCCTCCACGTACCGCTTCGTGCGCGCGCGGCCGAGCCGCTGACGGGCGGGCCCCGCAGCTGGTTTGAACAGGAGGGGGAGAGGGAAACAGAGAGGGACGGGGCTCCGGCGGTCGTCGCCGGCGATGCGGGCGGTGGCGAGGTCGGGCGACCGCGGGAATAGAACGAGCGTACGACGGCGAACGCGTATGTACTCGCAGGGTCTCGAGAGGTGGCCGGACGGCGTCGCCCTCTTCTTCTCCGGCGGCGGTGACGCTCGGGGTCGTCGAAGACGGCGATTCCGGCGGCGGTTCAGCTAGGGGAGAGGTCGTGGGGCACCAGGGGGATGCCCTAAGCTCAACAGTGGGGTCGGGCAGGGCTGGGGTTGGCCGGAGTTGGCTGGCTGTGGAAGGGGATCGAGCGGCAGAGCTTCTGCCGGAGCTGAGGGAGACCAGCTCCCGACCCTCCTTAGGGCGCTCTGGTGGTGGCTGGTGGGTGCTGTGGTGATGTGGTGAGGAACGGAGGAGCTGTGCGAGGCTATTTATAGCCGAGCGGCGAGTGCCCGAGCCGTATAGCGCCGCGGCGAAGCTGCCGGAACCACGATGAGCTGGCCGTCACACTGGCCTGCGGACCACGTAGGGAGGGGACGTGAGCGAGCAGGTGAGACGGGACGGGAGCGGAGCCATTAAGGGCAAGCGGACAACCACAGTGAGGGGAGCTCACTGTTCTGCCCGTGGCGGAGCTTGGCCGTGAGCGGCGGCGGCCTTCGCCGACGACCGAGAGGGTTCGGGAGTAGCCACGCGTGCAGCTAGGAAGCTGTCGGCACCAAGGACAAGGAGGGGGCAGCGAGGGACGGCTGGAGTGGTCGCGTCCGACGCGCCTGGGCGCACAAAGCGCTCCGCAGGGCATGCCAGCACAGTGATCACCACACGTGCTGGTGTCTGGAGGCCTCGCGAGCCTGCCCAGACTTGTCCATAGCATCGACCTGAGCTCAAATAGGTACCGCAAGTCTTTGGATAGGATCAGATTGAGCGAGGTTCGAAGAACTGAGCCAAAACAGCTTCTGGCTAAGATCTTGGGAGGGATCTGGAGAAGCACTGGGTTGGGCATGAAGCCAATGAAGATGTCTAGAGTTATCTGGGTTGGAAGGACTACAAGCTGGTTAAATTTGAGAGAGTTTGGACCATTTTTGAACATAGTTCCTGTGTAAACCACATTCTGGTCCAGAAACTTGCTCTGCTTGGTTCACTCACATAGTTGATCTGGTGAAGCTAAATTTTGGTGTGTGGGATTCATTTAGTGAGTAGGAGATGCCATAAAAATTTCAGCTCAAGAGGAAACCTCTAGATGGTACTTCCTTCACAGAGATTCCAAATGAGCAGAAACTTGGCAGAATTTTTCTGCTAAAAAGTTGTATTGACCAAGATGATATTTTTGGGTATTGTGGCTAGATAGGTTCTCTAGTACCTCAGAGAATTTATTTGGGGAGTTTCTGAGTTAAGAAAATAAGGGCTGCTTCACAAATGAACAATTCTGACCAGAAAGAAAATAATTATTCTGGCCATTATTTATTATTGGGCAATGGAATATTTTTGAAGATTATGAGGTTATATGATGATGAGAAGATGTGGCAAAAATTTGGAACTCTTTTGATCATCAAAACTATAGGTTGCTTCACAACCCATAGTGATGCCATAGTCTCCCAAGGAATAAAATGAATTATTTGGAAAAGATCAAATATTGAAATTTGATCCAGAAGGGATATGACAGAGCTTTGGCAGGTTGGTGATGGTTTTGGTTCAAGAGGTTCAAGGATTCATAAGTCCAAAGCCACTTGAAAGATTCCAAAATCACCCAAAATTCAATTAAAACCAAAAAGATTTAGAAAAGAAAAAGTTGTCAAAATCAGGGTGTCACACCCATCTCCCTCTCTCTCCTTCGTCATGTCGCCACCGCCGTGGCTGCCCGCGCGCGCGCCGGTCGGACGGCGACACAGCGGCAGCCACCGACGCCGCAGGGAGATAAGGACGGCCCGTTCCTCCCCCCTGGCCTCCTCTTCGTCATTCTCCCCCTCTCTCCCTCGCTCGCCCTTCTCCCCCTCTTCCTCAGATCTATCGCCGAACACCGTCGCCGCCGTGCCTTGCTGCTCGCCGTGGCCACCGGCGCCTGCTTCCTCCTCTGTGGTGTCCAGGCGGTCCGCCATTGACCGCCGCGTTGATCGGTGCTCCCAGCTGGAACGGGGAGGTCCTGCAGCTGCCGCTCGACGCTGTCCCCTTTTTGCTTCGGTCGCCGACGAACTCCTTCGACTCCGGCGACGCTCGTTGCTACTACTAACCTGTCGTGTGTCTTTCTTGACCGCACGGTGAGCCCCAGCTCCTCCCCACTCTCTTTCATCGCTCCGGTTTGCCGTAGCTAGCTCGCCCGTGTGCCGAGCTCCGCCGTCCGCCATTGTCGCCGTTGCGCTCACCTCCGAGCTCTTCTGCTTGGACCAGTAGCTCCGACGAGCTCCTGGAGCGCCATAGACCCCGCCTGGCCTCTTCGTTTGCTCGAACGAGCGTCATAGCTCCGATTCCCAGCTCCGGCCGAACGCTCCGCCCACCACCGTTGTTGTAGCGCCCAACTCCGACCAAATTAGGCTGCGGGACCGCCGTAGATCGATGCGGCGTCAAACGCCCGAGCGAACGCACTAAGCCGCACCCCTTCCCGCGCCCTGTGCGCGAATTCCGGCCAACTCCGGCGAACTTCCGTCGCTGGAGAGGTCGCCGGCGCGTCTCCGGCCGCCGTGCTGACGTGGCTCGATGGGCCCCGCCCCTGGGTCGCTGACCAGTGGGTCCGGGGGTCCAGTTGACTGGGTTGACCCAGTCAACATGCTGAATGGGCAACTCCAGTCACTGACATGTGGGCCCCCTTCGTTAATTAGTTTAATTAAAACTTTATAAAATTAAAACTAATTAGTTAACCTAATTATGTCACTGACAGGCTGGGCCCACACCTCTAATTACCCTGTTAGATTAGTCTAATACTCTGTTAAACTAACCGAGGCTGACATGTGGGTCCCACTGGACCCACATGTCAGGTTTGACCTGGTCAGCCGACCTGTTGACCTGCTGACGTAAGCAATGCGTCATGCTGATGTCATAATTCCTTTTTCTGTTAATAAATAAATTCCAGAAAATATTTAAAACTTCGAAAATTCGTAACTTTTAAACCATAGTTCGGATCGAAAAACTTAAAACATGAAAGTTGCTCAGAACGACAAGACAAATTTGATCGTGTCGTCTGTTTCGATGCCGGAACCCCCTACGTAGGTGAACCTGCAACTTCGAGGCCGTATCCGGTAGATGAATAGTGCTTATACACCGGTTAATAAATCCAACATTAATCCTATAATAACTAAAATGACCTAGATGCATCTTTAGGCAACCCTGCACTGCATCCTAGTCGTGTCATGCTTGTATTGCATTGTTAGCTGTGTGTTTATATCTTCTTCCCCCTCTTCTCTCTCGGTAGACCCCGACGTCGATGTAGCTCCCGAGGCCGACGCCGCTCAGGAGCCCGACGACGCAGTTGATGACCTTGCCCTTGCCGCCGAGCAAACAGGCAAGCACCCCCCTTTTGAGCATTCCGATATCGCCCACTCTCTTCTCTCTTATGCTTGCATTAGAAGTTACTGCTGCTGCTATTATCCTATTTTTGCTGCATAGCCTGATTATTGTAACCTGCTATTGTTACCTGCCTGTTTATCCTAAACTGTTTAGTATAGTTTGGGTAGAGACCCAGTAGAGACCCCACATTATCCCGACTGCCCCGCTGGATCATCAGAAGACCCGATCAACGGAATCGAAGACCAGGCCCCGACACCACACGTCACTTCCCCTTAGTTGCTCGACACTACTGGGTTACTATCGAGTGCCGAGGGTGATACCTCGTCAGCACTTCTGATGATAACCTTGTAGGTTAGTTAATCGGGCGTGGTCAGCGAGGGTGATTCCTCCTACACCACCCCCGATAACGACGATGTCGTGCAACCTCTCAAGTGTGGACCTCGAGGGTGATTCCTCCTTCGTTCACCTTGACGGTAACATCAGAGGGAATTCCATCGAGGGTGATTCCTCAGGGTTCCCCTTGGTGTTAGACACACGGTTACCATTGCTACTATGACTTTACATTGAAATATGTTACTAAAGACGGGTCGGCCCTGAGGGGTACCCGCGCGAGCTTAATTGCGAGTGATGTGGAACCGGGTGGACCTGGATGGTGCCCGAGAGTTGAACACGAGGCGTGGCCGGGCATTCCTCGCCCTTGCCGCAAGTCCTCGAGACGGGGCGACGGGGTCACATCTTTCGTGAGTCTCTGCTCGTTATCGCGCGCTCCTAATCCACTAACGGTTTGGATATTTGATCCGAGGGGCCTCTGGCCTGATAGCACTAACCATCACGTGGGCATAGTATGGGCGTTCTGCGTCGTATACTTCAACCGGAGCTTAATGGACGTCAGCGACTGAGCGGCGCGCGCCGAATTGGACTGGTTAAGCCTGCGCTTGTATTAAGGGGGTTAGGTCTGCTTTCGGCCGCGTTCGCAACATGCAGGAGTTCCCGGGGCGATGGCCCAAGACCCCTGGGGGCATAGGTTTAGTCCGGCGTGCTGACCTCTCTGTTAGGTATTCGGTTGGGTTGCGGCGTATCGTTTGGCCGAGGCCGGGCATGACCCAGAAAAGTGTGTCCGGCCGGAGTTAAGCGAGCGTGGTGGGTAACTTGGTGCACCCCTGCAGGGAAGAACTAATCTATCGATAGCCTGTCCTACGGTAACGGACACTCGGAGTTGTATCCCGATCGGTACAACTAGAACTTGAGATGATAAATGGATAGTATGGCTCTGGGATTGCTTTCTCGCAGGGAGTCGAGGAAGAATCTCTGGGCGAGGTTGATAACATTACTACTACTTTACATTATGTTAATCTGCACTCTTCTAATGCTGCAAGACCGATGAAGATGATTGAAGATGCTAGTCTTCGATAGGACTAGGCTTTCCCCCTTTATTCTGGCATTTCTGCAGCCCAGTCCACATATACAGCCACCCTTTAAAAATGTTGCATATGTAGTGTAAATCCTTGCTTGCTGAGTACTTCGGATGAGTACTCACGTTTGCTTTATTTTCTTTTTCTCCCCATATCCAATTGACGCCGCCAGATGACAGAGCCCCTGAGGTAGCTGCCCCCGTCGACGACTACGGCTACTACTACTACCCTCCCGGCGAGTACTACTATGAGGAGCCGACCGACGGCCAGGAGTAGGATTCGGAGGGTCCTAGGCAGGAGGCCTACGTCTTTCGATCGTAGTATTTTATTTTGCTCCGCCTTCATAAAGGCTTATCTCTATTTCTGTAATATATCTGTACTCAGATATCTGATGCTTCCGCTGACACTTGTATGCCATCGAGCTATGTATTCGAGCCCTCGAGGCCCTGGCTTGTAATATAAAGCTTGTATGACTTTGTTTATGTTTTAGAGTTGTGTTGTGATATCTTCAAGTGAGTCCTTAGGCTTGATCGTGTGCATTTGCGTGTATGGTTAGTGCACGATTAAGCCGGGGTCGTCACACATTGTGCCTCCACACCGCTCCAAACGGAGATCAGCATCCGCAAGGGTGTGAACTTGGGATACATCGTCGTCTCCACGTGTCTCGGTTATCTCTTACCCGAGCCCTTTACTTATGCACTTTACTTTGTGATAGCCATTTCGTTTCTTGTTATATATCGTGCTATCACTTAGTTGTTTATCTTTCTTAGCATAAGTTGTTGGTGCACATAGGTGAGCCTAGTTGTTTTAGGTTTTGTGCTTGACAAATTAACCGCTAGGTTTATTCCGCATTTGTTCAAGCCTAAACCGTAATTATTTTAAAAGCGCCTATTCACCCCCCCCCCTCTAGGCGATATCCACGATCTTTCAACATCTCTACTACTCACTTTGTTCCTTTATATAAGGTGTATTTTTTTTAATTCCATAACATAAGGTGCATTTCTTCTAAATCCTCATAATTTCCTTTTTATCCCTCCAGAAAGAGGAAAGCATCTCTCTCCTGATTCCCGTATCTCTTCTTGTATCAAAAGAAGGAAATTATCTCTCTCTCGATTGCATGTATCTCTTACTTTTCTAGACTCACTGATTTATTTGCCACTAACAAATAAATTTACCAAGGGTAATTTTGTCCTAACACCTCTATAATTATGCGCCTTGGTCACTGTGCCAAAAATAGTATACCTTACATAAATGAACGGAGGGAGTATTAAAGAGGAGTTGGTAGGTTTTCATCCAAAAAAGGGGAGTTGGTAGGTTAGCCTCACCTCCTCCCCGGTTTTTTCCTTTCCACTCCCTTTCCCTTTGATTTCCTATTATGTATTTTTGGTAATCTCAACTGATGCCACACAAATAAAACCAACGTAAATTGAGTAACTTACAATAATCCAAATGAAATTGCTATTTTTCCAAAATCACATCATGCATTAACTCAATCAAATCAAATCTTAACTAAATCAACATTATACTTGTCTTTCCCTACTCATATCCAAATCAATCAAATCTTATCAAAACCTTAACTAAATAAAAAAAAATCTTGCCTTTCGCTATCGTTCTCAAATCAAATTATTTCTTATCAAAATCTAGAATATGGCGGATTGGTGGGTGTAAGTTATATATCAGACAAGACTGATGTTGAATATGTATGCCCCAGTTACAATGCATGGGCAATTAGCTAGTTATATATAATATCAGTGAAGAAAGATAACTACAAATCTTTATTTAATAGAAAAGGCTAACATGTATCAAAGTCGCCTACTTGACCACGGTATTATATTTGTGTTTTTTTAACACAGTACATATGCAAGCGCTCATATATACACGCATACACTCACCCCTATGAATGCACACACGCACATCCTACCCCTTTGAGCACCTCCGAGAGACTGAACCGGCATATCATCTTGAGATTTACGAAGTCGCCGTAGGCACCTCGTCGTTGACGGGAACGTCTCCCCCCACTGAAAGCGTATCGCCGGAAATCCTGAAATTAATCCAGGAATAATGCGAGCACCAGGACTTGAACTCTGGTAGGCTGGGGATACCACTGTCCCTCTAACCATCCGACCACAGGTATTATATTCGTGTTAGTATGTTTATATACAGAAAAATGCGACATTGCTCCTGCTGGTTGCTTGATAAAAAAGAAAATAGAAATCTCTGATTAATCAACCCCAAAATAACATATCAGAATTCAAATACTTCCTCGCAAACCTCGGAGGTGAAATACAAATAAACTCAGGGACCAAATAGCGCGGAAAACCGAAAAATCCCTATCCCCACCATGGACCCAGACGTGGAAACCCTCGCCGACGACGACGCACTCGCCGGCGACGGCGGTGAGGCCGATAGATTTGAGGCGGAGGCGGAGGCGGAGGCCGAACTCCTTCGTGACCTCTTCAGGCTCGCTGTCATCAACATCGCGACTTCTGAAGGTAGGTTAAAATGGCACCACTTCTCCACCTGGCGTCCAGTTTCCGCTATCACTTCTTTCTCTTGCAACTGAGATCGGGATTCGGAGCAGTAATGTATGAAGCATTCGTGCTTTGCAGGCAAGAAGGCGGGCATGGAGGTTGCGGGTCCCGTCGTCGCCTGCATCGCTGACTTGGCCTTCAAGAGCGCAGGTTCCCCGAAATCTTTACCTCCTTTTGTTGTACGTATTTGTTTTCACAACTGACTCTGCCCATTTTTTAAGATCCATCTCGCCAATTTTAGACCGAGTCTTGGCGTGGAACAGAACCAGCTGATCTACCTTAGCCAAAATGTGTGTTGGTTGTCTAGTGGCAGTTTAGATTGAATGGAGCTGGAGCGATGCACTTCATGTTAGATTTGTCCAGAATGCCTGGAGCATTAGATCTTACCACAAGCTCGTGTTTGATTTCTTCTGTGTGCCTGCAGCAAGGAACTTCTTTTTTGTGTGACAGGGATGCGCTTCTATTTGATTTGACCTTTAAAAGAAGGCTTTGATTTGGTAGATGTTTGTTTCTGTGTTACTCAGTATCTCGAATTTCATGCTGATACTAATGGTTTTTCCTCTTACAACAAGCTCTGCGTAGACAAAATATTCATGATGAGAACACACCAAACTCTTAAGAAACAATCTCTGCTATAGATACTATCCTTATATCTGATTTGCATGCTCCTCTAACACAATTCAAGATATTTAGTTGAATTGGAAATGTGCTCTTGAAGAAAGCAAAGCACTTTTTTATGCATTTAGGTAATGTTTAGCCGACCTGACTTCCAGACCTTGGTGGGTTATAGAATACACGTGAGAAATAAGACATTAAGTTGCACTGAAGATCACCCAATCCCGTCCACAAACTCCAGAATCAAATCCTTTAAGTGGCACACTGTATCAGGTAGAAAGCAATAGGTGAGCACATTTCCAGCTCGGGATCGGGGATCTTGTGGGAACCACAAAATTTTTGTTGCACGGTGAGAGTAAAGGAGATGTATCAGAACATAAGGAAGTGGATTTTCAGAGCAGCATCTCTGAAACTACAGCGTTCTGCTGTACTATCTGTACTGAACTGCTTATTTGCACTCTTCAGAATAAGAATGGTTCTGAATCTTGTTAGATTTGCATTTTTGGAAACTATATGGGTAGTGTAATTGACATATTCTTCGCAATGTGCAGAGCAACTGGCTAAGGATGTTGAGCTGTTTGCACAGCATGCTAGTCGTAAATCCATTAGGATGGACGATGTTATCCTCACAGGTACTTGAGCAAACAATGTCTTTACTAATGCCTGAAAGAGAAGGAAAGAATATTGGCTTCCTGGAATTGTTGTTTTCTACAGAAGGTTGTTTGAGATACTTGTGTACTCGAAATTTTCCAAATGTTGAATACATAGTTGATAAGTTATAGAGAAAAATGTTGTTGATGCTCTCTTTATGGTTCTCTTAATGATTTTTTTTTTCTCACACTGACTATTGCATTGCAATCCCAGCGCACAGAAATGAGCATCTTATGGGCCAGCTGCGAACATTTTCTCAAAACCTGAAAGGAAAAGAGCCTTGCACCGGGAAGAAGAGAAAGAAATCATCCAAGAAGGACGATAACATGACCGTTATCTGATCTCAGATATTATCCTTATCTCTAATTGTGCAAAGAGTGTAGGCTGAATTGACACTGCAGAAGCACCCAAAATATCCACTAACTAGTACTCAAGGCATTTGGAGATCCCTGAGCGTGCTTGTAAAATGTTACCAGGTTTATCTGTCACATTTGTCGCTCTGTTTTGAAACTGTTGGTGTCAAGTTGTATTGGCATATTTAGTAATCTGTTGTTGCACGAAATTTATGTGCTGCCATAGTCAATGTTCCCAGGTTTATCCGTCACATTTGTCGCTCTGTTTTAAAACTGACGGTGTCAAGTGGTATTGGCATATTAAGAAATCAGTTCTTGCACGAAATTTATGTGCTGCCATAGCCTTCTGCTTATTAAGATTTGACAATCGTGCAAGCTTATCTCGACCAAATTGTGCACATGGAGCACTAATGAGTTGCTGGGATCACAGGGAAACCATAAGTGTATGCCAATTACCTTCCGTGTAAGTAAAAACTATCAGTCTTCGTGTCTATTTGTTAAGCTGGATCAGCCGCAGGAAACTAATGGCTAATTTATAGCTCCGATCAGATCAAACTTCACTTGTTTTTTTGTAAGGCAATTTTTTTAATTGACAAATTAGAGGCAACTTACTTTACATAAAGGATATGAAAGAAGTCCGCTCATGACTTTGGGCTGAACTTGAACGTGGGCTCGATACCTCCTGGCCGTTTCTTCAGATTCGGCTGAATACTTCTTCTTTGGCATATGGTGATGGTCTCTGCCTCGTCTAAATTGATAGTGATCGCCATGATATGATAAAAGATAGTGAAAGACGAAAGTTTCTGTGTCCAACATTTACATCTTGTACTAGTATCAAACAAACAGAAATAGCTTTCTTCTAGTTAGCAAAAACTGCCATTAATAGACTTTCAGTGCAACATTTTCAGTTCAAGGTAAGAAAATAATTACTTCTTTCGTCAGAGAAGCCAACTCAATACATATAATTCTCCTTTTCCATTTATATGCTATGAGACATCGCCAGCCGTCGATTGGGCGGTGGACGGTCCGCATGGGTGCGGCCAGCTGAACAGTTGGGGCAAGCGTCTGATCCGAAAGAAGTGTTTTTCTTCCCTACCTCTCCGACCCTACCTAATTGCTCAAATCTGAACTCCGTCAGGGTCCGTTGAACGCACCAACTTATCGCCCCGTCACGGTCCTAGATCTTCTACGGCGGCGACTCTGGTGGTGCCGAGCATCGTTGCAAGCCTGGGGAGGGGATGGAGTTAGGGTCATGGATGTCCGGGCGGCGGCCTTGGTGGTGGAAGCCGCGGTGCTCATGGGCACAACCCGTGGCTCGGGTGTCGGCTGGTGGCCATGGCCGTGTGGGCGGTGTGGTTGCCATTGTACGACGTCGGTGACGGTGGTACGGAAGGCATCTCGGGACTTTATGCACCACGTCTTGGAGGTGCAGATAACTTGCTGGGGTGAAAACCCTATCTGTCTATGTCAGACTGACGACGGCGGCGCCTATGGGTGTTGTCTCCTTCTTGAAGGCGTCGTCGCGGTTCCTCTGCACCTTCCATGTTGCTCCGGGGAAACCTTGATCCATGGATCGGGCACTTCCTAAAGGCGCCGCCTTGGAGCATCCGGGTTGTCATGCACGGCTTCGCCTCTTCGCGGCGACTCGTTCACGGTTGAGGCCCCGACGATTTCAAGTAAACTGCCTTTTGTCATATTTGTAGTTTGATTGAAGTGGTTTGGGGTTGTGTAGCTGTTTAAGCACTCTAGTATCTTGCCCTCTGTGTGTGTATTGTGGTGTTGTGGTGTCGAGTTGTATGAAGATTGTTCCTTTATCTATAAAGCCGGGCGCAGGCCTTTTTCTGTAAAGCTTCGGGGCTCTCTGTTATTCCTCTATCTAAGGTTGGGTGAAAGTTCGTGGATGTCAGCTAGAGGGAGGGTGAATAGACGCTTTAAAATATTTACGGTTTAGGCTTGAACAAATGCGGAATAAAACTAGCGGTTAATTTTTCAAGCACAAAACCTAAATCGACTAGGCTCACCTATGTGCACCAACAACTTATGCTAAGCAAGATAAACAACTAACTCATAGCAAGATATAAAACATGAAACACTATGGCTATCAGAAAGTAAAGCGCATAAGTGAAGGGCTCGGGTAAGATATAACCGAGGCACGCGGAGACGACGATGTATCCCGAAGTTCACACCCTTGCGGATGCTAATCTCCGTTTGGAGCAGTGTAGAGGCACAATGCTCCCCAAAATGCCAATAGGACCACCGTAATCTCCTCACGCCCACGCACAATGCAAGATGCCCTGATTCCACTAAGGGGCCCTTGAGGGCGGTAAACGAACCCATACAATTGGCAACCTTTGGGGGTAGTAACCGAACCCGTACAAATTGCTCGGGGCAATCTCCACAACCTAATTGGAAACCCGGAAGCTTTACACCACAATGATTGAGCTCTGCGACACCACCAACCGTCTAGGACGCCCAAGCACCCAAGAGGTACAAGCTCTAGGGTGCCTAAACACCCAAGAGTAATAAGCTTCTAAACTTTAACTTCCACGTATCACCGTGGAGAACTCAAATTGATGCACCAAATGTAATGGCAAGGGCACACGGAGTGCCCACGTCCTTCTCTCCCAAATCCCACCAAAGCAACAAATGCTACAGAGGAATATGAGAGGAAGAACGAAGAAGAGAACACAAAGAACACCCAAATCTAGATCCAAAGGGTTCCCCTCACTTAGAGGAGAGATAGATTGGTGGAAACGTAGTTCTAGATCTCCTCTCTCTTTTCCCTAAAAAATTAGCAAGAATTATAGGAGGGACTGAGAGATAGCAAGATCGAGGAGGGTCAACAATGGAGGGGGAACACGAGCTCAAACAGATAAGGTCCATTGGGGAAGAAGACCCCTTTTATAGGTGAGGACAAATCCAACCGTTATGCCTCAGCCCGCAGTAAAGCGGTACTACCGCTCCTAGGAGCGGTACCACTGCTTAAAGCGGCAATTCGAGTAGCAAAGTGAGCATGTGAAGTGCTGGAGCGGTAGTGCCGCCAGAGAGGTACTACCATCCATCAGCGATACTACCGCTTAGGATCACCTGCTACATAGGAACAGTGATACAGAGAGGTGCCAGAGCGGAAGTACCGCATGAAGCAGTACTACCGTCCTAGTGATGCTCTAATACCATAAAAGCTGCAAAAGGGCAACAGAAGCCCCAAAAAAAGCGGTAGTAGCAGCGACAGTAGAACGCGAAAGTACCGCGCGAGCAGTACTATCGTTCTATTACCGTGCTACTGCCGTTTATTATGGGTAGGCCAACAGAAGGCCAATCCCAAGCGATAGTTGGTGCAGTAGCTCACAACAGAAGTGCCGGTGAAGCGGTACTACAGTCGAGCCGAGCGGTACTACCGCCTGGGTACTGCAAAAGAAGCAAAATAGATAGATGCAGGAAACACCAAAACTGCCATAACTTCTCCAAACGAACTCTGATTTCGATGAACTGAAGCTTGATAGAAAGCTAACAACAAGAGCTGTCAAATCACAACATCTTCGGAAGTGGCAAGAGAAAACATGCCAATGATATAGAGGTGTGAAACCTCCATGAGTGAAGAATTGGCAAAACTCCTACATCGAAAACATCATAGAAGATGCATACGAAATCCGTTTTCGACGAACTTGAGTTTGTCATGAAGATGACCACAAGCTCCAAAACTCACAAGCAAAAAAGCCAAACAAGAACCAAGAAACATGATGCCAATGATGCAATGGTTTGAGCTCTCTACGAACGATACGATCAAGCTACTCACTCAAGAGCCACCCTTGATAGTACGAAAATCAATCCTATAACCCGGTCTCCCAACTAACACCATGAGACCGGTAAAATAGAAATCCTATCAAGGACAAACCTTTGCCTTGCGCATAGTCCAATTGGTCTAGATGATTACGATCTTGTCCTCCTCAAGTCGGACCACCTTTCTTGATTGCTTTGGCTCGATGAAGACTAGTAGATTGCTCCCCCATACTCCACTATGGGTGAGCC
The DNA here is from genome assembly GCA_011799875.1 of Thinopyrum elongatum. Classification (NCBI taxonomy): domain Eukaryota; kingdom Viridiplantae; phylum Streptophyta; class Magnoliopsida; order Poales; family Poaceae; genus Thinopyrum; species Thinopyrum elongatum. The sequence goes on from CM022298.1 coordinate 416,343,616, forward strand.
TCTCTTCGGCATATCTTCACATGTCCATTATCACGAGAATGGACGGCAAGCTTCAAGCATGATCTCTTCGTGATGCTCCACTTGAACTTGCACATCGCAATTTTGATGACGATCACCACTTGATGTCATCCTCTATGGGTTATATGATATCTTCCTTTTGATGCACGCCCACGGAAACATACATAACCCCACAAGCAACTCTCACATAGACCATGGGTTAATACACAAAGCATAATGGACAATGCTTACCATACCATGAGATCACTTGATCCAACTCGTAACATCTTCTAGCTTTGTGTGTTGATCAACTTGAATCACTCTTGTATTTAGTCTTGATCAACCTTGTATCTTTCCAACTCTCTTCATTAAGATGATGTCTTGAAGGTAAACATGAATGTTCACACAATCTTCTTCTTCAAGACATGCTTGTAATAGCTTCAACACTCACATGACCAATCTTTGGATAACTCCTTGAATAGCACCTTGGTCAACACATAATATTCTTCTAATAACCTTGAAACCAACAAATGGTCTTCAAGCAATGCCTATGGATAAAACCTTCAAATATAACTCAAGGCAACCAGTAGTCCATAGGGATTGTCATCAATTATCAAAACCAAACATGGGGGCTCCATGCTCTTTCATCGGGGAAGGAGGAAAAAAATAATGTCACTAAATGCCTCCTCAACCCAACATCGCACAGGTAGTAAATTCCTCAAGTATAAAAGGGAAAATGATGAGTGGCTGACCTTACACAACATCAAGAGGAATACATAACTTGTCACATAAAGATATTGGATCTCTTATGGGCATTCAGTTCTGATCATACTAGAGTTCATCTATATTCCTGAGAACTAATACAACTACTGAAACATGTAAAGGGAAAACATAAAAGGGAGAGTCAAGTTACATGCCAATGTCGAGTTGGTTAAGGAGAAGAACATGGAGATGTGGGTGGAGATGACACCAGCCAGAAGTTCGGTGCGGGGCATCGATGGAGCCTCCCTCTTCCTTCTTATTGGTCTTGGACCTTCTTCTATGGTGGAATTGATCTTGGAGCAGCAAAGAACGTGATGGAGATGATGATCTTGATGACAATGATCATAGCCGGTGGCTACACTTGAAGGTGTATATATAGAAGAGACCTCCACAAGTCTCCTCTGTGGATGTGGCTTGTCTCCTTTGATCTAAGGACTCAAGATGAGCCAAATCATATCCCAATACCTCCCTTAGTGGCCAAGGAAGTCATGGGAACAAACGGGGACGAAATCCACGAAGAATCATGGAGATTGGACCCTGTTTTCGTAGCTTCTAGAACCTGCTATGATTTGCGGTACGACCATGCACGGTCGTACCGCACGCAATTTCTTCTGTGGACTACGCCTGTGGAGTTTCGTGTTTTGGTGGCCATTTTCTCATACGAACTCCGATTTTGACGTTCTTCGGCTCGTTGGATTCGTATTGAAAATTATAATGCATCCTTGATATTGGATCTTCATTTTGGGGTTGTTGGGAAATCTCTTTTTTTTGCAAATTCCACGAACAATCTTTATCCTGTGCCTGTAAATCCTTTGTATTAATCCCTACCTTGGTCCTTTAATCATGCTAGAACCACCAGTAGGAGCGGGGAGTCTGGAATGAGGGGGATGAGGTAAAATACCATCATCAGATCCAGCAGGGCTCTCACGACTCCAAAACATTTGATTCTTGTTGGGAGGGTAGTAGTTGTAGTAGTTGTTGAAGCCATAATACCTTTGATTAGATCTAAACTGCCCAACACCATATTGGGGACCTGATCCCCCAAGGCCAGAGGGAGGAGGGGGACGTGAACTACCAGCAGGCGGTCAGATGACGTCGGAATGAGGCGCTTGAGAGCCAGCCACGATCGATTCCCACAGATCTGGCAACACGACAGCGGGCACCGACGGAGAAAGAACGACAGAGGCCTTATGTCGCGCCGCCTCGAGCCTTTCCTCCTCCAGAGCCCGCTTCTCCTTGTGGCGCTCCTCATCACGAAACCACGCCGATGGGAAGCCCCTAGCTTCTCGCTCCTTGGTTGTGCGATCCCGCAATGCCTGTTCGCGCTCAAGCTTACCTCATAGCTCGGTCTCATATGACAACGCCTCCGCATCGGCCTCGCCGAAACCTTTCCGATGACACTTACTGTTGGAGTTCCGCTCACTGGAAGGTCCACGATATTGATACATGACTAACACCTCGGCAAAGGAGCAAAGGAGTGGTGGGGAAGGAGGAAGAAGAACTATTGTGTGAGGAGAGTGATATCTACGGTTATCGGCTACGGGGCAGGAAACCCAAGAAAAATGGGTCGACAAAGCCCTTGAGGATCCATAAATATCCACATGGAGCAGGCACGGGCGGGTCTGGAGCACAAGCCACATACAGACAAATTGGGCCCACCTGCAAGAGAGGCTGGCCCAAGAGGGGAGGAAACGCTTCAGAGGACAGCAGATCCAAAGAAAGCAATGGGGCGGGAACCAAGCTACAATCCACGCAATCCGCAACAGGGCCCAACACACCGACCAATCCCAACTCATCACCCACCCCCACTAGGGTTTCCATACCAGACACGAAAATGGGTGATGTTGGCGGTGCCGCCGCCACTACGGCCGGCACCACTAGCTCACGACAAGGGGGGGGGGGGGGTGGAGGAACACGAAGCAAATGTGGAAGCGAGTGGGGAGCCAGGATAAGGACCAAGCAAACTGCTCGCCGACGACGGTTGGAGAAGCTTATGGGCACGCCGCGAGCGCGCGGAACTGATACGTCTCCAACGTATTTATAATTTTTTATTGTTCTATACTATTATAATATCAATTTTGGATGTTTTATATGTCATTATATGCAATTATATATCATTTCTAGGACTAACCTATTAACTTCGTGCCCAGTGTCAGTTGCTATTTTTTGCATGTTTTTGGCTTTTCAGGAAATCAATATCAAACGAAGTCCAAACGAAGAAAAAAATTTAGATTAATTTTTCTGGACCAGAAGAGACACTAGAAGGTTCGGGAGAAGGCCAAAAGAGCCATGAGAGAGCGACAAGCCCTAGGGGCGCGCCCCCAAGCTTGTGGGCCCCTCGTGGCACCTCCAACCCTAATTCCACCTCTATAAATTCTCAAATATTCCCCTGACATCAGACAGATACCCGAAATATTTTTTCCGCCGCCGTAAGTTCTAGAACCACGAGATCCCATCTGAAGGCCTTCTCCCGTACTCTGCTGGAGGGGGATTCGATCACGGAGGGGCTCTACATCAACCTTGCTGCCCTTTCGATGATACGTGAGTAGTTTACCACAGACCTATGTGTCCATAGTTAGTAGCTAGATGGCTTCTTCTCTCTCTTTGATCTTCAATACAATGTTCTCCTTGATATTCTTGGAGATCTATTTGATGTAATGACTTTTTGCGGTGTGTTTGTTGGTATCCGATGAATTGTGAGTTTATGATCAGATCTATGCTTGAATATTATTTGAGTTTTCTCCGAACTCTTTTATGCATGATTACTATAGCTTTGTATTTCTCTCCGATCTATTGATTTGGTTTGGCCACCTAGATTGATTTTTCTTGCAATGGGAGAGGTGCTTTGTAATGGGTTCGATCTTATGGTGCTTAATCCCAGTGACAGAAGGGGACATGACATGTGTGTATCATTGCTATTAAGGGTAAAAAGATATGGTTTATTCATACGTGAGTTTATCTTGTCTACATCATGTCATCTTGCTTAAGGCGTTACTTCGTTTTTTATGAACTTAATACATTAGATGCATGCTGGATAGCGGTCGATGTGTGGAGTATTAGTAGTAGATGCAGAATCGTTTCGGTCTACTTGTCTCGGACGTGATGCCTATATATGATCATTGACTTGGATATCGTCATGATTATTCATTTTTCTATCAATTGCCCAACAGTAATTTGTTTACCCACCGTATGCTAATTTCCAGAGAGAAGCCTCTAGTGAAAACTATGGCCCCCGAGTTTATATTTTATCATATATTAAAACCAAAAAAATACCTTGCTGCGTTTTTCTTTTTTTTATTTTCTTTTTTATTTTTCTTTGATCTATCTATCACCATACAATTTAATCTTGCTCGTAACCGTCGAGAGATTGACAACCCCTTGTTCGCGTTGGGTTGCAAGGATTTGTTGTTTGTGTGCAGGTGCTGCTAACAAGGTGTTGCTTGGTTCTCCTACTAGATTGATAACCTTAATTCTTAACTGAGGAAATACTTTTCTCTACTGTATTGCATCATCTTCTTCTCTTCGGGGAAATCCCAACGCAGTTCACAAGTAGCAGGAATCACCGCCCAGGACGGATCAGGAGCGTAGGGGAACCCGCGACAAGCGGGGAGGCGACCACCAGGGGAAAATTGCGCCGGGCACCACCCACCAGGCTGGCTGCCGCCGCCACCAGTACAAAGGATGAAACCTAATCGAGAGCACCTTCCCTCGAGGAGGCCTCCTCATCTCAATCCACATCATCTTCATATCCAGAGCCCAAAATCGATTGGAACTGGATCCAAGGGCCGAGAGAAGGGCGGCCAACAAAGCCGCTAGGGGGAGGGAAGATAATCGGGAAGGGGGAGAAAGGAACCAGCGGCTGCGAGGGAGCGCCACGAGCGGAAGGGGCGGGGGCGGGAGGCACTCGAGGGAGAGGACGCCGGAGAGGAGGGTGAGGAAGGAGGGAGAGCGAAGGAAGGAGAGGACAGAGCCATCTCTGAGTGAAAAAAAATTGGAGCACTCTAGACAAGGGGTAGATAAATTTCACGTCTTCATAAGACCTCACCGGGCGTCTTGTGCATCGCGCACTGCGTGGCCCTCCTCCGATGTATCTTGCATACGGTGCTCGATATTAGGATACACGGTGGTGTATTCGTGTGCAAACGATACTTTCAACATTTTATGAATCTAACATGAACCAACTTGAGTTATTAATGACATTTGTACAGTCATTAGCAGCGAGTCGATGAGTCTTGTTTGAAGGGAAACGAGCGAAGTGTCACAACCACCTGGATGCTCATGGTAACCACTTTCAGCTGCCGCGGAGCAGGGCCATGACTAGCTGGTGGCTGGTGCCAACTGCTGGAGTTTTTAGAAAGAACGTTAACGTCATGGAAGCAGACAGCGGATTGGTTTGTTTGCATCTCGCGATTCAGGAGTTGTGCAGGCGCCACCGCCGCAGCCCATTCTCCCAAAGCAAAGTATACTAAACATAAGAAACACCGGAATAAAATGAAAAAAAAAATCCTTAACGTGATGGAGGATGAAATTTCTTGTAGTACTGCTCCAGTTTCTTCGCCTGTTCCAGCGGAGCACGCAAGTTCGCATCGGCTTTAGCCCTTAACGATTTTTATAGTCGAGGTTAAGCTCTGACCCCGACAATGATTGGCTACCTGATTAGGGGGAAAAAATGAAAGAAAGAGCAGCGCGTGGTGGCATCTTCCATCAGTCAGTCACTGGCAGTACTGCCACCGATGACAGATATATCCATCCATCATGCGGTCTGAAAAGATGAGCTAATCTTGTCTCCCCGCGCCGCTCTTTTGCCTAATTAATCCCTTGTATCTAATCAACCCTCAACCCGATGCCTTAGTGGTCCGCTTTGATACTACTCCAACACTAGTTTGATGAGGAAAACGATTTTTCTGCTACTTTTCTCTATCACTAGAAAGAAAGAGAATAGTATTATCTCCAACAGTAGTACTCGCTCTACGGTTTCGAAAACCTTTTGAGCCGTACGCGTATTCTGATTTCTGTGCAACAAAAGAGAAGTTGTCGACCTTAAACTTCTGATGCGCTCCAACCAATGGCTATTCTTGGTACGATTTGATAAAGGGTAATGCTACACCTATGAATGGTTTAACGTAATCCTTACATGATTAGACAGCTGGCAAGTTATGATTGGGGTTAGAGAGGAGGCGGGCCCCACCCCACTTAAAATAGGGGGAGAGAAGTATTGATGAAAAGTTACATAAAAGATTTATGTTAGTGTTTGTATGTGTAGGATTATCCTTTCATAAAGGGTAATGCTACACCTACGAATGGTTTAGCTAGAGTATGATATGCATTACTTTTTCTAATTTTGTGTGCATCATTTGTGTACTACTCCTAATTTGAGTATAACATTCGTTCTGAAAAACTTGTCTTAGATTTGTCTAGATACTGATGTGACATGTTTAAGTGTTAAGTTTTAGCTACATTCATATTTAGACAAACCTAAGGCAAGCTTTTCGGGACAGGACAAGTAGTATAATAGTACATATAATATTTCGGTAGCAAAATATTTACCTCGTACAAAAATAATAAACACACGCACGGAATGGTTCGAGGGTTCATCCCTCGCCTACAAGTTCGAGTAGATAGAATGGGCATCTCAACAATTTTGTTTTTGGTTTGCTTGCATGACCAAAAAAACCGGCAGAATAGTTGGCTACGACTACACCGATCGAACTCGTTGTGTAAGTGGTAGGGAGGAACAACAAGAACAGATATCCATTTCACAATGATTGACTCTTATTAAGCTTGAGTAAAATCCTAACTGCTTTACAGGAGAGCGTAGTTAACACCTGGTATCAGAGCCCTTTCCATACCCTGAAGATCCCATCCCACCTGCATCAGACGGGATCAGCGACCGACGACGAGCAATGGCCATGGAAGGTCACTCCTCGGAGAAAAAGGCGTTGTATGATTTGCTTCATGGCGGCCTCATCACCAACCTGGACACGAGCATCCAAGAGAACCAGGATTTCGCCCTCAAGGCGATGAAGAAGTTGCTCAATAAGAGGGCGAATGTCGACGGTGAACTCGTCGATATCAGAGATTGAAAATACCCCTTTATTTGTTCGGCGAGGGGCTACACCACTACAAATTTCTTCATGATGATTGATGCACAGATACACTGGTTTTTAACCCAGGTTTGACCCACCGTGGAAGTGTAACACCCTACTGCTCTTGGGTTCTTGATGTTCTAGTATATTCCTCCTCCTCACGCCTCCCAATTTCCAATCCTCCTGCTTGTTATTCATGTGTTGCTCAGCCGCACTACCATGTCATCACGCCGCCCTAACGGATTCCGGTCTGTGCCACCACCGTCTTCGCCGCCTCCTCCATCCCCACTGTAGGTGAATTTCTACAATCTCTTGTCGGTTTGTCCGAACATAGCGGAGGAGATGGAGGAAATGCGGAAGATGTTGCTGATGGGACGGGCCATATGGATCCACAACGCGGTGTTTTCTTTGATAAGGTGATGTGGGAGTTGTAGATGGCGCGCACACGAGTTCGTGACCTCCCGCAACTAGGAAGTTTGGTGAGAAGGGAGATCGGGGCGCTCGAGAAGAGGGCCGACTACGATTCGAAGCTTCTGGCATTATGAATCGTTGCCGAGGCTACCCTGGAGGATCAAGATGGGAATGGGCCGAGGTTACCCATTGTGACATTGGTCCGGCCCAAAATTTGAAGGTTGATGGGTCTTCTGGGTAGGCTTCGTATGAAAACTTGGCCATGGGAGCCAGGCCCATCGGGACGAGCGGGTCGACCCAAATTCAATTTCCCAAGGTTGTAGTATGTTGTTACGATAGCATACACCTCTGCAGGTTTTGTTAGCATTGTGTTTATAGGGAAAATTTAAAGTATTGGTCAAAAATTGCCTCTATTGTAGAGTCCCAATATGCTAACTTGTGATGCTAAGTGGGTTCATGGTAGAAATAGAAATGAGATTGCATATATCGCTTTTTTAGACATGCTAAAATTCATACCCATAAATGGTGCTATTTGAAAAGATGTTATTGTTTGAATACTTCCTATTTTGTAATCCCTTCGTCCGAAATTACTTGTCGTAGAAATGAATGTATCTAGATGTATGTTAGTTCTGATTACTTTCAACTCTATCCATTTATGCGACAAGTAATTCGGGACGGAGAGTATTAAAATGGGCCAGACCATGTTACCCAATGAGACACGAGGTCACTCATCCTATAAACCATTGGGCAGGCAGCATGTCACCAAATAAAAGCAGAGGGGTCAACGGGTACCGGGTCCGGGCAGGTCGGCCCATTCCCATCCTTAGGGCATCTCCAATGGCAACCCGCAAAAATCCTTCCGCATCCGTCCGCAGACACGGATGTGGGAGGACGCCATCCAACGCTAGCCGCATACATCCGGCCTTTCTCTTTTTTTTTCAAGTCCGCACGATCAAATAGCCGCATGCAAAGTGTCGTGGTTTTGTCACAACAGATGTCCTCATGAAAAAGGACTTAGTCGTGAGGCCAACGCATCTAATTGGTAGCTTGAGAGGGGTTAAGCGGGACGAGAGACGCGAGATTTTACCCAGGTTCGGCCCCTCACGGTGGAGGTAAAAGCCTACATCCTGCTTGATTCATATTGATGATGATGACGATCTCGGTTACAAGGGCGAGGTTTCGCTACCTCTATCTCGAGAGCATCTACTTTGATGTTGTCTAAGACCTGTCTATTGAGACGTCTAGAAAAACTTAAAAACTTGTCCCTCTTGGGGTGCCCTGCCCCTTCTTATATAAGTTGAAGGGGCGGGTTACATGTGGACTCCTAGTAGGATTAAGACTATTCTATTACAAGTGTAATCCTAGTCTTGCTTCCCTTGCAAGGGAAATATTCCTTTTGTCTTCCTTCTCAAGCCGGCCCACCATAATGTGAGTCGGCCTTCCCATGAACCACCTTATGGGCCGTTGGGTCTTGTCATTCGTCTGACCCGCCCGCCGGGTCACTAATGAGTCGCAAAGCTCGGGCGGGTTACCCGTGAGTCGCCAGGTCCAGGCGGGTCACCAGTGAGTCACCAAGCTCTAGCCGGGTCATACATCAGGCCGGCTTACACCGTGGGGTATATGTAGGGTAATGCAGCAGAAAACAAAAATTTTCCGACCTACGCACCAGCCCAGGACCACTATGGAGACTGCATACAAGGTTTGATCAGTTTCGTTACCGACTCGTAGCGCAGCGGAAGTAGAGTCGATGACGATCGTTGGTGCAGATCCCCGCAGCTAGGATTTACAACCTCCCAACCGCGAGGATGTATACCCTCATCTTCCCTTCGGACAGCCCTCTGGGAGGCGGTCGAATAGTCCCCCGGACGGTGTCGTGGACAGCCCTTCGGGAGGACCTTCGAAACTCGAGCGGTCACTCGGACAGCCCTTCGGGAGGACTCACAGAACTCGGACCGTCACTTGGACAGCCCTTCGGGAGGCACTCTCGAACAGCCCCTCGGGCACTAAGATCGAAACTACGACCTCTCTACGGGGTTGCACACATACGGTGTCACCTATCCGGCAGGGCTTCGCCGTCCAGAACTAGTTCCCACCGGAACCCAGACAGCCTTTCGGCACTACGAAACTATTTCGTGGAAGGGAGAGAGAATGCCAGATCATGCATGGCTTGTGTGAGAGAGTTTGAGTGAGGATGGAGAGCTCCTCTCCACCTCCTTTTATAGGGGAAGGAGGGGGTGGGGTGGCTGAAAATTTCAGCCACAAAACATGTGGGCCCCCCCCACAAAACAAGCTCCCACCAAAGGTGGGGAGTTGTCTCATGGGGCCCCCCCTTTTGCCCCATGGCGCCCCCATGAGGGGCTGCCACCTCCTCCCAACATATCCCATAATATGTGGGGGCTGCCCCCCACCATGGGGGGCCCCCCCAACACCTTGTCCACCAACAAGGGGGCTGCCCCCTAGGGGGCCCCCCCCAAAAACAGCCCAAAAACAGCCCCCACGAAACGTGGGATCTTGCCCCCCCTCGCTGGGACAAGATGTTTTCCCGCGTGTAATTTCCAGAAATCTTCCCGAAGGTCCCAGAACATTTTCGGCACCCTCTAAAATTATCCGGACGCGCTCCGGAACATTTCCAGTATGGTGGTTTAATTTAAAACCATCTTCGTTTACCCGGTAAACAATTCCGGCAGCTCCGAAAACTTTTTTCGGTTTTTTCTCCAGAAATTACCAGACCAATCTGGCAACCTCCAAAACATTCCCAGTGCTTGCCGAAACCTTTTTGGATCAATGGTTTTATCCGAAACAACTTTTCGGTTTTACCAAAACTTTTTCGGTGTTCTCTCTCTCGGAACTCTTCCGTTGTCTCCGAAACATTTTCGACGACTTTCTCTCAGACTCCCTGTCTAGCGTTCAACAGATAGATGACCCTTAAGCGTGTGACCCTATAGGTTCGGTGAAGTATAGACATGACCGGAACTCTTTCTGATCAATGATCAACATCGGAGCCGTGGACACCCATATTGACCCCTATACCCACACGAATAAATATTCGAGTGAACCTCCAGTTGCCGTGTGCTATTCCTGTTGCTTCACGATATGTTACAAATACCCGAGGTGAGACATGTTGGCATTCCCGTGGATCAACAACTTGTCCACTATGCTAGTTACCTCGTTACCGGTATTGTTCTCTTTTCTCGTTACCGTGTTCCGGCATCCCCGTGATCAAATCACAAAGTGTCTGGCCAGACGATGATGGATACCGTAACACCGAGAGGGCCCAGAGATATCTCTCCATCGTCGGAGGAGAAAATCCCAATCTTGAGCTATCAAGTTACTTGACATACTTTCCCATGAACCTGTAAGCCGCCGTAATAGCCATCCATTTACGGATGACGTTTAACAAACCCCAAAGTTCATGAATCAAGCATGAAGAAACTCGATACTCTCATGGTCTGAGGAATCATGCAAACGTTAACTATCTCTGTGTTATTAACCATTAACTCATGACGAATGTATCTCATAGCATAACATCAATTCGGGTCGATTCAACACAAATGTTCTTCTAACATTGTGCCCTCAAAGTTGCTGGCATAGACATGCCCATGATTAGGAAAACAGAACCATCATGCAACACTTGAGCCAGTCATAGAGGCTTGACTAGGAATACATTTTACCGTTTATTATTCCACACGTGCATATGAGTCTTCCTCCGAGCCTCGTGGTTATTGCAGACTCGAGAACCATAGCAGTTATAGCATGGAACATAAACATAATAATGAGCATGGAGATACATAATAACATTTATTATTGCCTCTAGGGCATATCTCCTACAGACTCCCACTTGCACTAGAGTCAATAATCTAGTTAATGCTAATGCACTTTACACCTGTGGCACACTGGTGTAAATATGCTTCGCTTGTGGTATAGCCTGATGTCCAACGGATCTGACGACTTCAGCTCCGTGTGTATCTTTGCATATCCTCGCGTTTTCACGCTTTCACAAAATTCATATTTTGTGTGGACTTGGTTTTGTATGTATGTGAATCACAGGTCGAACCTGGATTCTTCAGACTGAGTCATGGAGCAACTACCTGCAGTAGTGTCCCATTGACAAAAGCCATCTTGGAACCATACTAAGTTCATGAATGAACTATATGATTCAACATCTTCTTTGTCGCTTTTAAAAGCGGCAACATACTTCGCCTCTGTTATAGAATTCGCCACAGTAACTTGTTTGGAACAATTTCCAACTACTGTGCCACCATATTGTGTGTTACACAAAACCCTCAATTTAAATCGAAAATCGCTTGGAGCATGGATGAAGACTGTATCGATGTAACCTTTTACAACGAACTCTTCATGATCTCCGCTTGCGAGAAAACATGCCATCAGCGCTACTATAGTACTCAATGACCCTTTTTCACTGTTGTCCCATGATCAGTACTTTTGATCACTTTGGTATCTATACTCGCAACAACTTTGGGAGTATTGGACATATCTGGTTGTTTTACATACCATGGAATACATGATTAATTCAAACACAAGAGTGTGTGGAATCTCCATCATGTATTTTGCTCATCAGTGTTTTGGGACACCGAGTCATGCAAAAACTCTTTCCATGTGACTTCGGCAAGAATCACTCCTTGACGTTTTTAATGCTAAAAGGTTTTAGCATTTTGTCAATATGTATCTTTGCTAAGCCCCATTAGGTAAATCTATCTCCATAGATCATCATGCCTAATATAAAGGCTTTTTAGCCCAAGCACTTCATCGAAAAACTATTTTCAAACGAAGTCCTAATTCGTGTCAAGAAATTTATTTCCAATTACCAATGTGTCAAGCACACAAGGTTTTTAGAAATATTATTATGCTCCCACTTACTTTCTTGAATTACAAGTATCTTCGTTACCCATTGATGAAGTCAAACCCCTTTGACCATTTCATCAAAACACGAAGATTCCGACTCCATTTTGCTCTCTTCTGTCCATCGCTGGAACTCTGAAGTTTGCATACCTACTAGCATCCTCTGGATCGACAAATTACTTTGGACTTTATCACATACAAGTCCTAGGTTTTATTTCCATCAGATGGAAATCCTTTTGTCATCCATGTTTCATATCTTATGATTGAAATATGTATTAATTGCTAGTTCAACCCGAACCGACTTTAAGCATCGCTACGGTGAGACAATCTCATCGTAGTCAACTCTTTGAACTTGTTATTGCAACAAGTCGAGCTTTATGGATAAAACATTTTTATCCGTATCAGTTTTAAGTTCCATAAATATTCGTTAGACTCTAAGTCTTCCGAAAGGTGTATCAAGGTTTTAATCTTGAATCACTTATGTGGAAACTAACTCAGGTTGCATTGGCATTTAGCCAATCCCGGAGTCAGGGCCCATCAACGCTTCCTTGTGTATCGTAGGTATATTGTTGTCTAACAACAATATCTCGTTTGCGCACCTGAGAGGTTTGCACGAGCCTTGCCTACGTAGTTCAGCTGCAAGTTCGACCGAAGTCCATACATTTTATTGTAGAGACTTCCGTATCAGTCGCAGTAGGAAACTCTGGAATTACTTCCAAGGTCTCTTTCTTTTGACCTGATGACGGAGATACTGGTTATCTCTTCGAGTTGCATTATTCTCCCACTCACCTTTTTGAAAGAACCATTTTCTTCAAAAAGCATACCGTTCTTTGTGACAAACCTATTTGCCTCGGTATAGTGAGGGAGGAATACCCAATGACTTGGGATAACCTACAAAGTAGCACTTGTCTGATTTGGAATAGGTTTGTAACCTTTTACACAAGCCCCATATTCCAAATGTTAAGAAAAGATATAACATGGTTGGGCGTACCATACCATGGTGTCATTTCAACAGACCTGATGGAGCTCTTTTCAGTGTAAAAGCCGCAGTCTCTAAAGCATCACTTTAAAAGGGATAATGGCAAATTTATTTATGTCATCTTTGATCTTACCATGTCATAAATGGTTCGATTGCATCTTCACGGACTTTCCACTTGCAGTGGTGTTCCGGGAGGTGCAAGTTATGAAACCCCTTTCACAACTCATCAGACATTCGCTAAACTTGTAACTCAAATATTTCTTTCTGCAATCGAATTATAGAAACATAATTTTCTTGTTACAATAACTTCTACTTCATTTTGAAAACCTTTCAAATGATTTCAAAAGATCCAGACTTACGTCTCATCAAGTAAATATCCATATATCTACTTGAGTCATTTCTGAAGATAGATAAATCCACTACTTGCAACAACATTTATCGGACTACATACATCAAAATGTATGATCACCAATAAGTTCTTTGCTCGTTCCTTATGGCCTGTGAACGGTATTTCAGTCACTTCACTTTTCGGAGAAAGTTGCAAGTGTCAGGTGATTCAAAATCAAACGACTTCAAAATCCATCATAATGGAATTTTCCATGCGGGTTTCTCCAATGTGACCAAATGCAGTGCCACACTTGTGTGGTATTCTTTTAGTCTTATGACATTTAGCGTCAGTGTTATGGATGTATCATATTACCATCAATATTCATAACATACGTCCCATCGATGATGGAAGTATGGCCCTCATGTTATTCATAATACTGAACAGCAATTGTTCTTCTATGAACAACCCTTTTGCAACAAACATTGTGCAATGGGCTAGAGTGTGTAAAACTCTAAAATGAATTATCAAAGTTAATACTGAGATAATGTATTATTATCAATATTCATAACATACATCTCATTCATAATGAAAGTATGGCCCTTATGTTATTCATAACACCGAACATCAAAAGTTCTCTTATGAACAACCTTCTTGCAAGATACCTTATGCAATGGGCTAGAGTTTGTGAAACTCTAAATGAATTATGAAAATAAATACAGACGGTAATACACTGATGGAAGGTATAGTAACATTTACTATGTTCCCTGTGTATACCTAAACCTCATTCCTGGCTAGTCTTTCAGGCCATAGTAGTTCTTACATCGAGTTGCAACAGAATGCAATCGAGCGGGTATCTTTGTGATTAACTCACAATACCCAAGAATTAGTAATTAACATGTTTAACCATAATTCCCAAGAACTATATCTTTGACCAGCCTTCTATACATCAAAAACTTGCATGACATTCATACATGAGCTGGATATTCCAGTCTTCTATCTTATTGCCTTTATACTTCTAACAGTTTAACTTTCAGTATTTCTCCTACTCTCAGAAGAAGCACCCAACTTAAGAGTGGCGTTAGCCCCGGACTTCCTAGGTGTGTAAGTCACACTAACACCCTTCGGACACTTCCTTTCTCTTTAAGTTGTTGTTTTATTCACCTTTCATCATATGACAGGCGTTCTACTGGATCCCTGTCTTATCAGTCTAATGCATAGTAAACTCCTTTACTAATAGTTTGCAAACAAACATTGCTTTGGATATCTCATATCTTTTAGCCTTTGTCTGTCTCTGAAAATGATTTTCAGATTCCATGAATATCACATAACTATCCAAACTTTCGAAGTTCGGGTCTGATGGAAGCAAACATATTGCACTTGACTGAAACGGAATTCTAGCTTTTGGATCGAAGGACGAGAGTCACATGATCCATAGCATAAGCGAGAGAATACCAAAAGTATGCGATAGGACAAAGTCCTTCTCGGCACTCTGGAGGACAATCCTCACATTACGTTACCAACCATAAAGTTTTAACCAGATATTTAACAGCTATTCAATTTTAACAGGGAAGGTGGAAATGCGAGCCATTATTCTACAACTATTATGCAAAAAACACTTAGACAGTGTTCAAAATTAATTGCACTGAGAATTAAACAAGTTAATTCATCAGTGCGCTCCCACTCAAATCAATATCTCTCATAATTGATTGTGAGTGATTCAAGATCCGCATTTCAATTCGACGCCATTGACGGGTTCATCACTGATGACGTGAATTTCAATCGGTAGGCCAACTTGCCAATCACATCTCTATGTGACTCTTGTCCATCTTTCGATGCGTGTGTTCCGAGCTCAGGACTGTCCTGCCTGAACGTCAAGACAACCAAGTGATCACGCAGTGAGGTCTGACCTTCACCCGCCTTACACCTCTCTAATCGTTCATGCTCATGTGTACATGGCGCACCCCGAAAAGATACGTGTTGTAGACGGTGCTACACTTGGGAGAACACTAACTACTTGATATTTTTGTGAGAGATCACCCTAATAAAAGCGACTACCGCGCAATCAAGAAGGGTGCATCATAAGGGATAAACATCTCAGGCAATTCATAATAGCATGATATGGTATAGCCCTTTCTGACGGAGAAGTCTTGTATTTCTTCGTCTTCAGCATTCGCGTCGGTGTTCACCTTCGCGAAGATTGCCACCACCTTGTCGATGCACCAAATAATATTGCTATCTCTATAGCTAATAAAATAATGCATTACACAAGGTCGACACGCAGGTCATTTAAAGTGCAATCATATGGCTCCAGCCATCATGCCAAATCATGACACGCAGGTCATGTTAATCAATTTACATCATATAGTCATCTCATACATAATCAAATTATTATGAGCACTGCTATACCACATCACATGCACATGCAAACCCTCCTGCAAAACCAAGTTAGACGCCTCTAATCGGTTCATGCAAGAACTGGTTTTACGTGGCTTCTAAGGTTTCGAAACAAACCGAAGCTACCAACGTCCATCATCAAGCATGATTATCCAAGTCGCTAGATTAACAATGCGGGGTGTATGAAACACGAGATAATAAAATCTCGAGCCCCATACTGAACTTCGTCATACGCATGACCCCCGTGCAGATCATATCTGCATTGCCCTTTCGTCTGCGAAACATCCATCTTTCTTTGACTAAAGTGGAACCCAAAGAACTGTTAGCACTTCGTTGATCTGTCAATCAGCTTACTCAGGAGCAGCATGAAAGGATCGCGGATTGCCAGAACTTTGTCAGATTCCACAATGCTGTCAAGATCAGGACTACGCAAATTCGAGGGACGCAACAAGACCATCGGGTAACAGATTTCATCTGCTACCCGCACAAATAATTTTCAGTAGCAGAACTCATCTACTACCTAATTATATTGTGCAACACCCATACATCTCCATGTATTCTAGATCGCAACCTGCATCTACGCATAGCACGGCTCATGATGCCACTGTAGGGTAATGCAGCAGAAAACAAAAATTTTCCGACCTACGCACCAGCCCAGGACCACTATGGAGACTGCATACAAGGTTTGATCAGTTTCGTTACCGACTCGTAGCGCAGCGGAAGTAGAGTCGATGACGATCGTTGGTGCAGATCCCCGCAGCTAGGATTTACAACCTCCCAACCGCGAGGATGTATACCCTCATCTTCCCTTCGGACAGCCCTCTGGGAGGCGGTCGAATAGTCCCCCGGACGGTGTCGCGGACAGCCCTTCGGGAGGACCTTCGAAACTCGAGCGGTCACTCGGACAGCCCTTCGGGAGGACTCACAGAACTCGGACCGTCACTTGGACAGCCCTTCGGGAGGCACTCTCGAACAGCCCCTCGGGCACTAAGATCGAAACTACGACCTCTCTACGGGGTTGCACACATACGGTGTCACCTATCCGGCAGGGCTTCGCCGTCCAGAACTAGTTCCCACCGGAACCCAGACAGCCTTTCGGCACTACGAAACTATTTCGTGGGAGGGAGAGAGAATGCCAGATCATGCATGGCTTGTGTGAGAGAGTTTGAGTGAGGATGGAGAGCTCCTCTCCACCTCCTTTTATAGGGGAAGGAGGGGGTGGGGTGGCTGAAAATTTCAGCCACAAAACATGTGGGGCCCCCCCACAAAACAAGCTCCCACCAAAGGTGGGGAGTTGTCTCATGGGGCCCCCCCTTTTGCCCCATGGCGCCCCCATGAGGGGCTGCCACCTCCTCCCAACATATCCCATAATATGTGGGGGCTGCCCCCCACCATGGGGGGCCCCCCCAACACCTTGTCCACCAACAAGGGGGCTGCCCCCTAGGGGGCCCCCCCCAAAAACAGCCCAAAAACAGCCCCCACGAAACGTGGGATCTTGCCCCCCCTCGCTGGGACAAGATGTTTTCCCGCGTGTAATTTCCAGAAATCTTCCCGAAGGTCCCAGAACATTTTCGGCACCCTCTAAAATTATCCGGACGCGCTCCGGAACATTTCCAGTATGGTGGTTTAATTTAAAACCATCTTCGTTTACCCGGTAAACAATTCCGGCAGCTCCGAAAACTTTTTTCGGTTTTTTCTCCAGAAAAATTCCAGAAATTACCAGACCAATCTGGCAACCTCCAAAACATTCCCGGTGCTTGCCGAAACCTTTTTGGATCAATGGTTTTATCCGAAACAACTTTTCGGTTTTACCAAAACTTTTTCGGTGTTCTCTCTCTCGGAACTCTTCCGTTGTCTCCGAAACATTTTCGACGACTTTCTCTCAGACTCCCTGTCTAGCGTTCAACAGATAGATGACCCTTAAGCGTGTGACCCTATAGGTTCGGTGAAGTATAGACATGACCGGAACTCTTTCTGATCAATGATCAACATCGGAGCCGTGGACACCCATATTGACCCCTATACCCACACGAATAAATATTCGAGTGAACCTCCAGTTGCCGTGTGCTATTCCTGTTGCTTCACGATATGTTACAAATACCCGAGGTGAGACATGTTGGCATTCCCGTGGATCAACAACTTGTCCACTATGCTAGTTACCTCGTTACCGGTATTGTTCTCTTTTCTCGTTACCGTGTTCCGGCATCCCCGTGATCAAATCACAAAGTGTCTGGCCAGACGATGATGGATACCGTAACACCGAGAGGGCCCAGAGATATCTCTCCATCGTCGGAGGAGAAAATCCCAATCTTGAGCTATCAAGTTACTTGACATACTTTCCCATGAACCCGTAAGCCGCCGTAATAGCCATCCATTTACGGATGACGTTTAACAAACCCCAAAGTTCATGAATCAAGCATGAAGAAACTCGATACTCTCATGGTCTGAGGAATCATGCAAACATTAACCATCTCTGTGTTATTAACCATAAACTTGTGACGAATGTATCTCATAGCATAACATCAATCGGGTCGATTCAACACAAATGTTCTTCTAACATTTGTGCCCTCAAAGTTGCTGGCATAGACATGCCTATGATTGGGAAAACATAATCATCATGCAACACCTGAGCTAGTCTTAGAGGCATGACTAGGAATACATTTTACCGTTTATTATTCCACACGTGCACATGGGTTTTCCCCAGAGCCTTTATGGATATACGGGCTCGGGAACCACAGTAGTTATAGCATGGAACATAAACCTAATTATGAACACGGAGATAAATAATAACATTTATTATTGCCTCTAGGGCATATCTCCTACAGACTCCCACTTGCACTAGAGTCAATAATCTAGTTAATGCTAATGCACTTTACACCTGTGGCACACCGGTGTAAATATGCTTCGCTTGTGGTATAGCCTGATGTCCAACGGATCTGACGACTTCAGCTCCGTGTGTATCTTTGCATATCCTCACATTTTCACGCTTTCACAAAATTCATATTTTGTGTGGACTTGGCTTTGTATGTATGTGAATCACAGGTCGAACCTGGATTCCTCAGACTGAGTTACGGAGCAACTACCTGCAGTAGTGTCCCATTGACAAAAGCCATCTTGGAACCATACTAAGTTCATGAATGAACTATATGATTCAACATCTTCTTTGTCGCTTTAAAAGCGGCAACATACTTCGCCCCTGTTATAGAATTCGCCACAGTAACTTGTTTGGAACAATTTCCAACTACTGTGCCACCATATTGTGTGTTGCACAAAACCCTCAATTTAAATCGAAAATCGCTTGGAGCATGGATGAAGACTGTATCGATGTAACCTTTTACAACGAACTCTTCATGATCTCCGCTTGCGAGAAAACATGCCATCAGTGCTACTATAGTACTCAATGACCCTTTTTCACTGTTGTCCCATGATCAGTACTTTTGATCACTTTGGTATCTATACTCGCAACAACTTTGGGAGTATTGGACATATCTGGTTGTTTTACATACCATGGAATACATGATTAATCCAAACACAAGAGTGTGTGGAATCTCCATCATGTATTTTGCTCATCAGTGTTTTGGGACACCGAGTCATGCAAAAACTCTTTCCATGTGACTTCGGCAAGAATCACTCCTTGACGTTTTTAATGCTAAAAGGTTTTAGCATTTTGTCAATATGTATCTTTGCTAAGCCCCATTAGGTAAATCTATCTCCATAGATTATCATGCCTAACATAAAGGCTTTTTAGCCCAAGCACTTCATCGAAAAACTATTTTCAAACGAAGTCCTAATTCGTGTCAAGAAATTTATTTCCAATTACCAATGTGTCAAGCACACAAGGTTTTTAGAAATATTATTATGCTCCCACTTACTTTCTTGAATTACAAGTATCTTCGTTACCCATTGATGAAGTCAAACCCCTTTGACCATTTCATCAAAACACGAAGATTCCGACTCCATTTTGCTCTCTTCTGTCCATCGCTGGAACTCTGAAGTTTGCATACCTACTAGCATCCTCTGGATCGACAAATTACTTTGGACTTTATCACATACAAGTCCTAGGTTTTATTTCCATCAGATGGAAATCCTTTTGTCATCCATGTTTCATATCTTATGATTGAAATATGTATTAATTGCTAGTTCAACCCGAACCGACTTTAAGCATCGCTACGGTGAGACAATCTCATCGTAGTCAACTCTTTGAACTTGTTATTGCAACAAGTCGAGCTTTATGGATAAAACATTTTTATCCGTATCAGTTTTAAGTTCCATAAATATTCGTTAGACTCTAAGTCTTCCGAAAGGTGTATCAAGGTTTTAATCTTGAATCACTTATGTGGAAACTAACTCAGGTTGCATTGGCATTTAGCCAATCCCGGAGTCAGGGCCCATCAACGCTTCCTTGTGTATCGTAGGTATATTGTTGTCTAACAACAATATCTCGTTTGCGCACCTGAGAGGTTTGCACGAGCCTTGCCTACGTAGTTCAGCTGCAAGTTCGACCGAAGTCCATACATTTTATTGTAGAGACTTCCGTATCAGTCGCAGTAGGAAACTCTGGAATTACTTCCAAGGTCTCTTTCTTTTGACCTGATGACGGAGATACTGGTTATCTCTTCGAGTTGCATTATTCTCCCACTCACCTTTTTGAAAGAACCATTTTCTTCAAAAAGCATACCGTTCTTTGTGACAAACCTATTTGCCTCGGTATAGTGAGGGAGGAATACCCAATGACTTGGGATAACCTACAAAGTAGCACTTGTCTGATTTGGAATAGGTTTGTAACCTTTTACACAAGCCCCATATTCCAAATGTTAAGAAAAGATATAACATGGTTGGGCGTACCATACCATGGTGTCATTTCAACAGACCTGATGGAGCTCTTTTCAGTGTAAAAGCCGCAGTCTCTAAAGCATCACTTTAAAAGGGATAATGGCAAATTTATTTATGTCATCTTTGATCTTACCATGTCATAAATGGTTCGATTGCATCTTCACGGACTTTCCACTTGCAGTGGTGTTCCGGGAGGTGCAAGTTATGAAACCCCTTTCACAACTCATCAGACATTCGCTAAACTTGTAACTCAAATATTTCTTTCTGCAATCGAATTATAGAAAGTGATGCTTTAGTTCCCAGACCGACCATACTTTTAGTAATTTGCACGCGTAGGCAACAATGTTTTTAATTTTTTTGCGAAAAGAGAGCGATAGTTATGTACTACTACTCAACGTCAATAAATAGCAAACATTCAGGAAATCTCCTAAAACATTTGTGCCAATCTTGTGAATCAATAATATTTTTCCATGCCCAATTATAAGAATTTTCTTCCATATTTTTATAATATTATCATTTTATCCAACAGGTAGCAAATAGAACTTTGAGTTATCCCTAAGTATCTTTTGACGTTTTCATCTATTTCTAGGATATGACCTAAAATAAAACATTATTACTTAATTATTTTTTTGAAATGTTTAAACATTATTTGACTCACATATACATCAAAATGGAATTACTTCCAATAAGCACACATAAATTCATTTTGACTAGAGAAAATACTAAATCATCTCTAAAATTATTGAAACTCCTACAAAATGAAATATATGTATTATAGTACATGTAAAAATTCTACAGGGGTATGCCACATGTTTTAATTTTAGAAAAACCCGCACATGAAAGGAATTCGAATCGGAGACATGAATTTTAAGCGGTTAGCTCCATTCCACTTGGCAACTATGTTGTTGTGATATGAATGAGACTTTTTTAATTAGTAGAGTATATACCACCACACTTTTAACGCCGCTGACCGAACCAAGGACATGTAGCTTTGAACAATCATATTTGTGTGAAAGATTGTTTAGTACCATTACCAAAACATCAACCTTCTATTTTTGAAAGGTTTAATGTTTTTAAAAAAATGTTCAAACATTTATTTTAAAAATAAAGTTCAAAAATGTATCTAAAAATGTTTATCATGTATTTAAAAAATGTTCAACATGTATCAAAAAATGTTACATGAACATACAAAATATATAGAACTTCTATTGGATAAAGTGACACGTATTATTTTATAAAAGAACGTAAAATTAATTAAAAAATGAATAGGAAAAAAATAAAAACCAAAGAAAATGACTTTCAGACGTGAGGGTGCCAAGTCTCGACCCCGAACATGAAGTTTTTTGTTTTTTAATTCTGAAAAATGCAAGCAAACCCCCGAAAAGCATGAAACTTGGCATGGTCTCTTCATATGATCCATGTAGGTCGTGGTAAAAATTTGAGAAGGTTTCACAAAAGTTATGATGTACGTTGCTTAGAAACTGAACCATCTCCGAGAAAGAAACGCTACTGTTTGGAGAGAGAACGAGTCTAGTTTGAAGGCGAAGCGGCTGATGTGTCGTTTGTTGGCATTGAATTTTTTTCTGCACTCAAGATACACCATTACAAGATCCATATCAAAATTGGGCATATTTCAGAACCGTTCGCTGTATTTAAGAAATTAAGTGCATTTCTGAACATTTAACATATATAACTTCAATTTGAATTGCAAGTGCTTGAAAAGGTTGGCAAATCTGGGTTGAAAAATCATATTCGTGTTCTTGAGTCTATATTTAGGACTTATACAAGAAAGGGAAATGAATGCCAAACATGATGGTGCCTAGACTCGACCCCGAACATGGAGTTCTTTGGTTTTTTAATTCCGAAAAATGCAAACGAACTCCGACAAGCATGAAACTTGTCATTGTATCATCATATGATCCTTGTACGGCATGGTAAAAGATTGAGAAGGTTTCAAAAAAGTTGTGACATATATTTCTTAGAAATCGAACCATCTCCAAGGAAAAACATGATTTCGAGAGAGAACGGGTCTAGTTTGTAGGCGAAGCGACCGATGCTTCATCCGTTGGCATTGAATTATTTTATACACCCAAGATACATCATTACATGACTCATGTCAAAACTTGGCATATTTTGGAGTCCGCTCGCTATATTTAAGACATTAAATCCATTTATAGATAGTTAACAAATATAATTTAAATTTAAACTGCAAGTGCATGAAAAAGTTGGCAACTTTGGGTTGAAAAATCATATTTATGTTCTTGAATCTATTAATAGGCCTCATACAAGAAAAAAATAGAAATTCAAAGATGAGGGTGCCAAGACACGGCCGAATACATGCAATTCATTGGTTTTTTAAATTCTAAAAAATCGCAATGATGTCCAAAAAAATTGAAACTTTACATGATGTCATTATAGCACACCTAGATCATGTGGTAAAAATCGTGGAAAGTTTCACAAAATATTTACAAGTGTAATTGGCACACTTTCGTGGCAAAGAAAGCACACAATCTGTGCTTATTTCCTATTGGTGGAGATAGCTAGCCACGGATCGATGACGTGGTAAAGAGACAGCCACACATCTCTCTTCCTCTCTCAATTCTTCTCTCTCTCCTACCTCTCATCGTTATCCCTTTCTGACCGAGGCATGTTAACGGCAAGTGCCATAGCCACCATCCAATCCAAGCCATGCATCTCTCTCTCTCTCTCTCTCTCTCAGCGAGGCAAGTACGCTCCCGCTCCGGCCAACCATGGCGTGGCGCCCCGCCGCGGGCTCCTCCATGCAAGGGCCCTATCGCGGCTGTTGCTGCTGCTCATCCATGGGTTGTTGATGCTGCTCGTCCATGGGAGGTGTGGTGCTGCTCGTCCATGGTCTGTTGCTGCTGCTCGTCGATGGGGATGCGGCGACCCGTCACCTCATAACTATGGCAACTCCTTGGCTGCGACGGCTTCAAGTTCCCGAGCAGCGGGGTTCAACGTCGTGGGCTACGGTGGCGGATGGCGTCGCCCGCAGGGTAGTTCCTCATACACCATGCGTGCTGGAGGTCGGAATGCCATAGCGGCGGTGACGTGCTCGTCATCCCCTTCCATCACCGTGAGCTCAAATGGCGGGGGAGTGCGGCCATCGAGGGCACAGGAGGTGCGCCGTGCACCGTAGATGGGATGGGATGCGGAGGATCTCCGGCAAGCGCTGGAGGGGCTCGGTGGTCGTGGCATGCACCCTCCACCGCTGCGCATCCAAGGTACAGGGGCGGCACCAAAAAACGGCCGCGGCGGCTGCGGCGAGCGACGGGAAGCACTAGAGCTGCGGTTGGATGCACGACGACTGCTACATCTCCAGGACGTCCTGTTCGGCGGCGCCGCTGTGTTTGTCATCTTCACAGATTTCGGGAGCTCGAGCGAGGGCTGGATTTGGTCATCGCTAGAACCGTGGATGGAACTTTTTTTATTAAAATTTTGATGAGGCATTAGGGGCGTCTTTGTAATCTTATTTTTAGTGGGACCCAATTTGATTTTGTAGTTTCCTTTTTGTAACTTGTCATTTTTGTAGATATGCTATTTTATTTATTAAATAAACAAATATTTCTTTTTTTAGGGAAAGTAAACAGATATTTCAAAATGACTTATGTGCTCACCAATGATGAAATTGTTGGGCCAAAATAAAATTGGTTAGATTACCACATGGGCTGCAATTGAAATTATTGGGTCAAAATAAAATTGGGCCGATTACCGCATGGGCAGCAATTAAAATTAATGGGCCAAAATACTTATTGGGCTGATAACCACATGGGCTGCCACATCAGATCCATGCTGGCTACCATGTCATATGATGACGTGGCAGAGATGTTAACGCCATTACCAACCTGTAGTATGTGACGGTCAATAAACTGTCATGGATCCATGACGGTTTTAGAAATCTGTCATGAAGTGCACGGAGGTCAAATTATGACGCGATATACATGACGGATTTCAATTCCGTCACGCATGAGCTTTCGAGACAGTTTTGCACTCATCCATGATGGTTGGGGACTGTCATGGATTAACATATTTCTTGTAGTGCAAGTCTTGAGTAGAACAAAGTGACAGCTTAAGACTTGCTTCAATACTGAAACTTTAGAGAAATCCTGGGTTGTTCATGTAAATCGCCAATTATAAACTGCACATTTTGAACTTCCCATGTGTAGCCTCCAAGGGCCGAGTCATTATGTAATAATGAGCAGGGACTTTGTAGATCTGATTATATGGACTTTGAGCAGCAATGTGTAGCCCCCAAGGGCCGGCTCAGTAAGATAAGACTGAGCTGGGACTTTACATGTACTTCAAAAAATAACACCATATGATGTAGCTCCCAAGTTTCGGGTTACCTTTGACAGGAGCAATTAGTAGCCCCCAAGGGCCGACTCATCACTATGTGATGGGTCGGGTCTTCAACGAGGCGAGTTAAAATGACTTTGCATTAGCCCCCAAGTGCCATGGTGCATGCTTGCAGTGACATGGGACTTGCATACTCGATATAATCTTGATTTGAATAATGTAGCCCCCAAGTGCCGGGTTGTATGCCTGCAGCGACTCGGAACTAAATAAAACCATATCTTTTGTCCGGATGATGTTGCTGAAAGCCTTTGCATATCAATATTGAACCATGCTCTCTGTTGTGAACCGGTACTCTTGTATGAAAATAATAGCCATGGCTCTGAAGCAGCTTTTGAAAATCTCAATCATAATACTGGTTATTGATAACCATAATAAAAATCCAGCCATGTTGGCTATTTTAAGATTGGTATAATATAATCCGGTATGAAAATCTCAATCATTCAATACCATAATGAAAATCCAGCCAGGTTTGGCTATTAAAGATTTGAATACTTTGCCTGTTGACAAGTAAATCCAGAGTTAAATACCCGGCGGCTCTTAGCCGATGGCGACTTAATGCGCATCCATTGTACTCCGGGATGCAACCGGCGGCTTATAGCCTTTGAAAAAAATCAAGAATTGATAACCCCTGCAAATAGAGATGTTATAAAAATTGCAGATATGCACAATAATATAATTCATGACTCGGCTTTTAAGGCTCGAATCCAGGGCGGGTTAAATAACCCAACCATCCATGCCGGCTCATAGTCATGTCCAGTTTTTGAAAAGATCACTTTGGCGGCTTATAGCCTCAATAAACTCAATATGGAGCAATATAACCCGGAGCTGGATAACCCGGCAATATCTTTAGATGACCAGATGATGGGTTTAAACGCAATGATTCATGTAAACCATAGCTCTGCATGTCCTGCACAAAGTTTAAACAACATATGCCCTGGCGACTTAACGTCGAAAGTGTAACAACCCAAACATAATATAGTCTTATGCAATTATGGAAAAGACTAGAATCAAGGCCATTAAAAGCCAAAATATACTGGCGACTTAAAGTCAATAGCCAGGGCGGGTTATCAAACCTCGCATGTTCGTATAACAATTAAAAACATACCTGCAAAATTGGCTCATATTGCCGGCTTACATCGCCATATCCAGTGAGGGTGACAACCCAAAGGTTTGCAAGCACCTGACTCAAATAAAGCCTGTAGATTGACACCATGGTGATACCTTGATGATTATAATCCAGAGCGGGTATTGACCCGTAGGCATGAAATATCATGATTTTGATTGCTCAAGGCAAAATATCCTGGCGACTTAACATCCGCTATCAGGGCGGGTTACCAAACCCAAAAATGCTCAAATATGAGTCATATGTTCAGGGTTGCATGGCCCAAATTATGAAAACCGTACGGTAATAGGAAAAAAGGGATATAAATCCAAAATATTCAGAAAAACAGAAATCCAGAAAAAATCGAGGCTTTCATAGGCCGCCAAGCCTAAAACCCAAGTGCTTTCATGGGCCGCACAGCCACTGAGTTAATCCTTGCACACTGTAAGCCGACCCTCACATGACAAACCGCCGTTTTAACCTTAACGAGTTCAGGGTCTTATTTAAAAGATTGACTGTTAAGAGTACAGCGGGTCATTCAGGATTACCTGGTGGAGAAGCATCGACATACAAGCAGGATAACCCAGAATTCGGCATGGAAGCCGGTCAAGAGGGTAAGCATAGCTATGCTTATTGAGCAGGAAGCCCCCAAGTGACATATAATATGGCATGTAAGCCGATCAAGAGGGTAAGCATAGCTATGCTCATTGAGCAGGAAGCCCTCAAGTGACCCATAATATGATAAGCCAATAAGGCAGGATACCCATATTTGAACCGCGCATCATGGCAGCAAGTTCTCTTTGGCAACCTTTAATTTCTTTTAAGAACTCGAACTTGCGAGAGATGGATCCCTCTTGAACCGGATACTGAGCCGGATATTGAGAACTCAAAACTTTGTGAGAGACAGATTTCCCTTGAGCCGGATTTTGAACCGGAATATTTCCTGATAACCCGGAAACTTTCTTTTGAGCCGGAACTTTCTGATTGCCCGGCATTTTTTAAGCCGGAAAATTTCTGACGGTCTTTAAATTTGCACCAATGTGGCAGTAGCCCCCGAGACCGGGTTATTTTCCCTCCAATGACCCGGGGTTCTTGAATAATATTTGTTATATACTCCCGGTATGAGTCATTCAACAACTCAGTGACATAAAGGTCCCTCTTGCAGTAGACAACTTGTCCTGCAATAAAGAATTTGCGAGCCAGAGTAATCGCTCTTTTAAAGAAATTAATATGTAATATAAAAATATACTGGATGGATTTCATCTGATATATTAGGCCGGAAATTAACCGCCGCGGAGTTGATGATCACTATGGTGAAGCTAAAGTCAATTACGGGCGAGTCGCCCGCGGGAGCAGACAGATGAGTCGACCGCGGCGTTGTAAGACGGTGCATAAGGGAGAGTCGACCGCGGCGTTGTAAGCCGGCGCGGACGAGAGAGTCGGCCGCAGCGTTGGAAACAGCACGGACGCGAGCGAGTTGGCCGCGGCGTTATAAGGAGGGCGAGTCAGCCATGGGCGCGGATGGATGAGCCAGCCGCGACATTGGCGCGGACGGGCGAGTCGGCCGCTTGTGCGGACGGCGAGTTGGCCGCGGGTGTTGATGTAGTAGGGCGGCGACTTGCGCATGTATCCGTCGAGCAACACGGCACTGACTCGCCCTCCTTATAACGCCGCGGTATAACACCACATTTTTAATAAATAGTCGTCCTGTGTAAAAATATTATAGGTCAGAGTAATTGTTGTCGGATGAATTAACATGTACTTGTAAAATAATAGGAAAACAACACCTGGTATTTTTTGCCGGATGAACACGGATGCTGGTGGTGAATAATGCGTTGTGCTGCTTTGGTTTTTGACAGAAAAATTGATAGGTTCTCTTGTCCTCAAGTGCCTGAGGTCTCCACGTGACCTACTCCTCCTGTATTTATCTCACATGGAGGACCTTGATTGAAGTGCCAGCGTGTGCACGCACCGCTCAGCGTGCAAGCCCCGGCCTCGGGGGTGGAGCGCCGAAAACGCTTCTAGCCTCTGTGCGCCGCGCTGCTAGTCTTTTTTTCTTAACTGCCAGTGCTTCTGCGCATGCACACGCAGCCCGCTCGTGGGTCGTGATGCCCCAGGCCGCGGCCTTGGAATTTGGACTGTCAGGTCCTGTGTTGGCCGCCTGCCTGCGCTCTTTTTTTTTTCCTTTTTCCTTATAATATTCCAATGATGATGATCCGATAGTAACACTTGACCTCTTCCAATTAGTCCCGGAGATGCCGGCTAGTCGTGTTGACTCTTTTTTTTTTAGGAAACCTTTCCTTTAGCCCGCGTATTCCCGATTCGAGGACTGTCACTTTGATCTTTTTGTCGTCATCAGGAACAGGTTCCGCACTTGATTGTTTTTACTCACGTCAGCCGCCCTGCATGCGATCTGCTCCACGCATAGTTTCCTTCCAAAAATAAGAAGCAAGGATGTGACTTGTTAAGACTCGGCGACCGCGTGTCAAGTATTTGCAGCGGAAAACTTCTGTCCATCTCAAGGTGAAAACCAATCCGGTTTCGACGGATCGTCCGGTCACAGCAACGCGCATCATGCAACCCTAATTTCTTTTCAACTGAAATCTTGTACTCCCAGATCCAAAGTAAATCTTGTGTGATTGTCTCGTGCCGGCTCTTCTTCATCCGGCCAATCGCGAGTTTCTCGAGCCCTGAGAATGCGTCTTCCAAGAACTCAACACCACCATGCGCTGGTCCCACGATGGGCGCCAACTGTCGTGGTTTGTCACAGCAGATGTCCTCGTGAAAAAGGACTTAGTCCTGAGGCCAACGCATCTAATTGGTAACTTGAGAGGGGTTGAGCGGGACGAGAGACGCGAGATTTTACCCAGGTTCGGCCCCTCACGTTGGAGGTAAAAACCTACATCCTGCTTGATTCATATTGATGATGATGACGATCTCGGTTACAAGGGCGAGGTTTCGCTACCTCTATCTTAAGAGCATCTACTTTGATGTTGTCTAAGACCTGTCTATTGAGACGTCTAGAAAAACTTAAAAACTTGTCCCTGGTGCCCTGCCACTCCTTATATAAGTTGAAGGGGCGGGTTACATGCGGAGTCCTAGTAGAATTAAGACTATTCTATTACAAGTGGAATCCTAGTCTTGCTTTCCTTGCAAGGGAAATATTCATTTTGCCTTCCTTCTCAAGCCGGCCCACCATAATATGAGTCGGCCTTCCCATGAACCACCTTATGGGCCGTTGGGTCTTGTCGTTCGTCTGACCCGCCCGCCGGGTCACTAATGAGTCACAAAGCTCGGGCGGGTTACCCGTCAGTCGCCAGGTTCGGGCGGGTCACCAGTGAGTCGCCAAGCTCCAGCCGGGTCATACATCAGGCCGGGTTACACCGCGGGGTATATCCCCGACACAAAGGGTACATATGTTCAAATAGCCGCATGTAGGACTAGTTCAAATTTAAAAAAGTTCAAATATTACATCCCAACATTGTTGTCCCATTTCAGCGCCCACTGATGCTCAATCAGATCTTCCTTCAGCTGCTCATGAGTTGGTCGATGCCAAATTTGTTGACGCATTTGAATAAACTCCTCAAATGTGGCAGGATTCTGGTCTGGAAGTTGGATAAGATCACCCATGTTCTCAAATTCCAGAGCTGCTGCAGCATCGTCACCCTCATCCTCGACGATCATGTTGTGCATGATCACACAACATGTCATCACCTCCCACAAGGTTTTCGGGTCCCATTGTTTAGCAGGTCTGCGAACAACTGCAAAACGAGCCTGCGGAACTCCAAATGCCCTCTCGACATCCTTTCTAGCTGCTTCTTGTTTTTGGGCAAAGTGAGTCTTTTTCTGGCCAACTGGGTTTGAGATGGTGCTGGCAAAGGTAGCCCATGGAGGATAGATACCGTCAACCAGATAGTAGTCCATGTTGTACTAATGTCCATTGACAGTATAGTGGCAAGGAGGAGCTTTTTCTTCAGTCAGCCTCGCAAACAACGGCGGTCGTTGCGGCACATTGATGTCATTGTGAGACCCGGGCATGCCAAAGAAATCGTGCCAAATTCAAAGATCGTGTGATGCAACTGCTCCAAGAATGATGGTGTTTTTTTAACATGACCCTGATATTGCCCTTATAAAGCCTTTGGGCAGTTCTTCCATTTGCAATGCATGCAGTCAAGAGATCCAAGCAAACTTGGCCACCCTCTTGCTCTTGAGATTGCCAGGAGCCTCTTGGTGTCTGCTACAGTTGGTTCTCTCAGGTACCGAGGTCCGAACACCTTGACCACGACAGTTGCAAACCTGACCATGGCATCTCCTCATGTGCTCTCAGGCATCCGTAGGTACTCGTCCCACGAATCAGCGGTCCTACTCATCCAAATCGGAATCCATTGCTAGAAAGAAGAAGGGACAACTGTTTTCAGCTCTAGCGATTCATCGAACAGTTGCCGGGCATGGTGAGAATCGCAGTAGCGGATGGTACCTGGTGGGGCGGTCGGAGGACGGGGGTTGAACGGAGACGAAGGAGAAGCGGCGATGAGGACATCAATGCCATTGTTACACCCACAGCCCCTGCTGTTATACATACTGGACCAATTACTAGAGCTCGCGCACACCAATTAAATTATCAGGTACTTTCGTTTCTTGGTAATGATTCTAATGTTCATGAGAATATGATGCTGCCTAAATTGGATACATTTGTTTTGCTTACAAATGAAGGGCCTAGCTTGGACAAGAAAGAGGAACCTTGGAGCAAGTTCAAGCATGGAGATGATGGCATGCGCAAGGGGAACAAGAACGGAATTACAAGTGATGATTTCAGGACTTTGAAGCCACCATAATGAGTGCAGGAAGCCTTGGACGAAATATACAAGATGCCACTTCATAAATTTCGTCCAGAGACTATTATAGGTGCTGCGTCACCTTATTATTGGGCCAGGCCCATGTAATTTCGAAATACTTGAGTATAGGCTATTTTTAGAGTCCGTATATGTGGGGAAACAAGAGATAGGGTTGGTTTCGGACCCCTCCTTCAAGGACCACGAAATCCCCCCCTCTTCCTCCATATATACAGCCCTTAGGGCACCGTTTAGACTTTGGGTTTTGTTTAGATTAAAAGTTCGCCATAGCTGCAACTTCGCGTACTTCGTTTGTGTTCAACGACCAGACCAAGACATCATAGAACCCCACCTTGATCAATAAAGCTTTCATCTTATATTCGCAATATCCAGATTGCAAATCTTAGTTTCTTGCTTGTTCTTCGTTTGCTTGCAGGAAATAGACCCTCGTGGTCAGGTTGATCGTGCTCCGGCGTGGTCAATAACCTCTCGGAGTTGGTTTAGCGATTGCTAAGGCGCGACGTCCTCGCACGTTCGTAGTCGGATCGTCAAAGTCTACTCCACCAAAAACGATAGCCACCATCTCATCGAAAGACGGGACACCTCTGCCTCTATCAAGTGGTATCAGATTTTCAGGTTGCTCGGTGAGATTTTACAGTTTTTCGTAGTTTAGATCGAGTCTGTTCTTCATACCTATAGTCCACAAAAAAGCCAAAAAAAAATATTAGGGTTAGTTCATCATATCCGAACCAATCTGAGCCTTTGCATAATCTTTTTAGGGTTTTTGCTTTGTTGAATTTGCGGTTGCATCGTCGTGTCTAGTTGCTGGTCTTAGCGTCTAGTCCTTTAGAGTTTCGAGTTCTGTCACGGTTTGTCACGCCGCCGCCGCACCATCTTCATCGCTGCTGCCATATACCACCACCGCTGCCATATACCACCACCGCCGCCATATCCTACCACCGCTGCCATATACCATCACCGCTGCCATATTCTACCACCATATATCCACCACCAATCCGAGTTCTTTTCATATTAGATTTGTTTTCGAGACCCATCTATTTTCCGATTTCGTGTTTCCTTGCCTGAGTAGGATTCGGAGAAAAAAAAGAGTCTGGAGACCCCCGGGCAGTTTTTAGGCCAAAATTTTGGCAGTCAAAAATATTTTTTCCCTATCCTATTTTTAGGTCCCAGGGAGCGTTTTGAGACACTCGCCATCATAGTGATTTTTTGTCGCACTTTTTCGTCGTCGCTGCCCTGATTTTCGAAAAAAAAAATTATCAAAATTTTTTTTTGTGCCAATCCTGTTAGTTTGACTTGGGAAGAGTTTTGAGACACTCGCCATTATAGTGATTTTTTTGCAAAAAAAAAGAGCGCAAAAAAGAAAAGAAGCGAATTTTTTTTAGAGTGTGCTCTTCCCTTGTTTACGTGCCGTGCCGTGATTTTGTTAGTGTTCTAGGCTCGCGTCTCTAGTACGGTCTAGCCTAGGACCAGCACAGTAATGTCGTTGAGCATTTATTCAACTTTGCATCTCTGAATTGATTATTGCTGACATTTTTGCTACCATATCATAAGCCTTCCCAGCTCCACATACATCTACGTCGTGCGTTTGACACCACCTGGCAATCGCTCTGTCCAATCTTTGAGAGTTTTGACTATAACGGTGGCCGATCACCACCTGCTGCTGGGTAAGAACTGGTAAGCATTTGAGATTCGCTTGACAGATTTGTGATACACCACCACCACCACTTCCTAGTAGTCTGTAGGATCATATTCTTGTGTGTTTCTATTGCTGCTAACCATGGCAGGATCACAAGCCGATGAGACTGATTGGGAGAACATGACGAACAAATAGCTACATGATAATTTTCAACAAATGATGAGTGGACAGGTGCAAGATGTGCTAAACAGATTTGAAGAGGCCATGGAGAAGATAGATGGAATTGAGAAGACGTTCGAAACAAAGCTCGATAACAAGTTTAATGAATTGCTCGTGCGTCTTCCACAACCACCGCCGGCTGCACCTGTCGCACCTCTACAACAACAACAACGCCGCCTTCCAAATCAAGTGGGACGAGCACAGCGCGTTCCCCTTGAGCCTGGTCAAACTTCTGGTGCCGCTGCACCTACTGTTGATGCTTCTATGGCTTCTGCTGCCGCTGAGGAGGACGATTATGCGGGCGATTACGAGGATGAGGTTGATCAAAATCAGAACTACGTACCAGCACCAGGTCGTCCACATGCCAATAATCGCAATGGTAGGGCTGCATTACCAGCTCAGGTACGAGATCATGACCATCTTCCTAAACTGAAATTGAATATTCCACCATTTGAGGGTAGATATGTTCCTGATATATATCTTACTTGGGATTTAGAAACTGAACAACGTTTTACATGTTTACAATATCCCGAGGAGAGACGTGTTGCTGCTGCTGTTTGTGCTTTTACTAGTTTTGCATGTGTATGGTGGTCTGAACATTGTAGATTATATCCTATTCCAGCTACTTGGGCTGCTTTGAAAACTGCTATGCGTACTCGTTGGGTTCCACCATATTATCAACGTGAATTACTTCAAAAATTGCAGCGCTTAAGACAAGGAAAAAATTCTGTAGAAGAATATTATCAGGAATTACAAACTGGCATGATTAGATGTGGTATTGTTGAGGAGAATGAAGCTATGCTTGCATGTTTCATGGGTGGATTAAATAGAGAGATTCAGACCATTCTAGAGTATCAGGAGTATAATAATATCACTCATTTATTCCATCTTGCTTGTAAAGCTGAACGTGAAGTGCAGGATCGATAGGCATTGGCGCGAACTAATTTTTCTGCAGGTCGATCTTCATCATGGACACCGCGTGCCTCCTCTACTCCCACATGTCCTACTGCAGCACCACTGACTTCAGCCGCCAATTCCAACCGAGATACAAGAAAACAGGCACCACCACCACCATCTGCCAAGAGTACACCTTCTGGGCCTGCCCAGAGCTCTTCTTCATCTATGGCATCAACAGGGCACACACATGATATTATTTGTCGTCGTTGTAAGGGAAGAGGTCATTATGCGAGAGAATGCCAATCTCCGCGTGTTATGATTGCTACTGAGGATGGTGGGTATGAGTCCGCTAGTGATTATGATGAGGAAACTTTGGCTCTTATTACAAGTGAAGAACACAGTGGAGATGATTCTGATCATGAGACGCAATACATGGCTCCTGAAGACGCTGACAGGTATGAATGTTTAGTTGCTCAACGTGTTTTGAGTGTGCAGGTCACACAAGCTGAGCAAAATCAGAGGCATAATTTGTTCCATACAAAGGAGTTGTGAAGGAACGTTCTATTCGCGTCATCATAGATGGAGGGAGCTGCAACAACTTGGCTAGCATGGAGATGGTGGAGAAGCTATCTCTCACCACAAGACCACATCCACATCCTTACTATATCCAATGGTTCAACAACAGCGGCAAGGTTAAGGTAACGCGTACTGTTCGTGTGCATTTTAGTATCTCTACATATGCTGATTATGTTGATTGTGATGTGGTACCCATGCAAGCATGTTCCTTATTACTTGGTAGACCATGGCAATTTGATAAAAATTCTGTACACCATGGTAGAAACAATCAGTATACTCTTGTTCATAAGGATAAACATATTACTTTGCTTCCTATGACTCCTGATTCTATTTTGAAAGATGATATTAATAGAGCTAGTAAAGCAAAACACGAGAAAAATAAGAGTGAAAATCAGATTGTGGCAAAAGAATTTGAGCAACGAATGAAGCCTAACAATAAACCATCTAGTGTTGCTTCTGAAATTAAATTGAAAAATGCGTGTTTACTTGCCACCAAATCTGATATTAATGAGCTAGATTTAAGCAAATCTGTTTGCTATGCTTTTGTGTGCAAAGAGGCATTATTTTTATTCGAGAACGTGCCTTCCTCTTTGCCTCCTGCTGTCACTAACATTTTGCAGGAGTTCGCTGATGTCTTTCCACAAGACTTGCCACCGGGATTACCACCTATTCGTGGGATTGAGCATCAGATTGACTTAATTCCCGGTGCTTCGTTGCCAAACCGTGTGCCATACCATACCAATCTAGAGGAGACGAAGAAGATTATGCGTCAAGTACAGGAGCTGCTCGACAAAGGTTATATACGCGAATCTCTTAGTCCTTGTGCTGTTCCTATTATACTAGTGCCAAAAAAGGATGGTACGTCGCATATGTGTGTTGATTGTAGAGGCATTAATAATATTACTATTCGTTATCGTCATCCTATTCCTAGGCTAGATGATATGCCTGATGAATTGAGTGGCTCTACAATATTCACCAAAGTTGATTTGCGTAGTGGATACCATCAAATTCGTATGAAATTGGGAGATGAATGGAAAACAACATTTAAAACTAAGTTCGGTTTATATGAGTGGTTAGTCATGCCTTTTGGGTTAACTAATGCACCTAGTACTTTCATGAGATTAATGAACGAGTTTTACATGCTTTCATTGGACGATTTGTGGTAGTTTACTTTGATGATATATTGATTTATAACAGATCTTTGGAGGAACATTTGGAACATTTACGTGCTGTTTTTATTGCTCTACGTGATGCACGTTTGTTTGGTAACCTTGGGAAGTGCACCTTTTGCACCGACCGAGTATCTTTTCTTGGCTATGTTGTTACTACACAGGGAATTGAAGTTGATAAAGCCAAGATTGAAGCTATTGAGAGTTGGCCGTAGCCCAAAACGGTCACACAAGTGAGGAGTTTCCTTGGCCTTGCTGGTTTCTATAGGCGTTTTGTGAGAGATTTTAGCACCATTGCTGCACCTCTCAATGAGCTTACAAGGAAGGATGTGCCTTTTGTTTGGGGTACCGCACAGGAAGAAGCCTTCACGGTATTGAAAGATAAGTTGACACATGCTCCTTTACTCCAACTTCCTGATTTTAATAAGACTTTTGAGCTTGAATGTGATGCTAGTGGAATTGGATTAGGAGGTGTGTTATTACAAGATGGCAAACATGTTGCATATTTTTCTGAAAAATTGAGTGGGCCTAGTCTGAACTATTCTACTTATGATAAAGAATTATATGCTCTTGTTCGGACCTTAGAAACATGGCAACATTATTTATGGCCCAAAGAATTTTTTATACATTCTGATCATGAATCTTTGAAACACATTAAAAGTCAAGCAAAACTGAACCGTAGACATGCTAAATGGGTTGAATTCATTGAGACTTTCCCTTATGTCGTTAAACACAAGAAGGGTAAAGAAAATGTTATTGCTGATGCATTGTCTCGTCGTTATACTATGCTTTCACAACTTGACTTTAAAATATTTGGGTTGGAGACCATCAAAGATCAATATGTGCATGATCATGAATTTAAAGATGTATTACAGAATTGTAAAGAAGGGAGAACATGGAATAAGTTCGTCATTAACGATGGATTTGTGTTTCGTGCTAACAAGCTATGCATTCCAGCTAGTTCCGTTCGTCTTTTGTTGTTGCAGGAGGCGCATGGAGGAGGATTAATGGGACACTTTGGCGTAAAGAAGACGGAGGATGTACTTGCTACACATTTCTTTTGGCCAAAGATGAGACGGGATGTTGAGCGCTTTGTTGCTCGCTGCACTACATGTCAAAAAGTTAAGTCACGACTCAATCCTCATGGTTTATATATGCCTTTGCCTGTACCTAGTGTTCCATGGGAGGATATATCTATGGACTTTGTTTTGGGTTTACCTCGAACAAAGAAGGGGAGTGATAGCATATTTGTTGTCGTGGATAGGTTCTCAAAAATGGCACACTTTATACCATGTCATAAAAGCGATGATGCTGCTAATGTTGCTGATTTGTTCTTTCGTGAAATTATTCGCTTGCATGGTGTGCCAAATACTATTGTTTCAGATCGTGATACCAAATTTCTTAGCCACTTTTGGAGATGTTTATGGGCTAAGTTGGGGACTAAACTGCTTTTTAGTACTACTTGTCACCCCCAAACTGATGGACAAACTGAAGTAGTCAATAGAACTTTGTCTACTATGCTTAGGGCTGTTTTGAAGAATAACAAGAAAATATGGGAAGA
Organism: Thinopyrum elongatum; assembly: GCA_011799875.1. NCBI lineage: Eukaryota > Viridiplantae > Streptophyta > Magnoliopsida > Poales > Poaceae > Thinopyrum > Thinopyrum elongatum. The sequence continues at coordinate 416,380,653 of CM022298.1, forward strand.
ATGCTTGCCTCATATTGAATTTGCTTATAATCGTTCGTTGCATTCTACTACTAAGATGTGCCCTTTTGAAATTGTATATGGTTTTCTACCTCGTGCACCTATTGCTTTGTTGCCTCTTCCATCTTCGAAGAAGGTTAATTTTGATGCTAAACAACATGCTGAATTGATCTTAAAAATGCATGAGTTAACTAAGGAGAACATTGAGTGTATGAATGCTAAATATAAACTTGCTGGAGATAAGGGTAGAAAACATGTTGTGTTTGCACCTGGAGATCTTGTTTGGTTACATTTGCGTAAGGATAGATTTCCTGATTTGCGCAAATCAAAGCTAATGCCACGTGCTGATGGTCCTTTTAAGGTGTTAGAGAAAATAAATGATAATGCATATAAACTTGAGCTGCCTGCAGATTTTGGGCTTAGTCCCACTTTTAACATTGCAGATTTGAAGTCTTATTTGGGTGAGGAAGATGAGCTTCCATCGAGGACGACTTCATTTCAAGAAGGAGAGGATGATGAGGACATCAATACCATTGTTACACCCACAACCCCTGCTGCTATACATACTGGACCAATTACTGAGCTCGCGCACGCCAATTAAATTATCAGGTACTTTCGTTTCTTGGTAATGATTCTAATGTTCATGAGAATATGATGCTGCCTAAATTGGATACATTTGTTTTGCTTACAAATGAAGGGCCTAGCTTGGACAAGAAAGAGGAACCTTGGAGCAAGTTCAAGCATGAAGATGATGGCATGCGCAAGGGGAACAAGAACGGAGTTACAAGTGATGATTTCAGGACTTTGAAGCCACCATAATGAGTGAAGGAAGCCTTGGACGAAATATACAAGATGCCACTTCATAAATTTCGTCCAGAGGCTATTATAGGTGCTGCGTCACCTTATTATTGGGCCAGGCCCATGTAATTTCGAAATACTTGAGTATAGGCTGTTTTTAGAGTCCGTATGTGTGGGGAAACAAGAGATAGGGTTGGTTTCGGACCCCTCCTTCAAGGGCCACGAAATCCCCCCCTCTTCCTCCGTATATATAGCCCTTAGGGCACCGTTTAGACTTTGGGTTTTGTTTAGATTAAAAGTTCGCCATACCTGCAACTTCGCGTACTTCGTTTGTGTTCAACGACCAGACCAAGACGTCACAGAACCCCACCTTGATCAATAAAGCTTTCATCTTATATTCGCAATATTCAGATTGCAAATCTTAGTTTCTTGCTTGTTCTTCGTTTGCTTGCTGGAAATAGACCCTCGTGGTCAGGTTGATCGTGCTCCGGCGTGGTCAATAACCTCTCGGAGTTGGTTTAGCGATTGCTAAGGCGCGACGTCCTCGCACGTTCGCGTTCGGATCGTCAAAGTCTACTCCACCAAAAACGATAGCCACCATCTCATCGAAAGACGGGACACCTCTGCCTCTATCAAGCGGGGTGGAGGCCTGTTGGAGCACTGGAGGTGACGGAGACGCAGATTTCCGGCAGGGATGTGGCGTGGTGGCCGGGGTGGTGGAGCGGCGGTGATAGCAAGAGAGAAAGAAGTAAGGAGAGAAAAATGGGACGATAGAGTCGTGGGGTCCGGGAAGGGTTTTGGGTCGGCCTGGGGTGTCGGATTCCTATGTTTCGCGTGTCGCACTCCCGCAAAGCTCCCTCATTTTTTTCTTCATTTTGCGGGAGAAATCGCGTTTGAACCGTCCCGCAGACTGATGCAGACTCACATTGAATGGCTTCCACGTTCCGAACAGCGCGGTCCGAACGAATGCAGGCGGTTTGAGTTCGTCTCGGAGATGCCCTTACCGAAGGAGCGTGATTAGATGCAACCATTGCGCGTTGTTAGAGACGCAATCCCCGATCCGGTCCAATAGCGACTTCTGATCTACACTACTATTAAACAAGAGAACATATTCAGGGCGGACGAAAACTCTGGCGTTCGCACGCCCGCACAAGGGAAACAACCGCCTCCTCGATTCCGCTCGCAGCTCCCTAATTTTCGGGCTGATTCCAACTGAATCATGCCTTCCCGATCCTTCTTTCTCTTCCCAGATCGAGAAAAACGGCGCCGCCGCTCCTCCCTTCTCCTCCCGTGCACTTCCCCCCGATCCACCCCGAGTCGACCCTGCCTCCGGTCGTCGCCCGCGCTCCTGCAAGCCACCGCCGACCTCCTCAGCCGGTCAACCGCGCCCAACGCCCTCCTTTGTTTTCTCCCCCTCTCCTCACTAATCTCTCTCCATTCCCAAACTACAGGACGCCATGGCCACCGGAGGCAGGGGATGCGGCCACGATGGCCCCGAGCTCCGCGGCGTGGAAGCCATTGGAGGCGCCAGCGAGGCCGAGGTCGGTGAGCCTGGCAGCGGCGGTCAGGTGCATTGAGCGCAGGTAGGACTTCCTCATGAGTTGTTTTCCTCCAACGCCGGGGTGTGGATCTACGTGCGGGCTGCAGCCGCCGCCACCGCCTCGATCCTGACCCCCTTCCCCCCGCTTCCCGGGGACAGACGCCGTCGCCTTCTCCCTTCTTCCTCGGACCCCAGGACGTCCTGCTGTCATCTCCACCCCGTCCCAGTCTTCATCCGGCCATCAGGTTTCCTTCCCCTCAAAGAAGGTATGCATGAGCAGCTAGCTAGGTTGTTTCTTCTCATCCACCGCAGCATCAGTTCTCTTTCTTATTGAATATAATCAATCAATACCACTAGGCCGTAGAGATGGGATCTTCACAATTTCTGGGTCAGATCCGCCCCTGGTGTCCATAGCAGGATCATGCATGTTGTTGTGTTCATGGATTCCATCTTGTGGATGATGATTTGTCTATGATTGGTGTGCTATCTTTATCTTGCGTGGTTACAAATTTTAGTTGTTTTTACAAGGAATGGTGTGTGATAGCTTAGTGCATTTTATTTTATAGTAAAATAATTAGAACTACTCTGCACATGGATACCCTTGCGTGTACAATTGCTGTATTTTTTAGAAGATACTAACTGCCGCCCTTTGTAGATTTTGAAGGAAGGAGAGAAGTCGAACCATGGGGAAGAGAAAGGCGTCCGCTAAGCCACCCCCTTAGGAAGCGGATGGACTAGCTCGACGCGGTCTTTTCCTGCCCATTCTGCAACCATGGGAGCAGCATTGAATGCCAGATGTTAGTACTATATTCACGTGTTTTCCTGTTAGTTGGTTGATAATGGATGGCTATCTATCCATTCAACATTGTGAATGGCCTTCTTTTTCTCTTCAGTCATATGCACAACCTGATTGGTGAGGTTACTTGTCAAATCTGCCAGGAAAGTTTCAGCACCATTGCAAATGGTACATAGAACTGCAGATTGTACCTCCGTCATGCAGCCGTCCTCACCCCATCATTGTGCGCCCCCGCCTGTCCGCTCACGCATTCACATTGGGAAAGATGATGAGTACCTCGGCCACGCCGCTGTCCTCTCCCCGTCGTCGCGCGCCCCCGCTCATCATCCATCCACAGCTTTTCCAGTCCTGACCGCCGGAGAGTCTCGCCGCTGGGAACAAGCACCTTGCAATCGTGGTGTGCTTCTCCTTTGGTGCTGTCGTATAGACATCTTGCAAGTAAGTGACCTTCAATCCAAATGTTATCTTTCTCTGCACGTGATTTCAGTTGCTTTCTTACGGTCTCCTGAATTACTTGGCATGTGTCAGCCATTCTGAATAGGGAATGTTCTTACGGGACATCATGTTCACTTGGGATACTTACTGGATTAAGGAAGAAATTTTGAAATGTTTCTGAAACAATACCGTTTCATTAGTTGAGGACTTTGGGTAGTTCAGCATGTTCGATTGAGCATAATTAAGAAGCTTGATTTGTAATTATATATAAAAATATTGTAAAATGATCTGTAAAAAGTTGAACTTCTCACCAAAATTATATCCCTGAAGTTAAATCAAGTGAAAAAATAGTGTGCTGCAGTGCAGTTACTTGCAGCTGGGACTGATCTGATGAAGAAATTATTCTGTTAAAAACCTGGCAGATAGTTTTTCTGCTGGCAATATAATTACACTTGTTTGGATGTGCTTGTTTTGGATTAAATGATAGAATGGGTGTTGTACTGTTGTTCTTGATTTTCTCACTTATTTAGTAGTGTTTGACGGGCATTCTAATCATCTTTTGAGACCACTTTGGAGATGGTACGTGATTGAAAAGCTCGGACTTTCCTGTTAGCAAGAGTATTTTATATCTGACCATGAAAATCTGTAATGCTATTGTTCCTACAGATTCAAGAACTCAGATTTAGTAACAAGATAGATTTTTATCATGCCTCGCTATGAAATCATGTTTGGTTGCAGTGCAAAGGTCAATTGAGAATTTGAGATCCTTTGTGTAGAACTGTAGATGCTTGCTTGTCGACTGCCTAGAGATTTTGTTTCTGAATTTTTTTGTGTTGGATCGCTGGATGTTGCTGATATATGGTCGTGTTTGTTCAAAAAAAGTCGTGCTGTGTTACTGATCAGGATATTAGTATATCCCAATCTCATCACAGGATCTGTTCACTGGGTTTCTGAAACTATATAGCATTTTATTAGTTATGGGTTGGGGCAGTCTTTCTTTTTTCCTCTCGAGAAAACATTGAAGCTTAATGTCTTGATGCATTTGAAAGAGAATGGCAAAACAAAACAATTTACTTAAGGGTAACATGAGTGCCTCTGAATTTTAAAAAATGTCAGCAATAGTTTCCTGTTTTGACTAAGATTCTTTATTTTCTTGGGAGCAAGCATGTTCTGTAATTCACACCACAACATGATGGCATGTGCATAGCATAAACCATCATTTCGGTAATCGGAATATTAGCTTCGGTAGCCTCATTTGCAATTGTGTCTGTCTGTCAGGTTGATGCCGAGGTAGCTAGCAAAGATGCGTGATGCATATATTATTCAGTACTGTTCTTACTGACTTTTTCTTTCTGATGATAAACCACGAGGATAAATTGGCAATGTATCTCTTCACCTTCCAGAATGAGAGCTTCACGGAGGTCCTCCTAGTGTGGGAGATCATGAGAGCCTAGAAATGCAAATGAGGCTGGAAGGATTATTTCGTTCGTGTCCGAGAGCGAAATATTTTGTGTTGCAAAGTTAGCCGTGGACCCTGTGTGGGAGCTTTGGGATCATGATCTTGCCGGTACGCTGGTCATGTGTCAAGCGTACACCTTTTACGACATTTTTGTGGTGCAGGATTTCTCAAACATCACTATACATAGGGCCTTCCAGACTATCTCATAGATTTTATCCTGTAAAGTCGTGTGAGTTGTTTCATATGTGTCGGCGTACGACACCTATGGGATCCCGAGAGATCCCTTTACGATTCGGCGGGGGGAGAGGTATACGCAAAGAGCAGAACCAATGATCGACGCGTGAGGGTTTTACCCAGGTTCGGGCCGCTGATCAGCGTAAAACCCTACTCCCGCTTTGTGTTCTTATTGATGTTCTTGAGCCCAGCCTTCAGGAGCGCTCGCAGTGAACAGTACGTTCAAAGAGCAGCTACGCATGCAGAATGGGCCAGAAGTCTTCCTCCCCTGTAGCAGTTGCCTTGGGCCTCCTTTTATATGCTCAAAGGGGTCTCCACAGTGGCAAAATGTACATACATTGAGGTGTAAAGTAGCTACAGGGTATCATACCTAACCCCTGACGGATTAGGACAAGCGCATTTAACGCACCGTGAGGTGTCCGTTTAGGTGTCCTCACTTTCTTGGGGATGGAAAAAGGGGCCATCCCATCAGCACCGCTTAAGCTCTCCCCCACTGGCGCGTCGCCACGCATCCAGAGAAGGACCCAGAATGTCAGACACGTTACTGTGCCGAAGCGGTGGCACAGTGGCAGAATCTCGCCAGGCGCCGAATCTTGCCGGGCGCCAAGCCTTGCCGGGCCCCAAAGGCCATCCCGGCAAGGATCTTACCGGGGAGGCTGGCCTTCGGATTTCAGTCCTTATTAACTCCTGATCCTTTGATCTCTGACTTGATGATTTCCTTGATGGCTTGAATCGACCTCGAGCTGATCCCGGCAAGCCTTGCCGCAAGGATGGCTACAACTGCCCATGCACAAGTACGGGGTACTAGTGGCTCAATACTTAGTACACCGACAGGAGCCCCCGGGCCTAGGCCATACACGAGTGCGAGGTGTTGTTGGGCTAGGCCCAAACAGTGCACGGGCACGCGTGGCAGGGAATTAACTGCTCGTAAATACCTCGTTTTACTGTGCCCCCCACTACGCGCACGGAGCGCGCGACGTGGGAAGCGTGCCAAAAAGGCTGCAAACTGTCTCGCGCCTATAGAGGCGCATTCATATTGGGGGATAAACAAGGCGGCCCCGCTCCTTCCCCATAAAAAGGAGAAGTCACGGAGGCGCAAACCTATTTACCCCCCTCTTCTTCCCAATCTGGCCATCGCCATCACCTTCCTCCTCTTGAGCTCAGAGCGAAACCTTTTTCCTCTTCCGCCCGCTGCTCCCGCGCTCGCTCCGCCCCCTGCTTCCGTCCTCACAGTCGCCATGCCGCCCAAGGCCAGCAAAGGCAAGGGCAAGGACAAGGAGGCGAAAGCCGAAGTTCCGGAGAGCGAACTGGTGAAAATGCGGAAGAGGCTCGTCGTCTTCTCTCCGACGCTCGACGCCGAAACTTTGAAGGGGCGATACCAATGCATGTGGGCGAAGGGAACGCAAGCTCACCCCGCCACACGCGTAATCCCAGGTGCTTGTTCCAAAGGTGGATCGGACAGATACCCCTTCTTCACTGCATATTTCTATTGCGGGCTCTGTCCCCCCTTTTCCGATTTCTTCAATGACGTCATGTATACGTACGGCTTCCGCCTTCTTGATTTCACGCCGAATGCCGTACTTTGCATGTATATCTTTGCCCATCTCTGTGAGAATTTCGCTGGCGTGATCCCCAATTCTGCTCTTTTCCGCCATTATTTCTACCCTCGTATCCAAAAAGGAGAGGCTCTCTCTGGATCTATTGCCTGGATTCCAAGGGCTTGGAACAAAGAGATATACCCAGAGGGAGTTTACCGCGAAAAGTGGGACGAGTGGCGGGCCGAATGGTGCTGGATCCAGGAAGCAGATCCTCATCCTTTTTGTCATCCCTGGCAACAGAAGGTGGTCCGCGGCAAGGATTGGGGCGATCTCGCCGCAGAAGACGAGAAGCTCACAATCGCCACTACCAGGATCCTTCGCTTGAAGGCTGCCGGGCTGACCATGGAGATGATCAGCTTCGACTTTCTCCGCCGCCGCATCGCCCCTCTGCAGAACAGGGGAAGGCCAGTCTGGGAGTATAAGAACGCGGCAGATGTCATGAGGCTGCGCCCCGGGCTGAACAACAATCTGACCGCTATGCAGCTTGGCGCTCTCCGCCAAAAGTTATTCCAGCGCGAAGACAAGCACCGGCTGCCGGCAAGGATCGTCCCCTTGTGCAACAACTCTGCCTTGGGGTCAATCATTGCCTTCTTGCTGATGTTCAACGCCCACGGCCTTGACCCGACCTGGGTCGAGCCAAGCGAGGAAGAAGCGCAGAAGTTCTTTGACAATTTGACGGAGAAGCCTGTCCGGCAAGAGTCAGATCTTATCCGCGCCACCACTGATCAGGAGGTAGCCTACATCGCTACCAGAGTGGAGGAGGCGAATCTTGCTGCGGAGGCCGGCAACGTTGGCTTCACAGAGTGGGAAGCCAACGACGCAGAGGTGGTAGTGGAGGCAAAGCCTGCCGAGGAGAACAAGGTTGCCGGGGAAGAAGGCGGCGCAGTCGCTGAGAGCTCATCCGGCGAAGACACGGCCGAAGAGGAGACGCGAGAAGAGCCCTCGCCCCCGAAGAAGACAAAGCGTGTCCTTCGGAAAACTGCATTAGGCATCCCGGCAAGCCATCCTACTTCGAGCGGCGAATCCCCCGGCAAGAAAGTGGCCGGCAAGACTGGACCGCGGCAGGGGGCTCGTCAACAGCCCGCGCGGCGCGTGAGACCCACGCCAGCGACCACTGCTGGGGCGGCAGGAGGGTCTCGTACTACTGCGTCGGAGGCTGCCCCAGCGCCTGCCACAGCCAAGCGGCCTAGGACCCCTCCTCCGCCTCCCCACTCAGACACCGCAACGGAGGTCGGCTTCGACATCTCCGGCTTTAGTCCAGAGCGAGAGGAAGAAGAGTGAGTATTTGCCACAGCTTCTACCTTCCAATTTGCATCAATCTTACTGACTTGCTTGTATTGTTTCCGCAGCGACACAGAAACCTTGCTGGAGAGGATGGCGAAGAGGTCAAGGACTTCTACAGGCGACGAGCCCCCGGCGGGCTCCACGAGCGTGCCGGAAACTGTCGTTGTCAGCCCGAAGTCCAGTCCTCAACACAGCCCCCAGCACAGCCCCCAGCGTAAGTTCATCGTCCCTTTTTCTGCTGGCTGGTGCCGAGGCTTTCATTCTTGCCGCTGATATCTTTGGGTTCGCAGGAGAAGGACGGCAACAAGGAGAAGATATCCCCATTGTGCCTCCTTCATCGACCGCTCCGCCCACAAGCACATCCCCGGCAAGAGACCCTGCCGACGAGCCCGTCCTGATTGAGAAGGAGCCGACAAGCACGGACTCCGGCAACCCACCCCCGGCAACCGGAGTTGCCGGGAGAGGCGAAGCCACCTCTCGACAGCCCGACGCAGGTACTCGATCGCCTCAGAGTGCTCGTTATTCTTTTCCTCTTATCTCTTTATCTTTAGTCACTTCAAAATTCAAACCTCGATCTTATTCTGTCTTCCTCCTTCGCCCTTCAGAGTTCCCTGTGATGGAACATATGGACGTCGACGTCATCATCGAGGAGACCGCCAGGGATGCCGCCGCCGAAGCGGACAGGATCGCTGCCAGCGAGGCCACCAAGGATGACGTTGCCGGGGCTGGTGATGCTCTTGACGGGGAGGCCGCCAAGACAACACAAGAGGAAATCGCCGAAGAACCTGCTGAAGAGGGCGACAGGGAGGTTGAGGACCGCACTGATAGCATTCCTGCCGCAGGAGCGCCAGGCGCTGCACCGGCCACAGAGCCCCCTGTCACTGGTGAGGCGGCCACTGAAGACCAGCCATCAACATCTGAAGGCCCCTCATCCAGCAAGTATCTCAAGGTTGGCGAGAATCTATTCATCAACTTGCCAGGGACGGCAAGCACTGAGGCACCAGTCGAAGGAGAAATTTTCAAGGAAATTATTGCCGCTGCCGGGCTCGAAGTCGTTGACGATCCCAGCGCTAGCAGCGGCAAGTCTGAAGAGGATCAGCTCCTTCAGGCCATGGGCGAGAACTTCCGCAAACTCCAGGCTCTCCATCGTGCCCGAAAAGAGAAGGCGGACTCCAGAATGGCAGTTGTCGAGGCAGCCGAAGCGGATTTTCAAAGGCGCGTCGCACAAATGCAAATCTGGCACGCCGAGGCCCTCCAAGAGCTGGTTGCCGGCCGAGAACAAGTGAGCCAGCAATGGAATGAGATCCTCCGCACGTGAGCAGGCGCTCGCCGCCAAGCTTCATAGCAAGGATGAAGACATCGAAAATCTTGTCGCGCGGCGGACCCAGGAGCTGGAGCAGAAACACAAGGAGGCGCTCGAAGCTCTGACTGCAAGTCATGCCGGCAAGCTCAAGGAGGCCGTCGATGCTGCCGAAGCTGCAGAGGCCGCCAAGAACGAGCTGAGCGACAAAGTGAAGAGGCTGGAAACAGATCTCGAAGAGCACGGCAAGGAGCTCTCGACGCTCAAGGGGGACAGGGAAAAAACCCTTCACTCCTTGGCGGAGATGCAAGTTGCCCTGTCTGACAAGACCAAGCAGCTCTCCTCTGCAGCTGATAGTATTGCGGTTCTGGAGCTGAAGCTGACCACGCTGCAGAAGTCTCTCGAGGCCGGCAAGGCCCGTGAGAAGGCTCTACTCAAGGATCTCCAAGGAGAGAGGAACCTGCTCAAGAGCGCCGCCGCTGCCCAAAACGAGTACAAGAAGGGAGTGGAGATCTGGACTGGCCGTCTCATCGCCACTGCGGAGAAGCTTACCGTAGAACTGTCAACCATGGGCTTGTCGAACTTCAGATATTCTTCCGAGGAAAGAATATCTCCAAGTGCCAGGTTGACGATGTTCTTTGAAAGCATCATCAACGCGTTGAGGGCGCTCCAGTCCAGCCGGGCGACCCAACTGGCGAACGAGACTCGCCGGCTTTGTCGGGCCGTCCTTCGCAAGGTGCTCATCAAGGTGGTGCACAGCAATCCCGGCATCGACCTCTTCAGCGCACTCGGCCATCTGCCAAAGGATGCAAATGTTGAGGCGCTTGAAAAGTGCATCGCGCCAATCCTTGAGAAGGTGGACTCCATCAAAAGGATCGAAGGCCAGCGCAGGGATTGAGTGCTTCCCTTTTATTCTTGCCGCCATCATCTCATGTAAAAGACAATTAAGTCTCAAGTTAGAACTGCGGCAACTCATGGATGCAATATAATTTGACTATGTTTAGGCTCATGCTTGCTACTTTCCTTGTCTGATTCCTTTATGTATGGAGTTCATCCTACGCTTACTGAAAAACTTGCCGGCGCGCCACCTGCCGCGAGCGCTGGGTGCGGGACTTCAACAGCCTGCCGGAGGCACAGCGGCCGGCAAGACTCGTTGGTGTTCTTAGTGCAGCCACTTAAATCATTGAGCGGACTCGAAACAAAATAAGGGCGCAACCGATTACAGCAAGGGTTCCTTCGCGTGCAGATTTTCCATACAAGAATCGGAATCGTCCAAGGAAATAACTTGGTAATTAAAGAAAAACTTGCTCTAAGTTTTTAGGACTTAGCTTTCTGGCTTTGTTCTTCCTCCAGCAAGCATCGATTCCGAACGTCACCAACTGGTATTCATATCTCCATTCCCCCCCGGCAAATGTGCACGCGAGGAATCCTTCTGTCTTTGAGAAAAAGAAAGAAGAGAAAATAAAGGGATGAAACCTTGGCGGTTCGTTAGAACTTACCGGGATCAGGTGTCATACAACATCTTAGACAAACATGCATATATGAATATGAACATGGGAATCAATAAGGGAATGTACAACACTTAAATTTATTCATCTGTGCTCAGGGTCTGCGCCTGGCTTTGTACAAAGGATCACATGCCTTGCCGGCAAGACTTGTACAAAAAGGGTGGTTGCCGGGAGCCCCCGGCAACCGCGCCCTATGGATAGAACTTGCGAAGATGTTCGATATTCCAGGAATTGCTCATTGGAACGCCATCTTTGGTCTCCAGGCGGACAGCGCCGGGCCTGGTGACTCGTACCACCCGATAGGGGCCTTCCCACTTTGGCGTCAACTTGTTTGAATTCTTGGCGGACAGAATCCGTCGAAGAACAAGGTCGCCTTCCTCAAGGCTTCGGGCATGAACTTTGCGGCTATGATAGCGGCGCAAAGCTTGCTGGTAGCGTGCAGCTCGCACAGCAGCCTGAAGACGATTCTCCTCAAGGAGCACAGCGTCATCTTGCCGCAGTTGCTCTTGCTCGAGCTCATCATAAGCGAGCACTCGAGGAGATCCGTATATGAGTTCCGTGGGGAGAACTGCTTCCGCTCCGTAGACCAGAGCGAAGGGCGTCTGGCCGGTGGTTCGATTTCGTGTCGTTCTGATTGACCAAAGAACCGCCGGCAACTCATCAATCCAGCGTCTTCCGCACTTTTTCAGCGTGTCAAAAGTTCTGGTCCTGAGACCGCGCAACACTTCAGCATTGGCCCTCTCCGCTTGGCCGTTGCTTCTCGGGTGAGCAACAGAGGCAAAACAAATCTTGCCGCCAAGGTCTTGGACATACTGCATGAAGGTGCGACTTGTGAACTGCGTGCCGTTGTCGGTGATGATCCTGTTAGGCACACCGAAACGGCAAACAATTCCTTTGAAGAACTTGACAGCCGACTGCGCTGTCACCTTCCTCACTGCTTCCACCTCCGGCCACTTTGTGAACTTGTCGATAGCAACGTACAAGTACTCAAAGCCCCCGGTAGCACGGGGGAAGGGGCCCAGTATGTCGAGCCCCCAGACCGAAAATGGCCAGGAGAGAGAGATTGTTTGAAGAGCTTGAGCTGGCTGATGTAATTTCTTCGAATGAAACTGGCACGCTTCACACTTGGTTACTAGTGCAGTCGCATCCTGGAGGGCGGTAGGCCAAAAGAAACCTTGCCGGAATGCTTTTCCGGCAAGCGCTCTTGACCCTATGTGAGAGCCACACATGCCCCCATGTATCTCCGCCAACAGCTCTAGTCCATCCTCCCGAGGAATGCACTTCAATTTCACACCGTTTGGTCTCTTTCTGTATAGGACGTCATCGACGAACTTGTATATAACAGACCGACGAGCTACTCTCTCTGCTTCTTCTTGTTCCTCAGGGAGTTCACCTGTCTGAAGGAAATGGACAATGTGATGTGCCCATGCTGGAGCCTGAGGCTCGACAACTAGGACTAAAGGCATCTCCTCTGCCGGGGGAACGTTTGTCTCGACAACGAGGGCCTGAGGCCCTGTCGGAGCCTGTTGTTCCCCGGCAGGCGTGTCGATCCCGGCAACTTCCTTGCCGGCGGCTCCGGGGAGCTCTGCTGGGAAGTACTGGTCAGAGTTCAACTTCCTTCTTTTTTCTTGCCGCATCGACGGCGCCACGGATGGTTGAGTCAATTGGAGCACAAAAGTTCCTGGTTCCACAGGCAACTTGAGGGCAGCACGCTTTGACAGGTCGTCAGCAATATTGTTCTCGGCACGAGGAACGTGCTCCATTTGGAGACCGTCAAAGCGCTCTTCCAATTTCCTCACTTCATCCACGTAGGCTTGCATCAATGGACTTTGATAGCTCTTGTTAACCTGCCTGACGACAAGCTGTGAATCGCCTTTGATGACGAGCTTTTTGATACCAAGGTCTGCCGCGATCCTAAGACCGGCAAGCAAACCCTCGTATTCTGCAGTGTTGTTGGTCGAACTCTTCCGGGGAAAGTGCATTTGGACTACGTACTTGAGGTGCTCTCCGGTGGGTGCGACAAGCAGCACGCCAGCGCCGGCGCCTTGCAGCGAGAAAGCCCCGTCAAAGTACATAATCCATTGCTGATCGATTTCCTTGCCGGGGAGAGTTGTTTCTTGAACTTCTTCGTCTGGCGTCGGGGTCCATTCTGCAATGAATTCCGCCAAGGCCCTACTCTGAATTGTCGAAGTGCTTTCAAACTTAAGGCCAAAGCTGGACAGCTCCAACGCCCATTCCACGATCCTGCCGGTTGCCTCCGGATTTTGCAAAATCCGTTGCAACGGAAAGCGAGTGACGACGGTAATCTCATGTGCTTGAAAATAGTGGCGCAGCTTCCTTGAGGCCATAAGGAGGCCAAAAAGCAGCTTCTGCACCCCAGAATATCTTGATCTAGCCCCTTGTAAAAGAGAGCTAACAAAATAAACTGGGCGCTGCACCACCTTCTTCTTCTGCACAAGTTCTTCTGTTTGCGCAGATCCTGTCTTGCCGGGATCAACCCTTGCCGGGGAAGATCTTGTCGCATCATCCGGCGGTCCTGCCGCTGGTGTTGCTTCCTTATCAGCTTCTCTCTGCGCCACTAGCGCAACACTAACCACTTGATTTGTTGCCGCCAGATACAACAGCAACGGCTCTTGTGGTTTAGGCGCGACTAGCGTCGGCGGAGAAGAAAGGTATTTCTTCAAATCTTGCAGCGCAGCCTCCGCTTCCGGAGTCCATTTCATTGGACCTGTCTTCTTCAAAATTTTGAAGAAGGGCAGGGCGCGCTCAGCAGATTTGGAAATAAACCTGCTTAGAGCAGCAACACAGCCGGCAAGACGACGCACATCCTTGACGCGTCTCGGCGCTTCAATTTGCTCAATGGCTTTGATCTTGTCGGGGTTCGCTTCGATTCCTCGGCAAGATACAAAGAATCCGAGGAGCTTGCCGGAAAGAACTCCGAACACGCACTTCTCAGGATTGAGCTTCAAGTTGATCTTGCGCAAGTTTGCAAATGTTTCTTCTAAGTCTTGAATAAGCGTTGCTTTATCCTTAGTTTTGACCACTATATCATCCATATATGCCTCCATATTTCTATGGAGTTGTGGCTCAAAACCAATCTGGATTGCTCTGGCGAATGTTGAACCAGCACTTTTCAACCCGAAAGGCATTCGTATAAAACAATACGTACCACATGGGGTGATAAAGGCGGTCTTCTCTTCATCTTCCTTTGCCATAAAAATCTGATGATACCCTGAATAGGCGTCAAGGAAGGACAGGAGATCACAACCAGCGGTGGCATCCACAATCTGGTCGATGTACGGCAAGGGAAAGGGATCTTTTTGACAAGCTTTATTGATATCTGTATAATCGATACAAAGCCTCCATTTCCCATTCGCTTTTCGCACTACAACCGGGTTGGCCAACCAGGTTGGATGGAGCACTCCTTTGACCAGTCCCGCCGCCTCCAGCTTCTTAATCTCTTCGGCAATGAATTCTTGCCGCTCCAAGGCCTGTTTCCTCACCCTTTGCTTGACGGGCCGCGCATGAGGACAGACAGCAAGGTGGTGCTCGATCACTTTCCTGGGAACACCGGGGATGTCAGACGGTTGCCATGCAAACACGTCGATATTCGCCCGCAGGAAAGCAACGAGCGCGCTTTCCTATTTGTCATCTAGGGCGGAACTTATAGTGAAAGTTCCCCCCGTTCCGTCCTCCCTAGCAGGCACCTTCTTGGTTTCCGGTGGAGCAGCCTTGGATTTCTTGTTCTTGCCGGTGGAACTCTCTGGTACGTCCTCGACGGAAGTGCAGCACTCCGAGGAGGCGCGCTTGCCGGAGTTCGCGCCAAGGTTCCTGCCGGTCTTCTTCTTCCCCCCGGGAGTTCCAGTGGCAGGAGCAGATGCCTTGACGGCAGGTGCTGCAATTGCTTCCCGGTAAAGTTGATCGGCACAGATGAGCGCGTCCTTCTTATCGGAATGGATAGTAATGACGCTCAACGGCCCGGGCATCTTCAACACGTTGTATGCGTAGTGTGATGCCGCCATAAACTTAGCCAGCGCTGGCCGACCAAGGATCCCATTGTATGACATGGGGATCTTGGCGACATCAAACACCACCTTTTCGGTCCTGAAGTTAAACTCGCTGCCGAATGTTACCGGCAGCGTGATCTTGCCCTTAGGCTGGGTTCTTCCCGGATTGACCCCTTGAAACGTACCCGTTTCCTCGAGGTCTTCGTCAGGAATCTGAAGCTTTGTGAGCACGTCTGGTGAGATTAAGTTTAGGCCGGCCCCGCCGTCAACTAACATCTTCATCACCTTGAGGTTGCGAATTGTTGGGGAAACCAACAATGGCAAACACTTGACCGCAGTTGTGCGATCAGGGTGATCCTCGGCGTCAAAGATGATAGGCGTGCTGGACCACTTCAGAGGCCTACACGCATCGGGGGATGGCTCTGCCGCATTAACCTCCTGCATCCACTGTTTAAGTTGGCGGTGGGAAGAATGCAGCGAGGCACCCCCATCAATGCACATAGCCTCCGTAGCCTTCTGGAATTCCTGCTCACTGGATTCATCATCTTCCTCATCATCATCTCCTTCTTTATCTCGGCCCCGAGCGGGCCGATCCTTCTGCTGCTTGGCCTTGCCGCGGCGACCCCCTCGGCCACCGCGTTTCTTGCCGGACCCCTCAGCACCATCTTGGGCCTTCTCCTTGTCTCGCCTCTCGTATTTGGCCCTCTGCTTCTCGGCAAGCTGCTCAACTTGCCGGCAGTTCTGGAGATCGTGGCCCTTAGTGCGATGGATCTTGCAATACTGCTTGCCGGAGTTCTCCGACTTGTCGGCAGCCGCCAAGGCCTGACAGGAAGGGCACCCGGCAAGATCCTTGCCGGGGTCACCACCTTGGCCTTCTTGGCGGCGCCGGGGTTGTCGGATTCCTCGACAGCAAGCACGGCCTTGCCTCCGCGCTTCCTGTTCCGCCGCCGGCCTTTCCTTGACGGGGCCGCGGCGTCTTCATCCTCGGAGTCGCCTGCCGCGCCAACAGCCTCACCGGGGAGTTTGCTCCCTTCTTCAGCTCGAGCGCACTTATCGGCCAGAGCATAAAGCTCGGCAATACTCCTGACTTTGTTCATCGCCAGCTCTTCCCGCATTCTGCGGTTACGCACGTTCTGGTGGAACGCGCTAATGACAGCGGCAGGATGAACGTCGGGAATGTTGTACTGCACTCGGCTGAACCTCTGCATAAACTTGCGCAGGGACCCGCCCTCCTTCTGAGGGATGATGTGCAAATCGCTCTCTTGGCCAGGAGCTTGGTGGCCTTCAACGAAGGCGCCAACAAACTGATGGCACAGATCTGACCAGGAAGAAATGGAATTCTCCGGCAGATGCATCAACCACGACCTGACGTTGGGCTTGAGCACCAACGGGAAGTAGTTGGCAAGTATCTTGTCATCTCAGCCCCCGGCAGCCTGCACTGCAATGGTGTAGATGCTCAGGAACTCCGAGGGATGGGTCTTTCCGTCATACCTCTCCGAAACCTCTGGCTTAAAGGTTCGGGAATTGGGCCACCGGACTTGCCGCAACTCACGGGTAAACGCCGGAGTCCCTACCTCATAAGGCAAGTCTCCTACGTTCCCTGGCGCAGGCCCGTCGACAGCCGGCCCCGCGCGCTTATTAGAGTGATAGCGCGCTTCCCGTCGCCGCTCGATGGTTGTTCGAGCGTCCTCTTTGCCTCGTTCCTGGAGAACCAGACGCTGATCACGGCGCATCCGTGGATCAGACGACGCCGTGGAAACTTCTTCATGGCGGTCGACTTGCTGAGTTGTCGACCGCCGCTGATGCCGCGGAGGGGAGTGCACTGTAGTTGCACCACCTCCGGTTTTCTCTGCACCGGCTCGCGCCGGATCGATGGGCCTCCGCTGCGAGGGCCCTGCCTCTTGCGGTCCATCCTTGTTGGCGAAGCCGATAAGGCTCTGGATAGTAGCTCGCCACTCCTCCATCTTCTCCGGGGCGGGAGGAAAATCGAGGAGCAGCTGTGCACGTGCCAAGGCTTCCGCTGGCATAGGTGGCGGCGACAAGTGCGAGGTACGTGAGGTGCTCTGACTCCTAACCAAGTTAGAAGGAGCACCGCCACGGTCACGCGACCACGCACCACCTCCGCCGGCAGCTCGGTGTGCATGCTGGTCCCGCGCATCTTGGGATCTTAGCGCAGAAACCTTTTCGTGGGGACGCCCCGAACCACCAGCGCCATGATGTCGCTCATCTTGCACGACTTGAGTAGGTCGCGAGGCTTGCGCCGGTGCGGGAGCTCCAGCAGGCGCCCTTCGATCCCTAGAGTTAGTTGTGCCACCCGTAGGCAACACAGCACCATCTCTAGATCCAGCGGCGTGCAAGTTACCACTGCCACTGCGAACGATACCGCTCGCTTGGCTTGGGTAACCAGAACGCCGCGGGGGTTCTAGTCCTCTTCCTTCTGCACCCACACCGTCGCCTGTTTGCGAAGGCGCAGGCAAAACGGACCCGGACGGTTGCGCTGTCGCAGCGCTCTTCTTCTTGGGCGGCATGATGATGAAGATGATGAAAAAACTAGGGCGCCGACCACCAGATCAGGTTCACGCAACCTTCAATGCCCCCTACCTGGCGCGCCAAAGATGTCGGCGTACGACACCTATGGGATCCCGAGAGACCCCTTTACGATTCGGCGGGGGGAGAGGTATACGCAAAGAGCAGAACCAATGATCGACGCGTGAGGGTTTTACCCAGGTTCGGGCCGCTGATCAGCGTAAAACCCTACTCCCGCTTTGTGTTCTTATTGATGTTCTTGAGCCCAGCCTTCAGGAGCGCTCGCAGTGAACAGTACGTTCAAAGAGCAGCTACGCATGCAGAATGGGCCAGAAGTCCTCCTCCCTTGTAGCAGTTGCCTTGGGCCTCCTTTTATATGCTCAAAGGGGTCTCCACAGTGGCAAAATGTACATACATTGAGGTGTAAAGTAGCTACAGGGTATCATACCTAACCCCTGACGGATTAGGACAAGCGCATTTAACGCACCGTGAGGTGTCCGTTTAGGTGTCCTCACTTTCTTGGGGATGGAAAAAGGGGCCATCCCATCAGCACCGCTTAAGCTCTCCCCCACTGGCGCGTCGCCACGCATCCAGAGAAGGACCCAGAATGTCAGACACGTTACTGTGCCGAAGCGGTGGCACAGTGGCAGAATCTCGCCAGGCGCCGAATCTTGCCGGGCGCCAAGCCTTGCCGGACGCCAAGCCTTGCCGGGCGCCAAGCCTTGCCGGGCCCCAAAGGCCATCCCGGCAAGGATCTTGCCGGGGAGGCTGGCCTTCGGATTTCAGTCCTTATTAACTCATGATCCTTTGATCTCTGACTTGATGATTTCCTTGATGGCTTGAATCGACCTCGAGCTGATCCCGGCAAGCCTTGCCGCAAGGATGGCTACAACTGCCCGTGCACAAGTACGGGGTACTAGTGGCTCAATACTTAGTACACCGACAATATGCTCGAGTGTGAATGAATTGCAGGGGATGCCACTTTTGCTGGTTGGGATGTTGATGGCGTGTGTGCTTTTTGCCGCTGCTAGCATCTAGATGAGCAGTATAGTGCACAACTGCATTAGCTTGGGACGTATGTGCTTCAATACTTTTTTTTTCTGTTGGGCTTTAATATTCTACTTAATTTCTGATTGATAAAAATGTTTGTGGCTACTATAGTATATGTGAAATATACAAACATTTATTCCTTGTTTTCTTATCGTCTAATGTGTTTGGCACTTTTTCTTTCAGATTTACCTCTCTTCTTTGTGCAGCAGGTGCAAGGTCTCAACATGTTCAAGGCTACTTCCAGCTCTTCTCTTTTCATTTTCATCTTATTTTTGTTCATGCATTTTTCTACCATACAAGGACTTGAGGTGATTCGTTGGTTGTAGGGCATGGGGAGCTTCACAATTATGTTAGCTCTATACTGAATGTATCAAAACATTGTTATGGTTACTTCTTATTGTTTGGTTACACAAAGTCATGGCAGCACAAGTTGTATGTATATCTTGAGATACATGGTGATGCGTCTTTGTGAGATTAATTGTGAACCCAATTTATTGATGCTTTGACAGTTTCTGATTTAGTGGCTTACACTGAAGGTGCATAGCATCAGCAAAGATATGATTAGGCTTAAGATATAAGGAGAAATAACCGTCATATATGAAAGTTAAATACACATGGTTTTTCGCTTCCGTGAAGGATGGAGTTATGTTTAATGTCTAACTTTCACATTTTGCCGTGTATGGATCCATAGTCGATGACCAAGTTGTTGTCTATGTGTGTGTTATTTGACTGTCAATCTGTGGGTTGTCGTATATAATAGCTGAAAAGTCCATTGTGTGCGCATGTTCGATACGAGATATGGTAGCATATGGAAAGAATATCTGCAAAGCTATATATAGTTCAAATTTAGATTTGAGCTACATCGTTGCATTTGTTCATTTTATTGAAATAATTGTGTCCTAATTAGAATGACCGAGGAAATTTGCTTTCATTATTATAAATGCGTTGCACGTGCACGTTTACTAGTTTATCTAAATAATGGAACGGTAAATGACTATCTTTTGCATCTTTTTCGTACGGGAGGACCCAGGAGAATATAAAATCCCGCTTGCAAAAAGTTCTACGACACACGAAGCAGAGAAATAAGCAAGCGGTGCAAACAGACGTCAGATCAAAATACAGTGATTGTATTAACTGATCACACGCACACGCAGCGGCAGGGTTACCCAGGGCAGGGCCAGAACACGTCAATATCCATCCGGCAGGAAATGACCAGGCAATGCAGCCAATGAGCAATGCCAGGTCTGCTGTACACGCCTAGTCGGATAGAGAGATGATCGGCGTTCGGCAAGTACGGGAATCGATCAGAGGGACGTGCATTTGTCCTCCTTCTCACTGTTCCCGCGCCAGGCTGAATAATTACTGCAGCCGGCTCGAGGAAAAGGTCTCTGGCGCCACGGCTCGTCATAGGGGCCCACCAACGATCGGGCCACCTCTCTTTTCTCTCTCTCTGTGCATCTTTATCCTCGCTCCTCGGGCGGGAAACCCCTTTCTCTCTGTCTCTGCTGCGCGGCATGGCGCGGCTTGGGCGCTCACAACCATGAGCCAATCCATCGGAAGGCAGATGCTTTTTTTTTCTCGTGGAGGTGAACAAAGATGCTGTAGATCTAGCTTTCTGCTTGGCCAATTGGACGGGGTAGAGTAGCTGTTGAGCTGTGTACCCATCGGCATCGATCAGGTTGACCTCCTGCCTTCCACTTGAAGCGATGGAATGGGTTAGCTAGCTTGCGAAAATGAAAGAGAAAACAGAACGCCATTAAAATAAACAAAAGGAAAGGCTTTTATTAATAGTATAAAATAAATCTTCTGGATGAGGATTAACTGAGATGAGCTCGTTTGAATAGTAAAATCCAAAAAGATTGAAAAAAACTCTGATTTTTTTTGGTAAACTTTGACAAATGTTTTCAATGCTTGCAAAGTCTTGTGGAAGTCATGGCAAAAAATAACAAAATAGATGCTCCAAAAAGTTTTTTAAAGCATTTTGAAGTGTTGATTTTTTTTGCCACAACTTTCATGTATGTCATTTCACAATGAAGCTTTGCAAGCATTGAAAACATTTGTCACGAAAAAATCAGATTTTTTTTAATTTTTTCAATCTTTTCGGATTTCACTGTTCATATCGAGCTCATATGAGCTTGAGAGCTTGAGCTAAGGACACTTTCGATCCTCTCACCGCTACTCTGTTCGAAAAACAATTTATTGGTACGGACATGCCAAGGGCATCTCCAACACTATACATCAAATTGCCTGTCAACATTCGGACCGCATAGTCCGGACACTTTGTGCCCTACAACGTCGGGAGAGAATTTGTGGCACACAAGGACGGGGGCATGCAGATCCGTGGCCACTCGATTTCGTTGTGGTTCGTTAATTGGATTGGTCCTAATATGTGTTTAGAGCTTAATTGTTGTAAAAAGGGTCCACGCATCCAACTTTTGGCACAGAGTGCATGCCTCACTCATCCTACCTTTCATACTTCTTCTTTTGACTTATAAATTTGAATCTATTATATTTTTGAATCGGAAGTCTAATTTTTATTTCGTTTGTTTATTCATGTTCCTTGTGATGTGGGATTTGAAATAAGACCAATTTTACATGCTTTTTAAAATTTCGCTGAGTTTCAACTGCTGAAACTTAATAGAAATGAACGGAAAAACGATAAGTTTTGGAACTGAAACTTAAAACCATGTGGGGCGCCAATATTTTCATAAATTTAAAATTTTAAGCAAGTTTTAAAATTAGTAAGTTTCTAAAATCTTTGTAAAACTTAATATTACTACTATCACATTCTAATATTTTAAATTTGGTAAACATTCAAAAAGGTGTTTAAATGTATTCAAAATTAGTCTTATTCAAAAGTACTTGTTGCGACGAACATGAATATGTGAACGGAACTTAATTTGAATTTTTCAGTTTAAAAAATATACTCCCTCGGATACATATTAATTAATATGGATTTGAGGCAGTGATACATTCAAGTTTTAATATAGAACTGAAAAGGCATGGGACGGAAAGGGTGACACATGCAACTCTGTCAAAAGCTGGCATCTATAGACCCTAGTGCAGTGATTAAGAATTAATGGCATAACTAGTGCACCAATCTTGAAGCAAATGAGTGGCCGTATGCATGTGTGCCCATGTGAGTTTCTTCTCCAGTGTCGTGCATAAAACGCCCGTGGAGCTGTCTGCACGTCCGACCCTGCAAACCAGAATCAAAGTTGGGAAAGTGTGTGTGATGTCTACTACTCAACCTTTCTTCTTATAGACTCGTGTTGGGCCTCCAAGCGCAGAGTTTTGTAAGACAATACCAAATTTCCCTCAAGTGAATGATCTAAGATTTATCAATCCGTGTGAGGCGTAGGATAAAGATGGTCTCTCTAAAACAACCCTGCAACCAAATAACAAAGAGTCTCTTGTGTCCCCAACACACCCAATACAATGATAAATTGTATAGGTGCACTAGTTCGGCGAATAGATGGTGATACAAGTGTAATATGGATAGTAGATATAGGTTTTTGTAATCTCAAAATATAAAAACATCAGGGTAGCAAGTGATAAAAGTGAGCACCAACGGTATTGCAATGCTTGAAAACAAGGCCTAGGGTTCATACTTTCACTAGTGCAAAATCTCTCAACAATGATAACATAATTGGATCATATAACAATCCCTCAACGTGCAACAAAGAATCACTCCAAAGTTTCCATCGGAGAATGTAGGATCAAAATGTGCATCAACCCCTATGCATAGATTACCCTAATGTCACCTCGGGAATCCGAGAGTTGAGTGTCAAAACATACATCAAGTGAATCAATATAATACCCCATTGTCACCACGGGTATTCATATACAAAACATACATCAAGTGTTCTCAAATCCAATATTCAATCCAACATAACGAAACCTCAAAGAGCAAGACTCAATTCATCACAAGAAGGTAGATAGGGAAAACACCATAAGATCTAAATATATTAACAAAGCTCGTGGTGCATCAAGATCGTGCCAAATCAAGAACACGAGAGAGGGAGATCAAACACATAGCTACTAGTACATACCCTCAGACCCGAGGGTGAACTACTCCCTCCTAATCATGGTGGCCGCCGAGATGATGAAGATGGCCTCCGATGATGATTTCCCCCTCCGGTAAAGTGCCGGAATGGGGTCCCGATTGGTTTTTCGTGGCTACAGAGGCTTGCGGCGGCGAAACTTCTCATCTAGGGTTCTTTCTGGGGGTTTGGGTATTTATTGGAATTTTTGGCATCGGTCTCACATGAAGGGGGTGCCCGAGGGGCCCACAAGCTCGAGAGGCGCGCCCTAGGGGGTGGGCGCACCTCCCAGGCTTGTGGACTCCGGCCACCTCCTGGTCCAGCTCCGGTGCTTCGGGGGTATCTTTTGGGCCATAAAAAATCACCGTAAATTTTCAGCCCATTCCGAGAGCTTTTATTTCTGCACAAAAAAGACACCACGGTAGTTCTGCCGAAAACAGCATCAGTCCGGGTTAGTTTTAACCAAATCATACCAAAACCATATAAAATTGTTGTAAACATGGCATGCATACTTCATAAATTATAGATACGTTGGAGACGTATCAGTGTGGCGTCCGGACCTCAGCCACGTATGTGGTCGACACCCTCATCCCATACAAAACCCTCTCTCTCGCATGCTCCAACGGCTACTCCCCTCTCCGCACCGCATTCATGTCGGTCCAGAGCGGAAATGACTGGTCATCGGCGCATGTCGGTCGAACGGCGTGGCATTCACATCAGTTCGGCAGTCGAGGCGCCTACTCTGACCTACCACTCACGCCGGGTGCGCTTCCTGTCCGCATCGTGTTTATGCTGGTTCAAATAGGATGTGAGCAGATTGGCGACGGGAAGGATTCCTACTGCATTTAAGCCTATTTTTGACTTTTGCACGGACTTTTTTTTTGGTGTTTTTCTGAAATACCAAAACCAGCAAAAACAAAAACTGACACTGGGCAGTGGATTAATGTGTTACTCCAATAAAAATTGGTAAAAAATATACCAAAGTGTGTGAAATTGATAGCAATGTAGCATCAATCATACAAAAATTATTGATACATTTGAGATGTAACAACATCTCCAAGCTTAATTCATACCCATCCTCGAGCATGAAGATGTTGATAAAGATAACTTTTGGAGTTGAATGCTACTGATCATGATCTTGATTAACTCATGTAACACATAAGGTGAGCCTAAAACAATAAAAGAGATGTTCATGTATTAACAATCTTAAACTATCTTAATGCATACAAAAGAAGTTTCCACATATTCTTGATAACTAAATGCATCAAGTCAAAATCACCAATGCCAAAGCTTTAGAAAGAATGTCAAATTTATAGGGAACACATTGATAATCATCTATGCAAATTATATATACATGGCAATCACTTCTAGGCTAACCCGAGATACAAGACCGAATACAGTACGGTGTTGCAGCTTTGCTCTATTTCACAATCTTCACAATTTTAGAATTTCAGCGCAAGTATGAGTCAGTACCCTAATCAAGGCATCAACCCCTATGCATAGATTACCCCAATGTCACCTCTGGAATCCGCGAGTTCAGTGCCAAAACATACATCAAGTGAATCAATATAATATCCCATTGTCACCACGGGTATCCATATGCAAGACATACATCAAGTGTTCTCAAATCCAATATTCAATCCAACATAATGAAACCTCAAAGTGCAAGACTCAATTTATCACAAGAAGGTAGAGAGGGAAGAACACCATAAGATCTAAATATATTAACAAAGCTCGCGGTACATCAAGATCGTGCCAAATCAAGAACACGAGAGAGGGAGATCAAACACATAGCTACTAGTACATACCCTCAGCCCCGAGGGTGAACTACTCCCTCCTCATCATGGTGGCCGCCGGGATGATGAAGATGGCCTTCGGTGATGATTTCCCCCTCCGGCAGGGTGCCGGAACGGGGTCCCGATTGGTTTTTCGTGTCTACAGAGGCTTGCGGCGGTGGAACTTCTCATCTAGGGTTCTTTCTGGGGGTTTGGGTATTTACAAAAAAAATTGGCATCGGTCTCACGTCAAGGGGGTGCCCGAGGGGCCCACAATCTCGGGAGGCGCGCCCTAGGGGGGTGGGCGCGCCCCCAGGCTTGTGGCCTCCTCGGTCACCTCCTAGTCCAGCTCCGGTGCTTCGGGGGTCTCTTTTGGTCCATAAAAAATCACCGCAAATTTTTAGCCCATTCCGAGAACTTTTATTTCTGCACAAAAAAGACACCACGGTAGTTCTGCTGAAAAACAGCGTAAGTCCGGGTTAGTTCTAATCAAATCATACTAAAACCATATAAAATTGTTGTAAACATGGCATGAATACTTCATAAATTATCGATACACTGGAGACGTATCAGCATCCCCAAGCTTAATTCCTGCTCGTCCTCGAGTAGGTAAATGATAAAAGAAATAATTTATGAGTGTGAATGCTAGCATAGTGCATAAGTTTATTCAATGATAGTTCCAAACACTTTTTCTAGCATCAATATATATCATAAACAGTAGCTCATCTCTTAAAACTTCTCATGACCAAGTAGCAAGCTATTCACATGTTAAAGCATAGACCATAAACTTTCTTGAAAACTAACAAACTATGTTCTCAGTCATCAAATAATTGCAATTCATCTTATTTTCAGGATGGGTCTATGTAAGAGCTTTGATTTAGCAAATTTCACATACTCAACTATCATATAATCTTCCATGATTGTTCAAACTCAATGCATATTTTTAGAACAAATAGTGTCCATCGAACACAGAGAAAGATAGGGGCTTAATGTTTCGCCTCCCAACTTATTTATCATATAGATAATTGTCAACAATAATAATTCATGATCAAATATATTTGAATGGCCATATATTCTTGGATCTTTCCCCACCACATGATACTTGCCAACTAGAGAATAATTGAGGTTGAAATGAGAAGGAATACTACTGACTCTTGCATAAAAGTAAAAGATAGGCCCTTTGTAGAGGGAAGCAGGGATTTGCATAGGTGCCATAGCTCGAAGCTTTTAAAACAGAGATGAATATAATTTTGAGAGGTATGCTTTCATTGTCAACGTAACAACCGAGAGTTCCCAATATCTTCCATGCTAGACACATTATAGGCGGTTCCCAAATAGAAAGGTAAAGTTTTTACTCCCCCTCCACCAACAAACACAAGGCATGGGGAGCCGATCCTCGGGTGCCCTCCATACCAACAATGATCCGGGGGAGTTTTGTGTCATTATTATGTTTTGATTTTAATTTTGATCATAGGACTGGGCATCCCAATTACCAGCCAATTTCTCGTGAATGACAAGCGAATAAACACTCATCGTGAGAATAACCCACCTAGCATGGAAGATACTGACTGTCCCCTGTCGCTTCATGAGCGATTTTGGCATACAAAACAGATTATTATTTGAAGATTTAGAGTTTGGCACATGCAAATTTACTTGGAACGGCAGGTAAATACCGCATGTAGGTAGGTATGGTGGACTCATATGGAATAACTTTGGGTTTAAGGAAGTGGATGCACAAACAACATTCCCACTTAGTACAGGTGAAGGCTAGCAAAAGATCCTAAGCAAGCACCACATGTTGGAGGATCCATAACAATATAACTTCTATACAAATATATCAGAACATAACTCATTACGTTGTCTTCCTTGTCCAACTTCAACTAATTTGCTCAAGTTTGAAAATAATTAATGGGGCTCACAATCATAGAAGATGTCCAAGATAGTATATTTATATGTGAAATATCTCTTCCTTCAATATTCTTTCATGAATTGTTCAAGTGACCAATGCTGTGTTTTCTAACTTTCAATAAATTTTACCATGTATACTTCTTATATGCGAAGTCATTACTCCCTATGGGATAATCATATGAAACATATATAATTACAGATTTATGATATTCAATTCATTCAACCATTTACTCATAGGATATAACACTGGTACAGCGAGGTGCTATACAAATGGTTTTTATCCCCTTTCCGGGACGGCATTTGGAACCGTCGCCTGGCTGCGATAGGGGGGTCCTTCCCACATGACCCAAAAACCGTCGGGGATAGGGAGCCACCCAAACGCTGCATCCTTGCAACTCGTTTGTGCTCGCATTGCCATTCTGTGGTGCTACGTTTACGATGCGCGGCCCATCACAAACGGTTCACGATTATAGAACGTGTATGATAAGCAAACAATCACACACATTCACTTTTCCTGAACCGTATGTGATAACTAATTAAGAAGATTAGCTAATCGTCGTACGAGTGTCGGATAGGATTACAAAACGTCGGACCGTCGTAACATCATCGTACATGACAACTATCGCACACGCTATTCTGTGGTGCAACATTTACGATGCGTACCACATCAGAAACAGTTCATGGTTGCAAATCGTGTACGATAAGGCAACTATCACAAACGGTTAGTTTGACCGCACCGTTTGTGATATTGTCTGACATAGCACACGCTTTGCAAATGGCAACTGTGTGCATGCTTGCACACGTTTCCTCTCTGTGAACCGTGTCGAATTATGGTGTATATCACAAACGTTTGTGTTTTACAGACCGTGTGCGCCGTAACGAACTGCAGAGCGTAATTTTATCGTAATTTAATTGCTGCTATTTCAAATTGTACCGGATTTGAATTTGAAAGTATGATATAGCTTTGTTCATATCCATCAGGTTCAAACAACCAATGCAATATTATATTCATAGGTACATATGTTCAAGAATTACATAAGCACCAAATAAAGAATGATGAACCACAGTTGTATACTTGTACTATTAAAGACGGTAAAGAAAGAGGCGAAATACATTCTGGTTGCTGAACAAGGTGAAGCGGAATGCCCATATTGTGCCCTCCTCCATGCAGAAGGCACGCAGGACTCTAGTCCAACCCCTTGTGATGGCCGACCGCCCATCCTTCACGGTCTTTATGAAAACATCTAGATAATCATCGTGTTCTGGTAGAAATACTTTAACCTTTGCATGCCCACCAACCATGTAGTTTCAGAGGTAATCTTGAGTAAACTGCTTTGGGAACCACTGCAAAGGAAAAAGATTTAGACATTGTCATCTAACACAACTCATTATGGGCAGTAAAAAGAAGACTGCAGAGTTCTTACTTACCATCCTGCAGTTCGCTGTTGTCTTGGATAAAGTGTAAACAAATAGTTTAATTGCCATCTTTTGACCCATTTTACTAACAATGTTTATCAGCTTCCTCACTTGATGCTGGTTCATCGATATCTCATTGCCCCATACGCAGAAAGGGTCGAAGCGCGGATCTTTACCAATGACATATGTACCTAAAAGCACCAAGTTAATATTAGAAGCTAAACAGCAATTGCACAATGATGCAATACAACACTCTTTTATAGTATCTTATAACATCCAATATACTCACATATTAGATGAATTAACATCTTATATTATGGGTCGGAGGGAGTTTATTGCATTTTTACAAATTATCGGCTGATTAACTGCTGCTCTATCCATGGGTTAGAGTTAGTTTGAGCTAGTTTGGGCTCAAATAGCCCTAAAATATATCTAAACATGAGGGCTAGTTTGAGCTAGTTGCATCTAACCCACCAAAAAGAACTATCCCACCCAAGAGGTGCTAATTGGAGCTAGTTCTCCTAGTGCATTTATTGTCAATATAACCCTGTCATCCAAACACCTCTTTGGCTAGAGTTAGTTCAGGGTTAGTCATGAGCTAGAAACTAACTCTAACCTCTAGCTAAGTTGAGTATCCAAACAGGGATGTGTTGTTGTTGTTGCTGTTGCTGTTGCTCTTCTACGTATATCTAGACATCATCAGAATATTAAGGTAACACTCTTCCTTGTTGCTATGTAGCCTAGGATTGCATATTTAGACATTAAGTACAGTGTATGTTGCTATGTAGCCTCAGATATATTACATATGGCCCTAGTTAACCTAACGATAAATGGGTTACATATATATTCAGTTAAAAGTCTGATTCACCGATTAGTCCCTTATCAGCCCCCGGCCTATATGGTACCAGCTACCGATATCCTGAACAGTGAGTATATATAAGCCATGGGATGAAACTAACCTCGACGGAAAACAACAGTCGTTCCCAAAATTGTCCTGTGTAAGTACATCGAGAGGCATGTTAAGCACAACAGGCTAAACATCAACCAAATATATCCATGGCAGACAAAATAATCTCCAAAAGATAGCTTCAGTGTGCAGGTTTAAGCACGCTAGTAAAGCAAAACAAGTGGAAAGATGTGTTAATTGCAACAGGCTTAACATTTAACAACAAGCAAACATAGTCATTCAAACTGGTATTGTGCCGGTCTAAGTACACTGTTTATTGTTAAATAAAAATGTAAAGGCGTGTTAACTACAAGATGCAGCAACCAAATGTAGTCATTCATAGTGGTATTGTTGAAACTGGTATTGATGAAATTGAACTGCACAGTTCATACTTGCACACATAGAACATCATGTTGTGAATAACTGGAATAAACAAGGCACACTATGAGCAACCAAAGATAGCATTTGAAACTGGACATATGCTAACTACAAACAACCGAACAATCAAAAAACTTTAAAAGAGGCATACGCTAGCTATAACAGTCTTAACAATAAGCAAATATATGCATTCCTATCGGTATGTTTAAAACTGGATTGATGAAAATGTACTACACAGTAAATAGTTGCACATATAGAGCATCACATTATGAACAACTGAAATAAACAAGGCATACTGCAAACAACCAAATATAGCAATTAAAATTGGACATATTCTCACTACACTACAAAAGGGACTCGACAAAACAAATCATGGGTTCCCCCCTGTGAAGAGGCATGGCAAAATAAATCATGGGTTTACTCACTTGTCACAGATGGGCTCATTCCCATGGAAAGAGCAGGGACCCTGGATGCGCTCCATGTTGTCGCAGATGGGCCCCTTCCCCTTGGAAGAGCACGGCTGTAGGGTGCCCTCCCTGATGTCGCAGACGGGCTCTTTCCCCTTGGAAGAGCTGGAAAGGGTGCCCACCTCGTGGTCGCCGTCGATGAGGTCTGACTTGGAAGCTGTGGATCCCAAGCCAGCGTCGCAGAACCTGTCCTTCAGAAATGACAAAAGGGGCTCGATGGCGATGTAGGATGGCAAATTCTTGACAGCGCGCCAGAGGAGATCAGTGGCGGGGCCATGGATGAGATCGACGGCGGTTGAACCCGAGGGGTTGGGGGTGGGCCACTTTACCTGTGACATAGCCCACGTCAGGCCGTCGCTGTAGATGACCTCGATGTCGTAGCCGGCGTCCGCGACATACCCGCATACTCTAGCCCGCTAATTGAGTGCCTGCGGCCAGTCATGGTCGTCAGCTTCCTCGGCGGCCACCTCGGCGACGTCGGGCGAAGAGACCGTGATACACCTCTTTTGGGCCAGTCGCTCCTCGAGCTCCATGGGAAGCGTAGCCGGGCTTAGGCTGCGACGCTCTAGAGTGGGGGATGGGGATGGGGATCTGTGGGAAAGGGGGCGTTTGGCAGGCGTCATCTAAGAAACTCAGGGCGGCCTGGGTATGGAGATCGGTGGGTAAGCTGCACTGGCAAACCGACAGATGTTGACAATGGAGGCCTTGCGGTGGTGGTGACCTTGCTAGGGTTTCGAGCGAGGGAGGGGTTGTGGTGGGGGTGTGTGTGTGTGCGTGTGCGCGCGCCCGAGGAGGTTTTGGTGTGTGTGTGGAGGGGGGCGGGGTGTGTGTTTGAGGAAATGACACGACTACTGAAAATTTTACTACGCGGGAGTGAAATGCCGGGGCTATTGAAAATTTGGATGACGGTGCATCGCACACGGTCCGGAAATAACAACCGTGTGTTATGAAACATAAAAACCCTCGGGGCGGGCAGATATTTTCGAGGGATGCAGACGAGAGCGGGAACAACAAACATCACACACGGTCGAAACATAATAACCGTGTGTTATCAAACAGAAAAAACATGCAGGCGGGTAGATATTTTTGAGAGGGGAAGCCTCATGGAGCCCAATGTACTGTGCGGATGTGCGTGACAGGAGCACCGGCGTGGCACACGGTTAGGGTGAGTGAACCGTGTTTGTTGCGTCATCCGACTTGTCTAATGTTCATTAATTTGGCGAAAATGACGCGGGAAAGGGTCAGAACATGAACACACTTGCATGTGGACCAAATATATGTATGAAAAGGGTGGTTTGTGTTAGGATTTAATTATTAGAGATAATCCTTGTTGTAACTAACAGCATGCACGTGATCCTCTCGAGGCAACCGCTGCCTCGTTCGTGCGAGAGTCTCTCCAGGCAACCGTCGCATCCGCTCCTCGCATCCATTCTAACAGGCGCATCTTCTCATAGCGCCTGTTCCCCTTGTATAAATGTGTGATCATCAATGGAATAAGACAGTTCGATCAATTCGTTCTTTCACACGTTATCAGCACTTGTCTCTGCCCAGAGCAGGCAATGGCAAATCACGCCGGCGGCAGTCGCCGGAAAAGAGAACTAGAAGGGAAGAAAGGAAAAGGTAAGAGGATGCCTCGTGGTCTCATGTCCTTCTTCCT
This sequence comes from Thinopyrum elongatum, assembly GCA_011799875.1. Lineage (NCBI taxonomy): Eukaryota > Viridiplantae > Streptophyta > Magnoliopsida > Poales > Poaceae > Thinopyrum > Thinopyrum elongatum. The sequence goes on from CM022298.1 coordinate 416,411,775, forward strand.
GCACCTTGTTCGTAGCGGCGGTCGCCGTCGACAGGGCCGTCGCCATCGCCATGGTGTTGGCGGACTTCGCCGCCACAACCGCAACGCCCATGATCTTCGCCGGTTCGGAGGCCGCCGGAACGGTTTCCGTCGCTGTGGACCACGTCTTGGACATGGCGCCCGAGGTCGCGATGGTGCTGGGCCTTCTAATGCTCTGCCTGAACCGGCCATGCCGGCGGCGGCGCCGCTCCCGGCCTGGATTCTTACCGGACCGACCGCTTCAAACCTGTACGCAGATGAAGTAATGGAGCCCGCGGATGAGGCAATGGACGTCGATGCCGTCGGCGTTGAACCGGATCTTGCGGCTCCTCCCCCACCGCGTCCGTGCCCGGTGCACGGCTAGGGGCCATGGATGGTCCTGCAGCCACCTCCGCCACAGGACTATGAGGTAATAGACTACGAGGTCCAGGAGGAGGCCGAACCTGCGCCACCCGTGCCGCCCGCGGAGCCCGCACAGCCGGACTCCCCGCGTCTTCCATCTCCGACACCGGCGCATGAGGCTGTAGCTGCTGGGGCTTCTTCGTCGAGCGCTAGCCTCGGGCTGCGCCTCCCCGCGCGGGCTGCTGCGCTCGGGGACGTCTTCGACAACGGGGCGAGCAGCTCCACCGGCCCATCAGCGCCCCGCCGCTGGCACATAGTGCCGCGCGCCGCGCTGCAGCACGCCGGTCGTTGGCCGGGAGCATGGAGCCCGGTGGTTCTTGGACTGGCCAATGGCCACTCCAATGGAGTCGCGCCCGGGACAGAACTTCCTGGGGGATCTTCTTCCGAGGAGGAGGAGGCCGCACCGGGGGCTTCGACTTCGCGCCGGTGAGCCAGACGCCGGTGGCGGAGGTTGGTGGCAGTGGTGCAGACGGCCGCCACTTAAGTTGGATTGGGGATCAGTTGTCGATGGGAACTAGAAATATCCCGTCGCCTCCCCTTATCCACTCATGCGTGCGTATGGCCTGTTGGAGCCAGCACATTAGCTACTAGCCCATGGCGTACAAGCAGCAAAGAAAAAAAAGAATCAAAAACAAAAATAAAAAGGTGGCTTTGCCACGGTAGTTGGCTATACTGTGCTAGCCTATTGCCATTATATTTCGTTTTCTTTTCTGATTAGCTTCTAGCTTTTTCAGTTTTTGTACATAAGTGTTTGTTAGTACTTTCTAACATAGTACTATGTAATGTCTGCTTATGAATGTCGACATGTTTTTATGGATGCAATTTTTAATTGCTACATGTTGATTATGCTTGAAAATTATATGACTACTTTCAGTTTTTGCACATATCTTATGGATTGCACTTATGGAAATATATAGCTTTGTTCACAACTGTGAGGTCTACACCATCTGGTGATTACCTTCAAAGTGTTTTAATTAAACACAAGGTTGTACAAAGTACCATAAGAATAAGGTCTACGCTACTTAGTAGTGATTACCTCAAAGCAAAAATGAAAGCACACATATTATGGCATGCAAATTGCCATACGAGTGTCTACGTCACTTGGTGGTGATTACCTCTATGTGTTCTACAAAACAAAGATCTACGCCATTTTATGGTGATTATCTTTTGTAGAAAGTCATATTTTGGGTCGTTTAGGCTTTTCCTAGACCTTTATATTTGAATCAAGCATTTTATTTTACACACAATTAATTTACATGAGTGTAAATTAATGTGCATGATATTTTCATGCAGCATATGGCTGACATATCCAAGAAGTAATTTGCTGAGCTTGCCATTGATGGCAGAAACTATCTGACCTGGGCCATGGATGTCAAGATTAACTTGGCGGCCAGGAATCTGATCAGCACTATAACCACACCTACTCAAGGTGCTCCTGCTATTGCAGATACGGCAAAGTATGCTTCTTTGCACTTCATTCGACACCACCTTGATCCTGCTCTGAAAGAAGAGTACATGATGGAGGAAAGTCCTCTATCACTGTGGAACTCCTTAAAGGAGCGTTATGATCAACAAAGGTCGGTGATGTTGCCTGAAGCGCAAAGAGAATGGGCACTAATCCGTTTCCAGGATTTTAAGTCTGTTGCAGCATACAATTCTGTCGTGCATCAAATCAACTCTAAGTTGAGATTCTGCAACAGTGCAGTTTCCGATGCAGATCTCATTGAAAAGACACTCTCTACTTTCCATCCTAATATGAGGATTCTTGCTGAACAACATCGTCAGCAGAAATACAAGAAGCATTCTGAGTTGATATATGCACTTCTTCAGGCAGAAAAGCACAGTGAAATTCTCGATAAGAATAATATGTCCCATCCAACGGGAACGCTGCCGCTGCCTGAAGCACATTTCAATTCTCAGAATACTCAGAAGTCCCGTGGTCCCAAAAGGAACCATAGGAAGTTTAAAGGAAAGTGGAGATGCAATGAGAATCAGAATAGCAATGGAGTACAAAAGGGCAAGAATCATTTTAAGAAAAATGATAAGGGTAGCAGCTCTCAAGCTTGCTACAGATGTGGTTGTACTACTCATCATGCAAAGAAGTGTACTACTTCAAAGCATTTGGTGACGTTGTATCAGCAATCAATTGGCAAGGCAAGAAGGCTCAAGGGAACCAGTACAAAGCTCACTTCACTGGTCCAATGATTGAAAGTTCTCAAGGCGTTCATCAGAACGAAGTTCATGACAACATGGAGAACCAAGATCAGGCTCAGCAAAAGGAAGGACCACCACTTACTATTGATGACATGGTGGATTTCACTTCTACTAATGACATATATGGAGATATGCTTTGATCTTCCAATAAATGTCATAAGTATTGTGATATGTCCTTAATTAGTTATATTGTGTGTTGTAAAATAATTATGTCCTTAAACATAATATATTATAATATGTAGCAGACATACATAGTATGTAATGTATGTGTTAATTCTATATGAGATTGAATAAATAATGAATTTTATTCTTTTACTCTATAGAAAACTTCGAGAAACAATCCAATGGAGGAGGAAATTTGTTTAGTGGATAGTGGTGCCTCTAACAAAATTCTACAGGAAGTTAAATACTTTCGAAGTCTCAAAAAGAGTAAGGGAAGTGTTATGACAATTGGTGGTCATGACACGGTAATTGTTGGTTCTGGTCAAGCCACATTTACACTCCCAAATGGTACAAAACTTGAAATCCAGGAGGCTTTATTGTATCCGGATTCAACTCGTACCCTGTTGAGTTTAAAGGATATCCGCATGAATGACTACCACATTGAAACTCATGAAGACAATGTGGTTGAAAGCCTGCTCATAACTCAACAGAAGGGATCCGACAAGGAAACCCTTGAGAGACTGCCTGCTCTATCTTCTGGACTGTATTACACATACATCAAGCCAGAGCAACATTTGGCCTACAAAATAATTTTTCAGAATCTTGACAAGTTCAAGATATGGCATGATCGCCTGGGTCATCCTGGTGTGGGGATGATGAGAAAAATTATTGATGGTTCAACTGGACACAACATAACGGTAGCTCATTTCCCCAAATCCTTGGATTTCGTGTGCACTGCATGTGCAACTGGGAAATTAATCACTAGACCTTCATATCTGAAGATCAATAATGAACCACTTAATTTTCTTGAACGTATTCAAGGAGATATATGTGGTCCAATTCAACCGTTATCGGGACCATTTAGATATTTTATGGTGCTCATAGATGCATCAACAAGATGGTCCAATGTGTGTCTATTATCAACAAGGAACCATGCTTTTGCAAAACTGGTCGCTCAAATCATTAAACTGAGGGCAAATCAACCTGAACACAGGATAAAATCCATCAGAATGGATAATGCTGCTGAATTTAGTTCACGAGCATTCAATGATTACTGCCTAGCTTTGGGCATAACTGTGGAGCATTCTGTACCATATGTACACACACAAAATGGTCTTGCGGAATCACTTATCAAGAGGATCAAGTTGATAGCAAGAACACTCCTACAGAACTGTAATCTTCCAACATCTTGTTGGGGACATGCGGTATTGCATGCCGCGGAGTTGATACAAATTCGACCAACTGCATATCATACGGCCTCCCCGTTGCAGTTAGTACGTGGAAATCAACCAAGTATTTCCCATCTTCGAAGATTCGGTTGCGCTGTGTACGTACCGATATCACCACCTCAGCGTACATCGATGGGTCCACATAGAAAAATGGGGATCTATGTGGGGTACAATTCTCCGTCGATTATAAAGTACCTGGAACCTCTAACAGGGGATCTATTTACAGCCCGGTACGCTGATTGTATCTTCGATGAGGACAATTTTCCGGCATTAGGGGGAGAAAAGAACCACACAGAATGCCGGGAAATAGACTGGAATGTCAAAGGCATTCAGCCCTTAGATCCACGTACGAATGAATCTGAACTGGAAGTTTAGAAGATTATTAATTTGCAAAATATTGCAAATAATCTGCCAGATGCATTTACTGATTATAAATGTGTCACTAAATCCCATGTTCCCGCTACGAATGTTCCAGAGAGAGTTGAGATATCTCATAAGACCACTCAACAGACCAAGAGGGGAAGAAAACTGGACAAAAAGGACAAGGCTTCTCAGAAGCGTCCGCTGGAAGTGAGGATCCCTCAAATAGTAAATGCAGGTCAACCGCAAGTTGATATTCAACCTAGTGTTGAAAGACACCTAAAGGTTGTTATGCATCTAGAACCCAGCACAACTGTGCACACAAATATTGGTGTTGGGGCATCGGTACACCTTGACTCAATTGTTGTGGGAAATCACGATGAGTCAGAAGGTATTGATGAGATTTCCATCAACTATGTTGAATCAGGAGAATCATTCAATAGAAAGACTACAATTGTTGACATATTTTTCGCCTCAAAGATTGCAGATGACCTGGCATTGGATCGTGAACCTAAGTCCATGGCAGAGTGTATGAAACGCTCAGACTGGTCCAACTGGAAGGTTGCAATAGAGGACGAATTGCGCTCGCTTGTCAAGAGAGGGGTATTTACTGTAGTAATACCTACTCCTCCTAATGTTTTCCCCGTGGGGGCAAAATGGGTTTTTGTTCGTAAAAGGAACGAAAACAATGAGGTGGTGAGATATAAAGCGAGGCTTGTAGCACAAGGGTTTACACAGATACCCGGCATCGATTATGATGAAACATATTCTCCTGTGATGAGTGGAATCACGTACCGATACTTGATATCACTGGCAGGGCAAATGAATTTGTATATCCAATTGATGGATGTGGTGACAGCATATTTATATGGGTCACTTAAGACGGATATCTATATGAAAGTTCCCGAGGGACTGAAGATTCCGGATCCGAAAGCTAATCGCAACATGTATTGCGTAAAGCTACTGAAGTCGTTATACGGCTTGAGACAGCCGGGTAGAATGTGGTATAACCGACTAAGTGAGTTCCTTCTAAAGAAGGGTTACTCAAACAACAATGATTGCCCATGTGTGTTCATCAAGAAATCCACTGATGGATTTTGCATAATTTCCGTGTATGTTGATGACTTGAACATCATTGGGACTACACGAGAAATACATGAGGCATGTAATCATTTGAAGACGGAATTCGAGATGAAAGATTTGGGTAAAACCAAATTTTGTCTTGGTTTGCAACTTGAACATTTTTTTCAGGAATACTTGTTCATCAGTCTGCTTATATCCAAAAGATATTGGAAAAGTTCAATATGGATAAAGCATACCCATAAAAAACACCTATGGTCGTCAGGTCTCTTGATAGAGATAAAGACCCATTTAGACCTAAGGGTGATGATGAAGAGGTATTAGGACCTGAGTTTCCTTACCTCAGTGCTATTGGAGCACTAATGTATCTAGCGAACTGCACCAGGCCTGACATAGCATTTGCAGTTAATTTACTGGCTAGATACAACGCATCACCAACGAAAAGGCATTGGGTTGGTGTGAAGAATATTTTCAGATATCTTCAGGGCACCAAAGATCTTGGTTTATTCTATCAGAAAAATCAAGAGAGAACCATGGTGGGGTATTGCGATGCTGGATATTTATCAGATCCCCATGATGCCAGATCGCAGACTGGTTTTGTCTTCTTACATGGAGGTACGGCCTTCTCTTGGAAGTCAATAAAGCAAACCTTAGTGGCAACGTCCACCAATCATTCTGAGATAATTGTTTTGTTCGAAGCATCACGTGAATGTGTATGGCTTCGCAGAATGATGAACTTTGTCCAAAGTTCAAGTGGGATTGGTTCTTTGAAATCACCCACCATTATCTATGAAGATAATGCTGCTTGTATTGCACAAATGCAAACGGGTTATATTAAGAGCAATATTACAAAGCATATTTCTCCTAAATTATTTTATCCCCATGATCTGCAAGAAAAGGGGGAGATAAGTATTTTGCAAACAAAGTCATGCGATAATCTCGCTGATCTATTTACTAAGTCCTTACCAAGCTCTCTGTTCCATAAATATGTAACTGGAATTGGTATGAGACGACTTCGAGATTTGCAAAATTCAGGGGGAGAAATATTCTAGGATATAACCTGTTGAGATCTTTAGTATTGCACTCTTTTTCCCTTTGTGAGTTTTTCCAAATGGTTTCTCATGTAAGGTTTTTAATGAGGCAATATTAATGCAAGCATGGATGATATATGTCGTTTTCTCCTTATTTTCCCACTGGGTTTTAGAAGGAGTTTTTCATGGCATATTGTATATTTCTCCTCAATTTTTCCCGCAGGGTTTTTGGAGGAGATGATTCCAAAGGATGATCAGTCACAAGGACAAGCAAGGATTAGGGGGAGTGTTAGGATTGAATTATTAGAGATAATCCTTGTTGTAAATAACAGCATGCACGTGATCCTCTCGAGGCAACCGCTGCCTCGTTCGTGCGGGAGTCTCTCCAGGCAACCGTCGCATCCGCTCCTCGCATCCCTTCGAACAGGCGCATCTTCTCATAGCGCCGGTTCCCCTTGTATAAATGTGTGATCATCAATGGAATAAGACAGTTCGATCAATTCGTTCTTTCACAGTTTGATGTTCAAATACCAAATGCAACTTCGATGTGGCACCTATCTCGCAAAGCGCACGGTATTGCTTGCCCTCCCTCGTGTCGGCAGGAGGGGAATCCTAAGCTATGAACGCATGCCCCCCCCCCCCACACGGAGGTTCACCTAGCAAAGTGTGAAGTAGGAGTCCCCCCCATCACACACACACACGCACACACACACACACACACTTTCAGTCGCCGGGCCGGAGAGGGCATCTCACCAAGATGTATCATAAAACGGACCAAGAATAATCCACCATGGTCGTACAACCTCTCTCTTGTTGTTGGTCAAAGTGATGGCCGTCCATGCGACCCCAGAGATGGGCTAGCTCGCCAATAATCACGCAAGTAGCTAGTCCCCGAAGACAACCACTGCCTGCGTGTGGCCCAGACATATGTATGGAGAGGTGTTGATGTTTGAATACACAATGGAACAACTTTGATGTGGCACCGTGCTTTCGAACCAGAAATCCCCACACGGAGCGAGGGTTAGTTGACGATGCATATGTATGTCACACCACACTTTGAGCCGATGACGGGGATTCATGCATGCATGCGTGCATAGTATGCGCTCAAACTTAATTAGGTCTGAATCTCACCATGACCTATACTACGATAACACGAACCAAAGGAAGAATCCGCCATGGTAACCTATCTTGTTGTCAGTCAAAGTGATCATGGATGTCCACGCGGGCCCACAAATATATAGGCTTGTCGCCGATAACCACACGAGGGGGTGTACTGTTCGAAGACAACCATTACATGCATATGTATGGAGGTGATGCGTGCTTGCATGTTTGAATACCATTCACAACAATGATGTGGCACGTGTGTCGAAAATCGTACAGTCCCCACACAGAGCGAGATCGGTTCATGACGTGTCGTGGTACTTGCCACTTCGACTCGATGGGAGGGATTCATGTGTACACATGCATGTGTGTGCTCCAACTGTATCATGTCATCCCAGAGAATGACCTATATATACCATATTACAAACAAAAAAATAATCCCCTACTAAGTCAAATTAACCTCTCTCGTTGTTAGGCAAAGTAGTGATGGACCAAGCGGGCCCACAGATGGAAAGCATCAATATCGCTGATAACCGCGTGAGTGAGTGCGAGAGGACAACCACCATCGCTTTGCATGTGGGCCAAACATATGTTGAATACCCAAAATGCACAACTTTGATGTGGCACATGCCTCGAAAACCGTAAAGTCCCCACACAGAGCGAGGTTCATGAAGCGTACTACATATGATGGTCCCCTTCCCCCTCTTTGACGCATACTATATGATCCTACCGTAATACAACCCAAAAATAATCCTCCTTGATGGTGAAATTAGTTAACCTCTCCCGATGTAGGTCAAAGTGATGCATGCATCGACGATGACCTCGCGGGCCCACAGATGGAAGCGTCACACGTGAGTGTCCTAGGATAACCATCGCCTGCATGCATGTGGCCCAAAGAGGTGTTGTGTGATGTTTGAATAGCCAATTCACAACTTTGATGTGGCACGTGCCTCGGAAACCAAAAAGTCCCGACACTGAGTGAGGTGTACTTGTTCATGGACGCGTACGTATAGTATATATGCTAGTCCCCTCCCACCTCTTCGACGCGTACTATATACTCCCACCATAACACAAACAAAAAAAATTCTACCTTGCTGGTCAAATTAACCTCTCTGCCGGCTGTTGGTCAAAGTGATGGACGATGACCTCGCGAGCCCATAGAAAGCGTCACACGCGAGTGAGTGTCGTGTAGGACAACCACTGACTGCAAATGGGCAAAACATGTATGTATGAAAGGGTTGTGTAATGTTTTAAATAATGAATTCACGACTCTGATGTGGCACCTGCCTCACAAAACGGCCAACCCACACAGTGGCTCACAACTCGTAGTGTACTTCCAGCTACCCCCATGCCCCAGACGCACGCACACACACACACACACCGCATCCACCGCAACTACGATGCATGTTAAATTTTCCCGCGGTGAACATATGTTACCAAAGGAGAGAAGTTTTAATTTTGAAAAAAAATAGAGATCATTAAGATGTTTTAGTATATTGATTGATTTTCTAGGGGTATAATGTGCAAAAATCAAATTTTTGCTACATGCACACATGACAGTGCACCTAAATGGATTGAAAAAACACATGTGTCTCACTGGGTGCATGTTTACTCCCCGTGCAAGAAATTTCAAACATTGAGAATCTTGATTTTTAAATTCTAGTACATCCAAAGCTTATTTGAAATTCATGAAACTTATCGTGTTATCATATGGACACCAATACAAAGTGGCATTTTACTTTTTTGTCAAATTTGAGACCAGTTTTGATGTAATCTTTATCTTCTTACAAACGGGAGATTATTAATAATTGGGTACCAATATCGCAAATGGATTATTTATTCGAACCGTGGGCGTTAGACCAACAATGGATACGTGCCATGCTTCGGTTAAGCAATAAAACGGCAACATTAATCATCAAAATAGAAAAACAATATACGTGTCGTCACGCGACCCGTGTGCCGTGCGAGCAGGCGTGAGTTGACGGGACGCATGCGAGCAGTTCGCCGTGCAGGCAGACCGGGAGGCCTGCGTGCAGGTGTGTGAATTGACGGGAGGCGTGTTCGCTGTGCATGTCATTGGGAGGCGTGCGAGTATCTGTGTGAACTGACGGTAGGCATGCCAGCAGTCCGGTGCGCAGGCTCACCGGGAGGCGAGCCAGCGGTTTGACAGCCGCCCGCCTCTCTCCCACTACTACATATTAATGGCGCGCCCGAGCGATCGCACCCCCCATCCTCGCCACACACACAATCCTCTCTCTCCGCTTGCATCCTCGACGCCGCTCGCAGTCCTCAAAGCCATCAGTGTATGAGAATGCCACCGAAGCGTCCCATCGGAGGGAGTGGCGACGTCGAGGCTGCTGAAGCACCGGAGCACGGCGTGGAGATGGAGACAGAGGTTGCCGTCACCGCCGGCAAGGTATCATTGCACCCTGATGTCGACGACGGAGTCGTGCTTCCACAGCCGGAGCCGGAGGTCCACACCGACTCTGGTGACGACTCTGGCGACGACTCCAACGACCACTCCGGCAACGACTTCGACGACAACGGACAACCGGTTAGTCATCTATACCCATTTATGTGTCAAATACATCCTAGGGTTTCTCTGCTTACTCCTGCCTCCCCTTTTTGGAATAGAAATCCTATGGTTATGTTCTCTCAATCCATGAAATCTGAGTAAGTTTCGTTAGATCCGTGTAGTGTATTGATTATTTGAATGGTGCAAGTCATAAGTGATTAGTTGTTTCATCTGTGCAAATGATTTCTGCTAATAATCCGACTAGGGATAGTGTTCGTGCTAATAATTCCTAGCCATGTCTTGACCATTGATTTCGAATGACCTACATATATGTTTGTGCCATTATTTTCTTCAAGATTGGTCTGTACATAGACGATTGTGCTTAAAAATCAAACCATAATCTCTGGATATGTCTAAAAAAGTAGCCATAAATTCCTAATCCTACTTTACGGCATGTAAACATTGATTTGATGCCAAATTTTGGCAACTACCAAATGTTCGCTAGAGATTAGTTTGTATTTCAAATTTGACGCCACATTTTTTTACTATATGTATAGGTGCTGTCGGACGATGTCGACAGCGAGGATGAAGATGGCCATAGGAGGTAGAAGAGGCAAATCCTCAGGGAGCTTTATGCGGGAATGCATAACAGGCGTATTAGGACCTGGAACGGCGGCTATCCATGCCCATTTTGCAACCAAAAGCTTCATGACGCGTATCAAAGTGTTCTAGTGCATGAAAGAGGATGAGCCGTTGGCTCCTTCAAGCAGAAGTATTCTCGCAAGGTGGCGCACGCCGCGTATGACGTGTACCTGGAGAAGCTTCAGGATCGTGCCGGCAGATGAGATGAGATGTGGGATCGAACTATGTATGGCTATGTAGTGTCTTAATTATAAATGCGCTTGAGTATGCCTAATGACGGTTGAACTATGTACTTATGGTTGAACTATACTTGTGTACGACTTATTATCTATGTCCGAATATGTTTAATCTATGTTTACTTATATCTAAATGTGGGATATGGATGCAATCAGTTCGGTTGATGGAATCTACCTCCGTCCTGGTTTATTGGCCCTCTTTGTAATTTGTGTTAAATTTTGACCCAAGATTTAACTCACAAAATATTAGTGCAGGTCAGCAAAAATTATATCGTTGGATGTGTATTTGAACATAGTGTTCAATGATATAATTTTTGGTGACATGCATAAACATTTGTTAGTTAAATCTTTGGTCAAAATTTGGCACAAATTACAAAGGAGACCAATAAACCAGGACGGAGGTAGTACGTCAATCACACACGGTTCCTAAAATTGGAACCGTGTGCAATGACTTTCATTTTCCCTGTTACGTCCATCACACACAGTTGGCTCAAGCAAACCGTTGCCTCCGAAACTCTTTGTGGGACATAAATCCCTCACCACCCAATTCAAAAAAGAAAAAAGAAAACCCTCACCATCCCCACGTCACAAAAACCCTCACCCCGCCCGCCACCCCCTCCGGTCCCCAGTCACACCTGCACAAGCTCCTCCGCGTCTATGCATGGCATCGCCTATCGCCGTGGCAACCACTTAGCTCGACGCCTGTCGCCGCCGCCAGGCTACCGGCAAACCCCACCGCATTTCGCCACTTCTGCTTGCCATCGCCTATCGCCATCAACTTTCTCGACGCTGCTCGCGGTCGGCCCAGCTCCGCCCGGTTGGGGAATCCGCCGTATTGAGGGTTTTTTCTCATGGACAACAAGGTAACTAATTTAATGAGATATTATCTCATATCTTATCCCAGTTCATCTGCCTCCTTTAATCACCCGGCCGAAATCGCCGTGAATTCATTTTTATTCAAGCTGATTTGAGGATTTTCTTTCATTCATAGAGTGTACAGTGCACGGACACATCAGGACTTTGCGGCCTAGGCCAGACATCCACGGAGTTCCATCTCACCGTACCAAATGACTTGAGGATGCGCGCGGTATGTTCAATCTCACCCTAAATCGGTTGGCACGGCCTACTTTCCTGAACATATACTATATATTGCTGCATTTGGATAAAAGGTGCCACATGTAGCATATACGTCAAAGGGGATTTTTTTTCCTCTTCTTTCTATATTAGGCAAATTAATGATGTATTGCTCTTTCGATTACTCTCACATTTCCATGACATCATGGTAACCCTATCTGTTTAATTATAGATTTTTGTCCTTTTATTTCAACTACTATGCAGTTCTTTCAATTTCGCCCATATTTGCATGTTACCATATTCTTTAACAATCCTACCATTTTCTGCAGTGCATCCCTTGCTACGCAACAGAATCTGTAATACACAATCTTTCCCTTTACATAAATCAAGACTGCAGGGATGTCATACTGAACACAAACCATGGATTTACAATCGTTGCTTCTGTAAGACTTGATGAATGTGGTCACTCCTATTTTGCCAAGGGCCTTTGGACAGAAATTTGTAAGTTTTATGTACTGAAAGCTGGCACTAAAATTGCACTGTACATAAAAGAGCCTGGTCATGAGATATATGCTAACTTCCCTGATGATATCATCCGTCCAGACTTTGTTCGAAGTAAGTGTTCTTTTCAAGTGTTTGCATGTTGACTTACCCAGCAATATCAAAGGAATTGTGTAGTATTTAAGCAACCAATTGTTATTCCATTTTCTTACTCTATTCCTACCTACTAACTTCTAGTTACCAATACACTTTTCTATTACCCTGTTTTAACTAAATATTCCCTCTACTCCCACTTCTACCAGAAAGCGCCGCTGATGAGGAGACTCCGGAGGTGGAGAACGGGGCTGCCAACAAGCGGAGGCGGGTCGAGTAAGAACCGCAAGTGACTCCAGCAGGCCTAGACTTCATCAGCAGCCTCCCTGATGATATGTTGATAGTCATCATCTCTCTCCTCCCAATCAAATATGGGGCGCGGACAACCGTCCTTTCCCGGCGGTGGCGCCCCCTATGGAACTCCACCCCTCTCGACCTCATCGACACCCATGAACTCTGCCATGGCTATCGCAAAAGCTTGGATGCGTTCTCCCAGATCCTCGGCAGTCACTCTGGCCCAACCAGAGGCCTTAGCATGGGCAAGTTCTGTTCCAACGGCAAGGACCGAGCCAAGCTTGATGACTGGTTCCGATCCCCCGCCCTAGATCAACTCGAGGAGCTCACTTTTGATGATGGGCATATGCACTCGCTGCCAACGTCCGTGCTTCGCCTCGCGCCCATGCTGCGCGTCGCCAAGTTCAGGAACTGCCATCCCCCCCCTTAATGACGCGCCCACTCTTATTCTACCACGACTGAAGCACCTCGAGCTCGTCGCCGTCTGCCTCCCAAACGATGACATGGAGCGCCTGCTCCGTGGCTGTACTGCACTCGAGTACCTTCGTCTTCAGGCGGTCAATGGGTTGAGTAGCTGCCACATTACCTCCATGACTCTCCGGACTATTTATGTGTGTTGCTGGTGCTGCAAGAAGACATCACAAGATGTGTACCACGGTATGGTCATTGAGGACACACCTTCACTTGAGAGATTACTTGTAGTTGATCAAGAAAGTCCAACAAGAATCAATGTCATTTCTGCACCGAAATTGACAGTGGTGGGATTGCTCATCTGACAAATACTCCGAACTTGTTATTGGATCCATACCCATTCAGGTACAACAGCCGCCTTCGACCTCTCCTTCTAGAAATTAACATTATTTCTAATTTTGAAGATGTATGTTCGTCTGTCATCTAGAAAATGATTCCGACAAGCTTGACCCCGAAACTGCGCACAATGAAGGTCTTGGCACTAGAATCTATCGGCCCCAACCTGGACCAAGTTGTCAGTTTCCTGAGATGCTTTCCGCGCCTGGAGAAGCTATATATCGAGGTGATGTTCCTTTCCTGTTAAATGTTAACCATAAGGGAGTTCAATTTGTGACACCTTTTTTCAAGTTTACAATGACAATGTACTACGATTTCTGAAGGATTTTTGGAGGATTTCAGTACATACATGTCCCCCCCCATATTGGTTGCTTGATCCATATGGTTACAATCCATAAGCATTTCCCCTTTGGATTCATCTGTACTAGTTTTCTTAGGGAACTTTTCATCCACTCCAACCTCTTGTGAAGAAGGCTACATTTTTCTAGATTGTAATCAAATGTCCATGTTAATCATGTCGGATCGAAGATGGCACGTTAGTGCATTTTATAAATCCTGCAAACCAAATAGGCCTGTAGTAGTGTTTAAACCTGCATGTAGGCGCTAACATGTTTTCTTCTTTTGCAGATAAGATTAGGCCCGGTGGTGGACAATGTGCAATATAACAATCACATCGAATGCATAGATCTGCATCTCTCAGAAATTACTTTGAACTCCTACCGAGGGACCTTACCGAAGATTATATTCGCCAGGTTCTTTGTTGTCAGAGCAAGGGTGCTGAAGGTAATGAGGTTTGCCCTGCATTTATTTTGCAAAAATGAATGGTTTGTTGATCAGCGCCGGCGGCAGCGGCAGAATGGAATAGGCTCCAAAAAAGCTGAATTTCATTTTGGAACTTCAAATGACAGAGTAATTGAAAGTCATCGTGTCAACCCCATACATGACTTCTCAGTGGCTGACCCCTTTGCAAAAATTATGAGGTTTCGAAACCAGCCTTACAAGTGGTAATATTAGTTTGAACCTCTCTTATATCCATTTTCAGCGGATCAGCGCGAGCGTTTGTAGCTGATGAGCTGAATTTCATTTCTAATATCAGTTTGAACCTTGTAATCTTCAAATTTGAGCCATATAACTCTGGAATTTGAACCTTGTAATATTTTGAGCTTTTGTGGTACAATCGTTGAAATGGCATCGTATGAGACTCGTATATTGGTAGCACTATTTTGACCTTAATATGCAATGGACTTAGATTTTATTAACCATTCTCGAATGTGTTTACCTTGTCGATCTCATAGCACACGATCTATATAGCTAACTCGACTGCGATCTTCGACATTATTGCACACTGTTGGTTACTTCAACCGTGTGCCCTGTAGAGCGCATAATTAATTATCGCACTCGAGTGTCCATCATCACCCTTCTGTGTAACTTTGACCTCATCACCCACGGGTAAACTTATGACCGAAGTCTTGCCACACACTTCGTTTTTACAAAGCCTTTTGCCAATAAACACCCACGATTTGTCCCTCTTCTAGCCGAAGCGTGGCCAGACTAGCCGGGCGGGAAGCTTGCGCGGTAAACTGTGCGGTAGCGCGGGAACAGGCTCACCGACGATACATTTGGTGCCTCTTCGAGCCCATGCGTGGTCAAACGAAACGCGTGCGGTGTTGTCAAGCGTGCACTGGAATCCTCCGCTATGAACGCGGTGACAAGATGTGACGATTACAGGCCGGCCGGCCCCCATTTATTACAGCGGCCATTTAACCCTTGTGTCTCTTCAACCTTTCGATCGCGCCCCACCATTGCAAGAAGCACACCCACCATGACAAATTCTTAGAGGGTATCCTGCGCGGCTCCAATGGCGCTCCGAGCGGCTGCCGACAACGAGCATCAGTTCACCATGCATGCTATGGTGGACACCCACAGAAGGTTCACGGAGCTCTCGGTGGTGTACACCAACAACCCGGTCTGGGTGGAGCACTCCATCACATCATGGAGCTGTTGCTTGCTGAGGAGAAGTACAAGGTGGTCGAGTTCGACCTCGAGTACACCCGCGCTCGTACCGGGTCTCGTCCCAAGGTCGCCATCGCCCAGATGTGCATGCACAATCACGTCCTTGTCTACCACTACTTCCTGGCCACAAGGCCTTGCTAGCATTTCGCCAGGTTTGTCAACAACCCCCACTACATGTTCGCTACGGTGGACATCACCAACGATGTAAAGGTGCTCAAGAATTCGGGCATCGCTTGCCAGAATCTTATCAACATCCAGGGCCAATACAAGATCTGGGGCAACAACGAGCATGAGAAGGACTCACTAGCTCACCTCGCCGAGGCCATCATCGATCCCTACTACAGAGACATGAAAGATTCCTGCAACAAGGACAAGCGTGCCTGGCACTCGGCCTGGATGGAGAAACTCGACAAAGCGCACGTCGTGTACGCAGCCAAGGAGGCGTACATGAGCTACGAGATGTACAGGCAGATGGTTGACATGAGGAAGTGCCTCCTTCCCCAAAACGGTCAGGGATCCAGCCGGAAGCAGAGCAATTGCAAGCGTCGTCGCAACAAGAAGTAGATGATTAGATCATCGTTTCTCCTACTTTAGTATGCATGTAATTGTTTACTTTGGTGTGTGGAAATGTTATGTGTGTAGTCACTTGTGTAATTGTATGCTTAATTTGGTTATGCAATGCTGTCTTTTTAAGTATATATGTTGATGCTCTGTTGATAGAGCATAGATGTTGTGCGGACAGAGCAAATCACATCGCACACGGACTAAACAATGGAACCCGTCGGTGATGATTTCATCAATCACTGACAATTGTATACCAACAATCGTTTGCTCACAACACACACGGCTTGTTAACAGGAATCATCTGTGTTGTTATTGGTCTTCCCACATATTTCCGATTACAGACCTATTTGCGCGTATCACACACATCTTGTTAAGTTGAACCATTTATGTTCTCTTGGCTCAACACAAACAGTTCAACCGATTGAACTGTATGTCGTATATCGCACACACCTTCACCTGGCTGACCGCTTCTTTTGTGTTGCCTAATCACAAACAGTTCATCCGAGTGAACTGTATACCGTATATCACACACACCTTCATCTGGCTGCCCGTTTCTATTTTTTTGCCTCATCGCAAACAGTTCATTGGACTGAACCGTATGCCCAGCATCACACACGCAACTAAAATCTAAACCGTGTTTGATGTATCCGCCATCACAAACGTTTTGCATCTTTTTTAACGTTTTTTTTACATCACCGTTTGCGATTAATGCATCTCATGCAGTTTCGTCAAAGGGTCTCTGATCGCAGTGTCGCATTAGCAACATCCTGCAGTAGTGTAAGTGAAGCACACGAGTAAATGACAAACTACTTCAAAAAGATATAAGTGAAGATCAATGAGTAGTCAAATAATTAAGTAGCTATGTGAAGACTCTCCCTCATAAAAAAATTAGATCTTAAGTATTTTATTCAAACAGCAAGCAAAACAAAAAAAAATGACATTCCAAGGATAGCACATATCACGTCAAGAAAGCAAAAACTTAGGCTCAACCAAAACTGACCAATCATTGTTGAAGAAGAAAGGTTGGATGCCAACCGGGGCATCCCCAAGATTAGATGCTTGAGACTTCTTGAAATATTGACTAGGGATGCCTTGGGCATCCCAAGCTTGAGCTCTTGTGTCTCGTTAATTCCTCTCGTATCATGCTTTCCCCTTATTCTTGGAAACTTCATCCACACAAAACTCAACAAGAACTCGTGAGATAAGTTAGTATAAATCAATACAAAACCTTATCATTCTCTACTGTAGAAAATCACTAAAATTATAATTTGACATTGCATACTAAATGCCTCTGCATATTTAATACTCCTATCCTCAAATAGAATCATTAAACAAGCAAACATATGCAAACAATGCAAACATAACAGCAATCTGTCAAAACAGGATAGTCTGTAAAGAATGCAAGAAGATTCATACTTCTCTAACTCCAAAAATTCTGAAAAATTACTACACCGTAGAAACTTTGTTGTCTCTTATTGTGTAAAAATTTCAAAATTTATCATGTTCTGACTATTCACAAATATTCAAAATATAACAACAAACTTTCTGTTTTCAAACAGCAACATATAGACTTGCAAAATACGCATGGTAAAGACTATACTGGACACTTTTATTAAGATAAAAGATGCAAAACATTACTCTAAATAACAGCAAGTAAATCCTAATAAAATAAAATTACGCTCCAAGCAAAACACATCTCATGTGACTAATGAAAATATAGCTCCAAGTAAGGTTACCGATAATGTTGGAGACGAAAGAGGGGATGCCTTCCGGGGCATCCCCAAGCTTAGTTGCTTGGGTATTACTTGAATTTTAGCTTGGGGTGCCTTGGGCATCCTGATACGTCTCCAACGTATCTATAATTTTTGTTTGTTCCATGCTATTATACTATCATTCTTGGATGTTTTACAATCATTTTATAGCAACTTTATATCATTTTTTGGGACTAACCTATTGACATAGTGCCCAGTGCCAGTTGCTGTTTTTTGCTTGCTTTTTACTTCGCAGGAAATCAATACCAAATGGAGTCCAAATGCAGCGAACTTTTTGGTGATTTTTTCTGGACCAGAAGACACAAGTTGGGCCAAGAAAGTACCTGAGTGGGGCTCCGAGGGGAGCACAACCCACCAGGGCACGCCTGGGAGCCCAGGCGCGCCCAGGTGGGTTGTGCCCACCTCGGCCGCCTCCCGCACTGCCTCTTTGCTCTATAAATACCCCAATATTCCAGAAACCCTAGGGGAGTCGATGAAAATCAATTGCAGCCGCCGCAAGTTCCAGAAACCACAGATCCAATTTAGACACCATCACGGAGGGGTTGATCATCCTCATTGGTGCATGTCCGATGATGCATGAGTAGATCATTGTAGACCTATGGGTCCGTAGGTAGTAGCTGGATGGCTTCCTCTCTCTCTTTTGATTCTCAATACAATGGTCTCTTGGAGATCTATTTGATGTAACTCTTTTTGCGGTGTGTTTGTTGGGATCCGATGAACTTTGAGTTTATGATCAGATCTATGTTTTTATTCATGAAATTTATTTGAGTCTTTTGATCTCTTATATGCATGATTACTTATAGCCTCGTATTTCTTCTTCGAATCTTTGGTTTAGTTAGGCCAACTAGATTGATTTTTCTTGCCATGGGAAGAGGTGCTTTATGATGGGTTCGATCTTATGGTGCTTGATCCCAGTGACAGAAGGGGAACCGACACGTATGTATCATTGCTATTAAGGATAACAAGATGGGGTCTGTTTCTACATAAATAGATCTTGTCTACATCATGTCATCGTTCTTATTGCATTACTCCGTTTCTCCATGAACTTAATACAATAGATGCATGCTGGATAGTGGTCCATGTGTGGAGTAATAGTAGTAGATGCAGGCAGGACTCGGTCTACTAATCTTGGACGTGATGCCTATATAATGATCATTGCCTGGATATCACCATAATAATTTGAAGTTCTATCAATTGCCCAACAGTAATTTGTTTACCCACCGTATGCTATTTTTCTCGAGAGAAGCCACTAGTGAAATCTACGGCCCTCGGGTCTATTTTCCTCATCATATATTTTTAGATCTATTTTGCTATTTGCCTTTTTATTTATTTTCACTTTTATTTTTAGATCTATACTATCAAAAACCCAAAAATACCTCGCTGGATTTTATTTGCTTTTATTTGCATCTATCAATCTATTACAACTTTCTCACGTCCGTTTGCCAATTTCTGGCGCCGTTACCCGAAAGGGATTGACAACCCCTTTAACACGTCAGGTTGCAATTATTTGTTCTTTGTGTGCAGGTGTTGTTTACGTAGTGTTGCTTGGTTCTCCTACTGGTTCGATAACCTTGGTCTCATCACTGAGGGAAATACCTACCATTGTTGTGCTGCATCATCCCTTCTTCTTTGGGGAAATACCGACGTAGTTCAAGCAAACATCACATCCCCAAGCTTAGGATCTTGCCACTCCTTATTCTCCTCATGTCGATATCTCACCCAAAACTTGAAAACTTCAATCACACAAAACTTAACGGAACTTCACGAGATAGGTTAGTATGATAAAACAAATCATTCACTTGGGTACTGTCAAAGACAAGATTCAGAATTGTTTCCACATAATGCCTACTGTACCTTATCATTTCCACAATTTATATCACTTAATATAAGCTATGGAAACACTAAAACAAGCAAACTATGCACTGAAAACAGAATATGTCAAAACCAGAACAATCTGTAAAGATCTGGAAAATGACCATACTTCTGTAAATCCAAAAAATCTGAAAAATTAGGACAACGTAGGCAATTTTCATACCAATCATGTGTAAAAAATTCAGAATTTTATCGCTTTTCTGTGAATTCAAACAATTCTGTTACTGGAAGCAAAAAATTCTATTTTTACACAGAATCAAGTCAACTATCATCCACACTACCCCAAAGGCTTTACTTGGCACTTTATTGAAACAAAGGCTATAAAACATGATTACTACAGTAGCCTAATCATGTGAACACTCAAAAACAGTAGGGGTAAATATTGGGTTGTCTCCAGATAACCCACAAGTATAGGGGATCGCAACAGTTTTCGAGGGTAGAGTATTCAACCGAAATTTATAGATTCGACACAAGGGGAGACAAAGAATACTTGTAAGTATTAGCAGCTGAGTTGTCAATTCAACCACACCTGGAGATTAATTATCTGCAGCAATACGATTAGTAGCACAGTAATATGATAGTTTTGACAGCAGTAATGATAGTAACAGCATCAGTAGTACTTAGCAAGAACAATATATGGAAAATTCGTAGGCATTGGATCGTTGAATTCGTTGGATGATATTCATCTTATATCAGTCATAACCTAGGGTGATACGGCACTAGCTCCAGTTCATAAATATAATGTAGGCATGTATTCCGTAAATAGTCATACGTGCTTATGGAAAGAACTTGCATGACATCTTTTGTCCTACCCTCCCGTGACAGCGGGGTCCATAAGGAAACTAAGGGATATTAAGGCCTCCTTTTAATAGAGAACCGGAACAAAGCATTAACACATAGTGAATACATGAACTCCTCAAACTACGGTCATCACCGAAAGTATCCCGATTACTGTCACACTAGGGTTTACAGATCATAACACGTAATAGGTGAATATAACTTGCAAGATTGGATCTAGAACATAGATATAATGATGATAACATAAACGGTTCAGATCTAAAATCATGCACTACAGGAATCAGGCACTTTGCCGTGTGCCATGGCGGACGGCAAAGGCATGCATGGCGGACGGCAAAGGCCTTTGCCGTCAGCCAGCAGACGGTAACAGGTCCGACTGAATAAGCTACGGCAAAGGGTTCTTTGCCGTCTGCTAGCGGACAACAAAGATGAAATGGTCTTTGCCGTCCGCCAGCAGACGGCAAAGAGCCTGGACGGCACACGTGGCTGGTTAGGTCCGTTAGGGGGTTAACGGCATGCTTTGTCGTCTGTTGGCAGACGGCAAAGACCTTTGCATCTTTGCCGTCTGCCAGCGGACGACAAAGTGCACAAATATGCTAGCCCAGATGCCCCCAGGTAGCTGCCACGTGGCAAGCTATGCCGTCTGCTGGCAGATGGCAAAGATGCAAAGGTCTTTGCCGTCTGCCAGCAGACGGCAAAGCTGCCAAATAGGCCAGCCCAGTGCACCCCAGGTTGCACAGGTAGCTGCCACGTGGCAGCTTTGCCATCTACTGGCTGATGGCAAAGCTCTTTGCCGTCAGCCAGCAGATGGCAAAGAGCCTGTACAGCCCCTGTTTTTTCTGTTTTTTCTTAAATTCATTCAATTTCACAGAATTTCATAGATATATATATATATATACACACACACACACATTTGAGAATACTTTCAACAAGCATAACAACACATATACATACCAAATCATATCCCTGCCATATGGATATGATCATCCAACACATATACATACCAAATCAAAAGTCCATATGCAACATATATAGCTAGCCAACATATCCAACAACAAGCATACAATGGTTTCATCCATACATACATACATACATACATACATACATATATAGGTAGCAAGTTTCACATTGTTCATCCTACAAAATCAAAACAAAAAGGAAGCACAAGGAGAAGAGTAGACTCCATCAACGCAAGCTTCCTCATCGAAAGCAAATCTACAAATTGGGAAAGAAGAAAGTTAGAAGAAGAAGAAGAAGAAGACTAGAAGAAGAAGACTAGCTAGAAGAAGAAGAAGAATTTTTCTTCTCTTTCTTTTTCTCCTCTCCTCTTCTTTATCTTCTCCTTCTTCTAACTAAGGTAGGTAAAAATGCCATTTTTATCTAACTTAGGTAATTATGCCATTTAGGAGGAAAATAAGCTAAGTATGCATTTGTTAAGCAAAACACTAGAGAAAACTTACCCTCATCACAACAAATGCGATGAAGATCGCAACTAAGGTAACAATTGATCCAACGGCATAATGATACCAAGCCTCATTATCAATGGCATATTTTCTAATCTTCTTAAGCTTCAGGCGCATTGCATCCATCTTCAAGCGCATTGCATTCATCTTCATCTTGTGATCATCGACGACATCGGCAACATACAACTCCAATGTCATCTTCTCTTCTTCAATTCTTTTAATTTTTTCTTTCAAATACTCATTTTCTTTTTCCACTAAATTTAACTTCTCGACAAGAGGGTCGGTTTCAAATTCTGGTTCACATACCTCCTAGCTTAAAATATCTCTATGTCAACTTGATGGCCATAATTGTCATAAATGCGAAATGCAACAAATAGTTATAAAAGAGAATTTACCACATCCGAATCATAAAGCGGGCGAGGGCCGACGGGGAGAGACATCAAGACCATGGCACTATGTATAAGAAACAATCATACAAAGTAAGAAAATTATACAAGTAACTATATAAATCATACAATCATACAAGTAACTATATAAATCAAGTACAACATAAAAAATTGAATACCTAATAATAATCTGGATCGTCGGGTTCAATAAATACTCCGGGATCAATAAATGCATCATCATCA
This sequence comes from Thinopyrum elongatum, assembly GCA_011799875.1. Lineage (NCBI taxonomy): Eukaryota > Viridiplantae > Streptophyta > Magnoliopsida > Poales > Poaceae > Thinopyrum > Thinopyrum elongatum. The sequence continues at coordinate 416,434,645 of CM022298.1, forward strand.
TTACTATCAGTAATGACGTGCTCATCATCATCATTAATAAATGCATCATCATGTGGAAGGCCACCTCTACGAATCGGTCAAGCATTGACAGGTCATCCGCAGCAGTAACCTCTTCTAGTTCAGGCTCTTCTTGTTCCGGCTCAGGGGTGAAGTCGGGTTCACTGTCGCTGTCTACTTCAATGTTCTGGGGTGAAGTAGAGCGGTTCTTGAAACGTTTTTTGGAAAGACGTGTTTCTTGGAAGAATTCTCCTTCATATGTGTCTAGGTTAATGTGAGGTTCATAATCCTCTTCATTGGGGGGAGGTGGTCTAAAACGTGGCGGCACTTCATAAACGACATCCCAACCATTGAGATTTGGATCACTTTGACAGGTCCACGGTAGATACAAAACTTGGGTTGCCTATTGAGCCATAATATAGACATCGGGAACATCCAAATGGGTGCTTTGTTTGATTTCCACTAGCCCTAAGTGTTCATGAGTCCTTCTAGTCTCCTTCCGCTGGAACCAATAACATTTGAAGACTACGACGTTTGGTGGGTTTGCACCATAGAATTGAAGTTCATAAATTGCTTCAACTCTTCCATAATACTCGGTATCTCCTTCGCCGATAGCAGAGACACAACAATTTGTAGACTTTCGGTCGGCCATAGAAAGCTCTTTGCCATAGGTACGAAAGCGATACCCGTTGATGTCGTATTTGTCAAATGAACGGACCTTAAAGTCAAAACCATTAGCGACTTGTCTCAAATCGGCATCCATAAACTCTGAATTAGCCTACAAGTTTAATACGAAAGGGATTGTTGCATTAGCCACAAATTAGACGAAGAAATGAAATGGTCTAATGGAAATTACCGTTTGTTTGAACCAAGAGATGAAACCGAGATAGCCGCCTCCATGCTTTGCCAGAAGCTCATACTCTTCGACGGAATCCTTTTGGATCACCGCTCCATACGAGAATTTGGCGACGTATCGATTGTATCAAATTTATCCGGGAATAAGAGCAGTTCAAAGGAATTAGAAGTTGCGAAACAATGTACCGAGAATTTACTCGATGTACGGCCGCACTTCTGTTAGGTTGGTGAAGATATACAACGAAATGATCTGCCATTCTTCGAAATACAACGTTAAGGAATTAGAAGCACTGGCTGGTGCAAGATCCCCTTTGAATAGGCTGAGGTTGGATCCACCCTTTTTAGGGTCGTCGGCATTGTACCGAGGCTTCGGATTATGCAAATGACGATTTTTGGCTTCGTAGTGTGCTGTCACAAAGTTTGCCGCCTCCTCAGTAGTGAATGCCTCAGCCATCGATGCTTCAATTCTATGTTTATTTTTACATTTTGCTCGTAGCGTCTTCTGCATCCTCTCAGTTGTGTAGCACCAACGATTTTGCACGGCCCCCCCAATCTTGCCTCGGTTGGAAGATGCAAAATCAAGTGCTGCATTGGATTAAAGAAGCCCGGCAGAAAGATCTTCTCTAACTTGCAGATCAACTCTGGCGCCAACTCTTCCATTTCTTCTAGCAGGCCAGGCGATAGTTCTTTCGCACAAAGAACACGGAAGAAATAGGTCAGCTCTGCCAGTACTAGCCATTCATCCTCAGGGATGAAGCCACGCAACATCACCGGCATTACCCGCTCAATCCATATGTGCCAATCATGACTCTTGAGACCAAATTTCTTCAATTTATCAAGACTCGCTCCCCTCTTTAGATTCGCTGCATACCCATCGGGGAACATCAACTGATGTTGCACCCACAAGATAATTTCCCTCATAGCTGGCCTTCCAAGATTAAACCATGCCTTTGGCTTTGTCCAGTTCTGCTTTCCTTTTGGTGGTTGCATGTTTTGTAACGGTCTATGACATAGGGCCTCCAGATCGACTCTAGCCTTAGTATTATCCTTTGACTTCCCATCTATGCCGAACAATGTACCAAAAAGTGCCTAATCTACACATACTCGGGCTGTCCATGGATAACGTTGGACAATTCGAAAGAATCACGGTTATAAATATGCAAATGCATGCATATTTATAGATGTAACCCTTTCGAACGGGAGACGCATAGTGGTCACGCATACTGATGATTGAAGACACCTATAACTAGCAAGTTTCATCGGCACGAAGACCGGAACAGAGCAAATGAAGGGGGGAGGAGGAGATGTCATTTGTGCTTACCCACGAACGCAGGGGCGGAACTCGTCGAACACTAGACCCTCGCAGTGACGAAAAAACTGCACATTTAAATTGAAAGATGAGTAACATAGCTATTTTGTTTTTTCCGTCAACCTAATTAAATATTTACAACAGGACGAGCGGGTTAGGGGGTTCCTCGGTGTTGATGGAACCCTAAATAGCAAGTATCATCGGTGCGAGATACATGTGGCGCTCGGCGTTGAAGACTAGATCCACATCCCACAAGTGACGCCGGCGCCCGGCGTCCCGCGCGCAGCAATAGTTCTGGGGGCCGATGATGGTCGAACACCTTGGCAAATTTTTCTGGCAGCCTATGCGATCAGGATTAAAGCCAAGTTTTGAAACTTCAAACAACCAAACCGACTTGAGTCAGTTTGGGTGTTTCAAGTTTCAACACCTGGCTTTTAATCATCATCGTAGAGGCTGCAAGACAAATTCGCAAAGGTGTTCGACCGCCATCGACCCCGAGAACTGTTGTTGCGGGACGCCGGGCGCCGGCGTCACTTGTGGGACGTGGATGTAGTGTTCGACACCGACGGACACATGTATCTCACACCGACGATACTTGCTATTTAGGGTTCCATCGACGTCGAGGAACCCCCTAACCCACTCATCCCCGGGCGCCCCCTTTTCCTACTTCTTTTTTTCATCTTCTATTTCTACTTCTTTTTTTTCATCATCATCTTCTGCTTCTTCTTCTACTTATTGTTCTTTTTTTTAATCTTCTTCTTCTCCCTCTTCTTCTTTTTCTTCCTCTTCTTCTTTTACTTCTTTTTTTCATCTTTCTTGTTTATTCTTAAAAAATAGAAAAAAACCTAAATTAACCTAAACTAAACTAAACTAACCTAACCTAAACTAAACTAACATAAACTAAATCTAAAAAAACAGGAAAAAAAACTCACCACGAGGAGGGGTGGGGCGGCGCGGCCGGGCGGGGCGGCCATCGACGGGGGTGGTGCGGGGCGGCGGCGGCTCGGGCACGGGGGCGGGGCGGGGCGGCCGGCGACGGTGGTGGGCGGGGTGGCGGGGGGGTGGAAGAGAATGACCGTGGGTTGTGAGAGGGGAGAGTGGAGTCAGGATAGGAAGGGGGAGGCGGCGAGGGGGACACGGGGAAGGGGAAGGGGGATGGTCGAGGGGAGGAGGAGAAAGGTGTGTGGAGAGGAGATCGGGGCGGCGGCGGCTCGGGCACGGGGGCGGGGCGGGGCAGGGCGGCCGGCGACGGGGCTGGCGCGGGGCGGCCGGCGACGGGGGCGGCGGCGGCTCGGGCAGGGGAGAGCGAGAGCGGACAGAGAGAGGGGTGGGGCGCACGCTGGCCGCTTTTTAGTTAGGTCACAGCTCTTTGCCGTCTGCTAGCAGACGGCAAAGAGCCTAGCTAACGGACGTTAGGTTGGCCACTTTCTTTGCCGTCTGCTAGCAGACGGCAAAGAAAGTGGCCGTTAGGTGGTTCTCGCTAGTGGGCCACCCTCCCTCTTTGTCGTCTGCTAGCGGACGGCAAAGCTTCTATGCCGTCCGCTAGCTCACGGCAAAGAGCTGGCTGACGGCAAACATGATCTTTGTCGTCAGCTCTCTCTTTGCCGTCGGCTTTCCTTTAGCTGATGGCAAAGAGCTTCTTTGCCGCCAGCTAGCTGACGGCAAAGATCCTGATTCCAGTAGTGATGGCACCCGGGCCCAAAGTGACAAGCATTAGGCATGGCAAAGTCATAACAACATCAATCTCAGAACATAATGGATACTAGGGATCAAGCCCTAACAAAACTAACTCGATTACATGATGAATCTCATCCAACTCCTCACCGACCAGCGAGCCTACAAAGGAATTACTCACTCCCGATGCGGAGCATCATGGAATTGGCGATGGAGAAGGGTTGGTGATGACGAAGATCGAAGATCCCCCTCTCCGGAGCCCCAAACGGGCTCCAGATCTGGCCTCCCGACGAAGAACAGGAGGTGGCGGCGGCTCCGTATCGTGAAACGTGATAATTCTTTCTCCCTCATTTTTTTCTCCAAAAATAGGATTTTATAGAGTCGCAGTCAGGGTCTGCGGGGCCACCAGGTGGGCACAACCCACCTGGGTGCGCCTGGAGGGGGGCGCCCTGGCGGGTTGTGCTCACCCCGGTGCCCCCTCTGGTGGTTCTTGGCTCCAGTATTTTTCTTTTATTCCATAAAAATTCTCCAAAAAGTTTCGTTCCATTCTGAGAACTTTTATTTCTGCACAAAAACAACACCATGGCAGTTCTGCTGAAAACAACGTCAGTCCGTTTTAGTTTCATTCAAATCATGCAAATTAGAGTCCAAAACAAGGGCAAAAGCATTAGGAAAAGTAGATACGCCGGAGACGTATCAACTCCCCCAAGCTTAAACCTTTGCTTGTCCTCAAGCAATTCAGTTGATAAACTGAAAGTGAAAAAGAAAAACTTTGACGAACTCTTTGGTTCTTTTTTACATAAATAAGCTTAGGTAGCACCCAGGTTTTCAGCAAAGATTATAACTAACCATGTCAACAATAACTCTTAGAAATTATATTAACTTATATCAATGGCATAAGCAACTAGCGAGCAATAATAAAATATCTCAAATGACAACACTTTTTCAAAACAATCGTGATATAATATGACAATAGTGGTATCTCGCTAGCCCTTTCTGAGACCGTAAAACATAAATGCAGAGCACCTCCAAAGTTCAAGCAGTGACTAAACATTGTAATTCATGGTAGAAAAGATGCAGTCATGGTGCATCCAACATTAGCTATACACAATGCATGAGGATCACAATAGTGCTCTTAGATCCAGCGCTTATTTGAGAAGGTGATGACACAACATAAAATTAAATAGATAGTCCCTTCGCAGAGGGAAGCAGTGATTTGCAGTGGTGCCAGAGCTCAGATTTTTAAAACAGAGATAAATGAAATTTTGAGAAATGCACCCTTCCTGTTTACTTCGCGACCATTAGTTATCGATATCTTCCATGCTAAACACATTAGTGGTGGTTCCCAAGCGATAAAAGTAAAGGTTTACTCCCCCTCCACCAACAAACACACTCCACGGGTACCGTCCATAACAACATCATTCCTGGGGGAGTTTTTTTTAATTATTTGTAATTTTTTATTTCGGGATTGAGAATCCCTATTACCGCCCCTCTCGTGCAAGGACGAGTGAATAAACACTCATCATGAGAATAACCCGCTTAGCATGGAAGATACCGACTACCTCCTGTCGCTCTATGAACAATCCAGGCACACAAAAACAGATGTTTATTTGAAGTTTTTAGAGGTGGCACATGCAAATTTACTTAAAACAGCAGGGTAACACCGCATATAGGTAGATATATGGTGGACTCATCTGGAATAACTTGGGTTTTAGGATTTTGATGCACAAGCAGTATTCCCACTTAGTACAGGCGAAGGCTAGCAAATAGGTTGAGAAGCGGCCAGCTAGAGAGCAAAAACGGTCATGAACATGCATTATGCATAAGTAACATTGGATACTAGCATGAGTAGGATATGAACACCATGAACATAAATATCATAGAGGCTATGTTGGTTTTGATTCAACTACATGCATGAACATGTGCCAAGTCAAGCCACTTGAAACATGCAGAGGAGGATACCATATCATCATACCACATCACAATCTTTTTAATGCATGTTGACATCCAAGATAAATCATTATTCACTCCTAACTACTTAAGCATGGCATGAGAAACTATAATCACTAATTGTCATTGCAAACATGTTTGATCATAATAGGCTGAATCATGGATACTGGGTTAAACATATTTACAAAAACAGAACAAGTTTAGTTCATACACGTTTCTCTCTGTCATAGCTAGTCCATCAAATATCATCATTATTGCCTTTCACTTGCATGACCAAATGATATGAAAATGATAATAGTGCAAGAGTGTCATGGACTAAGCTAGAATCTGCAAACATTTTATTCAAAAAGGAGGTAATATGGGCTCTTTGTTAGATCAATATCAATGCATATGAGGGCCACTCGACTTTTTCATCATGGTCTTCTCCTTGGTATGACTCAATAAAAGGAAAAGAATTTCAGAGAAACACACTGAAATATTTTTGGATTTTTTAGTTTTTCTTGAAGAAAGCAAATTAAAGAGAAAAACAGAAACAAGAAAAACTATTTACACGGGAGAGCTCCCGACAAGCAAAAGAAGAACAAGGAAATCTTTTTGGATTTTCTTTTTATTACTACAACTAGCTAAACTAGAAAGAAAACCGAAAAGAAGCAAGAAACATTTTTTTTGATTGTTTACAAAGTTTTTCAAACACACAAGAAGAAAACGAGAAAATAAATCTAGCATGGATAGTACAATGAAAAAGTGTCAATATGAATATAATGTCGGTGGAAATACGTACTCCCCCAAGCTTAGGCTTTTGGCGTAGCTTGGTAATCACCACCCGCGGCCTGCATAATAGTCAGAATGGTAGCTCACAGAGGCTCTTGGTGCAGCTTCCTCGACTTGCCAAGCAGCCACGACCTCAGCATTGTGTGCACGGGCCTCGTTCTCAAAAACATAATACCTTCCTTTGCTGTGAAAATCAAAGAGAGCAGGCGCAGGCAAAAAGGTATGCACAATAGATTCTTTATTGAACCCAAGTTATAAGTGTAATCATTGATTTCGCCCTTAAGGAACTTATGGCGCTTCATGGCCTCAAAGTCTAAGTACTGAGTGGGTAGGATAGGGTCATTAGGCCAAGGTGATACACCCAGCTCCTTTGCTAAACATGAAGCATAAATCCCACCATAAATATATCCACTACCAGCGTTGTGTTGCAGTCTGCGTGCAACAATCGCTCCAAGGTTATAACATTTAATACGGGTGAGAGCAGTGTGTATGAGGCTCAAGTCAGGAGCACAAAGTGTACTACAGTCTTGCTTGCCTACGATGCATTTGCCATTAAACAGTGCAAAGTATTGAATTGATGGGAAATGAATACTTTTTATTCTACCTTGTGTTACTCCTCTGAACTCACCATAACAAAGATTGATCAAGAATGACTCATACTCAGATCTTGGTGGTTCGTCCAGCGAACCCCAAAACGGAATTTTACACACACCACTAAACGCGTCTAGAGGCATGGTAATTGGACGATCATAAAGTTTAAACGAAACTCTAGACTCACGAGGATGAAATTTAAATTCTTTAGCAAACGATTCTGTGAGGCTGAGATGTTGGTTGCACTTATCTTCAATGTAGGGACCGAGCTTGGCGTTGTGGATATATTGCTCAAATTCTTCTTTAATACCTACACTCATCATGAAATCGTTGCTCGGCCATAGGCATGATTTGATAGCGGCATCCCGTACTGAACTTGCACTTGGTTCAACATAAGACCGACGAGTTGAGCCACTGCTAGACGATGCCTCCGAGGACCTCCTCCTCGAAGAAATCCTTCCAAAGAAGCTCATTTTATTCGTGTACAATTTCTAAAAAAATTCTGGGACATATAATTTTTATTAACAAAACTTCACAAGATTGATAGCAATTACTCATAAGGAGGCATAGAGGCTATATTGAGCATTCAAACTACTTAGAACTCTTAAGAGTTCAACATGCAAGCTCATCTACAGCTGCGCCAAGAGTAGCTAATTATTCAAAATATAATCCACAAAAGCAAAAACTGTTGGGGAACGTAGCATGCAATTTCAAAAAAAATTCTACGCTCATGCAAGATCTATCTAGGAGATGCACAACAACGAGAGGGAGAGAGTGTGTCCACGTACCCTCGTAGACCAAAAGCGGAAGCGTTAGCTTAACGCGGTTGATGTAGTCGAACGTCTTCTCGATTCAATCGATCAAGCACCAAACGTACGGCACCTCTGAGTTCTGCACACGTTCAGCTCGATGACGTCCCTTGAACTCTTAATCCAGCAAAGTGTCGAGGGAGAGTTTCGTCAGCACGATGGCGTGGTGACGGTGATGGTGAAGTGATCCGCGCAGGGCTTCGCCTAAGCACTACGACAATATGACCGGAGGAGTAAACGGTGGAGGGGGGGCACCGCACACGGCTAAGAACAATTGGTGTGTCCTTGGAGGCGCCCCCCGCCCCCGTATATAAAGGAGGGAGAGGGGAGGAGGCCGGCCCTAGGGGCGCCCCAAGTGGGAGGAGTCCCACTTGGGCTCCTAGTAGGATTCGGCCCCCCTTTCCTTTTACCGAAAGGGGAAAGGGGGAAGGAGAGAGAGAAGGAGAAGGAAATGGGGGCGCCGCCCCCTCCCCTTGTCCAATTAGGACTCCTCCCTTGGGGGGGGGGGGGCGCCACCCCTTGTGGGCTGGCTTGCCTCCCTCCTATGGCCCATATGGCCCATATCTTCCCCCGGGGGGTTCGGTAACCCCCCCGGTACTCTGATACGTACCCGATTCATTTCGAAACACTTCCGGTGTCCGAATACTACCGTCCAATATATCAATCTTTACCTCTCGACCATTTCGAGACTCCTCGTCATGTCCGTGATCTCATCTAGGACTCCGAACAATCTTCGGTCACCAAAACACATAACTCATAATACAAATCGTCATCGAACGTTAAGCGTGCGGATCCTACGGGTTCGAGAACTATGTAGACATGATCGAGACACATATCAGGTCAATAACCAACAACGGAACCTGGATGCCCATATTGGCTCCTACATATTCTACGAAGATCTTTATCGGTCAAACCGCAATGACAACATACGTCATTCCCTTTGTCATCGGTATGTTACTTGCCCGAGATTCGATCGTCGGTATCTCCATATCTAGTTCAATCTCATTACCGGCAAGTCTCTTTACTTGTTCCGTAATGCATCATCCCGTAACTAACTCATTAGTCACATTGCTTGCAAGGCTTATCATGATGTGCATTACCGAGAGGGCCCAGAGATACCTCTCCGATACTCGGAGTGACAAATACCAATCTCGATCTATGCCAACCCAACAAACACCTTCAGAGACACCTGTAGATCATCTTTATAATCACCCAGTTATGTTGTGATGTTTGATAGCACACAAGGTGTTCCTCTGGTATTCGGGAGTTGCATAATCTCATAGTCAAAGGAATATGTATAAGTCATGAAGAAAGCAATAGCAATAAAACTTAACGATCATTATGCTAAGCTAGTGGATGGGTCTTGTCCATCACACCATTCTCCTAATGATGTGATCCCGTTCATCAAATGACAACTCATGTCTATGGTTAGGAAACTTAACCATCTTTGATTAACGAGCTAGTCTAGTAGAGGCTTACTAGGGACACTGTGTTTTGTCTATGTATCCACACATGTATCAAGTTTCCGGTTGATACAATTCTAGCATGAATAATAAACATTTATCATGATATAAGGAAATATAAATAACAACTTTATTATTGCCTCTAGGGCATATTTCCTTCAAAAACTAATTGGAGCAATGGAGGAGTCACATACCAAGTAGCAATCCCCAAAAATAGTTTTTGAAACGGAGCTTCGAGCAAAGAGATCGAAATCCATGGGTTTGAGAGCAAGAATACGAGAGAGAGAGCAATGGTGATTTTTTTCTGGAGGTAGGTGATGCCATGGGCTAAAGAGATAAGTAAGGGGGCCCACGTGGGTACCACAACCCACCAGGGCGCGCTTGGGGCTGCTGGTGCTCCTAGGTCGGTTGTGCCCACCTGGTGCACCACCCTGTGATGTTATTTGTACTAAAAATTCAGAAATATTCAGAAAAAGTCGTATTAAATTTTCAGGGCATTCTAAGAACTTTTATTTTTGGGTCATTTTTTTATTGCACGGGAAATTCAGAAAGCAGACAAAGCATGGCATTTATTTTATTTAACTAAGAAAAACAGAAAACAAAAGTTGGGAGCAGAAGGTTGTGCTTACTAAATTCATCAACTTCATACCTCTCAAAAATGATCCATTAATAAGGTCGATCAAGTCTTATTAACAACCACCTTTGATTAGCATGAAACCGAAGAACTTTCGTAAAACACTAAGTTACCTCAACGGGGATATGCATGTCCCCAACAATAAGCATTTCATATTTCTTTTTGGCAGTAGGTAGAGGTAGTTTAAAACTTCCAATAGTGGGTGTCAGAGATTTTTCAATAACATTAATAACATTCACTTGGAATTGTTTCCTCAAAAAGTGCACCGTATGTTCATTACCATTGATATGAAAAGTGACCTTGCTTTTATTGCAATAAATAACAGCCCCTGCAGTATTCAAAAAGGGTCTACCAAGGATAATCGACATACTGTCGTCCTCGGGCATCTCAAGTATAACAAAGTCAGTTAAGATAGTAATGTTTGCAACAACAACGGGCACATCCTCATAAATACCGATAGGTATGGCAGTTGATTTGTCAGCCATTTGCAAAGATCTTTCAGTAGGTGTGAGTTTATTCAAATCAAGTCTTTTATATAAATAAAAAGGCATAACACTAACACCAGCTCCTAAATCACACAAAGCAGTCTTGACATAATTTCTTTTGATGGAGCAAGGTATAGTTGGTATTCCCGGATCTCCAAGTTTTTTAGGTACTCCATCCTTAAAAGAATAACTAGCAAGCATGGTGGAGATTTCAGCTTCCGGTATTTTTCTCTTATTAGTGATGATGTCTTTCATGTATTTTGCATAAGGTGCCATTTTTAACATATCAGTCAAGCGAGTGCGCGAGAAGACTGGCCTAAGCATTTCAGCAAAGCATTAAAATTCTTCATCATCTTTCTTCTTGGTTGATTTAGGTGGAAATGGCATGGGTTTTTGAACCCATGGTTCTCTTTCTCTTCCATGTTTTCTAGCAACAAAGTCTCTTTTATCATATCTTTTATTTTTAGGTTGTGGGTTATCAAGATCAACAGCTGGTTCTATTTCAACATCATTATCTGGATGTTTATCATTGTCTAGTTGAGTGTATTCATGAACATCATCATTATCCTTTTCATTATCACTAGATGAGTGTTCATTATGAGATTGAGTTTCAGCATCAGAAATAGAAACATCATTATCATTATCAGGAGGTTTTTCTACTTCAGGTTCACTAGAGGCATGCAAAGTCCTATCATTTTTCTTTTTCTTCTTCTTTCTAGAAGGACTAGGTGATTTAGTGTTAATTCTTTGAGAGTCTTGTTCAATTCTTTTAGGGTGACCCTCAGGATAAAGTGGTTCCTGAGTCATTTTACCTCCTCTAGTTGCTACTCTAACACGAAAGTCATTTATATTATTATTCATTTCATCAAGCAACTCTCTTTGACATTTAGCAACTTGTTCTGGTTGAGTTTGAACCATAGAAGCATGTTTTACTACACCTCTAACATCATTGGATATTCTAAATAACAAGTCACTCAAGCGAGCAATCATATTGGAATTGTATTTCAATTGTTTCATAACATTTTCATTGAAGTGATCTTGTTTTCTAATGTAGTTGTCAAATTCATAAAGTCATTGACTAGGATGTTTATTGTAAGGGATGTCACTTTCATCAAATTTCATTAAAGAGTTTACCTCTACCACCTTCAATGGTGGTGTGTCAAGTCCATGTATTTCTTTAGGAGATTGATTTTTAACATCCTCTACTTTAATACCTTTTTCCTTCATACTTTTCTTTGCCTCTTGCATATCTTCAGGACTTAGATATAATATACCCCTCTTCTTTGGAGTAGGTTTAGGAGGTGGTTCAGGAAGAGTCCAATCATCATAAATTTTCAATATATTATTCAATAATTCCTCAGCTTGTCCAATAGTTCGTTCCCTGAAAACACAACCAGCACAACTATCTAGGAAGTCCCTAGAAGCATCGGTTAGTCCATTATAGAAGATATCAAGTATTTCATTTTTCTTAAGAGGATGATCAGGCAAAGCATTAAGCAATTGGAGAAGCCCCCCCCCCCCAAGCTTGTGGGAGACTCTCTTCTTCAATTTGCACAAAGTTAAATATTTCTTGTAAGGCAGCTTGTTTCTTATGAGCAGGAAAATGTTTTTCAGAGAAGTAGTAAATCATATCCTGGGGACTACGCACACAACCAGGAGCAAGAGTATTGTACCATATCTTAGCATCACCCTTTAATGAGAATGGAAATAATTTGAGAATATAGTAGTAGCGAATCTTCTCATCATGAGCAAATAGGGTGGCTATATCATTTAATTTAGTGAGATGTGCCACAACAGTTTTAGTCTCATAGCCATGGAAAGGATCAGATTCAACCAAAGTAATTAATTCTGGGCCGACAGAGAATTCATAATCCTTATCATCAACAAAGATAGGTGAAGTAGCAAACTTAGGATCACATTTCATTCTAGCATTCAAAGATTTTTCTTCCAGTTTGCATACTAATTTCTTAAGATCATCTCTATCATTGCAACCAAGAAAATCTCTAGTTGTCTCCTCATCCATAACATAACCTTCAGGTATCTTAGGCAATTCATATCTTGGAGAGCTAGGCCTAATAGGTGTTTCAAGATTTTCAGTTTCAAGTACTTCATCAGTTTTAGCATTCTCAATATCTTTAGCTCTAGCAATTTGTTCATCAAGAAATTCACCTAGTGGCATATTATCATCAAGCAAGGTACTAGCATCATCATGAGCAGCATTTATAGCAGAAGTAGCATCATCAATAACTTGCAACATATCAGGATTAATAGCATGTGGTGCTGTTGCAATTCTACTCAAAATAGAAGGTGAATCAAGTGCAGAGTGTGATGGCAGTTCCTTACCTCCCCTCGTCTTAGACGGAAAAATCTTAGTCTTGGTATCCTTTAGATTCTTGATAGTGATAAATAGATAATAATCCCAAGTGACTCAACAAATATAGCTATGCTCCCCGGCAACGGCGCCAGAAAAAGGTCTTGATAACCCACAAGTATAGGGGATCGCAACAGTTTTCGAGGGTAGAGTATTCAAACCAAATTTATAGATTCGACACAAGGGGAGCCAAAGAATACTTGTAAGTATTAGCAGCTGAGTTGTCAATTCAACCACACTTGGAGATTAATTATCTACAGCAATACGATCAATAGCACAGTAATATGATAGTTTTGATAGCAATAATGATAGTAACAGCAGCAGTAGTAACTTAGCAAGAACAATATATGGAAAATTCGTAGGCATTGGATCGGTGAATTCGTTGGATGATATTCATCATATAACAGTCATAACCTAGGGCGATACGGCACTAGCTCTAGTTCATAAATATAATGTAGGCATGTATGCCGTAAATAGTCATACGTGCTTATGGAAAGAACTTGCATGACATCTTTGTCCTACCCTCCCGTTGCAGCGGGGTCCATAAGGAAACTAAGGGATATTAAGGCCTCCTTTTAATAGAGAACCGGAACAAAGCATTAACACATAGTGAATACATGAACTCCTCAAACTACGGTCATCACCGGAAAGTATCCCGATTACTGTCACACCGGGGTTTACGGATCATAACACGTAATAGGTGAATATGACTTGGAAGATCGGATCTAGAACATAGATATAATGGTGATAACATAAATGGTTTATATCTGAAATCATGACACCCGGGCCCAAAGTGACAAGCATTAAGCATGGCAAAGCCATAACAACATCAATATCAGAACATAATGGATACTAGGGATCAAGCCCTAACAAAACTAACTCGATTACATGATGAATCTCATCCAACTCCTCACCGACCAGCGAGCCAATGAATGAATTACTCACTCCCGGTGGGGAGCATCATGGAATTGGCGATGGAGAAGGGTTGGTGATGACGAATATCGAAGATCCCCCTCTCCAGAGCCCCAAACGGGCTCCAGATCTGGCCTCCCAACGAAGAACAGGAGGTGGCGGCGGCTCCGTCTCGTGAAACGCAATAATTTTTTCTCCCTCATTTTTTTCTCCCAAAATAGGATTTTTTTAGAGTCGGAGTCAGGATCCGCGGGGCCACCAGGTGGGCACAACCAACTTGGGCGCGCCTGGAGGGGGGACGCCTGGAGGGGGCGCGCGCCCTGGTGGATTGTGCTCAACCAGGGGCCCCCCCTCTGGTGGTTCTTGGTTCCAGTATTTTTCTTTTATTCCATAAAAATTCTCTAAAAAGTTTCGTTCCATTCCGAGAACTTTTATTTTTGCACAAAAACAACACCATGGTAGTTCTGCTGAAAACAGTGTCAGTCCGGGTTAGTTTCATTCAAATCATGCAAATTAGTGTCCAAAACAAGAGCAAAAGCGTTAGGAAAATTAGATACACCGGAGACGTATCATCTCCCAACAAACGCTTTTTAACGCCTTTTTAGCTAGGCATGATGATTTCAATGATGCTCACATAGAAGATAAGAGTTGAAACATAATGGGAGCATCATGAAGCATATTACTAGCACATTTAAGTCTAACCCACTTCCTGTGCATAGGGATTTTGTGAGCAAAAAATTTATGGGAACAAGAATCAACTAGCATAGGAAGGCAAAACAAGCATGACTTCAAAATTTTCAACACATAGAGAGGAAACTGGATATTATTGAGATATATAAAAGCATATGTTCCTCTCTCATAATAATTTCCAGTGGCGTCATGAATAAATTCAACAATATAACCATCACATAAAGCACATTTTCATGATCCACAAGCATAGAAATTTTATTACTCCCCACATAAGTAAATTTTTTCTCATCAATAATAGAGGGAGCAAACTCAAAAAAATAACTATCATGTGATACTTGATTGGCATAATCAATTTGAGCACTAAAATCATGATGAAAAATTTCATGGTTATCATTATTCTTAATAGCATACATGTCATCACAAGAAAAGCATCTGTCCTTCTGGCTTTGATCAATTTGTTGAATCTCCCTCGAGGGGTGCTTCAGGTGGTCTTTTAACTGCGTGGCGATCGGACACGTTTCAGGGTACTTTGGTGGAAGTAAAACCATATGCTATTATCATACACTTCACCTCAGTGCATAACAATGAACAGTGGTTTCTGGTAAATATTTATGGTCCTTGTCAGTGTCAAATGAGAGATGATTTTGTTAACTGGCTTTATAAGTTAGAGATTGAACCAGAGCAGAAATGGATTTTAATGGGGGACTTCAATTTCATTAGATCACTTGATAATAGAAATCTCCCGGGTGGCGATGTGAATGACATGTTCATTTTCAATGAAATCATAGGTCACCTGGGTCTTCTGGAGCTTCCTTTAAAGGGCAGGAAATTTACCTGGTCAAACATGCAAGACATGCCTCTTCTGGAGCAACTTGACTGGGTTTTTACCTCTGCTAGTTGGATCAACATTTATCCTATGTCCCAAGTGACTCCTCTTGCAAAAACAGTGTCTGATCATGTGCCTTGTCTGATTTCTATAAGCACTTCCATACCAAAGCCTCATATTTTCAGGTTTGAGAACTATTGGATTCATCAACCAGGTTTTATGGATTGTGTGCAAGAGGTTTGGGAGAGGCCCTCCAGTAAGTTACATATTTCAGCTATCATTGTGGATAAACTAAAGGCCTTGCGTTTTGCTCTTAAGAAGTGGCAGAAAGGTTTGTCCCATATCAAGAAGCTGATTGAAAATTGCAACTGGGTGATTCTTTGGTTGGATAATCTTGAGGACATGAGACCTCTATCCAGACCAGAGGCCAACTTCAGGAGAATTACAAAACTTCACCATGAACACCTTTTACACCTGTAGTATCTTTATTGGAGAAAGAGATGTATAATCAGATATATAAAAGTGGGAGAGGAAAATTCCAAGTTTTTCCAGGCCATGGCTACAGAGAGGTATAGAAGGAATTCTATTGCTAGTTTGTTGTTGTCTGATGGCTCTGTTATATCAGATCATGAGGAAATGGCCAAGGCTTTTTTAAATACTTTTAAAGCAAGAATGGGTACAGTTTTGCCAATAACTCTGGAGGGAGATATATTGTCTTTAATCCCTAGAGTGCAAGGTCTGGAAGTGCTAACAAAACCCTTTGAGGTCAATGAAATTGAACAGGTAATTAAGGAAATGCCCATTGATAAAGCTCCTGGACCTGATGGATTCAATGGACTCTTCCTAAAGAAGTGTTGGCCCATCATTTCTGCTGATTTCATCAGACTGGTACATGAGTTCCATGCTGGATCTGCAAATTTGGAGAATCTCAACGATGCTTTCATTACATTGATCCCAAAAAAGCAGAATCCTAAGACTGTGGGGGATTTTAGACCAATATCTCTCACTAGTGTTGGTCTTAAATTCCTCACAAAGCTGGCTGCCAACAGATTTCAGGAGGAGATCACCAAATGTGTGCATAAAAATCAATATGGTTTTATCAAATCCAGAACTATACAGGACTGCCTAGCTTGGACTTTTGAGTATATCCATCAATGCAACCAGTCTAAAAAGCCCATTCTTCTCCTAAAGCTGGATTTTGAAAAGGCTTTTGATTCCATTCAGCATGAGGCTATTCTGAAGATCCTGTTGGCAAAAGGGTTTGATAATACTTGGATTACATGGATCAAGCAGTTGTTGTCTTCTGGAACTTCTTCAGTTCTGCTTAATGGTGTACCTGGCAATCATTTTAAATGCAAGTGTGGGGTTAAACAAGGAGACCCTATTTCTCCTTTACTGTTTGTAATTGCTGCAGATCTTTTGCAGACGTTGATAAATGATAGGTTGCATCAGGGATTTCTAAGTTTGCCACTGCTCACCCATGACCCTGATTTCCCAGTGGTTCAGTATGCTGATGACACATTGCTCTTCATAAATGCTCAAAGCTCGCAGTTGGAGACCCTCAAATCAGTGCTCTGCTCATTCTCAAAGGCAACTGGTCTACAGATCAACTTTCATAAATCTTCAATGTATCCTATTAATGTGAATGCTGCAGATGCTACTTGTCTTGCTGCTCTTTTTGGATGTCAGTTAGGCTCAATGCCTTTCACATATTTGGGCTTGCCAGTGGGGACTACTAGGCCTAAAATTATTGATCTTTTACCTCTGGTAGATTGCATGGAGAGAAGGCTCACAGCTAGCTCCTGGTTTTTGCCTCAAGGGAGTAGACTGCAACTGGTTAACTCAGTTATATCTTCCCTGCCTATCTATTTCCTTTGCAGCCTGTCAATACCTCAGGGTATTCTGAAGCAGTTGGAAAGAATTCAGAGACAGTGTTTATGGAGAAAGTATGGCCAGGAGAAGGGCCATTCTCTGGCTGCCTGGCCCCTTGTTTGTAGACCTAAATCCAAGGGAGGCTTGGGAATCCTCAACCTGGGTTTACAAAATGATGCTCTGCTCTTAAAACATCTCAACAAATTCTACAACAGGGTGGATGTGCCATGGGTTAACTTGGTTTGGGACTCCTATTATTTCCAAAGAGTTCCCCATGATACAACACTTTGTGGTTCTTTTTGGTGGAGAGATATCTGCAAGCTAATGGATAAGTTTAGGGCTGTTACCTCTGTCACTATTCACAGAGGAGACACTGTGCTATTTTGGTCAGATCATTGGCAGATTAAAAATTCTTGGACCCCTCTTCAGGAGAGATTTCCCAGGCTCTATTCCTTTTGTCTCCACAAAAATCTGTCTGTCATGGAAGTTTTTCAGATTGGCAATTTTCAAGAGATGTTCTATTTACCTCTGTTTGAACTAGCTTTCCAAGAGTTTCAACAACTTTCTTCTTTGATGGAATCTTGTCATTTGGATAGCGGTTGCCCGGATGCTTGGGTTTGGAGGCATGGTAAGAAGGCCAACTTTTCTGCTAAAAAGTTTTATGACTTTGTGTATCAGCCGGTTATGGCAAATCCCATCTTGAGGTGGGTCTGGAAGAGCTGTTGTACCATGTCGATTGAAATGTTTGCCTGGCTGGTCATAATGGACAGAGTTAACACCAAAGATATGATCCAACGCAGACACTGGAGGATTAATGATGGGCCTGAGTGTGTGCTTTGTCCAACAGGGACTCTGGAGGACAGAAACCACCTCTTTTTCCAATGCAATTTCAGTGTACGTGTGTGGAACTTTCTGCAGATTGTTTGGAAGGATTCTGATGACATGGTTGAAATTGCTATGCATGCCTGAAAGGATTTCAATAAACCTTTCTTTGCAGAAGTGGTCTTTCTTGCTTGGTGGAATGTTTGGAAAGTCAGGAATGACAGGGCATTCAGGCATATCAGGCCTTCTTTTAGGGCATGGAGAAATGGTTTTATTCATGATGTTCCACTCCTCTCCCACAGGATCAAAAAAAGATATAGGGATGCCCTGCTTAGATGGATTGATTTCCTACCTCCTTGAGGAGGACTCTTATTTTTTCAGTTTTGCTCTCCTGTTTTTAGGTATAGCCCCCCTCTCCCTTTTGTATAGTTTCCTGTTTATTTTCTTTTCCTCATCATGAGGATCTTTGTATTTGTGCTCTTCTCTTTATTAATAAAATGCTATGGGGTGTAAGCCCTGCAGTCCTCATGGTCAAAAAAAAAATCATCATAGATAGCAACTTTGTTATCATAATCAACTGAAACCTCTTCCAAGATAGTGGATTCATCATTAAATAAAGTCATGACCTCTCCAAATCCAATTTCATCATTGTAGTCATCATAAATAGGAGGCATGCAATCATCATAATAAATTTGCTCATCAAAACTTGGGGGACTAAAAATATCATCTTCATCAAACATAGCATCCTCAAGCTTGTGGCTTTGCATATCATTAGCATCATGGATATTCAAGGAATTCATACTAACAACATTGGAATCATGCTCATTATACAAACATTTTATGCCAAATATTTTATTGAATTCTTCTTCTAACAATTGATTACAATTTTCCTTTCCATCATTTTCAAGAAACACATTATAGAGATGAATAATATGAGGCAACCTCAATTCCATTTTTTGTAGTTTTCTTTTACAAACCAAACTAGTGATAAACAAGAAACTAAAAGATTCAATTGCAAGATCTAAAGATATACCTTCAAGCACTCACCTCCCCGGCAACGGCGCCAGAAAAGAGCTTGATGTCTACTACACAACCTTTCTTCTTGACTCGTGTTGGGCCTCCAAGCGTAGAGTTTTGTGGGACAGTAGCAAATTTCCCTCAAGTGGATGACCTAAGGTTTATCAATCCGTTGGAGGCATAGGATAAAGACGGTCTCTCTCAAACAACCCTGCAACCAAATAACAAAGAGTCTCTTGTGTCCCCAACACGCCCAATACAATGGTAAATTGTATAGGTGCACTAGTTCTGCGAAGAGATGGTGATACAAGTGTAATATGGATAGTAGATATAGGTTTTTTTAATCTGGAAAATATAAAAACAGCAAGGTAGCAAGTGATAAAAGTGAGCACAAACGGTATTGCAATGCTTGAAAACAAGGCCTAGGGTTCATACTTTCACTAGTGCAAAATCTCTCAACAATGATAACATAATTGGATCATATAACAATCCCTCAATGTGCAACAAAGAAAAGTTTCTATCGGAGAATGCAGGACGAAAACGTGCATCAACCCCTATGCATAGATTACCCCAATGTCACCTCGGGAATCCACGAGTTGAGTGCCAAAACATACATCAAGTGAATCAATATAATACCCCATTGTCACCATGGGTATCCATATGCAAGACATACATCAAGTGTTCTCAAATCCAATATTCAATCCAACATAACAAAACCTCAAAGAGCAAGACTCAATTCATCACAAGAAGGTAGAGAGGGAAGAACACCATAAGATCAAAATATATTAACAAAGCTCGCGGTACATCAAGATCGTGCCAAATCAAGAACACGAGAGAGGGAGATCAAACACATAGCTACTAGTACATACACTCATCCCCGAGGGTGAACTACTCCCTCCTAATCATGGTGGCCGCTGGGGTGATGAAGATGGCCTCCGGTGATGATTTCCCCCTCCAGCAAGGTGCCGGAACGGGGTCCCGATTGGTTTTTCGTGGATACAGAGGCTTGCGGCGGCGAAACTTCTCATCTAGGGTTCTTTCTAGGGGTTTGGGTATTTATTGGAATTTTTGGCGTCGGTCTCACGTGAAGGGGGTGCCCGAGGGCCCCACAAGCTCGAGAGGCGCGCCCTAGGGGGGTGGGCGCACCTCCCAGGCTTGTGTCCTCCGGTCACCTCCTGGTCCAGCTCCGGTGCTTCGGGGGTCTCTTTTGGCTCATAAAAAATCACAGTAAATTTTCAGCCCATTCCGAGAACTTTTATTTCTGCACAAAAAATGACACCACGGTAGTTCTACTGAAAACATCGTCAGTCCGGGTTAGTTTTAATCAAATCATACCAAAACCATATAAAATTGTTGTAAACATGGCATGCATACTTCATAAATTATAGATACGTTGGAGACGTATCAGTGTGGCGTCCGGACCTCCGCCACGTATGTGGTTGACACCCTCAGCCCACACAAAACAATCTCTCTCGCATGCTCCAACCGCTACTCCCCTCTCCGCACAGCATTCATGTCGGTCCAGAGCGGAAATGACTGGTCATCGGCGCATGTCGGTCGAACGGCGTGGCATTCACATCAGTGCGGCAGTCGAGGCGCCTACTCTGACCTACCACTCACGCCGGGTGCTCTTCCTGTCCGCATCGTGTTTATGCTGGTTCAAATAGGACATGAGCAGACTGGCGGCGGGAAGGATTCCTACTGCATTTAAGCCTATTTTTGACTTTTGCATGAACTTTTTTGGTGTTTTTCTGAAATACCAAAACCAGCAAATACAGAAACTGACACTGGGCAGTGGATTAATGTGTTACTCCAATAAAAATTATACCAAAGTGTGTGAAATTGATAGCAATGTAGCAGCAATCATACAAAAATTATTGATACATTTGAGACGTATCGACATCTCCAAGCTTAATTCATACCCGTCCTCGAGCATGAAGATGTTAATAAAGATAACTTTTGGAGTTGAATGCTACTGATCATGATCTTGATTAACTGATTTAACACACAAGGTGAGCCTAAAACAATAAAAGAGATGTTCATGTATTAACAATCTTAAACTATCTTAATGCATACAAAAGAAGTTTCCACATATTCTTGATAACTAAAAGCATCAAGTCAAAATCACCAATGCCAAAGCTTTAGAAAGAATGTCAAATTTATCGGGAACACATTGATAATTATCTATGCAAATTATATATACATGACAATCACTTCTAGGTTAACCCGAGATACAAGACCGAATACAATCACATGTTGCAGGTTTGCTCTATTTCACAATCTTCACAATTTTAGAATTTGAGCGCAAGTATGAGTCAGTACCCTAATCAAGGCAATGAGAACATAATGTTGGGAGTTAGAAGAAGTGAAAAACAAGAAAGTCTTGCAATAATGCAGCTGGCCATTAGGACAAGAGGAAGAACTTATGATCGATACCATGTAAGGACTAGGGATTACCATGCAACTAGGATGCACTTAGAGTTATATATGAATGAAAGCCCTCCTATGGACTAATGAGGGTGCATCCAACTTGCTTGCTTACAAAGACGTAGAGCTCATTTGAGGAGGATCGTCATTGGAATATACAAGCCAAGTCATATAATGTAAAGTCCCCACTAGTGCATATCGCAAGGAAACTCATAAACTCTTAGATGTGAAATGCATGAAGTTGTGCTACTTTGAAGTACTTATTTTGATCCCTATGCTTGGTGCTACTATGAAGCACTTTATGAATTTTCTATGTTGAGCACTTAGTGCTACATTGAAGTACTTCACATGTGTACTCTAAATAGAACAATGGTGTTGCTTCTTCTTTCTCACTTTTTTGGTGTCTGTGTGGCTCATTTTTTTTGTTTGGCACCTCTATGGTGCATATTTTATTTTCTCTTTCTCGAAAGGTAAAAGAAACAACTTACTATAATGATTAGTACACTTTTCTCAACTTCATCTAAATGCAAACATAGCTCTTGCTATGAACATGAAAAGAACCCTATATATGATACCTCTTGCAGTGTACAAGGATGTGCAATGATCTACCGTAGCAATGTATACGATGAGCAAATGGCCTAGCCAAATACAATGATAGTTATGATGCTCATGCAAGCATATGAGAATGACAACATATCTCTAGTCATGTAACATAAAATGGTTGTGCATGACACTTTACTCAGAATGACTATGAAAATGCCATACATAGGTACATATGCTGGCTATTTTGAGGAGATGTTTGGGTTTATGTGTATGCGGCCAAGAGGAAGTGCTTTCATGAGGTTGGATATACTAGCGCAGGATACACCATGTCTCAAGGTGGGAGTAGGCAATTCTCAGTACTTAAAGACCAGCAAAAGTATTCATTGAGTGGAAGCACATGAGTCAAAAAATTTCATTAATCATAAAGAACTCATCAACCAAATAAATGTCTCATAACGTTAACAAAACATAGTACAACAAGTCATGTATCCTATTGGGAGCGATTGGTAAGTTCGAGGTTGCCGGAAGCTCGAGGTCCATCTGCTGCCCCATCTCCGGTGCATATGAGTATGAGTGTTACAGTGACAGATGTGCTTGCGGTAAGAAGCAGAGGGCACGGGAGGTCAAGGCCTGCCTTGTTGACGGCATGGCGAAGGAGGATTAGCGGATGTGGTGGCGCACGTTTCCTTAGAGGAGGAAGCCGTGTGTGCTTGCATCGTACTGAAGTGACAGAGGAGGAACATGTGCGCCCTCACCCGAAAGCAAAATCGGATAGTCCGTGCAATGGACGGACTACCCCAAATAGGAGAAAGAGGACACTGATGTGTCGGATAACTATGACGATAAGCAGATCCGGCTTTATCTATTTTGGGTCTTCAAACGCTACTTCCGCGACAAAGATGGCAAGGATGTCGGCAAGGGCAAGCACAGCCGTGGATAATCTTTGTTCATAGCTAGTATGTTGGTAGAACATGCCAATTTTGGTAGTCTGATGCTATATGTTGATGTAGTGGTCGAACGCTTTGTGTTGCATCCTAGAGATAGTTTACAATGCATGTGGTTGTATGGATTTAAGATTTGCTAAATGAGGTATCTTATTTTGGAAACGAAAACTTAAGGTGTGACCGGTCACTGTCAACAGACGTTTGAGGGGAGGGGAGGCGGATTTGATGTATCCATTGTAGATTGCTCTTATCAAGTTAATAACTATCCCATGGATGCAAGACTTAAAGTACATTACTAAACCCATGATAATAAACTCAAGATATATAATTCGAACATGTATTTACTAGTTTGCACCCCAGCTAGAATATTGTCGGCAAACAAAATATCTGAGGTAAAAGGTACTCCCTCCGATTCATATTAATTTTCGCTGATTTACTACAAAGTTGTACTACATCAGGAGCAATTAATATGGATTGGAGGGAGTAAATCACATGTCTTGCCAACAAACGAGTTCATATTTACGTGCTTCAGTAAAGCATACTTAATCTTGTAAGGGCATCTCCAACGGCAACCCGCAAATTTCCTCCCGCATTCGTTCGCGGACACGGATGCAGGAGGCCGCCATCCAATCGTAGCCGCATACATCTGGCCTTCCTTATTTTTTTCAAGTCCACATGATCAAATAGCCGCATGCAAAGGGTACAGACATTCAAATAGCCGCATGCAACACTAGTTAAAATTTAGAAAAGTTTAAATATTACATCCCAACATTGTTTTCCCCTTTAACCGCCCACTGATGCTCAACCAGATCTTTCTTCAACTGCTCATGAGTTGGTCGATGCCAAACTTGTTGATGCATTTGAATAAACTCTTCAGATGTGGCGGATTCTGGTCCGGAAGTTGGATAGGATCACCCATGTTCTCAAATTCCAGAGTTGCGGCAGTATCGTTACCCTCATCCTCGACGATCATGTTGTGCATGATCACACAACATGTCATCACCTCCCACAAGGTTTTCGGATCCCATTGTTTAGCAGGTCCACGAACAACTGCAAAACGGGCCTGTAGAACTCCAAATGCCCACTTGACATCCTTTCTAGCTGCTTCTTGTCTTTGGGCAAAGTGAGCCTTTTTCTAGCCAATTGGGTTTGAGATGGTGCTGATAAAGGTAGCCCATGGAGAATAAATACCGTCAACCAGATAGTAGCCCATGCTGTACTCATGTCCATTGACAGTATAGTGGTAAGGAGGAGATTTTCCTTCAGCCAGCCTTGCAAACAACGGCGATCATTGCAGCACATTGATGTCATTGTGAGACCTGGGCATGACAAAGAAAGCGTGCCAATCCAAAGATCATGTGATGCAACTGCTTCAAGAGTATTGGTGGGTTCTTAACATGACCCTGATATTGCCCTTTTAAAGCCTTCGCGCAGTTCTTCCATTTCCAATGTATGCAGTCAAGAGATCCAAGCAAACCTGGCCACCCTCTTACTTCTGAGATTGCCGAGAGTCTCTCAGTGTCTGCCACAGTTGGTTCTCTCAGGTACTGAGGTCCGAGCACCTCGACCACGGCAGTTGCAAACCTGACCATGGCATCTCCGCATGTGCTCTCAGACATCCGTAGGTACTCGTCCCACGAATCAGCGGCTGTGCCATATGCAAGCATCCGGAATGCGGCCGTGCAATTCTGGTAACTAGAGAAGCCAATCGTTCCCATGACGTCCTTCTTCATGATGATGTAGTCATTGTAGGACCGGACGCCATGGTACAAACGATTGAAGATAGTCTTGCACATCCGAAAACACCGGCGAAAATGGTCAGGGAATAGTGCATCGGGGGAAAAGTAGTCGGTCGTCAGTGTCAAATGGCCGCGCCTGTTGCGGTTGAGCACTCGATGATCCTTGATCGAGCCCTTGAAATTGAGAACATGCTCCTCCGCACGCTCCGTGTCTTCAAGGACCGTTTGCATGATCATTGTCTCATCGGAGTACTCCTCCTCGTCCAATGAGCCGCCGGACGACTCAACATACTGCTCGTATATGTATTCCAAATCGGAGTCCATTGCTAGAAAGAAAAAGGGACAACTGTTTTTAGCTCCGGCGATTTATCGAACAGTTGCCGGGCACGGTGAGAATAGGAGTAGCGGATGATACCAGGCGGGGCGGTCGGAGGACAGGGGTTGAACGGAGACGGAGGAGAAGCGGGGTGGAGCCCTGCTGGAACGCTGGAGGTGACGGGAACGTAGAGTTCCGGCAGGGGTGTGGCGTGGTGGCCGGGGTGGTGGAGCGGCGGCGAAGACAAGAGAGAAAGAAAGAAGGAGAGAAAACAGGGAGGATGGAGTCGCAGGGTTCAGAAGGGTTTTGGGTGGGCCGAGGGTGTCGGATTCCTACGTTTCACATGTCCGAACTCCCGCAAAGCTCCTCCACTTTTATCTCCGGTTAACGGGAGAAATCACGTCCCGACCATCCCGCAGACCGATACAGACCCCCGTTGGATGGCTTCCGCGGTCCGGACGAATGCGGGCAGTTTACGGGTCTACCTTGGAGATGTGCCATGTCACACATGTCGGTTGTGAACTGAATTTGAGTTCACCGGGTTCGGTAAAATAAACGAAAGCCACTCAAGAAAGAAAACAAGAGAGAAAAACCCTCTCGCCGCAATTAACTGGTGTATTTTAACTAAGCACACACAAACTGCTTAATCGCTGAAACCCAGTCGTGAAAAGAGAAAGTTATCACCATTTCTGTTGGCGTCGATCTTCTCCCCGCCATCCCTCTTTCGAGAGCGAAAGACAAAAAGAGAAAAGAGCGAGCGAGCGAGGATCCGGAAAGGCAAGCGGAAGAAAAAACCTCACACACAACAGAGTAGACCCCAACTGATTTTTTTTAGCAACAGTAGACCCCCACAGCTGGGGCCCTCAAACAGCATCCGCGAGAGCATCACCATCAGCTGGTCCCCGCGGCGTCCAATTTTAAACTAAAATCGCACACGGGCCTTGCACCCCTGTACTGTTCGTCCGAACCAGCGCCCACACCCACGCAGTCACTGACAGCTGCAGGCCCACGTCTCACAGGAAAGGGTAAGGGCCACCCCGGCAATGTTTTTTCGAGGGAAGGTCCACCCCCGCGATGTTTGTGGGCAAGTGCCGTGCCCGATCTCGCGCGATGACGCGACGGCGTACCGCCCCACAACCCGATCGCGATCGAACGGCTGCTGCACTAGTCGTCGTCAGGTTTGGATGGGTTACCTTATCCCACGATCGGCGCCCGGCCGGGCGTGCCGCTCACGCGACAGACACGCGCCTCAGCGCCCGGCTGCACGCGGCGGGAGGGGCTCTCATCCCGGCCGTCCGTTTGGGGCCACGGGCACGGCCACGCCGCTAGCTTTGCCTTCAGTTTAGCAATACGCCCCTGCAGGCATGGCCTGCGACATGTGCAACGCGTTGCACGCGCACGCAGAAACTGTGGTCCTGCCCGGCCTGGCCTCACACTTCACGGCGATAGGATGCTTCCCCTCTCCGCAGTTCCGCCAAAATATCTGGTGTGCACGCCATTGTTCTCCCGCTCCCCCATTTTCCGTTTCCGCGCGGGCTCTCGCACGCACTGCCTGCCTGCTGTACTGAACCGGGCAGGCAGGCGGTTGCGTGCACCACTCGGTCTGCCCCCGTTTTAAAATCTCTACCTCCACACAGCCTGGTTCGCTGATTCGTACGCTGTCAGCTCACGTAATCCAGTGCTTGCTTGTGTGAGAGAGAAGCCGTGCCGATGCGGGTGCACAATCCAGTGAAAAAACAACAATAAAACCAAGTAAACCCGTGACCTAACCCGGACAGAGAAATTCGCGTGTCTTTCCGCTGCGTACGCCTACCATACCCGCTTCTCTACCTGGGGGGCGAACCCGCTGATACCTGGGGCCGAGCGCAGCGCGTGGCTACTAGCACAGCGACACTCGCGCAGCAAGACTGAGGTCCCACTGAACGCCACAACGCGACGGTGGCGATCGACTTATCCTCGGATAAGCCGCGGGACCCACGAGAGGACCGCTTTAAGCCGCGGTAAAGGGTGAAACGTGAAAGGACGCGCCCGGACCTCCCCGGTTATTTGAATGCTTTGGGCGGGGAAGGAGACGCCAGTTGAAAGGAAACGGTGAAAAAACAAAATGGAAACGAGCCGGGCAGCCGGCAGTTGAGATCCTCGCTTGTGTTCCTGGGGGAGACTATTATAGGATCTCAATCAATGATATCAACCATAAAAATTTATATTTAGACATTTCAAAAAATTCTGAACTTATTTGATAACATATCTGTGGGGTGTGTCAATAACTCCAAAAAAATATCAGCTCAAAACTCGATGTACATTTAGAGATTCAAAAAAGACAAATTTGAATATGAATAGTGACAGCTTTGGGGTGAATAATATTTTGATACTATTCACGTACAATTTTGTCCTTTTTGTTTCTTTTAATGTAGGTTGAATTTGGAGTTGGAACTTTTTGAGATTGTACATCAAATATTGTTGTCTGTCTACAATTTTGTTTTGAGAATGTTTGAACATGGTTTATATTTAAAAAAAAAATTGAAAACCCCACCATATATTAATTAACTTAAAACATTCATACGATCATTCATTACATATAAAAAGTATAATGCATGACTTCACATATAAGAAGTATAATACACGAAATTTGTTGAAGGATGACAAATATAGTATTGGTCATTGTTGCAATTAATGAGAAGTAATAAAGGAAGAGATGTCTCACATATAAATACACTATCTTGGACATATTTTATGATTGTGAGCACTCATTAAAATATTATATGCTAATAAGTTGATATTAGACAAGGAAGACAACATAATGAGTTATGTTTCCTTATATCCGAATAAATGTTATAATGTTCTGGATCCTCCAACACGATGAGCTTGCTTTTTATCCCTTGTTAGCCAAAAATTCTGCACCAAGTAGAGATACTACTTATGCATCCAAAAATCATCAACCTAGTTTCATGCCATGAGAGTCCACTATATCTACCTATGGATTGAGTAAGATCCTTCAAATAAGTTGTCATCGATGCAAGCAATAAAAATTGCTCTCTAAATATGTATGATCTTTTATTGAGAGGAAAATAAGCTTTATACGAACTTATGATGGGGAAGAAATAAAAGCGACGGATTGCATAATAAAGTTCTCTATCACAAGCAGCAATATAAAGTGACGTTCCTTTGCATTAAGATTTCGTGCATCCAAATAAAAAGCGCATGACAACCTCTGCTTCCCTCTGCGAAGGGTCTATCTTTTATTTTAATATCTACCTTCATACAAGAGTCATGGTGATCTTCACCCTTCTTTTTATTTTTCTCTTTTTGGCAAGCACTATGTGTTGGAGAAAGATCCAGACATATATATCCAATCAGATGTAGGTGATCATAAGTTATTATTCTTGACATTACCCTTGAGGTAAATGGTTGGGAGGCGAAGCTATAAGCCTTTATCTTTCTATGTGTCTGATTGAAGCTTTGATCTCATAAGTATCGCGTGAGTGTTAGCAATTATGAAAGAATAAATGATGGTTGAGTATGTGAACTTGCTAAATAAAAGCTCTTACATTGACTCTTTCTGACATTATGACAAATTGCAATCGCATCAATGACTGAGACCATAGTTTGTTAGTTTTCAATGAAGTTTTTGGTTCATACTTTATCTTGTGAACGAATTATCACTTTAGCATAAGAAGTTATATGAAAATATATTGTCGTTCTAAAGATGATCATGATGCCCTCATGTCCGTATTTTGTTTTATCGACACCTTTATCTCTAAACATGTGGTCATGATTATCGATTTCGGCTTTCGCTTGAGGACAAGCGAGGTCTAAGCTTGGGGGATTTGATACGTCCATTTTGCATCATGTTTTTATGTTAATATTTATTGCATTATGGGTTGTTATTATACTTTAAGATACAGTTCTTATGCCTTTTCTCTCTTATTTTACAAGATTTACATGAATAGGGAGAATGCCGCCAGCTGGAATTCTGGACCGGAACGGAGCAAATCTGAGATACCTATTTTGCACAACTCCAAATGTCCTGAAACATTACGGAGAATTGTTTTGGAATATATAAATAATATTGGGCAAAGAAAGACCAGAAGGGGACCCACCAGGTTGCCACAAGCCTGGGGGCGCGCCCCTGAGCTTGTGGGCCCCCTGGCCAGCCTCCGGTGCCCATCTTCTGCTATATGAAGGGTTTTGACCTAGAAAAATCACAAGAAGGCTTTTGGAACGAAGCGCCGCCGTCTCGAGGCGGAACCTGGGCAGAAGCAATCTAGGGCTCCAGTAGGGCGATTCTAGCAGAGAAACTTCCATCGGGGGGGGGGGGATCGAAGCCATCATCATCACCAACGATCCTCTCATCATGGAAGAACCAATCTTCATCAACATATTCACCATCACCATCTCCTCTCAAACCCTAGGTCACCTCTTGTATTCAATCCTTGTCTCAAAACCTCAGATTGGTACCTGTGGGTTGCTAGTAGTGTTGATTACTCCTTGTAGTTGATGCTAGTTAGTTTATTTGGTGGAAGATCATATGTTCAGATCCTGAATGATATTTATTACCCCTCTGATCTTGATCATGAACATGCTTTGTGAGTAGTTACTTTTTTTCCTGAGGACATGGGAGAAGTCTTGTTATAAGTAATCATGTGAATTTGGTATTCGTTTGATATTTTGATGAGATGTATGTTGTCTTTTTTCTTGTGGTGTTATGTGAACGTCAACTACATGACACTTCACCATGATTTGGGCCTAGGGGAAGGCATTGGGAAGTAGCAAGTACATGATGGGTTGCTAGAGTGACAAAAGCTTAAACCCTAGTTTATGCGTTGCTTTGTGAGGGGCTGATTTGGATCCACATGTTTCATGCTATGGTTAGGTTTATCTTAATTCTTCTTTCATAGTTGCTGATGCTTACGAGAGGGGTTAATCATAAGTGGGAGGCTTGTCCAAGTAAGGATAGTACCACAGCATCGGTCCACCCACATATCAAACTATCAAAGTAGCGAACGTGAATCATATGAGCATGATGAAAACTAACTTGATGATAATTTCCATGTGTCCTTGGGAGCGCTTTGCTTTATATAAGAGTTCGTCCAGGCTTTGTCCTTTGCTATAAAAAGGGTTGGGCCACCTTGCTGCACCTTTTTTACACTTGTTACTTGCTACTCGTTACGAATTACATTGCCACCAAACTACTTATTACCATAATTTCAGTGCTTGTAGAAAACACCTTGCTGAAAACCAGTTGTCATTTCCTTCTGCTCCTCGTTGGGTTCGACACTCTTACTTATCGAAAGGACTACGATTGATCCCCTATACTTGTGGGCCATCATTGGGTTGCCTCTCCATGAACAATGCCCGTTGCTGCTGTGTGCGCGATATGTAGAACGAGTCGAGACATGGTGAGTCGACCTAGCCGGTTGGTTGGCTGTGGATGATCAGTTCCCGGTGGGGGTTGGATGAACATGACCCCGTGGTTGCCGCTGGATGAACAGGACCCCGAGGAGGCCGCCACACCCCAGCTAGTTGGGGTGGATGAACAGGACCCCATGGAGGCTGGATGAACAGTAGCCGGTGGAGACTGGATGAATAGCATCCTGTGGATGAATAGTAGCTGGTGGAGGCTGGAGGAAGTCACGTGGATGAACAGTAGCTGGTGGAGGCTGGAGGAAGTCGTCGGTGGATGAACAGTAGCAGGTGGAGGCTGGAGGAAGTCGACGGTGGTTGAACAATAGCCCGTGGAGGCTGGAGTGAGGCAGTAGATGGTGGATGAATAGTAGCTCGTGGAGTCTTGCTTTGCGGTACGCCACACCCCTCCCGATGAACAAGATCCCATTTCGACCGTAAGCGCTGGAACAGAGGTCCGTTTCCTTTGTTTTGCGGTACGCCATGCTACTTCTTGAGCTTGCGTTGATTTTTTTCTTGAAGAGGAAAGGGTGATGCAGTAAAGTAGAGATAAGTATTTCCCTCAGTTAAGTACCAAGGTATCAATCCAGTAGGAGGCACAAGCAAGTCCCCAATAGATGCACCTGAACAAACTAATAAACACTTGCACACAACGCAAAAAAGGGGTCGTCAATCCCTTCACGGTCACAAGCAAGAGTGAGATCTAATAAAGATAGATATAAAAGATAAGTAAAAGGCAAAATAAAGTAAATATAAATAAATTGCAGAAAGGTATTTTTGGGTTTTTGGTTTTATAGATCTAAAAATATAAAATGAGAAATAGACCCGGGGCCATAGTTTTCACTAGAGGCTTCTATCTTGAAAGAACACATACGGTGGGTGAACGAATTACTGTTGAGCAATTGATAGAAAATCGCAAAGTTATGACGATATCTAAGGCAATAATCATGAATATAGGCATCACGTCCGTGACAAGTAGACAGACTCCTGTCTGCATCTACTACTATTACTCCACACATCGACCGCTATCCAGCATGCATATAGTGAATTAAGTTAACAAGAACGGAGTAACGCCTTAAGAAAGATGACATGATGTAGAGGGATATATCCAATCAATATGGTTAAAACCCCATCTTTTTATCCTTAATGGCAACAATACAAATACATTCCTCGCTACCCTTACTGTCACTGGGTGAGGACACCGCAAGATTGAACCCAAAACAAAGCACCTCTCCCATTGCAAGAAAAACAAATCTAGTTAGCCAAACCAAATCGATAGATCGGAGAGAAATACAAAGCTATCTTAATCATGCATAAAAGAGTTTAGAGAAGACTCAAATAATATTCATAAATAATCTGATCATAAATCCACAATTCATCGGATCTCAACAAACGCACTACAAAAGAAGATTACATCGAATAAATCTCCAAGCACATCGAGGAGAACATTGTATTGAAGATCAAAGAGAGAGAAGATGCCATCTAGCTACTAGCTATGGACCCGTAGGTCTGTGGTAAACTACTCACACATCATCGGAAGGGTAGCAAGGTTGGTGTAAGGGCCCTCCGTGATCGAATCTCCCTCCGACAGAGTGCCGGAAAAGGCCCCAAGATGGGATCTCACGAGAACAGAAGTTTGCGGCGGCGGAAAATTATTTTTGGTGTGCCCTCTGGTATACGGGGAATATTTTGGTATTTATGGAGCCAAGATTAGGGTTAGGAGATATGCGGGGGGCCCACAAGCCTAGGGGTGCTCTCCCCTGGGGCGCCCCCCAGTACTTGTGGCTCCCTCGTGGATCTTCTGGCCTATTGCCGAAGCTCCGTGGTTGTCTTCTGGTCCAAGAAAAATCCTCAAAAAGTTTCGTTCCGTTTGGACTCCCATTGGTATTGATTTTCTATAAAAGTTAAAAACAAGGAAATAAATAGCAACTGGCACTGGGCACTAGGTTAATAGGTTAGTCTCAAAAAGGATATAAAATAGCATATTAATGCATAAAACATTCAAGATGGATAATATAATAGCATGGAACAATAAAAAATTATAGATACGTTGGAGACGTATCAAGCATCCCCAAGCTTAATTCTTGCTCGTCCTCGAGTAGGTAAATGATAAAAACAGAATTTTTGATGTGGAATGCTACCTAACATATTTATCAATGTATTTTTTCTTATTGTGGCATGAATGTTCAGATCCATAAGATTCGAAACAAAAGTTTAATATTGACATAAAAACAATAATACTTCAAGCATACTAATAAAGCAATCATGTCTTCTCAAAATATCATGGCTAAAGAAAGTTATCCCTACAAAATCATATAATCTTGTCATGCTCTATATTCATCACACAAAGTATTTATCATGCACAACCCCGATGACAAGCCAAGCAATTGTTTCATACTTTTAATGTTCTAAAGCTTTTTCAACTTTCACGCAATACATGAGCGTGAGCCATGGATATAGCACTATAGGTGGAATAGAGTATGTGGAGGTTGTAAGGAGAAGACAAAAAGGAGAAAGTCTCACATCAACTAGGCAAATTAATGGGCTATGGAGATGCCCATCAATTGATATCGATGCAAGTGAGTAGGGATTGCCATGCAATGGATGCACTAGAGCTATAAGTGTATGAAATCTCAAAAGAAAACTAAGTGGTTGTGCATCCAACTTGCTTGCTCACGAAGACCTAGGGCAATTTGAGGAAGCCCATCATTGAAATATACAAGCCAAGTTCTATAACAAAAAATTACCACTAGTATATGAAAGTGATAAAATAGGAGACTCTCTATCATGAAGAACATGGTGCTACTTTGAAGCACAAGTGTGGTAAAAGGATAGTAACATTGTCCCTTCTCTCTTTTTCTCTCATTTTTTCCTTGTTTTT
Organism: Thinopyrum elongatum; assembly: GCA_011799875.1. Taxonomy (NCBI): domain Eukaryota; kingdom Viridiplantae; phylum Streptophyta; class Magnoliopsida; order Poales; family Poaceae; genus Thinopyrum; species Thinopyrum elongatum. The sequence goes on from CM022298.1 coordinate 416,467,946, forward strand.
TCTTTTTTGGGCTCTTTGGCCTCTTCTTTTTTATTTAAGTCCAGAGTCTCATGCTGACTTGTGGGGGAATCATGGTCTCCATCATTCCTTCCTCACATGGGACAATGCTCTAATAATGATGATCGTCACACTTTTATTTACTTACAACTCAAGGATTACAACTCGATACTAGACCAAAGATATGACTCTACATGAATGCCTCCGGCGGTGTACCGAGATGTGCAATGATCTAGCATGACAAGTATAAAAAATATGAACGATGGCCAAGCCACAAATACTATGCCAACTACATGATCATGTAAAGCAATATGACAATGATGGTATGTGTCATAATAAACCGAACGGTGGAAGTTGCATGGCAATATATCTCGGAATGGCTATGGAAATGCCATAGTAGGTAGGTATGGTGGCTGTTTTGAGGAAGGATATATGATGGGTTTAATGCACCGACGAAAGTTGTGCGGTACTAGAGAGGCTAGCAATGGTGGAAGGGTGAGAGTGCGTATAATCCATGGACTCAACATTAGTCATAAAGAACTCACATACTTATTGCAAAAAATTATAAGCCATTGAAGCAAAGTACTAATACGAATGCTCCTAGAGGGATAGATTGGTAGGAAAAGACCATCGCTCGTCCTCGACCGCCACTCATAAGGAAGAAAATAAAAAATAAATCATGCTCCAACTTCATCGCATAATGATAGACCATACGTGCATGCTTCGGGAATCACAAACCTTAACACAAGTATTTCTACTAATCCACAATTACTCTCTAGCATGACTCTAATATCACCATCTTTATATCTCAAAACAAATGCAAGGAATCAAACTTCTCATATATTCAATGCTCTTTATGAAAGTTTTTATTATATCCCTCTTGGATACCCATCATATTAGGACCAAATTCATAACCTAAGCAAATTGCCATACTATTTTTAAGACCCTCAAAATAATATATGTGAAGCATGAGAGTTCATCAATTTCTACAAAATAAAAACACCGCCGTGCTCTAAAGAGATATAAGTGAAGCACTAGAGCAACTACCTAGCTCAAAAGATATAAGTGAAGCACATAGTGTATTCTAATAAATTCACGATTAATGTGTGTCCCTCTCAAAAGGTGTGCACAGCAAGGATGATTGTGGAAAACTAAAAAAGCAAAGACTCAAATAATACAAGACGCTCCAAGCAAAACACATATCATGCGGTGAATAAAAATATAGCCTCAAGTAAATTTACCGTTGGATTGAAGACAAAAGAGGGGATGCCATCCGGGGCATCCCCAAGCTTAGATGCTTGGTTGTCCTTGAATATTACCTTGGGTTGCCTTGGGCATCCCCAAGCTTAGGCTCTTGCCACTCCTTATTCCATAGTCCATCAAATCTTTGCCCAAAACTTGAAAACTTCACAACACAAAACTCAACAAAAAACTCGCGAGATCCGTTTGTATGATAAAACAAATCTCCCCTTTTAGGTACTGTTGTGAACTTATTAGAATTTTATATTGGTGTTATATCTACTGTATTCTAACTTTTCATGGTTCATACCCCCCGATACTACCCATAGATTCATTAAAATAAGCAAACAAAACATTGAAAACATAATTTTTCAAAAACAGAACAGTCTGTAAAGACCAGAATATTAGTCATACTTCTGTAACTCCAGAAATTTTGAAAAATTAGGACAACAGAGGCAATATATCAATCTTGCATAAACAATTCAGAATTTTTTACCCTCTAGTGAATTTTAACAATTCTGTTACTGGACACAAAAAGTTTCTATTTTTCAGCAAAACCAAATCAACGATATACCAAAGCATCCCAAAGGTCTTGCTTGGCTCAAACACTAATAAAACACCAAAACACAATTACTACAGAGGTAATATCGTGTATTTATTGAAAAACGGAAGCAAAAACAAAAAACATAAAATAAAATTGGGCTGCCTCCCAACAAGCGCTATTGTTTTATGCCCCTAGCTAGGCATAATGCATAGATCTAGGTATTGTCATCTTTGGTATGCAATCCATAAGTGGCCCTCATAATAGATTCATATGGCAACTTAATTTTTTTTCTTGGAAAGTGTTCCATGCCCTTACTTAACATAAATTGAAATCTAATGTTTCCTTCTTTCATATCAATAATTGCACCAATCATTCTAAGGAAAGGTCTACCAAGTATAATAGGGCATGTAGGATTGCAATCTATATCAAGCACAATAAAATCTACGGGCACATAATTCCTATTTGCAACAATAAGAACATCATTAATCCTTCCCATAGGTTTCTTAATAGTGGAATTCGCTAGATGCAAATTCAAAGAACAATCATCAAGTTTATGGAAACCTAACACATCACATAAAGTTTTTGGGATAGTTGAGACACTAGCACCCAAATCACATAAGGCATTGCACTCATAATCTTTAATCTTAATTTTAATAGTAGGTTCCCACTCATCATAAAGCTTCTAGGGATTGAAACTTCCAACTCAAGTTTTTCTTTAAAAGATTTCATCATAGCATCCACGATATGTTTAGTAAAAGCCTGATTTTGATTATAAGCATGAGGGTTATTAAGCATGGATTGCAACATGGAAATACAATATATTAAAGAACAATTATCATAATTAAAGTCCTTTAAATCCAAAAGAGTGGGTTCATCTCTACTTAAAGTTTTGACCTCTCCAATCCCCCTTTTATCAATTTTTTCATTAAGATCTTCACCCTCCAAATTATTGGGACGCCTTCTAGCTAAAGTTGACTCATCTCCAGTCCCTTCTTTATCAAGTTTTATGTTAGCAAACAAAGATTCAATCGGAGTCACACCATTCACTTTAAGATCTTCATCATTATTCTCACAAAAACTAGAAGAACATGCTTTTTCTAGCCAATCTCTCTTAGCCCGCATCCTAGCGATTGTCTCTCTACTTTCATTCATAGGAATTTTAATAGCTTTCAGAGACTCATTAATATCAACCTTGGGTGGCATAGATCTAATCTTACAAAAATCAATCTCATGAGAAATTCTATCAATGTTTCTAGCCAAATCATCAATCTTAAGCAATTTTTCTTCTACCATAGTATTGAAATTCTTTTGAGAATTAATAAATTCTTTAATATTGTTCTCAAGATCAGAGGTTATGTTATTATAATTTACATAAGAATTTTTGTAGGAATTACCATAATTATTAGAGGAATTGCTAGGAAACGGCCTAGGGTTGAAGTTTCCTCTATACGCGTTATTACCAAAATTGTTCCTACCAACAAAATTCACATCCATAGATTCCTTATTATTCTCAATCAAAGTGGACAATGTCATATCATTAGGATCAATAGGAGAACTCTTACTAGCAATTAATTTCATAAGTTCGTCCATCTTTCCACTCAAAGTATTAATTTGTTCAATCGCATGCACTTTTTTACTAGTAGACGATCTTTCCGTATGCCATTGAGAGTAATTTGCCATAATATTATCTAGGTGTTTAGTAGATTCTCCTAATGTGATTTCCATAAAAGTACCTCCCGCGGCGGAATCTAAAAGATTTCTAAATGCAAAATTCAATCCAGCATAAAAAAAATTGTATGATCATCCATAAACTTAAACCATGAGTAGGGCAATTTCTTATCATCAATTTCATCCTCTCCCAAGATTGTGCAACATGTTCATGATCAAGTTGCTTAAAATTCATTATATCGTTCCTAAGGGTGATGATCTTAGCGGGAGGAAAGTATTTGGAAATAAAAGCATCTTTACACTTATTCCATGAATCAATACTATTTTTAGGCAAAGATGAAAACCAAGTTTTAGCACGATCTCGTAGTGAGAACGGAAATAGCTTCAATTTAAAAATATCATTTTCCACATCTTTTTCTTTTGCATATAACGCAACTCAACGAAAGTATTTAGATGGGATGTGGCATCCTCATTAGGACTACCAGAAAATTGTTATTTCATAACAAGATTCAACAAAGCGGCATTAATCTAACATTCTTACGAAGTTGCTCCCCACTTCTACCTATTCTCTCAACATGCACACTATCCACATCATCACCATGCCACATCATCAATACTAAATAGGAGCAACCCATGCAGCATGTCCACGTCAGAATCTAGCCACCTCAGCAATTTTCCCACCCACGCCTCTTCGTTATTTTCTGTACTCCACCCTCACACCCGATCGCTTGCTGGCTTATTCCCTGATGAAGTGTTTTCCCATCGCGTCCTTTCCTTTAATCTTCCAGCCACCATCCATTAATCTAGTATATGCCCTTCCATTTCATCCTCCCACTATTCCATACGTTTAATCCAAAGGATTAATTGACAAGGCAGTCGAGCGGCCGGCCAGCCGGAGATCGTACTTTATAGCGCTACGTTCCCAATTCCCATGTGTCTTCCTCCCCGGCTCACGCCAGTGAATTTCTACTTTGGCAAGGAGATGTCAATCCCATATTTGCACTGCACAGATCGACTAAATTGAATATGTGCAGCTACAGCAGCCGCTGGTGTGGAATTAGCCAGCCTAGCTTCTTGGCACTCTGGTTCTCGGATCGCCCGTCATCATCATCGCCGGCGAGCCCCTGGTAGTACTTTCCTCTGAGCCAGCAGCTTTCATATTCCTTTCAGATGACCGGAGACACGGAAAATGATGAGTGGACAGACATGGAGGCAAGCCAAAAAATCACTGGCGGCGCTGGCAAATCAACAACGACGTGAAGGCTGAGCATGGGCAAGTCTGTTTTTGTTTCCTTTTTCTTTCATAATGTTGGTCTTCGTTTTGTGAAGGGTCACCTCTGACTTCCCTTCTTAGCATGTCAGAGGATCTGATGGGTGCTACAGCATCCAGTGCCATCCTATCTGCCTCAAAGATCTTGGTCATCTGCCTTAGAAGTTTATGATTCATTTGTTTTCTTCATTCACTAATGGTTGTGACTTAGGAGTACTAATAATTATGTTTGCTCTAGCTCAGGATTCGCCATGCCAAGACATTTGGTAGTGGTGTTGAAGCTGGGAGTGTTTAAGTCAGCTCAAAGGATGGGATGTCCCATGGGGATACCGTCGACGGGTGTCCAGGAGTTTCGATTGGATGTGTTCCTATTCCAAGACATGAAGCAGTTCTGTGAAGTGATTAGCATATCAGACTTGCAAACCACGTGCTTGCTTCTTGAAATGAAACTTTTTGGTGTTAATAACCTCCTTCCGTTTCTCATATGTGGCAGCTAAGGGCACACCTCTTTTTAGTTCATTCAAATACCTTTGTCTTAGTATATTCTTATAAATATTTTCGAACAAGATCCTTATCAATATTGAATCAGTAGAATTTGCATGGATTTGAGATCAGGCTCTTCGTATGTTGCTAGGTCTAGGAACAATTGGCCAACCAATATGTATTAGGAATACATGTACCAAAAGTACTTGAAAGTGCGTTATATCGACTAGAGGGGGGGGGGGTGAATAGGCGATTTTTACAAATTCGTCACTGAGGAATTTCACGGTGAGGAAATTCCTAAGTAACGAACTACTTAGCAGCGGAATAAGTACTCAGATGCAAACATAACATGGCATAAGTACAGTCATCATGATGAAATGAAATAGGCACAGAGCACAGGTAGCGTGAAACACAGGATAAGCAGGCTGAAGACTATGTGACTGAAGAAATAGGATTGAGGAAATTGAGAAAGTCTTCAGTCAAAGTCTTCACACAGTAATGATCAAGTAAATCAACACATGAATGAGGAAATGAAAGAGTTGAGGAAATAGAACCAGTAGCTCGGTGAAGACAATGATTTCATAGACCAGTTCCAACTGCTGTGACAGTTGTACGTCTGGTTGGAGCGGCTAGGTATTTAAACCTAAGGACACACAGTCCTCACCGTATTCTCTTTGAGCTAAGGTCACACAGACCCCGCCCAATCACTCGTGGTAAGTCTTCAGGTGACTTCCAAACCTTCACAGACTCGGTCACTCGGCGATCCACAATTTCCTCTTGGATGCTCTAGACCACGACGCCTAACCGTCTGAGGATGCACAGTCCTCAAAGGTAACAAGCGTCGGTTCCACACAGGAACAATCTCTTCAGTGATGCTCAATCACTTTGGGTTTGTAGGTGTTTGGGTTTTTGAGTTTTTCCTCACTTGATGATTTTCGCTCAAAGTCCTCGGAGGATGGGATGGTCTAAATGACAAGTGTCAATCTATCTCTCGGAGCAGCCAACCAGCTAGTGGTTGTAGGGGGCGGCTATTTATAGCCTAGGGAGCAACCCGACATGATTAGACATAAATGCCCTTCAATGATATGACCGTTAGGTGGGTAGATATTTTGGGACAGCTGGCGCGTAGCACAACAATGGTCAGAAATTTGAGTATCAAATTCCTCAGGGCTATCATGTTCCTCACTTGTAGGCAATCCGCACTGGCGAATTCCTAACTCCTCAGTCAGAACAAATTCCTTAGAGAACAGAAGAACTTCGTCTCTGTCACTGAAGAAATTGACTGAACTGTATGAGATTTCCAATGGCTTCACTCGAAAGGATTGGGTAGGTGTAGGATTTTGAGATGAGCATCACTTGGAAACTTTTCCTTAGTTTTACCTCGACCCCCTTTAACAGTACGGTGTTTCCTATGACTCAAGAAGAAGAAAATGAAACTACGAAAACAAAAGTCTTCATGCTTCATAATCCTCGCATGAATATCAAGTCTTCAGGGTCACACCAATTTCCTCACTTTCAAAGTCTTCAAGAAAACCAAAGTCTTCAACTGAAGACATTCATTTTTAGGGGTCGACTTTCATCGTAAATATCAAACTCCTCATAAACTTATAGAACCTGTGTACACTCACAAACGCATTAGTCCCTTAACCTATAAGTCTTCAATACACCAAAATCACTAAGGGGCACTAGATGCACTTACAGTACTTTCATGTTTCTTTAGGGGAACACTACTTTCAGGTATCATTAATATCTAATATGTTCTCAAATTTTTGGTGCACTGATATATAGTGGTTTTTCGTATGGAACTAGATCTTAATGTTTTCACCCCTTATATATGATCATTCTATCCGAAAATAAGTGTTTGGAATCCCGCAGCAACGCGCGGGGTATCTTCTAGTTTTATAAGATTCCGCACTAGTGGCGGGAGCAATCGGAGTACTAATAAAATCATTATTATTAGTGTTGGAAAAAGCACACAACTTGGTATTTTCTTGAGATATCGTGACAAAGCAAGCAATCTAGCACACAAGCAAACAAAAAGACAAATGAAAGAGGGCGAATAAAAAGGAAAATATTTTTGTGTTTTTTTGAAAACGTTTTAGAAGTGGGGGAGAGGAAAACAAGAGGCAAATGGCAAATAATGTAAGTGCAAGAGATGAGAGTTTATGATAGGTACTTGGTAGGCTTGATATAGAACCTCCCCGGCAACGGCGCCAGAAATTCTTCCTGCTACTTCTTGAGCTTGCATTGTTTTTTCCCTTGAAGAGGAAAGGGTGATGCAGCAAAGTAGAGATAAGTATTTTCCTCAGTTAAGAACCAAGGTATCAATCCAATAGGAGGCACAAGCAAGTCCCCAATAGATGCACCTGCACAAACTAACAAACACTTGCACACAATGCGAAAAAGGGGTTGTCAATCACTTCACGGTCACTAGCAAGAGTGATATCTAATAGAGATAGATATAAAAGATAAGTAAAATGCAAAATAAAGTAAATATAAATAAATTGCAGCAAGGTATTTTTGGGTTTTTGGTTTTATAGATCTGAAAATATATAATGAGAAATAGACCCGGGGGCCATAGTTTTCACTAGAGGCTTCTCTCTTGAAAGAAAACATACGGTGGGTGAACAAATTACTGTTGAGCAATTGATAGAAAAGCACAAAGTTATGACGATATATAAGGCTATGATCATGAATATAGGCATCACGTTTGTGAAAAATAGACCGACTCCTGCCTGCATCTACTACTATTACTCCACACATCGACCGCTGTCCAGCATGCATCTAGTGAATTAAGTTAACAAGAACAGAGTAACAACTTAAGCAAGATGACATGATGTAGAGGATAGATCCAATCAATATGGAAAAACCCCCATCTTTTTATCCTTAATGAGAACAATACAAATACGTGCCTCGCTACCCCTACTGTCACTGGGTGAGGACACCACAAGATTGAACCCAAAACAAAGCACCTCTCCCATTGCCAGAAAAACAAATCTAGTTAGCCAAACTAAATCGATAGATCGGAGAGAAATACAAAGCTATCTTAATCATGCATCAAAAAGTTCAGAGAAGACTCAAATAATATTCATAAATAATCTGATCATAAATCCACAATTCATCGGATCTCAACAAACGCACCGCAAAAGAAGATTACAGCGAATAGATCTCCAAGAACATCGAGGATAACATTGTATTGAAGATCAAAGAGAGAGAAGAAGCCATCTAGCTACTAGCTATGGACCCGTAGGTCTGTGGTAAACTAATCACACATCATCGGAAGGGCAGCAAGGTTGGTGTAGAGGCCCTCCGTGATCGAATCCCCCACTGGCAGAGTGTCGGAAAAGGCCCGTGATGTCTGCTAGAACTACGTCGGTTTTTCCCCAAAGAGGGAGGGATGATGCAGCACAACAACGATAGGTATTTCCCTCAGTGATGAGACCAAGGTTATCGAACCAGTAGGAGAACCACGAAACACCACGTAAACAGCTCCAGCACACAAAAAACAAATACTTGCAACCCGACGTGTTAAAGGGGTTGTCAATCCCTTTCGGGTAACGAGATAGATAAAATTGTAGTAGATTGAAAGATGCAAATTAAAGCAAATAAAATTTAGTGAGGTATTTTTGGGTTTTTGGATTAATAGATCTGAAAATAAAAGTTGCAAACAAATAAAAGAGCGAATAGCAAAATAGATCTTGAAGGCAAATATATTAAAGAAGAGACCCGGGGGCCGTAGTTTTCACTAGTGGCTTCTCTCGAGAAAAATAGCAAATGATGGAAACAAATTACTGTTGGGCAATTCATAGAACTTCAAATACTCATGACGATATCCAGGAAATGATCATTATATAGGCATCATGTCCAAGATTAGTAGACCGACTCCTGCCTGCATCTACTACTATTACTCCACACATCGACCGCTATCCAGCATGCACCTAGTGTATTAAGTTCATGGAGAAACGAAGTAATGCAATAAGAACGATGACATGATGTAGACAAGATCTATTTATGTAGAAATAGACCCCATCTTTTTATCCTTAATGGCAACGATACATACGTGTCGTTTCCCTTTATGTCACTGGGATCAAGCACCGTAAGATCGAACCCATCACAAAGCACCTCTTCCCATTGCAAGATAAATAGATCAAGTTGGCCAAACAAAACCCAAATATCGGAGAAGAAATACGAGGCTATAAGCAATCATGCATATAAGAGATCAAAGAAAACTCAAATAACTTTCATGGATAAAAAGATAGATCTGATAATAAACTCAAAGTTCATCGGATCCCAACAAACACACCGCAAAAAAAGAGTTACATCATATGGATCTCCAAGAGACCATTGTATTGAGAATCAAATGAGAGAGAGAAAGCCATCTAGCTACTAACTACGGACCTGAAGGTTTACAATGAACTACTCACGCATCATCGGAGAGGCACCAATGAGGATGATGAACCCCTCCGTGATGGTGTCTAGATTGGATCTGCTGGTTCTGGAACTTGCGGCGGCTGGACTTGATTTTCGTCGACTCTCCTAGGGTTTTTGGAATATTGGGGTATTTATAGAGCAAAGAGGCGATGCAGGAGGCCCCCGAGGTGGGCACAACCCACCTGGGCACGCCTGGGCCTCAAGGCGCGCCCTGGTGGGTTGTGCTCCCCTCGGAGCACCCCCCCAGGTGCTTCTCCGGCCCAGTGGATGTCTTCTGGTCCAAAAAAAATCCACAAAAAGTTTCGCTGTGTTTGGACTCCGTTTGGTATTGATTTCCTGCGATGTAAAAAACATGCAGAAAACAGCAAGTGGCACTAGGCACTATGTCAATAGGTTAGTACCAAAAATGATATAAAATGATTGTAAAACATCCAAGAATGATAATATAATAGCATGGAACAATAAAAAATTATAGATACGTTGGAGACGTATCAGCATCCCCAAGCTTAATTCCTGCTCGTCCTCGAGTAGGTAAATGATAAAAACAGAATTTTTGATGTGGAATGCTGCCTAACATGTTCATCACATATTCTTTTCTTAATAGCAAGGACATTTGGAATTTTATATGGTTCAAAGCAATAGTCTAGTTTTGACATGATAACTTAAATACTCAAGCATATCAACAAGCAACCATGTCTTTCAAAATATCACCACTAAAGCAAGTTATCCCTAGCCCATTATGCTTAATCATTGATCCATTCATGAAACACACTCGAATATTAGCTACACCCAATGCTCAAGTACGATCATAGTGCCCCTTAGTTGGTGCTTTATAAGAGAAGATGGAGACTCAAGTAAAAATAAAAATTGCATAAAGTAAAAGAAAGGCCCTTCGTGGAGGGAAGTAGGGATTTGTAGAGGTGCCAGAGCTCAAAGCTTAAATTGAGAGATAAAAACATTTTGAGAGGCATACTTTTCCCACCAACGAAAACGACTTAGAGCTCCCCACACTTTCCATGCTAGATATATCATAGGCGGTTCCCAAACAGAAAATAAAGTTTATTCCTTTTTCCACCATTTCTTTCACTTTCCATGGCTAGCCGTATCCACACTTTCCAAGGAATTTATTATTTGACAACATAAAGTAAATTGATTTTTCAATTCGGGACTGGGCATCCCTAATACCTTTGCCGTACTCTCGTGCAATGACAAGTGGATAAACACTCATCGTGAGAATAACACATCTAGCATGGAAAATATCGGCCACCCCTCACCGCCTCGCGAGCTGTACGAGCACACAAAAGAGAAATTTATTTTGAAAATTAGAGATGGCACATACAAATTTGCTTAGAACGGCACAGAAATACCGCATATAGGTAGGTATAGTGGACTCATATGGCAAAACTGGTTTAAAGGGTTTTGGATGCACAAGTAGTGATCATACTTGGTGCAAATGAAGGCTAGCAAAAAGATTGAGAAGCGCCCAACCAAGAAACGAATAATCTCGTAAGCAAGCATTAAGCATAAGTAACACCGAATAATGCACCATAAGTAAGATATAATTTCATTGCATAACTATTGACTTTCGAACTTGCATAGGGAATCACAAACCTTAACACCAATATTCTTACTAAAGCACAATTACTCATCAACATGGCTCACATATTATATCGTCATATCTCAAAACTATTACAAAGAACCAAGTTTATTTTGTCCAATGATCTTCATGAAAGTTTTTATTATATCCTTCTTCGATATCTATCACTTTGGGACTAGTTTCATATGTTGCGTTTAATAAGCTCAAACAAATATAAGTGAAGAACATGAGCATAATATTTCTTTCTCTCAAATTAAACTAAGTGAAGCAAGAGAGAATTTCTTCAAAATTAACAAAGCACACCGTGCTCAAAAAGTATAAGTGAAGCACTAGAGCAATTACAAGGCTCTAAAAATTTAAGTGAAGCATAGGAGCAAGCACAACATAGTTTTTGGCTCTCTCAAAAAGGTGTGTCTAGCAAGGATTCAAGACTTAAAATAAAAAGTAAAAAAAATAAAAGACTCAACTCATACAAGACGCTCCAAGCAAAACTCATGATATGTGACGAATAAAAATATAGCTCCAAGTAAAATACCGATGGTCGTTAGAAGAAAGAGGGGATGCCACTCGGGGGCATCCCCAGTTGCTTGATACTTCTTGAATATTATCTTGGGGTGCCTCGGGCATCCCCAAGCTTAGCCTTTTGCTAATCCTTATTCCTTCATCCATCGTAATATCACCCAAAACTTGAAAACTACAATCACACAAAACTCAACAAAACCTTCGTGAGATCCGTTAGTATAAGAAAACAAATCACTACTTTAAGTACTATTGCAAACCCATTCTTATTTTATTTTTGCGTTATATCTACTGTATTCCAACTTTTCTATGATAAAAACTCTTCAACGAAAACCATAGAATCATCAAAACAAGCACACAACGCAAAGAAAACAGAATCTGTCAAAAATAGAAAAGTCTGTAGAAATCTGAAAATTTCGAATATTTCTGTAACTCCAAAAATTCTAAAACATTAGGAAAACGTGAGAAATTTGTTTATTAATCTTCTGCAAAAAGAATCAACTCAAAATAACTCTTATGTTAAAAATAAGAATTGTTTTCCTGAGCGCAAAAGTTTCTGTTTTTCAGCAAGATCAAATCGACTATCACCCAAATCAACCCAAAGGCTTTGCTTGGCACAAACACTAATTTAAACCACAAAAACACATCTAATCAGAGAAATAATTGGGTATTTTATTGAAAATAGTAAGAAAACCAAAAAGCAAAAAGATACAAGTTGGGTTGCCTCCCAACGAGCGCTATCGCTTTACGCCCCTAGCTAGGCATAACGCAAAAGATCTACGTGTTGTCAACTTTGTTTCGAGATCCATAAGATGCCCTCATGATTGATTCATAAGGTGGCCTAATTTTTGTCCTAGGGAAGTGCTCCATACCCTTCCTTAGTGGAAATTGAAATTTAATATTGCCTTCTTTCATATTAATCACGGCACCAATAGTACGTAAAAACGGTCTACCAAGAATAATTGGGCAAGACGGATTGCAATCAATATCAAGAACAATAAAATCTATGGGCACATAATTCCTATTTGCAAGATTAAGAACATCATTAATACTTCCCATAGGCTTTTTAATAGTAGAATCCGCCAAGTGCAAATTTAAAGAGCATTCTTCAATATCGGTATGACCAAGCACATCACACAAAGATTTAGGAATTGTAGAAACACTAGCACCCAAGTCACATAAAGCAAAACACTCATAATTTTTAATCTTGACTTTGATAGTAGCTTCCCATTCATCATGTAGTTTTCTAGGAATTGAAACTTCTAATTCCAACGTTTCTTCAAAAGCTTTCATCATAGCATCAACAATATGTTTAGTAAAAGCTTTATTTTGTTCATAGGCATGGGGTGAATTTATCATGAATTGCAACAAAGAATACAATCAACCAAAGAGCAACTATCATAATTAAACTCTTTGTAATCCAAAATAGTGGGCACATCACTAGTTAAAGTCTTGACCTCTTCAAACCCACTTTTATCAAAAATTTCAACAAGATTTTCACCCTCCAAATTATCGAGACGCCTTCTAGCTAAAGTTGACTCTTCTCCAGTCCCTTTATCATCAATCTTAATTTTACTAAACAAGGAATCAATACAAGAAACACCAATCATTTTAAGATCTTCATCACTTTTATAAAAGCAATCACTAGAAAACGCTTTTTCTAAAAATTCTCGTCTAGCTCTAAGCATAGTGGTTCTTTTCTTACTTTCATCCATAGAAATATAAAGAGCTTTAATAGATTCCTCAACCTTAGGCACAAAAATTTTCATCTTGAGATTTTCCACATCATGAGAAATTCTATCAATTCTTCTAAACATATCATCAATCTTATTCAGCTTTTCTTCGATTGTAGCATTGAAAACTTTTTGAGTATTGATAAATCTTAATATTTTCTCAAGATAAGAAGGTGTTCATATTATTATTATAAGAAGGATTACCATAGGAATCACCATAATTATTTGAGGAATTACTAGGAAAAGGCCTAGGATTAAAATTACCTCTATAAGCATTGTTATTAAAGTTGTTTCATGAAATAAAGTTCACATCTATGGCATCACTATTTTGCTCAATCAAAGTAGACAAAGGCATATCATTAAAATCAATAGGAGCATTTTTATTAGCAACCAACTTCATAAGAGCATCAACTTTTTCACTCAAAGAATTTATTTCTTCTACCGAATTAACTTCTTTACTAGTAGGAGCCCTTTCGGTATGCCATTGTGAATAATTTGCCATGATGTTATCTAGTAATTTAGTAGCTTCACCCAAATTAATTTCCATAAAAGTACCCCCCGTGGCGAAATCTAAAAGATTACGAGAAACAAAATTCAATCCCGCATAAAAAATTTGTATGATCATCCAAAGATTTAACCCATGAGTTGGGCAATTCCTTGGCATCATTTTCATCCTTTCCCAAGATTGTGTAACATGCTCATGCTCAAGTTGCTTGAAATTCATGATCTGGGTTCTAAGGGAAATGATTTTCACGGGCGGAAAAAACTTAGTGATAAAAGCATCCTTGCACTTATTCCATGAATCGATACTATTGCAAGGCTAAGAGGAAAACCAAATTTTTGCGTGATCTCGCAAAGAAAACGGAAATAATTTCAACTTCACAACATCATTGTCCACATCTTTTTGTTTGCATATCGCATAATTCCACGAATGTGTTAAGATGGGACGCGGCAACCTCATTAGGAGTACCGGAAAACTGATCTTTCATAACAAGATTCAACAAAGCAGTATTAATATCACAAGTCTCCGCGCTAGTGGCGGGAGGAGCAATCGGAGTGCTAATAAAATCAATGTTGTTGGTATTTGAGAAATCACACAACTTGGTGTTCTCTTGAGTCATGGTGACTTCGCAACAAGATTGCACTCAAAAACAGATCTGACGAGAAAACGGCGAATGAAAAAGAGGGCGAATAAAACGGCAAATATTTGTGAAGTGGGGGAAAGGAAAATGAGAGGCAAATGGCAAATAATGTAAATTGCAAGGAGATGAGATTTGTGATTAGGAACCTGGTTGATGTTTATGATGTCTCCCCGGCAACGGCGCCAGAAACTCCTCTTGATGTCTGCTAGAACTACGTCGGTTTTTCCCAGAGAGGGAGGGATGATGCAGCACAGCGACAGTAGGTATTTCCCTCAGTGATGAGACCAAGGTTATCGAACCAGTAGGAGAACCACGCAACACGACGTAAACAGCTCCTGCACACAAAGAACAAATACTTGCAACCCGACGTGTTAAAGGGGTTGTCAATCCCTTTCGGGTAACGAGATAGATAAATTGTAGTAGATTGAAAGATGCAAATAAAAGCAAATAAAATTTAGCGAGGTATTTTTTGGTTTTTGGATTAATAGATCTGAAAATAAAAGTTACAACCAAATAAAAGAGCGAATAGCAAAATAGATCTTGAAGGCAAATATATTAAAGAAGAGACCCGGGGGCCGTAGTTTTCACTAGTGGCTTCTCTCGAGAAAAATAGCAAACGGTGGAAACAAATTACTGTTGGGCAATTGATAGAACTTCAAATACTCATGACGATATCCAGGCAATGATCATTATGTAGGCATCACGTCCAAGATTAGTAGACCGACTCCTGCCTGCATCTACTACTATTACTCCACACATCGACCGCTATCCAGCATGCATCTAGTGTATTAAGTTCATGGAGAAACGGAGTAATGCAATAAGAACGATGACATGATGTAGACAAGATCTATTTATGTAGAAATAGACCCCATCTTTTTATCCTTAATGGCAACGATACATACGTGTCGTTTCCCTTTATGTCACTGGGATCAAGCACCGTAAGATCGAACCCATCACAAAGCACCTCTTCCCATTGCAAGATAAATAGATCAAGTTGGCCAAACAAAACCCAAATATCGGAGAAGAAATACGAGGCTATAAGCAATCATGCATATAAGAGATCAAAGAAAACTCAAATAACTTTCATGGATAAAAAGATAGATCTGATAATAAACTCAAAGTTCATCGGATCCCAACAAACACACCGCAAAAAAAGAGTTACATCATATGGATCTCCAAGAGACCATTGTATTGAAAATCAAACGTGAGAGAGAAAGCCATCTAGCTACTAACTACAGACCCGAAGGTCTACAATGAACTACTCACGCATCATCGGAGAGGCACCAATGAGGATGATGAACCCCTCCGTGATGGTGTCTAGATTGGATCTGGTGGTTCTGGAACTTGCGGTGGCTGGAATTGATTTTCGTCGACTCTCCTAGGGTTTCTGGAATATTGGGGTATTTATAGAGCAAAGAGGCGGTGCGGGAGACCCCCGAGGTGGGCACAACCCACCTGGGCGTGCCTGGGCCTCCAGGCATGTCCTGGTGGGTTGTGCTCCCCTCAGAGCAACCCCCAGGTGCTTCTCCAGCCCACTGGATGTCTTTTGGTCCAAAAAAATCCACAAAAAGTTTCGCTGCGTTTGGACTCTGTTTGGTATTGATTTCCTGTGATGTAAAAAACATGCAGAAAACTGCAACTGGCACTGGGCACTATGTCAATAGGTTAGTACCAAAAAATGATATAAAATGATTGTAAAACATCCAAGAATGATAATATAACAGCATGGAACAATAAAAAATTATAGATACATTGAAGACGTATCAGCCCCAAGATGGGGTCTCACGAGAATAGAAGCTTGAGGCGGCGAAAAAGTATTTTTGGTGTGCCCTCTGGTATACGAGGAATATTTGGGTATTTATGGAGCCGAGATTATGGCTAGGAGGTCTGCGGGGGGCCCACAAGCCTAGGGGCGCGCCCCTAGGGCTTGTGGCTCCCTCGTGGGTCTTCTGGCCTCTTCCCGAAGCTCCGTGGTTGTCTTCTGGTCCAAGAAAAATCCTCAAAAAGTTTCGTTCCGTTTGGTATTGATTTTCTCTAAAAGACAAAAACAAGAAAAAAACAACAACTGGCACTAGGCACTAGGTTATTCTCCGACCGCGTACAGTCCTCTTCCGATGGATGTCGTTCATTGACCACGTTGACCACACAACGCCGAGAGCACCAAGGCGGTGGACGACGGCGAGGCCTAGGAAGGGAACGACATGGAGCCGGGAAAGACTAGGTAGTTGTTTCCACACGGAGGGGAGTACAAGGGTTTACTGGTTCGTCTGCCATCGCCGGAGAATAACAGGAGGTGTGGGTGAGTAGAGGGATGGCCAGGCTAGCAATGGGAGTAGAGTGGGGCGGTGAGGCTTGCGTGGCAGCATAGCCGACCACGGGAGGCAGGAGCAGGCGGTACAGCCGGTGCTAGTTTGGGTGGCTGGAGCAAGAAGACCAGAGGTTGAAGAAGCAGCACGACCGTTGGATTAACATCCTACGGTCACTGCATGCAGCTAGAATCTTTTATATTGACTAAGTTGACAAAGCCCTGCGTCCGCGTCAACTTAGTAGGCCCACAAGTCAGCCTCCAAATCTAGTGGGTCCCAACTAGCAGGGGGAGGAATCATTTTTTTTGCTCGTAATAAGGAGGCACTTCCTTGCATGCAAAGATATAGCTGGTGGGTCCCAGCTATCAACAGGGGGAATGTATTTTTCACGACATACAGAGGCCCTTCCAGTGGGTCCCCACTGTCAGGTGGAGGAATCAATATTTTGCGCATAATAAGGAGGTACTTCCTTGCATGCGGCCGTGGACCCAGCTGTCAGCCTCTCCATGTACAGTCCTCTTCCGATGGATGTCGTTCGTTGACCACCTTGACCATGCCGTGCCAAGAGCACCAAGGCGATGGACAACGACGAGTCCTAGGAAGGGAACAACCCAGAGCCGAGGAAGACTCGGCAGTAGTTTCCCACACAGAGGGGAGTACGAGGGTTTACTGGTTCGGCTGCAGTGTGAGGCTGAAATCACTGGAGAATAATAGGAGGTGTGGGTGATTAGAGGGATGGCCAGGCCAGCGATGCGAGTAGGGTGGAGCAGTGAGGCCTGCCCGGCAGCACAGCTGGCCATGAGAGGCGGGAGCAGGCGGTTCCGCCGACACTGGTTTGGGTGGCTGGAGCAGGAAGATCAAAGATTGAAGAAGCACGACTATCGTTGGATTGACATCTAACAATCTCACACTGGTAGAGTCGATTGTTGAATAAGTTTTCTTTTTTTAGAAACCTTGTGTACGCATCAACTTAGTAGGCCCACAAGTCAGCCTCCAAATCTATGGCAGACAACATACAACTGATACGTCCATTTTGCATCATGCTTTTATATCAATATTTATTGCATTATGCGCGCCCCCCATCCTTGTGGGCCACCTGGCAGGCCCCCGATGCCCATCTTCTGCTACATGGTGTGTTTTGACCTGGAAAAAATAAGAAGCAAGCTTTCGGGATGAAGCGCCACCGTCTCGAGGTGGAACCTGGGCAGAACCAATCTAGGGCTCCGGCGGAGCTGTTTTGCCGGGGAAACATCCCTCCGGGAGGGGAAATCCTCACCATCGTCATCACCATCGATCCTCACATCGAGAGGTGGTCAATCTCCATCAACATCTTCACCAGCACCATCTCCTCTCAAACCCTAATTCATCTCTTGTATCCGATCTTTGTCTCAAAACCTCAGATTGGTACCTGTGGGTTGCTAGTAGTGTTGATTACTCCTTGTAGTTGATGCTAGTTGGTTTATTCGGTGGAAGATCATTTGTTCAGATCCTTAATGATAATTAATACTCCTCTGATTATGAACATGAATATGCTTTTTGAGTAGTTACGTTTGTTCCTGAGTACAAGGGAGAAGTCTTGTTATAAGTAATCATGTGAATTTGGTATTCGTTCGATATTTTGATGAGATGTATGTTGTGTTTCCTCTAGTGGTGTTGTGTGAACGTCGACTACATGACACTTCACCATGATTTGGGCCTAGGGGAAGGCATTGGTAAGTAATAAGTAGATGATGGGTTGCTAGAGTGACAGAAGTTTAAACCCTAGTTTATGCGCTCCTTCATAAGGGGCTGATTTGGATCCATATGTTTCATGCTATGGTTAGATTTATCTTAATTCTTCTTTCGTAGTTGCGGATGCTTGCGAGAGGGGTTAATCATAAGTGGGAGGCTTGTCCAAGGAAGGGCAGCACCCAAGCACTGGTCCACTCACATATCAAATTATCAAAGTAACGAACGCGAATCATATGAGCATGATGAAAATTAACTTGACAACAATTCCCATGTGTCATCGGGAGATCTTTGCTTTATATAAGAGTTCGTCCAGGCTCGTCCTTTGCTACAAAAAGGATTGGGCCGCCTTGCTGCACCTTGTTTACTTTTGTTACTTATTACCCGTTACTAATTATCTTATCACACAACTATCTGTTACCGATAATTTCAGTGCTTGCAGAGAATACCTTGCTGAAAACCGCATGTCATTTCCTTCTGCTCCTCGTTGGGTTCGACACCCTTACTTATCGAAAGGACTACGATAGATCCCCTATACTTGTGGTTCATCAAGACTATTTTATGGCGCCATTGCCGGTGAGTGAAGCGCCTTTGGTAAGTGGAATTTGATAAGGAAACATTTATATAGTGTGCTGAAATTTACTGTCACTTGTTACTATGGAAAATAATCCTTTGAGGGGCTTGTTCGGGGTATCTTCACCCCGACCGGAAGAGCCATGAGTTGCCCCTCAACCTACTGCACCTACTGAAAATATCTATTATGAAATTCCTTCGGGTATGATAGAGAAACTGCTAGCTCATCCTTACACAGGAGATGGAACATTACATCCTGATATGCATCTAATCTATGTGGATGAAGTTTGGTGATTATTTAAGCTTACAGGTTTGCCCGAGGATGAAATCAAGAAGAAGGTCTTCCCTTTATCTTTGAAGGAGAAGGCATTGACATGGTATAGGCTATGTGATGATATTGGATCATGGAACTACAACCGATTGAAATTGGAATTTCATCAGAAGTTTTATCCTATGCATCTGGTTCATCGTGATCGAAATTATATATATATATATATTTTTTGGCCTCGTGAAGGAGAAATTATCGCTCAAGCTTGGGGGAGGCTTAAGTAAATGTTATATTCATGCCCCAATCATGAGCTCCCAAGAGAAATTATTATTCAAAAAATTTATGCTCGGCTTTCTCATAATGATCGATCCATGCTCGATACTTCTTGTACTGGTTCTTTTATGAAGAAGACTATTGAATTCAAATGGGATTTATTGGAAAGGATTAAACGCAACTCTGAAGATTGGGAACTCGATGAAGGTAAGGAGTCAGGTATAAACCTTAAGTTTGATTGTGTTAAATATTTTATGGATACCGATGCTTTTCGTGATTTTAGTACTAAATATGGACTTGACTCTGAGTTAGTAGCTTCTTTCTGTGAATCTTTTGCTACTCATGTTGATCTCCCTAAGGAGAAGTGGTTTAAATATCATCCTCCCATTGAAGTTAAAGTAGTAGAACCTATTAAAGTTGAAGAAGAAACTATTACTTATAATGTTGATCCTATTGTTCCTACTGCTTATATTGAGAAACCAACTTTTCCTGTTAGAATAAAGGATCATGCTAAAGCTTCAACTGTGGTTCGTAAGAGTTATACTAGAACTCCTACACCCCCTGAGCAAATTAAAGTTGAACCTAGTATTGCTATGGTTAAAGATCTCTTGGTTGATAATATTGATGGGCATGTTATTTATTTCTGTGATGAAGCTGCTAGAATTGCTAAACCCGATAGTAAAGATAAGCATAGACCCATTGTTGGCATGCCGGTTGTTTCTGTTAAAATAGGAGATCATTGTTATCATGGCTTATGTGATATGGGTGCTAGTGTGAGTGCAATTCCTTTTTCCTTATATAAAGAAATTATGAATGATATTACACCTGTTGAGATAGAAGATATAGATGTTACTATTAAGCTTGCCAATAGAGATACTATTTCACCTATTGGGATTGTTAGAGATGTTGAAGTCTTGTGTGGGAAAATAAAATACCCTACTGATTTTCTTGTTAATGCTTCCCCACAAGATGACTTTTGTCCCATTATATTTGGTAGACCTTTCTTGAATACTGTTAATGCTAAGATAGATTGCGAGAAAGATATTGTTACTGTCGGTTTAGGGGATATGTCTCATGATTTTAATTTCTCTAAATTTCGTAGACAACCCCATGATAAAGAATTGCCTACTAAGGATGAAATTATTGGTCTTGCTTCTATTGCCGTACCTCCTACCGATCCCTTAGAACAATATTTGCTAGACCATGAGAATGATATGTTTATGAATGAAAGAAGGGAAATATACGAGATATTCTTTAATCAAGGGCCTATTTTGAAACACAATTTGCCTATTGAAATCCTTGGGGATCCTCCTCCACCCAAGGGCGACCCCGTGTTTGAGCTTAAACAATTACCGGATACTTTGAAGTATGCTTATCTCGATGAAAAGAAGATATATCCTGTTATTATTATTGCTAACCTTTCAGAGCATGAAGAAAAGAAATTATTGAAAACTCTGAAGAAGCACCGTGCCGCTATTGGATATACTCTTGATGATCTTAAGGGCATTAGTCCCACTCTATGTGAGCACAAAATTAATTTGGAGAATGATGCTAAACCAGTTGTTGATCACCAACGACGGTTAAATCCTAAGATGAAAGAAGTGGTAAGAAATAAAATGCTTAAGCTTCTGGAGGTAGGTATAATTTATCCTATTGCTGATAGTAAGTGGGTAAGTCCTGTTCATTGTGTCCCTAAGAAGGGAGGTATTACTGTTGTTCCTAATGATAAGAATGAATTGATCCCACAAAGAATTGTTACAGGTTATAGAATGGTAATTGATTTTCGCAAATTAAATAAAGCTACTAGAAAAGATCATTACCCTCTACCTTTTATTGATCAAATGCTAGAAAGATTATCCAAACATACACATTTTTGCTTTCTAGATGGTTATTCTGGTTTCTCTCAAATACCTGTGTTAAAAGATGATCAAGAAAAGACCACTTTTACTTGCCCTTTCGGTACCTTTGCTTATAGGCCTTTTGGTCTATGCAATGCACCTGCTACCTTTCAAAGATGTATGACTGCTATATTCTCTGCTTTTTGTGAAAAGATTGTTGAGGTTTTTATGGATGATTTCTCCGTTTACGGAACTTCTTTTGATGATTGCTTAAGCAACCTTGATCGAGTTTTGCAGATATGTGAAGAAACTAATCTTGTCTTGAATTGGGAGAAGTGTCACTTTATGGTTAATGAAGGTATTGTCTTGGGGCATATAATTTCTGAAAGAGGTATTGAAGTTGATAAAGCTAAAGTAGATGCTATTGAAAAAATGCCGTGCCCTAAAGATATCAAATGTATAAGAAGTTTCCTTGGCCATGCTGGTTTCTATAGGAGGTTTATTAAAGACTTCTCTAAAATTTCTAGGCCTCTCACTAATCTCTTGAAAAAAGATGTTCGTTTTGTTTTTGATGATGATTGTGTAGAAGCATTTGAAATACTTAAGAAAGCCTTGATTTTTGCACCTATTGTTCAACCACCTGATTGGAATTTACCCTTTGAAATACGCAAGTGCCTCTCCGAGTCTTACGGAGGACACCACGCTGGAGATAGAACTGCACATAAGGTATTGCAATCTGGTTTTTATTGGCCTACTCTCTTCAAAGATGCTCGTAAGTTTGTCTTGTCTTGTGATGAATGCCAGAGAATTGGTAATATTAGTAGACGTCAGGAAATGCCTATGAATTATTCACTTGTTATTGAACCATTCGATGTTTGGGGCTTTGATTATATGGGACCTTTTCCTTCCTCTAATGGGTATAGACATATCTTAGTTGCTGTTGATTACGTTACTAAGTGGGTAGAAGCTATTCCAACTAGTAGTGCTGATCATAACACTTCTATTAAGATGCTTAAAGAAGTTATTTTTCTGAGGTTTGGAGACCCTAGATATTTGATGACTGATGGTGGTTCACATTTTATTCATGGTGCTTTCCGTAAATTGCTTGCTAAGTATGATGTTAACTATAGAACAACATCATCCTCAGTCTAGTGGTCAAGTAGAATTGAGAAATATTGAGATTAAATTGATTTTCCAAAAGACTATTAATAGATCTAGAAAGAATTGTTCTAAGAAACTTGATAATGCATTATGGGCTTACAGAACTGCTTATAAAAACCCTATGGGTATGTCTCCGTATAAAATGGTTTATGGAAAGGCTTTTCACTTACCTCTTGAACTAGAACATAAAGCTTATTGTTCAATTAAAGAGCTCAGCTATGATTTCAAACTTGCCGGTGAGAAGAGGTTATTTGACATTAGCTCGCTTGATGAATGGAGAACCCAAGCCTATGAGAATGCCAAGTTGTTTAAAGAAAAAGTTAAAAGATGGCATGATAAAAGGATACAAAAGCATGAGTTTAATGTAGGTGATCATGTTTTCCTATACAATTCTCGTTTAAGATTTTTTGCAGGAAAGCTTCTCTCTAAATGGGAAGGTCCTTACATTATCGAGGAGGTCTATCATTCCGGTGCCATAAAAATCAACAACGCCGAAGGTACAAATCCGAAGGTGGTAAACGGTCAAAGAATCAAACATTATATCTCAGGTACTCCCATAAATGTTGAGACCAATATAATTGATACCGTAACACCAGAGGAGTACATAAGGAACACTTTCCAGAATGTTTCAGACTCCGAAAAGGAATAGGTATGTGGTACGGTAAGTAAACCAACTCCAAAACATTTCCAATGATAATTTTTCTCTGTTTTGGAATATTTAAAAAATTAGGAAAATTAAAAGTGGTCCGAAAGAGACACGAGGTGACCACAAGGGTGGAGGGCGCGCCCTAACCCCCTGGGCGCGCCCCCCGACCTTGTGGCCACCTCGTGTGCCCTGCAGACTCCGGTTTCTTGCACAATACTTCTTTTGGTCGGTAAAAATTCATTATATAATCTCCCGAAGGTTATGACCACCGTACCACGACAAAATCCTCTGTTTTTGTTTTGAGCTGTTTCTGCAGCAGATTTAGAGCAAGATGTCTTCGCAAGAGTTGGTTGGGGAGAGTCGTGTATCTCACCCGACACCGGGCCCAAGAGCATACAACGAAGCTGACCACTTCGGGCAATCAACGGAGGAAGAGATGGAGGCTGACTTGAAAAGGGTGGATGCCATGGAGGAGGATCAAGAAGTCACCTCTCGTCTTCAAACCATATTCATGCTGGAGGAACTTCAGAGCTCAGCAATACCAAATTCGGTCATTCCTCCCAATGCTAGATTTCTCTCTTATGAAAATATGAAAAAGAGTGTTGCCTTTTCTCCCGCAGCTATAAAACATCCATGGGTGAATGGAACTCTAGCCGTCACGGGTAAACTTCACAAGGAAGTAATGGAACTTAAGCAGCAAATTAATAAGCTCGAGGAAGAGAATCGCATCCTAAAGGGCATCATCGCCAAGAATATCACATCACCACCTCCGAAGAAAGAGACATAAATACATTGGTATGGGCACTCCCCTTGGCAACTGCCAAGCTTGGGGGAGGTGCCCCGGTATCGTATCACCATCACACCTTTACTTTTATCGTTTTTCTTAGTTCGATCCTTTTGGTTATATCTTGATCTAGTAGAATAATGTTTTAGTATGATCCAGCTTTGAGTTTTGTTTTTATCTCTATCTATGTAATCGAGTCCGTGAGTTATATAATAAAGAGTAGTTTTGAATTGAGGGCTTTGTTTTCTTGCTATGATCTTGAGGGAATACAATAATAAAAAGAAATAAAAAGATCATATATTGATCTTATGGAGAGTAATGACTTCACATATAAAGAGTATGATGAATAAAATTTGTTGGGAGTTGACAAACATAGTTTTGGTCATTGTTGCAATTAATAAGAAGTAATAAAGAAAGAGAGGCTTCACATATAAATATACTATCTTGGACATCTTTTGTAATTGTGAGCACTCATTAAAATATGGCATGCTAAAAAGTTGATGTTGGACAAGGAAGACAACATAATGGGTTATGTTTTCTTATATCTGAATAGAAGTTATATTGTCATGGATCCTCCAACATGTTGAGCTTGCCTTTCCCTCTCATGCTAGCCAAATTCTTTGCACCAAGTAGAGATACTACTTGTGCTTCCAAACATCCCTAAACCCAGTTTTGCCATGAGAGTCCACCATACCTACCTATGGATTGAGTAAGATCCTTCAAGTAAGTTGTCATCGGTGCAAGCAATAAAAATTGCTCTCTAAATATGTATGATCTATTAGTGTGAAGAAAATAAGCTTTATACGAACTTGTGATATGGAAGAAATAAAACTAACGGACTGCATAATAAAGTTCTTTATCACAAGCGGCAATATAAAGTGACATTCTTTTGCATTAAGATTTTGTGCATCCAACCACAAAAGTGCATGACAACCTCTGCTTCCCTCTGCGAAGTGCCTATCTTTTACTTTTATCTTCTACCCTTATACAAGAGTCATGGTGATCTTCACCTTTCCTTTTTACACTTTTTCCTTTTTGGCAAGCACTATGTGTTGGAGAAAGATCCAGATATATATATATATATATATATATATATATATATATATATATATATATATATATATATATATATATATCCACTCAGATGTAGGTCATCATAAAGTATTATTGTTGACATTACCCTTGAGGTAAAAGGTTGGGAGGCGAAACTATAAGCCCCTATCTTTCTCCGTGTCTGATGGAAGCTTTGAACCCATAAGTATCGCGTGAGTGTTAGCAATTGTGAAAGACTAAATGATAGTTGAGTATGTGGACTTACTGAAAAGCTCTTACATTGACTCTTTCCGATGTTATGATAAATTGCAATTGCTTCAATAACTGAGATCATAGTTTGTTAGTTTTCAATGAAGTTTTTGATTCATACTTTACCTTGTGAACAAATTGTTACTTTAGCATAAGAAATTATATGACAATATATGTTGCTGTTCTAAAAACGATCATGATACCCTCATGTCCGTATTTTATTTTATCGACACCTCTATCTCTAAACATGTGGACATATTTTTCGATATCGGCTTTCGCTTGAGGACAAGCGAGGTCTAAGCTTGGGGGAGTTGATACGTCCATTTTGCATCATGCTTTTATATTAATATTTATTGCATTATGGTCTGTTATTACACATTATGGCACAATACTTATGCCATTTCTCTCTTATTTTACAAGGTTTACATGAAGAGGGAGAATGCCGGCAGCTGGAATTCTGGGCTGGAAAAGGAGCAAATATTAGAGACCTATTCTGCACAACTCCAAAAGTCCTGAAACTTCACGGCGAGTCATTTTGGATTTAATAAAAAATATTGGGCAAAGAAAGTACTTGAGGGGGGCCACCTGCCATCCACAAGGGTGGAGGGCGCGCCCCCCGTCCTTGTGGGCCACCTGGCAGGCCCCCGATGCCCATCTTCTGCTGTATGGTGTGTTTTGACCTGGAAAAAATAAGAAGCAAGCTTTCGGGACGAAGCGCCGCCGTCTCGAGGCGGAACCTGGGCAGAACCAATCTAGGGCTTCGGCGGAGCTGTTCTGCCGGGGAAACATCCCTCCGGGAGGGGGTAATCATCACCATCGATCCTATCATCGAGAGGGGGTCAATCTCCATCAACATCTTCACCAGCACCATCTTCTCTCAAACCCTAGTTCATCTCTTGTTTCCGATCTTTGTCTCAAAACCTCAGATTGGTACCTGTGGGTTGCTAGTAGTGTTGATTACTCCTTGTAGTTGATGCTAGTTGGTTTATTCGATGGAAGATCATTTGTTCAGATCCTTAATGATAATTAATACTCCTCTGATTATGAACATGAATATGCTTTGTGAGTAGTTACGTTTGTTCCTGAGGACATGGGAGAAGTCTTGTTATAAGTAATCATATGAATTTGGTATTCGTTCGATATTTTGATGAGATGTATGTTGTCTTTCCTCTAGTGGTGTTATGTGAACGTCGACTACATAACATTTCACCATGATTTGGGCCTAGGGGAAGGCATTGGGAAGTAATAAGTAGATGATGGGTTGCTAGAGTGACAGAAGCTTAAACCTTAGTTTATGCGTTGCTTCGTAAGGGGCTGATTTGGATCCATATGTTTCATGCTATGGTTAGATTTATCTTAATTCTTCTTTCGTAGTTGCGGATGCTTGCGAGAGGGGTTAATCATAAGTGGGAGGCTTGTCCAAGGAAGGGCAGCACCCAAGCACCGGTCCACCCACATATCGAATTATAAAAGTAACGAACGCGAATCATATGAGCATGATGAAAACTAACTTGACAACAATTCCCATGTGTCCTCGGGAGCGCTTTGCTTTATATAAGACTTCGTCTAGGCTCATCCTTTGCTACAAAAAGGATTGGGCCACCTTGCTACACCTTGTTTACTCTTGTTACTTATTACCCGTTACAAATTATCTTATCACACAACTATCTGTTACCGATAATTTCAGTGCTTGCAGACAATACCTTGCTGAAAACCGCTTGTCATTTCCTTCTGCTCCTCGTTGGGTTCGACACTCTTACTTATCGAAAGGACTATGATAGATCCCCTATACTTGTGGGTCATCAACAACCCAGTTGCATTTTTTTGTAATAATTTGCAGCACATTTGCTAATTCTTAAGGAATTTATTATAGCCCATTTTCTGCCCAGGACCACGGTCAAAAAGTTCAACCTAATTTTGCATATTTCGATAGAGTCCAAACTATTTTAATCCATAAATTTTGAGTCAGAAACAAACAAATTAGAAAAGAATTAGCTTAAAATCTAATGATATTTAAAATCTAAAAATTGGAAGAAAAAACCAAAATTTGAAAATAATTGCCAGATTGCTTTTTTTAAGGGGTAATTGCCAGTTTGCTGTTTTTTCTATTTTTACAACCCATTTGTTAATACTTATTATAGCCCATTTCATATTACTTATTAGAGCCCTTTTTCTCGGCAAGCCGAATGGATTCATCCTTGTATTGAAAGATTTGTAGCCCAGCAATTTGCAAAAAAAAGACGATTTGCAGCCCAGCACGGCTAGACCGAGTAATGTTAAAATAAACCCGGTATGAGCAGTTTATTATGAAGGTAGATAATTTGCGCGTGAGTTGCAACGGGAGCACAAACATTTTAGTACATTGAGACGTCATTGCACGTCTATGATTACATTAGTCCGTAAAATCTTAACACATTTTGTAATGATTTTTTATTGTAATCAGCATGATTAACCTGCCAACTTATAATGATAAACATTTATTTTGTAAGAACTTATTGATTTGCAAAATAAAATATTGTTTTATTTTCGTAAGCTAATAAGAGGTGGGATAATTGAGTTGGTTTTAGGGAAAACCAGTGGTAAAAAACTTAGCGCTGGAAGGGAAAACAACAACAAAAATAAGGAAGTAAAAGTCAAAAGGGAACTTTACGTATTTTCTATATAATAATATATGTATATGAACTAATAAAACTATAGGTAGAAATAAGAAAACGGAAGCAGGACATGGCATTTTTAGTGGAAAATAGAACTGGGATGTGCGTTTTCTTCAGTAAAAAAACTGGCCTGCAGATGTTGTAAGAGAAAACATAACTAATGCTGGCGGCCCAGAGGCCAGTTGATACCTGTTGGATCTTTGTGCCCGATTATCACCATGGGCTGGGCCTGTTAAAAATAAAACCTAGCCTGGGCAGTCTACAACCCAGTTGATAGTTGTTTGACCTCAAAAAAAAATATGTGCTGGATCTCAGTTGTTAGTCTGTACTTGTAGAATTCTCTCATTTATTGACTACGTTGAAAATTTCATGGGTTTCACCATCTCATACATCAGCATTATTTTTCCATCGTGATAATAAGTGCATGCACTTGCTTGTGTACAACCATGTACCTATTGGTTCCATACGGTTAGGCTATGTATGGACATCCGTCTTGTGGTTCCACGGACGAATTTCATGCAAATCGGATGATTTTCATTGAAATTGGACCAAATTCATTGCATTTTACATATTTCTTTTTATTATGAAACATTTTACACATTTCAACTAATAATAATCGACTAGGCCTTTTTTGAGTCCATGGGAGGCGCTTCACGCGATCGAGGTCCCGACACTTAACTGTTCTTGAAGGCCCAAATCCATTGCTCCTCTCTTTTAACAATTTGCAGCTGGGCTTGGCGTGCCACAACCCAGTCCCGACGTGCTGCGTCCAACTATCAGCCCGTGAAACCTAATGGATCCCCTGCGTACTCAAAGATGTTAAAATTTTGGAGAACTGGGAATTTGGACGGCAGGTGCTTATGCTACCCATCAAACAAAATCATGTGCCTAAAAATTCGTTTCGAAACAAATGATTCAGCTTTATATCCACGTGGACCCTCGACAGGATGGTTGGAAGCAAATGCCAAGTTCATACCGAAAGATCCTTAACAACAATACCAACTTGCAGACGACCAGGTAGAACAAGTATCAATATCAAACTAACTTAAAATCTGTTTAGTCCTGGCCCTAGTGTTCTTCTGGTAGAAAATCTTGCAGACGACCAACTCCCGCTCCTTCTCTTGCCCCAGGTCCCCGAGGTGGTACTATTGCATCACCCAGTTGGTCCTCTACTGGTCGAAGTTCTTGTTGGTGTGCAGCACCAGAACCTTTGGTTGCCCGTCTGCCGGCCGTTGACGCGCTGGAAGAAATGCTTGCTTAGGCCACTCAGTGTGATACGTGGAGTATTGGCGAATACAAGTTTTAGGGTAGTTGGCATTTATTTAACATCTTTGGCATGTTGCAGTCACTTGCTACACTTTTTATTTACCGACAAATTGTAAATTGCTTCACTAATCTACGTATAAAAAGAAAAATAGAGGTATAAAGAAAGGAATATATTTTGTGTAAGTAGACGGCCGATCGGTGTCTCACCTGGAAGTTTCTCGGGATGCACTACAAAAAAAATACACTTCCGTGATGATACTAGTTTGTCACAGTAGGTCACATTTTCTGTCATGCATGTACATCCATGACAATTTTATGATAGAATCAAGATAGTCATACCCGTGATGTCGTAGAAGTCTTCCATGACATTACCAAAATTATCATCACGGAAGTGTCCACTTCCATGACGATAAATCACGCGTCATAGAAGTGCTTTCGTCAAGGGTAACCGACACATGGCACCAACCGTAACGGGTCGCCGTTAAGCTATCGGGTTTCGGTTTGGATCCGATAACCCGTTAACAACCTCGACCAATGGGGATTTTCCACGTGTAAAATTCTCATTCGCCGGATAATCCATGTGTCAGCTCATCGTTGGAACAGATGTCATCCCTACAATGGACGGAAGACGCCTATGATATGTCGACATGTGGCACAGCCCAACAGTGGCGCATTTAAGGTAAAAAGGCCGACCCAGCTAAAGGCCCACCATATTTTTTCAGACACTAGTGGGCTGGCCCATTAACAGCCTGCCATCTTTTGGGTCAAATTGAGGCCCATATCAGATCAGGCCCGGAAAGTGGAGTAGTTGGACCATATGGGCTTGTATTGCTGGTACGGAAAGAAAGGGTTCGGAAAGGCTTCGGCCCCAAAAGAGGCAACTCTATTTAACTGAAGGCACAATACTGTTACTATCAGTCTAGACTATCAAAGACGACATAGCTCCCAGCATTTCCCGGATATTATGGTAGACCATCTAGAATCGTTGAAAGCATCCATTTGAAGCGACCCAATAGACCTGTCGACTGCAAATGTCCCTGCTCCACTTCCCAACAAGGAACATACTGTACTACTCCCTCCGTTCTTAAATATAAATCTCTTAGAGATTCGAATATGGACTACATACAGAGCAAAATGAGTGAATGTACACTCTAAAATATGTCTATATACATCCGTATGTAGTTCTTATTGGAATATCTAAAAAGACTCATGTTTTACCAAAAAAGGCTTTCGCCCCGCTTTATAAATAAAGCAATGATGAACAACACCTAGTACAAACGCACGCCACCACAACACACGCACGCACCCAAGGCAGTTTAGGAACGGAGGAAGTAATATACTTATTAAGAAGAACAGAAGAGGAACATGATAACAAAGAGCAAGCAGATTTCTCTACTTTTTTCTCTACTCTTATACTCTTATCTCTATCTATCTACTCTTATACAAAACAGAGTTGGTGATGATGATGTGCATGCCATCCTGCAATATAGGCCATCCAATTTATATCTGACGGATAGGAAGGAAACTATGGCAATTTTGCAAAAAGATACCCACGCCCCTCTCCACATTTGCAAATAAGGCCTTCCCATGTTCATCCTTTTCTCCCACAAGATAAACTACTCATTCAAATGCATCTTGATGTTCCGTGCAACGCACGGGCATCTTGCTAGTTAGATAATACAATATGTGTTGCCCACCCATGATGAACCAGAGCGCACAGAGAAATGCAAATCCCTGCTGTCTCTCTATATGTTGCGCACATGCTTTTTGAAACGAATATAGGAACATTAGCTAACCAATTAAATGTTCTCTGTTTTAGTAATATGAGCATCATATCTTATTTGTATTTCAACAGCTAAGCTTTGGAATTATGAGTGGCATGTTGTTTCGCTTGATGGGTTGAGGTCTTGAGGAGCAGTGCTAGCACGACACGAAGCACCTATGATGATGGTAGTGAATATAAAGGGGGAAAACCATAAGCTTTACGAGTATAGTGACCGTGCCATGGCGGATCTGAAGGTGCAAACCGGACAAAGGCTACTTCGCAACCAATGTTTGCTTTCAACTAGCCACTACGATTTGGTACGGACAAGAAAAGTACAATAAACAAGTTACGATCTATTTTCCGGGTGAGATCAATAACTTAAGCAGATATGAAAGAGTACCACCTCTCTTGCGACGCTGTGTAGGTCCCTGGTGATATGTTGAGGGTTCTGTGGGTGCGATGGTTGTCTGCGGCGCAGAAGAAGACTTTAGAAGGCAGACGGCTGGGTCGAGGGATAAGTCCTGTTGCCGTGGACAAGGCGGTCGTAGGAGCAGCAACGGCAAGGTGGACGGCGGGGCCGATGAAGCGAGAGGATGCGATGAAAGGATCCTGGTCCGGTGCCGTGGATGAGAGACGTCCATCTCTTGCAGTGGGCGACGGGGTAGGGGTAGCGGCTCCGGCAAGGTGGAGGATGGGGTGGCGGACGGAGGAAGCTGGCCGGAGTGGGGAGGTTGTCGTGGCGCCGACGGTTTATGAATGGGGAAATGGAGGGGGAGGGGGGATCTCAAAATTTGGGACGCGCTTGTGTGAAATGTGGGAAAGTTACGAACTTATCCCCCGTTTAAAATTTTGGACATCTCGTCGGTTGGGGATAGGACGGTTATCTCGCATCTCCCCAATATTTGTCGGTAGCGATTTTGGGCGAGGAGAGGGTGTTTTGCCGCCCACGGTTGGCACCCACATTGTATGAAAGGGGCTAACAGGTAGGGCGGTTGTGTCACATCTGAGGGAAGTTACACATCTGCCCCTATTTTAAATATTTGCCTACATCGATTTCGGACGAGGAGAATTTGTTTTGCCGTCCACCATGTATGAATGGGGAAATGGAGGGAGAGACACAGGTCTGTTGGACGAGCTTGAATCAAATGTGTTTTGCCGCCCATGTTTGGCGCCCACCGTGTCTGAATGGGCTCAGAGGCGGTCGTGTCACGTCTGATTGAAGTTACTAGTCTACGCCTATCGACAATAGTGAAAATCGGATCGATTAGGATGTGAAGTGTCAGGGGTAGACAATAATTTCCATCTCGCAAACACTTGCTTTGGGCAGCCGACAAATGATAGTGGGTGTTTTGCCGCTTCGTTCAAAATTTGGGAGAATTAGCATTCACGTTTACCCTAGGCCCTGGCAACTAAATTCAAATCCAATTTGTATTCGATTACGAATATCCATACATCATTCTATGTTTTGTTATTTATTTCTTCAAAACCACGACAAATATTTATTCCACCTTTATATATGAATATGATTTAGAAATGCCGTGATCTTCGAATTCATTAGGTTGGATACACTTTGAGTCAAACAGTTATTTCATCCAATACAATATGCTCACACGAAAAATAGTTCACCTTATGTCTATCATACAAGTATTGAGGATTACCTTGCCTAAAAAATTCAGATTATTACAACACATGGACAACATAGGGGGTCTTACAACATAATCCATTCAGAGACATGACACAACATGCAAGTATACTAATCTAATGACAATTTCAACTGGTATCTAAAGAAGAACTGGGATTACCCTGGGCTTCAGATAGCAGAAGCAGCAGGACCTCCTCCGTCTTCAAATGCAACATTCTTACTTCCTCAAATTCTTGGGTTGCTTGCATAATGCGTGCAGCTAATTGCATAATTTCTAGCCTCAAGATCAAGATTACCTCATTCATGGCAGCCACACCATCTCTTTCTGCCTCTAGTAGAGCCGCAAGAACTATAATATATGTGCTCAGACTGCTCTCCGGCGGTGTTGCCTCTGAACTGCTACCATCTGGTAACATGGATGGCGCACTACTTCCACAAATAGATTCTGGGGTTGTACATTGTGTCCTAGTGTGAACGGCATCCTGAAAGGTTTTTGCTGGACATAAGTAAGAGATAGTTATCGCATGATCCAGGCAGTAAGCTTACATGGTAAACGACATACGAATTATTGCCAAGCATGGCAAGCTATATTTAAATGGTTCGAAGCAGCATCAGCCGAAAAGAAATTAAAATGGTAAGATGAAACTAGGGATGTAAGTGGCAAATAAACGGCATCCGCTAGTCCCATCTAGTTAGTTTTTGCTAGCTCGCTAGTTCATTTTCCTCAAAAAACAAAAACTCTTTTGAACTATCATACCACTAGTGGACTTTAATCGGGATTAAACGGGACCCAGTTGACATCCCTAGTTGAAAGGGAGTGTACCACCGCTATATTTATGTTGCCAAGGCATCTAAGCAGTTGAAATAATCTGAGAAAGCACTTAACAATGTGGCCTCATATAAACTACGAAGACAGTCTTGTGATGATGTTCATAGGAAAAGTTAAGGAGTCAAATGAACTAGGCATTCATTTCTTTACGATAGTACAACAGGCATTGCTGACATATTGGCCAACTCAGGTATAGCCTAACAAGTAGCAAACAAGCATTCGAATCAAGCAATACAGCAAAGCAGACAACTAAACTATTTGTAATTCTGTAGGATTACAGGTTGAGGGCACAAGCCAGGAAAGCAGCCCACACGCATTACATTTCACATGTACTAAAACACACTGGCTTACCATATGTTGCTGTGAAGCCTCGCTACTGTTGCAATGTTCTTTGAAGATATCGTCAGCATCCCGTGGTTGCAAATCTAGTTGTTGTAGTTTATTCTGCACCCTCTATTTAGGTAAAATTAATTTTAATCGCATGCATTGGTTCGAATTGATCAGCAATGGATCATCTAAACTAACGAAAGAAGGGTGTGTGCTTACACGACAATATATGTGCTTCACTCTATTTTTATGCTTGTTCGAGGTGCCAGCCCCAAAAGAACAAATATTTTGGTTGATGGGGTTGGCAGCTCCATAATTAGTAGAAGCATCAAATTAGTCATGCAACTTGGGAAGATCAAGAACGCACAAAAAAGTAATGAACAGAGGCTCGGAGCAGTGATGTAATAGCTAGCATCAGAAAATGTAGGGTAAAACAAACAAAAAGCAGCGGAACCACATGCTTGTTTGCTGATGTGTAATTAACCATAGAGAACATGAAGCAGTCTGATGGAACCAACAAGTGGCATCAGAACAACACCATTATCATAAATATAGCATGCAAGAAGTAAAATAGTAGGAAGTGATATCTAGTAAGTATAGTAATACTTAGGACAAAACAAAAGCATTGTAACTATATGTGCACTGGTTTGTAATTTAGCACATGTAACATGTTCACTGCCAGAAGTATGGCCCTACAGGTGCAAGCAGAATAACGCGTCTCATGAAAAATTGAATGATGCCCTGAAGAAATTCAAAGGTGCGGTGCTTATGCTAAGAAAGTGAACGTAGGCGTCGGCCGTTGGATAACAGTACCTGATTCTCGGCGGCGTATGGGTATCGTTGTCATACTTGATAGGTAAGGATCGTCGATGGTGCTCGTGTTGCGGTTGAGTTTGGGCCAGCTGTCGCCGTTGCTGAAGCGGCTTCGGTGCTTCGGTTGCGGCGCTTGTCGACATACAAGAAAGCTGATCTGTGGTAAGTGAACAATTCCATGATAAAGAAGAGAAAAAACGAAGGAGTATAAATCAAAATAACCTGATGAGGCTGCGGCGTCAGTAATGCAGAGCCGGTGGAGTTGAATATGGCGTCCGTGGAGCGGGTCTGGTGCAGTGGATGAAGGCGACGGTGAAGCACATCCGGCGCGGTGTACAGTGCTTTCGGTGAGGCGGATCTGTTGCGGCGAACGAGGGCTTGTATGAAGGGCCAGCGATGGGGCGGACGAGGGAGTCGGTGAAGGGCCTACACTGTGGTGGACGAGGGCGCCGGTGAAGCAGATCCGGTGCGGTGGACCATGATGGCGGTCAAGGAGATCTGGAGGAGTGGGCAAGCCAGTCACTGAAGCGGCTTCGGTGAAGTGGTGAGTTGGCAGTTGGGGGTGTCGGTGTCAAAACCGGCGGATCTCGGGTAGGGGGTCCCGAACTGTGCGTCTAAGGTCGATGGTAACAGGAGACGGGGGACATGATGTTTACCCAGGTTCAGGCCCTCTCTATGGAGGTAATACCCTACGTCCTGCTTGATTGATCTTGATGAATATGAGTATTACAAGAGTTGATCTACCACGAGATCGTAATGGCTAAAACCCTAGAAGTCTAGCCTGTCTGATTATGATTATGATTGCCTCTATGGACTAAACCCTCCGGTTTATATAGACACCGGAGGGGGCTAGGGTTGTACAAAGTAGGTTACAGAGAAAGGGATCTTCATATCCGAACGCCAAGCTTGCCGTCCACGCCAAGGAGAGTCCCATCCGGACACGGGAGAGAGTCTTCTGTCTTGTATCTTCATGGCCCATCAGTCCGACCCACCTTACGTAGCCTGGACGCCCGAGGACCCCTTAATCCAGGACTCCCTCAGGGGGTTCCAAGGTGCGGAAGGTAGATCCGCTAGGGTGTGAGGTCCACCGCTGTGATGGAGGACTAGATTCGTCGGCTTGGCGTGGTTGGGGGGGGGCGGGGAGGGGCTCTGGGGAAGAATGTTGGGGGCAAAGAGGGGAAAACAATGGAGTTACCAAAGTAGCCCTTTTCCGTTCATGTGGCAGTGGTAAAAGAGGAATATCGTAGGGCTAAACTTTCGGGCGCGAGATATTTCGATGTGAGCGGGAAGTTTGAAAGCTTTTGGCACCTGAAATTAAGTATTCTGCTCTTGTACGGCCGACTATGATATCATGGCCGAGAATTTATTTGTTTTGCACGCAAAAAAAGCGCAAGTTTCGAAAATCAATGTCTCCAACTCGAAACTTAGATTGTCCTTTCAATTCAAATATGGATCATTGAGCTAGTGGAAGCAAATACCATCATATGGTCCAATTCAAATGAAATTCCAAATGTGTTTATCCTAAATATGATGACAAAAACAAAAATGTGTATGTGTATGAATAAAGTGGATGGTTATAAAGTTTGAACATGCCCGTATGTGTATATGTCTAGGTTTGATATATGAATTTAAAATCATGAAATCCCGGCTTAAAAAATGTACCTCCATTTAAATGAATTACAAAAGCTAATGATGGAGTCGAATTCCAAAATTACAATCTTAGGTTTGTAATTCTCGTACTTCAAAGTATATCACGCATGTTCAAAAGTATCGTTATCTCATAGTCCAAACTGTGAAATAAATTGATCAACCATGAGTGCACACACTATTGACCATATATATCTCAATTACGCTAAAGTCTCTCAAATATAGACACCTCACTCTTTATCTGAAGCCACCCACCCCGTCCCCCCCCACAAGTCGTTCTCTCCCCCGGACACGAACACAGGAGCACATTAACACCCCCTCTCTTCTAAAGTCCGGACCCCAATATAGGTCTCTATCACTTTGTCTCTCGGGCATGCACACATCTCTTCCCCCACTCTCTAGGTCTCCCGGCATCTCTCTTTCCCAAGCACACGCACTATATAGAGTGTATCTTTGCCATACACACAAAACATCACCCCCAAACGTCTATCTCCCTAGTTATGTGGTTCTCGCACACTCACCTCACTCACCACCCCCACTGCAAACAAGCACCCTTTGTCTCCTTGTGCACCACTCTCTTCTTTCTATCTCTCCCACATGCGGACCCGCCCTAGCTCCTTCCCTATATACATATATGTCATGACTCTTTCCATAGCTCCCTAACGTATCATCGTTCTCAATCTCGCACATTGTTCTCTACACCATCTATTCTAGATCTCTCATGAAGTCTCTACCACACACACGATGACTCGCTTCCCTTGCGTCTCCATACACAGGCCACTTTCGATCAACATCAACCTTGTCTCCCTATCTATACGCCACTTCCGCACACAAACGACCCCTCTCTCTCCCCCTCTCTTCCTCTCTCTCTCCCTCGCTAGCTCTCTCTCTCTCTCACTCTCACACCCCTCTCCCACACACACTCGGTGTCTCTTCCAAATAGTCTGCTCCCCGCCCGCACCCATGCTATCCCGCTACTACACTTGCCTTTGTCTCTCTTTGACACACATGTCACACCATTCCCCCTTCCCTACTAGGTTTACATCATTAGTGGTCTCTCTTCTCCACATACACACACCCCCTCTCACACACACACGCGCGCACAAACACACACAGACACGCACAAACACCCATCTATCTGGATCCTTCTTTTAAGACACACACCCTTGCATATTATCTCCAGCTCTAGGTATGTATATATTCCCCCTCTCTCTAGCTCACATGCACACCAAAATTCTCCATCTCTCTAACTCACACATCTCTCCCCATGTCCGCATGTGTATCTCACACACTCACTCTCTGATTATGTCTATGTGTCTCCACGTTACACAACACAAAGCCCCATGCACATGTCTCTCTCTATCCTCCACACACAGAGACACAAAGAATCTCTTATCATTGCCTCAGTCTCTACACATATCACACACGCACGCTGTCTCTCTCTCACACACACGCTCAACAAAGGTTTTCCCATGAATAACTTACCATCTATTCATCAACAGTCATGGCAGTACGGCGAACACGAGACGTGAAAAAGAATAAATCTACACTTGCGTAGACCACCTAGTATGACTACTAGGACTAGATCAAGCCGAAAGCGCGCCGCCGTCACCCCCTCCTTATCGGCGACGGGAAAACCTTTGTTTTACACAGTCGAGAAGTCATCGTGCTAAGGCCCCACATGCTCAGCCGTTGAATAGAATGTAGATCCAAGTTTATGGAAACAAGTATCGATAATACGTTTGTATCTCCATACTTATATCTCTTCTCTTATAAAAAAAACTGAGTTGGCGATGATGGTATGCCTGCCATCTTGCAATATAGACAGTCCGATCTATATCTGACGGATAGAAATTAAACTAAAAGATACCCGCACCTCTCTCCATATTTGCAGACAAGGCCTTCCCTCGTTCATCCTTATCTCCCACAACCTCATTGTTGAGCAATTAAAAAAGGAAGCCTCTGGAACAAACTGGCATGGTGGTCACTGCCGGCGTCGTCGATCCCCATGCCTCCACTTAGTCCGACCACCAATCACCACCACGCCCCACTCCTCCTCACCTTATCTATCCTCTTTCTTGAGATATCATTAATTTTTACACATGGGATTACTCCCGCATGGGTCAATCACAACAAGTGTTTTATAAAAAAATGCATGTTGATGTTCCGTGCAATGCACATGCATCTTGCTAGTACTCCTATAGAAGACTTAGTTGGTGATGATGGTGTGTCTGCCATCCATCATTTCTGACCATTAGATCTACATCTAACGACTGTGAGGTAAGTTGTTGCCTTTTCTGAACAACATCCCACTTATCTACCAATTTGCAGAAAACCCTTTAATTAGTATCTTAAAACCAACCACATCCCTCCCTCACCTCACCAAAACAGCCCAAGGAATATATTCTGATTGAAACATAATATATTTCTAGTGATATATGTATATCAAAATTAGAGTGTTTTCTATCAATTTTGTGAATAAGTATTATTCTAATTATGATCCGTTGCAACGCACGTGAACATTGCTAGTATTTCCAACCATGCAAAAAAAATGCTAGTATTTCCATAGTTTCGAGTTTTCCATCAAGATATTAGTCACTCATGGTTGATATTTAGTTTGAATTACGTACACATAGGCACTATGTAACTAGCCGAGCTTGTTAACTTCCAAAGCTTAACTTTCACTCCTACTTACAGTATGTAGAGTATTTAACAAAAAACTACTACTTGCAACCAGCCCTAGGAAGAAACTATTGTACAAAAAATAGCAAAGACATACCAAAAATTTCTTAATCCGCGCCAAAAAACTACTACCTAGTGCCGATTAGGCTCGTTTAAACCCGTTTATGACAGGGTTGGCCCACACGTCCGTGCTGACGAGGCAGCTTAAACCAACACATTTTGTTTGACCATTGACACGAGGGACCCACATCTGACCTTCTATCCTGTTCTTCCTCCTCCAATCATTATTTTTCCTGAACATTAGTTCAAACAGTTCTTATGCGTGTTCGTCGGTGGCGCTGGTGATGAGTGAGCTGGCCGCCGCTCCGCCGGACGGGCCGGACGCCGCGCTGGCCTCCGCACGGGTTGGCTGGCTAGCCCGAGAGTGGCTCACGCGCGAGCAAGCCGCCGCGCTGGCCTTCGCTCGAGCCAGATGGCTGGCCTTAGCGCAGCGCGCGCGAGCAAGCCGCCACACCGCTGTGCCAACCTAGCTAGCAAACCTTGTAGACAAGCAGCTGGATGCATCCAGCAGGGTGTGTGCTATCTTGGCTAGCTAGCGGCCGCGAGCGCCGGACAGAGCTGGTATCCGGGCTGCCGCAAGATGGACTCCGCGCCGCCGGCGCTTTTGACCTCGCCTTCTGCCGGCGGTGGTAGCTGTGTCCCATGGCTGAGGATGACTAGGTGGACGAGCCGGAGGTAGGAGGTCAATCTGGGATTTTTGTCCAGACTGACATGTAGGTCCCACAAGTCATAACGCCTAACTTGCCGGTCGAATAGAAGGCGTTGACTTAAGGGGTAACATGGGTTGAAACGTGCCTATAACGGCACTTTATAGAGTAGTCGTTTCTTGGTAGGGCTAGTTGGTAAGTGGTAGTAGTTTCTTGGTATTAATGGTTTCTTGTAAGGAACAATGTACTAGCGACAAAAGGCGATTCTAGGTTGCGTTGTACTACAACGAGTACTACTAGTGGTCGCGGGAGTGTATAGCTCATTTTGTGGGTTCGATCCCTGCCGAACGCACGGCGGCCTTTTTTTTAAATAGTAACCTCGCTGCGAGCCAATATTGTACACTGGTAATTTGACTTTTGAAGCCGAACGGACGTGTCGCACCACAATCTGGGTGCACTGGATAGCCCAGCCACGTGAACAGGTTTTCCCTCCCATCATCTCGTGACTCGCGTACTAGAGTTGTACTCCTATATATCAATTCACACCATGCAAAGTTTCTCGCCTGCGTGCTCGCCCTGGCCGCACCTCGCTTGCAACTTCCTCATCAGCTACCATATTTAAACTAGCGCCTCCCAATTAAGTCCGAGGAGCCGAAAAAGCCTGGAGCGGCATTGGAAACTATGCAATATGGCTCTATACGTAAAGTGCTACTCTACTACTCTGTAGCTTGTGGCGTTGCACGCATGGACTTCGCTCCATTATCGGCTCTATAAAAGAAATTCCTCTTGACGTGATTTTTTTGTTTTGAAACGGAGGCAAAAGCTTTGCCTCATCTCATTCATAAAGAAGGAACTAACAAAGTTCGACGAGATCCATTACACCTCCACAAATGGAAGCGAAAAGCCTAGTCTCACTGTATCAAAGAACTCAAATGTTCTGCCCCCGCAGTAACCGTTGCTGATAAACAGGCTGCTAGTGTGTGCGTGAGAGGAGCGGACGAGTAGGCCAGCTACGCGCTTGAATAGAGCACAGAGAGTATGTTGTACTTTCCCTGCATTGATAGTACAGTGATGGTTCTAGAGAACAGTAGTACCCTCCACTTGCAACTGTAGCTCCTTGGCCTTGAGATTCAAGAGTTCAAAAATGGTGCACTATAGAAGTACAGTACATCGCACTACTAGTTGAGAAAGTAGTAGTACTACTGCTACAGTATGAGTACGTAGTAAATAATAGCCTCATAATCGCGGGGCACTAGACACTACCACTATGCGTGCCTGCATAACTTCCTTATCTCCTCCTCGCCAGTTCCCCTCCCCCCGAAGAGACCAAGGCAGTTCGTCGCTGCTCCCATGGGTTCACCAGGCGGTTCTCCTCCTTGTCGGGGCTGGGAGACCTTAGACGATGATCCTCTGGGAGAAATCGCATGCCGCTCCGACGTCCTCATCGCCGCAAGACTCGGTGCTTAAACAGGCTTGGGAAAAGGCCATGCTTGTTGGTCTTCCATGCGTCCTCGAGGAGAAGGTTATTCTATGGGACAATCCATCAAACAGGCCACCGCTCCCTTGCCATGGTTGCACGTTGACT
This sequence comes from Thinopyrum elongatum, assembly GCA_011799875.1. Taxonomy (NCBI): domain Eukaryota; kingdom Viridiplantae; phylum Streptophyta; class Magnoliopsida; order Poales; family Poaceae; genus Thinopyrum; species Thinopyrum elongatum. The sequence continues at coordinate 416,509,365 of CM022298.1, forward strand.
CCGCTAGAGTTGCCGACGTTGAGAGGTAGTCGGATTTTGTCTGATGAGCAGGTCAGTCATGGAGTTTGATCATGTAGTGTATATTCTAAATATAGTACTTAGTTTTTCCATCCCGTAATTTCTCCGCTGCCCACTGTCTTATATATAGGTCTGGGTTGGTTCCAACGAAGATTGGCTTGCATACCTCCGGCCGGACACCACCATCATTTTGCACAACATCCACAGCAGTGCGGCCGTTCCCGTAGACCCCTGCTCCACCATTGGGATCGGCCTTCCAGACTAGCTGGGCTTGAATACTTATGATGATGCCTACATGAGATTGAAGAAGATAGAAATTGCGGACCCGCCGACAAAGCGACGCGGCTACGACGATTACTATCTCATCGCGGTGTTCAACATAAGGATTGCCATCAATACAAGAGGCAGTAACGGCAGAGGCTGGCACATGTTGGCCGCGACAGATTTGTACCCCTACACGTTCGAAGACGCCGTGTGCCATGTAGGCCGCATCTTCGCGGTGATAAGCCAGGGGACTTGTTTCATCTGGTTGCCATCCTACGGTATGGGAGATTACAAACGGAATGCACAGACCATCATTTGCATCCCTAACGGTACTCCATTGTTTTGCAGGGACCAGTCATCCCCCGATCAAAATAAGACAGCCGATCCTGGATGTGCATTTGCATCCGCGATTCGGTCTAACCTGGAACCTTGTAGCTAACTTTGGCATATTGGGATCCACTATCTTAGCAGTCGTTGCCCATGGTACCACTGATGTGCAACATGATCACACAATCTACCACGATCGGACCGTCACCATCTACCCAGGTATTCCATTTTCTCATTGCTGTGTGTTAGAGTAGTAGTACTTGTTAGTTATTTTCTTTTCTTGACTGGGACATGTTTACTGTACTAGTACTACAATTTAGTATTATATATTTTTTAACCCTCTCGCCTTCTCTTTCATTGTAGTACTACTTACTAGTACTAGTAGTATTTTTACCTTGGAGGACGCGTATAGCTAGCTAGGCCCTTGAAGACTTGAACCCACTAGCTCCCACCATTTTTGTTTTTCCATGTCTTACTATCTCATCCATGTAGCCAAGAGTGGCTATATATAGTAAGCCGGTTATTTTACTTACTCTATACCGGAGTAGTACTATTTGCTGCACAATATTACTGACCGCCATATTTGAGCACAACATTATTATGCATGGACCTTGACCATGTACGTCACCATGTGTCCAGATCTAAGATGCCGCGTGTACCAGATGAACATCGCCGAGTTCGACCCCCGTGATGCTATGTGGGTGCCGAGGAACACTCTTGGAGAGTACTCGCTTTTCATTGGGGACAGCTACCCCATTGTGAAGCGGATGCCACCTTCCGTGCACGACACCGAAGGCCTGACGTTCATGAAGCATGGTTGTGTCTTCAGTGTGCACCGCCGGATGAACGACATTCTGGGACATGCTATCCTTGATTTATGCCGCTTCAGCTTGGATGAGTCTCCATCATGTGGAACCGGACTAGAAAGCTGCAATAATGATTCCCGTTGCCCACCGCTATGGACCGTGCCATCTATGAAGAACACCTGGGACTGGAACCTGGAGGAGGACATGGAGCCCATCTATAACATGTAAGTGGAGTATGGTAAATTGTGAATGGTAGTGCTGTGAATATATGTAGACTAGTCGTGCACAAATTTATCACATGAAGTGGAGATGAACTTGTGTGGCATACTGGCATTTGTCCTTTAATTTTTTTTTACTAGTAAATGTGTTATGTGTACGTGCAACTTGTGTGGCTGTTGCATGGGCTCCAACATGCTCTGTGAGAAAGAAAAGGTGGCACAACTTTGGATATAGGTGATGTGGCGGCATCGTACAGTAGCATCGTTTGCTATAGTTGTAGTACTCCTACTAGGACGACAACTCCTATAAAACCTTGCGCTTGGCTCTTTGCCGCTTCGGGAGGTTCAACAGTTTGTACTCCTGTGAACCTTGCACTTGGCTCTTCGCCTCTTCGGAAGGTCCAACAATGATGATACTATAGTACAATATGCTTCTGGCAATCTGACACTGAATGAACTGCTGCACGTCCACCGCGAGGGCGAGGGCGAGGGAGAGGGCGCTGTAGTCAAAACCCTCTCCTCGTCCTACGAGCCACCGCGCGCGTGGGCGAGGGAGAGGGCGTAGTAAGCAAGCTTCTCCTCGTTCGGCGAGTTGACGGAACACATCAAAGTAGTAGTACTAGTCCATACTGCGTCCTTTCCGGTTAATATGGCTTAATTTGAAACAAGAAAAATACGCTCGCGGTCAACGTATGTAACAATACGCTCATTACGGTCACTATATAGTTTTGCGGTGATTATACGGTCACTAGCTCACTGTAGAGCACCGTATTGCACCCTACTGACCGGCCACATAGTCGATGTGGCACTTTGTTGACTGGTTAAATTGACACCTAGTTTCTGGGTCCCACCTGTCAGTTGGCAAAGCAAATAAATCAGTTAAACAAAACTTTACGCAGGCGCGATAGGAGTCCAACCCTTGCTCGCGAACTACCCTGGCTGTGTATGTGAGTGCATGCACGTGTACTCCCTCGGTCTGTGAAAGACTGTACTCCATCTAGCATTAGAAAATTTTCCAACAAAGAGTGTACATCTACACTTCCAATGCACTTAGCCTTTAATCTAATCGATATTGATTGACTAATGCACCAACTTGTGCTCTAGCTATAGGGTACATGTCTATCCTTAATTACAGCATGCAACAACCTTCATTTAATCTTCTTCTCTCAATGGTCGCATGCACACATAAGTCTGCTACTTTTGGGCGTTAATTATGCCATGAAGTTCCGGTTCCTCTTGGTCAATGTGTAAATCTCTATATGTACAGTCTTTCACGGACGGAGGGAGTAGGTTGAGCACTTGAGCGTGAGCGTGTGTGTTGTGTCGTGTGCTGTGTGCCGCATGGATGCGTGAGTGTTGCGTGCATGCAAGTGTACGTGTGAGTGTTGCATGTTGCATGCATGCATGCATGCATGCATGCATGAGGCTTTTACTCCCTCCCATTGACATGTTCATATTTCAAGCTTCATTAAAACATTGCATGCAAGAATTAAGAGAAAACTAACCAATGCGTGTACAAGTTCTGGTCATTTGTTCCTCACGCATGCATTCCAATTAATACGTTCGTAAACACAATTTTCTTGAGGAAAACGAGCCCATTATTGAGTACTTTCAAAAAAAACTCTTCGAACACTCATGATTTACTACTACCTTGGTTGGTGATTTTTTATTGACCTGTATATAAACCTCCGTGCTGGTTTAATGGTCCCCCTTCGTACTTAGTGTAAAATTTTGACCGTAAATTTAACTAACAAAGTGTCAATGCATGTCATAAAAAACTATACCATTAAAAACTATGTTCAAATACAAATCCAGTGATATGATTTTTGGTGACATGCATTAACATTTTATTAGTTAAATAGATGGCCAAAGTTTGACACAAAATACTACTAGTACTCCTACATTATTGGCGCCGGGTGCCTTGGCCAGTGTTTCATCTTGTTGGATATGATGAGAGTACAGGCATAGGGATACTGTAGATAGGAAGTCTTGGCGATCCATTATTCCCCATCTCGGTCAGAGAGACCTATTCAACTGGTCTTCATAGTGAAGTGACAATACACGCAGCAGCAGATGGGACACTTAATTAATAAGCTGAATCAGCGTGTTGGTGTTACTAAATCAGCCTTACCCAGTACTGCCATCATGTTTGCCAATGGAGCACGCTTCCGCAAATATGCCTATGCACCTCTCTCTTCCATTAACTGACATATAGGCCCTCTTGAGTTAGACCCACATGTCATCGGCTTAACTATTTACACTCCGAAGGACGGTATATCCTAGTAGCAGTACTAGTAGAATTGAGATTTAATGCACTTTCTTCCCCGTCTTTCCCTCTTCTTCCTCCTCTCTTCTTCTTCCTCCTCTCTTCCCCATCATCGGACGCACACCATTTCCCCCCGCTCACTGCTCGCCCGCCCGCGCCATCATCCTTGGTAGCTCGCGCGTACCATACCCCCCCCACCTGCTCACTGCTCGGCCACACACGCCATCTTCTTCGCTCGCCCGCCCGAATCCACTTCCCCGCTCGCTCGCAGGCACCAAAAACCCCAACCACTCAGCGCCCTAAAAAAACCTAAGGCAGAACCGACTGACACGCAGAGCCGCGATTGGAATTCCCTCCCCGATATTCTCTTGGAGCAGATCTGTAATCGTATGGACCTGCCCAGCACCGTGCGTCTGGCCGCATGCTCGGTGTCTTTGTACCGTCTACTCGTCTGCAACCGGCCGGCCCTTTTCAAGACACCCTGCTTGCTGATGCAGGATCCTCGCAGGTGGCCAAGACACCGACTTGACGATCCTACAGAGGTTGCCGTGGTGCCCCTCTACATGCTACCACTACCCGTCCACCTGTCCTTCTTGCGCGGCCACTACTGGGCGGGCATGTAGGACAACTGGATCGTCCTCATCCACCAATCCGATAGTCGGTGGTGTCTCGTGGATATCTACACCTAGCGAGAGATCACCCTTCCATCGTTGGATACCGCCACCATGGAGCCTCGCGGCCCGCTGGACACTCCTGCCTACTACGCACGAGACGCGTCGAGCTTTTGGTGCGACCTCTGTTTGCTAAAGGTTGTAATATGCGAAGTGCCCACACCATCAGAAGACTACATGGATTACAAGCTCATTGCCTTGTTTGACATGGGATTAGTCTATCTGGAATCCGGTCGCCATACATGGTTATGGCTCATCATCAATCCTGTTGAGCCTCCATTTCTGTCTGATGCTATAGTGCATGATGGCATCGTTTACGCGGTCGACGCACAGATTGGCTGCCTATACTGGTGGAATCTATCATCGTGTAATTGTTCTATCTCATCTCATCTTTACCTTATGAATATGACTGCCTGTTGATTGTTAGAAATTTAGAATAGATAGTATTTCTATAACCACGTCATTGCTATATGTTACTCTCATTTCGTAGATTTTTATAACCACGCATGTTATTGTTAGAGTTGATATGAGAACAGTAGTAACTGCTATGGTAGAATATGAGTAGGCCCTGTCATAGCTATTTTCCTCTCATTTTTACATGGTGTTTGAACCATGACATATTGCTAGAATATGAAAGCCATTGGCTTAAGTTTTTTAACTTGGGGTATGATTATGACCACGGCATTGCAATTCTCTGTCTACGATATGTGTCACTGTTATAATAATCTTAATTCCACACATACTCTGAACATGATTGTATATTTTTGTCCTTTTGGTCTACAATTTGATTTGTTGTAGCAGACGCAAATGCGCTGCCCTTCATGATTCCAGGACCTGGAAATATACAAGTTAATGGGTGGTGGTTTATCGCTCGTTCAACTGACGGCGGTCATTTGATGCTCATCCGCACGTAAAAAATTAACCAAACCATTTCATCAAACCACATGCAGTACAATGCCTGGGGTGTTTGTGACTGTGATGGCTATGGCTGCTTCGTGTTTGAGAAAGATCCCAGCTCCGTTGGGCCAGGCATATTCAACTGGAGGCGGGTTTACAGCCTCGGCGACCACTCCATGTTCCTCGGGCTCAATTATCCGATCATCCAACCAATCATCGATCATATCACCGGCGATGATTACCGTGCTATGCAACTTCCATTCGCCAAGGGGAACTGTGTTTACACATCGTACCATGGGTTTCATGAATCACCATATCCAGAGATTCGTTGACACAGCTTGTTGCCAGATAATCTTCTGTGTGTGAAAGGCATCAAGCTTCCATGCGATGGATGGCTTTTGCAAACCCGACATGCGGCGATGTGGTTCATGCCAATAGCAAATATGCACAACTTGATTTGTAGTGATATCTAGACTGAGCCATCTATCCTGCTGTTGTAGCATGACCCTCTTTTGTTGGATATTATGTACTGTAGTTAGTTTGAAGGATAGATACCTTTCTGGGATCAAGTGCATCCTAACTCACCTGCATAGGATGTACTGATAATGATGATGGAGATGCTGTGCAGAAGCCATATATATATCAATTAGGCTTCAAGTGCGTACTTGTTGGTGAAAGTGTTGTCCAATGGGAATTATATTTTGTATTACTCATGTAGCCTACAAAGTCTGTCGCACAACCTTGTAACTTCGTACTCCATTTCTAAATTTTGTACTAGTCCTCTATACCATATATTGCGCTACTCGTACTACAACCTCCCTCTTGGTTTATTGGTCCCCTTCGTAATTTGTGTCAAATTTTGACCATAAATTTAACTAACTAAATGTTAATGCATGTCACAAAAAATTATATCGTTGGATTCGTATTTGAACATAGTTTCCAATGGTATAATTTTCGATGACATGCATTGACATTTTGTTAGTTAAACCTATGGTTAAAATGTGACACTAAATACAACTAGTAAGTAGTACAGTAGTAGTACTAGTATACGTCGGTCAAATTATTCATCATGTCCTCACATTGAATTGATGTGACAACACGCTGCGCGTGAGGTGACACAAGAGTCCCGGCGGCGTCTTTGATTCACCAAGGTGACACAAGAGTCCCCTCTCATACTACAACAGCACTCTCACATTCTCTACAACTAACAAGATGCTCGTGCGTTGCACGGAACATCAAGATGCATTTGTATGAGTAGTTTATCTTGTGAGAGAAAAGGATGAACGAGGGAAGGCCTTATTTGCAAATGTGGAGTGGGGTGTGGGTATCTTTTTGCAAAATTACCATAGTTTCCTTCCTATCCGTCAGATATAAATCGGACGGCCTATATTGCAGGATGGCAGGCACACCATCATCACCAACTCTGTTTTTTATAAGAGTAGAGAAATCACTCTCCCATTCTCTCCCGGTCTCCCCGCCTTCCAGCCGCCGCCTTGTTCCGATCCATTTGGTACGATGAGCGATGAGCTACTGGAGTTGCTATACTTCATTGCAAGTAGTCAAAAGGAAGACGCTAAAAAAATCGATCTGAACAAGGATGCTCTTCAAGCTAGCCGGATGAAGGAAGGAACCAGTGAGGCCGCTCCTGTGAGTATTGGTCCCGTCGCCCTGTATTATGATTTCGATCTTTATAGGGGCTTTCAAGTCTTTAGAGTCTACATGTAGTAATAAAGCCGAGACCCCAGTTTGTTCGGGTATTGTGGACTTCAGATTTGGAGTACCACTTATCTGTCGAAATCTTTCATCATTTACTCAAAACAGTTGACTGATCATACATTGAGTACCATTTAACTGGAATTAACCGATGCAAGTCCAAGAAGGATTGGCCGGTGCTGCCGGCTGGCGTCAAGTTCGATCCCACGGATCAGGAGCTGATCGAGCACCTTGAGGCCAAAGTGAGTGCTGATAGCGCGAGATCTCACCCTCTGATTGATTTGTTCATACCAATCATCGACAGCGAGCATGGCATATGCTACACCCATCCTGAGAAACTTCCAGCTGAGACACCGATCGGCCGTCTACTTGCACAAACATATTCCTTTGTTTATAGCTCTATTTTTCTTTTTAGACGCAAACCTAGTCAAGCAATTACAATTTGACAGTTAATAAAAACTGAAACAAGTGACTGCAACATGCCAAATATGTTATGAAAATGCCAACTACGTACACTAAAACATGTTTTCGACAATACTGCAGGTGTCACACTGAGTGGCCTAAGCAAGCATTTGTTCCAGCGCAACTCCAGGGCGTTCAAAAGGGGCACGCGGACGCGTCGCAAGATACAGTCGGAGTGCGGCATGCACACGATGTGGCACAAGACCGGCAATACCTTGCCGGTGATGGTCAACGGCCGGCAGACGGGCAACAAAAAGGTTCTGGTGCTGCACACCAACAAGAACTTCGACCAGCAGAGGACCAACTTGTTGATGCACCAGTACCACCTCGGGGACCCGGAGCAAGAAAAGGAGCGAGAGCTGGTCCTCTGCAAGAGTTTCTACCAGACGAACACTAGGGCCAGGACTAAAAAGATTATAAGTTAGTTTGGTATTGGTACTTGTACTACCTGGTCGTCGGCAAGTTGGTATTGTTGTTAAGGATCTTTTGGTATGAACTTGGCATTTGCTTCCAACCATCATGTCGAGGGTCGACGTGGATATAAAGCTGAATCATTTGTTTCGAAATGAATTTTCAGGCACCTGATTTTTATTTGATGGGTACCATAAGCACCTGCCGTTCGAATTCCCAGTTCTCCAATTTTTTTACATCTTCGAAGTACACAGGGGATCCATCCAGTTTCACAGGCTGATAGTTGGACGCAGCACGTTGGAACTGGGCTGTGCATGCCAAGCCCAGCTGCAAATTGTTAAAAGAGAGGAGCGATGTATTTGGGCCTTCCAGAACAGTTAAGTGTCGCGACCTCGATCGTGAAGCGCCTCCCATGGACTAAAAAAAGGCCTAGTCCATTATTATTAGTTGAAATATGTAAAATATTCCATAATGAAAAGAAATATGTAAAATGCAATTACTTTAGTCCGCTTTCACTGAAAACCATCCGATTTGCATGAAATTCGTCTGTGGAACCATAAGACGGCTGTCCATACAGAGCCTAACCGTAAGGAAGCAGCAGGTCCATGGCCGTACGCAATCAAGTGCATGCACTTATCATGATAAAAAAATAATTCTGACATCTGAGACGGTGAAACCCATGAAGTTTTCAACGTAGTCAATAAACAAGAGAATTCTGCAAGTGCAGACAGATAACTGGGATCCAGCAGGTATATTGTTTTTTCAGGTCGAGCAAGTTTCAACTGGGCTGTAGACTGCCCAGGCTTGGTTTTGTTTTTAACAGGCCCAGCCCATGACGACAACGGGGCACAAAGATCCAGCAGGTTTCAACTGGCCTCTGGCCCGCCAGCCTTAGTTATATTTTCTCTTAGAACATCCGCAGGAAGTTTTTTTACTGAATCCAACACACACCTTAGTTCTATTTTCTTCTCGAAACGCCATGTCCTACTTCTGTTTTCTATTCTCTACATATAGTTTCACTAGTTCATATACACATATTATTATGTTGAAAATACATAAAGTTCCCTTTTCATCTTTACATCCTTATTTTTTTGTTGTTGTTTTCCCTCCCAGCGCTGATTTTTTTACCACTGGTTTTCCATAAAACCAACTCAATTGTCCCACATCTTATTAGCTTACAAAAACAAAATGATATTTTATTTGGCAAATCAATAAGTTCTTAAAAAATAAATGTTTATCATTTCTGGATTAAAACAGTTCGGACTCCACCGAAATATGCAAAATAAGGTTGAACTTTTTGACCGTGGTCCTAGGCAGAAAATGGGCTGTAATAAATTCCTTAAGAAATAGCAAATGGGCTGCAAATTATTAAAAAAATAGCAAATGGGCTCTATGTTGTCGGCCACAGATTTGGAGGCTGACTTGTGGGCCTACTAAGTTCATGCGTACACAAGGTTTCTCCAAAAAAAGAAACTTAGTCAACAATCGACTCTACCAGCGTCAGACTGTTAGATGTCAATCTAACGGCAATCGTGCTTCTTCAGTCTCTGATCTTCCTGCTCCAGCCGCCCAAACCAGCGCCGGCGGAACCGCCTGCTCCCGCCTCCCGTGGCCGGCTGTGCTGCCGGGCAGGCCTCACAGCCCCACCATACTCGCATCCCTGGCCTGGCTATCCCTCTACTCACCCACACCTCCTGTTATTCTCCGGCAACAGCAGCCTCACACTGCGGCCGAACAAGTAAACCCTCGTACCCACTCCGCGTGGGAAACAACTGTCGGGTCTTCCTCGGCTCCGGGTCGTTCCCTTACTTGGCCTCGCCGTCGTCCACCGCCTTGGTGCTCTCGGCACGGCGTGGTCAACGGACGACATCCATCGGAAGAGGACTGTACGTGGAGAGGCTGACAGCTGGGTCCATGGCCAAACGCAAAGAAGTGCCTCCTTTTTTTTGCGAGTAGGAAGTGCCTCCTTATTACGCTCAAAATGATGATTCCTCCTCCTGATAGATGAGACCGACCAGAAGGGCCTCTGTATTTCACGAAAGAAACATTCCCCCCACTGACAGCTCGGATCCACCAGCTATTACGCACAAAAATAATGAATACCCCCGGTGCTAGGTCGGTCCCACCATATTTGGAGGCTGACTTGTGGGCCTACTAAGTTGACGTGGACGCAGGGCTTTGTCAACTTAGTCAATATAAACGATTCTAGCTGCGGTGACCGTACGATGTCCATCCAATGGTCGTCCTGCTTCTTCAACCTCTGGTCTTCTTGCTCCAGCCGCCCTAACCAGCGCCGGGCGTGCCGCCTGCTCCTGCCTCCCGTGGCCGGCTATGCTGCCACGCAGGCCTCACCGCCCCACCCTGCTCCCACCACTGGCCAGGCCTTCCCTCTACTCACCCACACCCCCTGTTATTCTCCAGTGATGGCAGCCTCAAACCGCAGCCGAAGCAGTCAACCCTGGTACTCCCCTCCGCATGGTCATCCACTTCTGCGTATTCCCCTGCTCCGGGTCATTCCCTTCCTAGGTCACGTCATTGTCCACCACCTTGGTGCTCTCGGGCGGTACGGTGTCGTCAACACGGTCAACGAACGACAGCCATGAGAAGAGGACTATAAGTGGAGAGGCTGACAACTGGGTCCATGGCCGCACGCAAGGAAGTGCCTCCTTGTTACGCACAAAATAATGATTCCTCCACCTGACACCTCGGACCTACAGAAGGGCCTCTGTATTTCGCAAAAAAAATGTTCCCCCCTGACAGATGGGACCCACCGGCTTTATCTTCGCACAGAAGGAACTGCCTTCTTACCCCCTGACAGCTGGGACCCACCAGGTTGAATCGAAGGTAGAGTTATCTGTCCGGCCGCGAACGTGTACGTACATAGCGGTCGATCGGTCTCTCTGCAGCGACGTACCGTGGCCGAGTAAGGAGCGGCACGTGTTGAAGTAGAGGCACCGGCGTAGCATGTCACGCAGTCCCGTCTATATCGTGTACACGTATGTATGGCCATGCTGCAAGATAGTAAATATGGCTACGTACGTACATATGGGCGGGGTCTCTAACGCGTACAGCGATGTCGTCCTGTTCATCGGCAGCCAACCGGCTGGGTCAGAACAGAGTAAACAATGTCGTGTGTTCATCGGGAGCCAACCGGCTTGGACGGAACAGCCGAAATGAGGTCTGGCTTACCGCAGAACGGAGGAAACGGCCTTCTGTTCGACCGTGTACGGTCGATACGGGGTCCTGTTCATCGGGAAGGGTCTGGCGTACTGCAGAATGGAGGAAACAAACTTCTGTTCGAGTGCCTACGGTCGAAACCGGGTCCTGTTGATCAGGAGGGGTGTGGCGTACCGCAAAACGGAGGAAACGAACTTGTGTTGGAGCGCTATGGTCGAAACGGGGGTCCTATTCATCGGGAGGGGTGTGGCGTACCGCAAAACAGGACTCCACGGGCTACCGTTCATCCACCTCGAATTCCTCTAGCCTCCACCTGCTACTGTTCATCCACCGTCGACTTCCTCCTACCTCCACCAGCTACTGTTCATCCACAGGGTCCTGTTCATCCAGCCTCCACCGGCTACTGTTCAACCAGCCCTCCACGGAGTCCTGTTCAACCAGCCCTCCACCGGCTACTGTTCAACCAGCCCTCCACGGGGTCCCTCCACCGGATACTGTTCATCCACCCCCACCTCCTCGATCGGGGTCCTATTCATCCAACCCCCACCAGGAACTATTCATCCAACCCCCACCGAGGACTGTTCATCAAGAGGCAGCTTCGATCGGCTTCAGTTAGCAGCAGTAGCGAAGGAATCACTCGGGTTCAGTTAACAGCAAGGGATCAATCGGGGTTCAGTAACGTAGCTAGTGCAATCGCTCGGGTTCAGTTAGAGCCCAACGCCTCGCACACACGCGCGTACGTCTACGAGAGAAACGCGTAAACCTCCGTGCATCGCTCGGCCCCGACAACCCACCGTAATCGGGAACTCCCCAAAATTTTGCTCGCCCTCGCTTCTACCATGATTTTTTCGGTCATGGACGGCCCAAAGAATGTCATGCAGGTGTGTCCCCGGCCCGCCTAGGATGAAAAGCCCATTTTCTGTCATGATTTTTTGTCATAGAAGTAGGAGCCCCCACATCTATGATGATACGTGCTTTTGTCACAATTATCGTCATAGAAGTGTCATAAGCATGACAGAAAAAAAATTGTTCGGCCCAAAATGTCACGGATGTGTCTTTTTTTTGTAGTGATGGGTGTAGCATATGCCGTCCTCGTTGTTGATGGTCGGTATGAACAAATCAAAGAGAGACTGAGATCTTGTGCTGTCAGCACTCACTTTGGCCTCAAGGTGCTCGATCAGCTCCTAAACCGTGGGATCGAACTTGACGCCAGCCGACAGCACCGGCCAATCCTTCTTGGACTTTCATCAGTTAATTCCAGTTAAATGGTACTCAATGTATGATCAATCAACTTTTTAAGTAAATGATGAAAGATTTCTACAGATAAGTGCTACTCCAAATCTAAGGTCCACAACACCCGAACAAACTGGGGTCTCGACTTCATTACTACATGCATACTCTAAAGACTTGAAAACCTCCATAAAGATCCAAATCATCATATAGGGCGATGGGACGAATACTCACAGGATCGGCCTCGCTGGTTCCTTCCTTCATGCGGCTAGCTTGAAGAGCATCCTTGTTGAGATCAATCAATTTTTTCAGCGTCTTCCTTTTGACTACTTGCAATGAAGTATTGTAGCTCTAGTAGTTCATCACTCATCATACCAACTGGATCGGAACAAGGCGGCGGCTGGGAGGCGGGGTGACCGGAAGAGAATTGTTGTGATTTTGTGGAGAATGGGAGAGTGATTTTGTACAACGAGAGGGCTGAGGTTCACTTTGGTGAACCGAACACGCCGCCGAAACTATTGTGTCACCTCACGTGCAGCGTGTTGTCACGTCAATTCAATGCGAGGACATGATGAATAATTTGACCGATGTATACTAGTACTACTAGTCGTACATGTACTACTTACTAGTACTAGTAGCGCAATATACGGTATAGAGGACTACTAGTACTACAAATTTAGAAATGGAGTACATTCATCCAATCTCCAGGTTGCTTCCATATTGGTTTAAATAATATTAGAGGGGCATTGCTAAAGGCTTAGTTTTAAGTGCATTATGCAAGAGTGTTTAGAAGAAGCTTAAAAACAGGTGCCTACAAAGTTACAAGGCTATGCGACAGACTTTGTAGGCTACATGAGTAATACAAAATATAATTCCCATTGGACAACACTTTCACCAACAAGTACGCACTTGAAGCCTAATTGATATATATATATATATACACACACACATAAACACTATTCTGATCACGAGATCAGAATATTATTCTGATCACAACATGAACTTCCTGAGTTACACGCCTGAACTTCCCTCTATAGGAACCCGACCTTCGGGCTATCTTCGCAACCGTGTCTCCCCGCGCGAATTTTTCTGGTCGGTCGTGTTCTATGTGATATAAGTGCAATCTGCAAACGGTTTTTAGCAACTAAACGCCCGTTTTAAATAAGAATCTCGCTCGTGGCGGATTTTGCTCTCGGGTCATGATGAACATGCGTCTGTTTGCAATTTTACTGACTGAGTTGTTCGACCTGAACTTCCCCCAGTGCTAGGTTGAACTTCCGCCAACATTGGCCAAATGGGGCTTGCGATATACCGTTGGAAAGATATGGACACGAGTATCATGACCCAAGTTGAATTTTTGGCAAAATGTAAGCGGTTTAAGAGCAGTTTTGAAAACCGTTTTTTTTCATACAAAAAACGTGAATCGTATTTTCTATCGCATTTCTAAACCGTTTATCGGAATGAGCCAAATAATATGGCGTTGGAAAGCTGCTGCAAAACCGCTCCTTCCACATGTTAATAGTTTTCTCTAATTCCATTTGGTTAAAGAGTAATTTGGAAAATCATAAAATTTTGCAAACCGAACAGTCGAGTTTGTATTTTCGATGTCATTTCTAAACGGCTAATCCAATTGAGGCAAATAATATGGCGTTGGAAAGCTTATGAAAATGCGCTACCTTTTCGTTTTTAAATGTTTTTCTAATTTTGAACGGTTTAAAAGTAATTTAGAAAACGGTACAAGTTCCACCTAGTTCGTATTTTTGAGCTAATTTTTTAACCGTATGTCCGAATGCAGCAATTGATGTGGCGTTGGAAAGCTTGAACAAATGCGAAACTTTTTTGTATATATTGTTTCTCCCAAATCTTTACGGTTTTAAGTCAATTTTGAAAATGGCTAAAAACGTATTTTCTCCGTAATTTCTACAAACTTTATCGGAATGGGGCAAATAATATACAGTTGAAAAGCTACGGAAAATGCGAAACTTTTTCATGTTGACGGTTTTCTCTGATTCCTAACCGTTTTCAAGTAATTTTGAAAACAGCGAGATCATGCATTCTGCCTTTATCGCCAAACAGATTCTTCGAAAATGCACCGCGTGAAGAACTTGAACTTCTTTGCATATCTACTTGAACTTCACTCTGTTTTTCACGTGCTTTTTTTGCTCGTAGCTCTCCATCCACTCACCGAATTGAGCTAGTGATATACCAATGGAAAGCTGCTGTAAACACACAACTTTCCCGTGTTGATCAGTTTTTCATACTCGCGACGGTTTTAAAAGTTTTTCATCTGAAATTCATTTAGTGTAGTAGTTGAAATTCCTGCTGTTTTCACGTTGAACTTCTGTGACGTATTTTTGTTTGCAATTTTCTCATCCATTCGTCAGTGTTACATAAATGATATTCTTTTTGTACAAACCTCTCTCACAATAAACTTTTTAACTTTCTCCGATCGAGGACTTGAACTTATAACAACAACAAAATTGGACCTTGCCTTTTAATTCATTTTTCTCATATTAAACACACACCATGTAGTACATGAAATTTTTCTAATTTTCTAATTTGAATTTTTTTATTTTATTTTTTGAAACCAAATTGCTCCCAAATAATAACTGAACTTCTTTATGGATTGAGAGAATTATTTTAAAACATAAAATAACAATTCCTTTTTTATGTTTTCGAACATGGAAATACGTGGTGAACCTCTCTCTCAAGAATTTTTGAATTTCCCCGGACAGAGCACTTGAACTTCTAGGAACAACTTTTTTATACTTTATCTTTTTATTCTTTATTCTCATACGAAATGCACACCATGTAGTACGTGAACTTCCGGCAGTTATCAATTTGAACTTCTCTCTGTTCCGATTTAGTTATGAAAAACTCTTATTCTTTTACATATATCGAACCGATCTAACTTTTTTATTTGAATTTCTTTTATGCATTTTTAGAAATATGAAAATTATAGTTTTGTTAGAAACATCAAACTTCTTCATTATTTTAAATTGAACTTATTGGTTTTATTATTTAGTAACAGAAAAATCGATTTTTTTAATTAAATATCAAACTTCTCCACGTTTTTAAATTGAACTTCTTGGTTTTTATTCTTCAGTAACGAGAAAAACTGAGTTTTTAATGTACATTGAATTCCTCTGTTTTTTAAAATTGAACTTCTTTGTTTAATATTTAGTATTGGGGAAATCCTAATTTTAAAAAAAGGGGAAAATCTTTTTCATATTTTTTTTTGTTATACCCTTATTTTAATTTGAACTTATTAGTTATTCTTTAGAATGAGAATCTGAGGTTTTTATAAACTTTGAACTTCTCTGTTATTTTAATTTGAACTTCTTAGTTTTATTCTTTAGTAACGAGGAAAATCAAGTTTTTTGAACTACTTTTTAATAATGTGAAAAATCCGAATTTTTTATAGACATCGAACTTCACCATTTTTTAAATTTGAACTTCTTAGTTTTATTGGTTAGTAACGGGGAAAATGCTTTTTTTTATATAAACAATGATACTGTGCCTTTTTTTTATTTTGATCTTCTAGTTTTTATAGAATGGGGAAAATCAGTTTTTATCCAATCTTTTGAAATCTTTCTGTTTTTAATTTGAACTTCTGTGATTTTTTTACAAACGGGGAAAATCCATTATAAAGATTTTTGAACTACTTTTTTTAAACTTCTTGCTCAAATTTTTTGAACTTCCAAATGCTTTTTTTATATAAACATTGATACCGCGCCGTTTTTTTAAATTTGAACTTCTTATAGATTTTTGTCGCGACATTTTATGCTTTTTTTGCTTTTCGGTGAAATGGCCTAGGCGGTCCCTTTTTTCATTTGATCATTTTTCTTCTATACGTGGTACACTTGAACTTCGGAATTTATGAAACATGAACTTCGCGTGCTATTAATTTTTTTCATGAAACTCCATTTGTTTTTATTCTTTGAATTCCATGATTTTTTGTTTACAATTTTTTGGTTTGAACTTCGATGTTCGTTACACCTGAACTTTCGAAATCACAGCTTTTTTATACACATTTTCCCTTGAATCCAACATGTGCAAAAACAATAGGAAAATTTGGGTCAATTCTCATAAGCAGTAGGACAAACATTTAGAGGGCACCCATAATAGTTTTTTTGTTCTATTCAGTGTACTACGCACAAGCACATGCATAGCACATCCACACAAAAATTTGGCTCACCTAAAATGAAAAAGATTTCAGTGTCACAGGACGACCATATTAGCATCACGAATTAGAGAACATGTACTTTTCAATACATCTTTTTCAGAAATCCACCTTTTTTTGTCTATGTGAACTTCAATTTCTTTTAATATATGAACCTCATTGTGAATTTACATTTTATTTCTGCACACGATTTTCGTACACAATTTTTTTATCGTGTTACATATTTTGAACTTCATTTCTTATATTTGAACTTCTTCCTCTTTCTCATATATACACAAAAAGAACATAAAACCAGCCATTATTTGACAAAAACACACACAGAACGCGCGCGCGCACACACACAGTACTCATAAGTATAACGTGAAACAGGTAGATGCCATCAACTCATACACAAGAACAAAGAAAATCGGAGATCTCTACAATGGTCAGACATAGAGAGAGAGGATGAGATCTGCCGCACGCATTTTTTAGGAGATCTGCCGCAAGAATTTTGTTGTTTGCTCATAGCAAATCAGCACGGGGGTCACACACAAAATGAGCAAAATAAACAAAACAATCAGGGAGGATTGTACTGATTGTAGCATCTGCACAAAAAAGAATCCTCGAACTTCTGGGGGAGATGGATGAGAACAACGATGATAAGGCCACACAGGCCAAGAACAGAGGAACCAGGGGGAGGGGGCGAGGTGCCGCACCGGCGGCTGGCGCCGGTGGGGGTTGAGGTGCTTTTCGAGAGCCAGGCAGCGGGGAAGAAGCACGGGTCGTGGGGGCACGTCACCGGCGGCAGGTGCCTATGGAGGGAAGAAGGTCGATGCGGCAGTTGCTGGAAGGTCGCGGCGGCAGGTGGAGCAAGTTCGCGCGGGGGCAGGTTCCCGACGACGGGAGGTGGGTTGGTGACGAGTGCGGCGGCGCAATCCGAATCGTGGGACTGTGGAGGCGGCCCGATCCAGGGACAGGGACGATGGTGGTGGCGCGATCTGCGGCGAAGGACGATGGTGGCGCGGCGGAGGAGGAGGAGGCCAGCGGCCAGTTCTCAGATCCGAGGCTACCGTCGGTGTCTCGATGCAGTACGTGGTCGGAGTAGCCGGGGGGAGGGGAGGTGGGCGACGCGTCGCCGGGGGCTGGTGGATCCGATAGCAGGGCGCGGGGGCGCTCGTCGCCGGGGCAAGCGAAGCTAGGGAGAAGAGGCGCGCATCTCCACGGCGGAGCTCGTCGCCTGAGGTGGTGCGGGATCTGGGAGGGTCAAGGAATATCGGAGGCGCGCCGGCGGGGATGGAGGCGCGCCGGCCGTAGCGGAGGTGGCATGCCTGCGTAGAGGAGGAGGCGCGCGGCGGCGTGGATGGTGCCGGCGCCGGCGGGGGTGGGTTGGGAGGGGCGCGTGGGAGAGGGAGGCGGGTGGATCCAGAGACGTGGGGGAGGTGGAGGTTCGGTGCGGGAGGTGGAGGAGATTTTTTTCTTTTTCTTTTCACCGGTTCGGGAGTTCGGGAGGTCCTGCGTGCGCCCTTATAGGGTGATCGTGATCCAAATAACTATTCTAATCCTGGGATTAGAATAGTGCTGTCCTATATATACATATATATATATATGGCTTCTGCACAACATCTCCATCATCATTATCAGTACATGCTACACAGGTGAGTTAGGATGCACTTGATCCAGGAAAGGTATCTATCCTTCAAAATAATTACAATACATAATATCCAACAAAAGAGGGTCATGCTACAGCAGCAGGATACATGGCTGAGTCTAGATATCACTACGAATCAAGTTGTGCATATTTGCTGTTGGCATGAACCACATCGCCGCATGTCGGGTTTGCAAAAGCCATTCATCCCTTAGAAGCTTGATGCCTTTCACACACTAAAGATTATCTGGCAACAAGATGTGTTGACGAATCTCTGGATATGGTGATTCATGAAACCCATGGTAGGATGTGTAAACACAGTTCCCCCTGGCGAATGGAAGTTGCATAGCGCGCTAATCATCGCCAGTGATAGGATCGATGATTGGTTGGATGATCAGATAATTGAGCCCGAGGAACAGGGAGTGCTTGCCGACACTGTAAACCCGTCTCCAGTTGAATACGCCTGGCCCAACGGAGCTGGGATCTTTCTCGAACACGAAGCAGCCATAGTCATCACAGTCACGAACGCCCCACGCATTGTACATCATGTGGTTTCTTGAATTGGTTTGGTCACTTTGGTACGTGCGAATGACCATCAAATGCCCGCCGTCAGTTGAACGAGCGATAAACCACCACCCATTGACTTGTATATTTCTAGGTCCTGGAATTATAAAGGCTAGCGCATTTGCGTCTGCTACAACAAATCAAATTGAGACCAAAAGGACAAAAATATACAATCATGTTCAGGGTATGTGTGGAATTAAGATTATTATAACAGTGACATAGACCATAGCCAGAGAATTGCAATGTCGTGGTCATAATCATACCCCAATTTTTTTAAATAAGCCAATGGCTTTCATATTCTAGCAATATGTCATGGTTCAAACATCATGTAAAAATGAGAGGAAAACAACTATGCCAGGGCCTACTCATATTCTACCATAGCAGTTACTACACTTCTCATATCAACTCTAACAATAACATGCGTGGTTATAAAAATCTTGGAAATGAGAGTAACATATAGCAATCATGAGGTTATACTCATATCTATTATAACAATCATTAGATGCCAATTGTTCTCATATCAACTCTAACAATAACATATGTGGTCATAAAAATCTAGGAAATGAGATGAACATATAACAATGATGTGGTTATAGTCATACTATCTATTCTAAATTTCTAACAATCAACATGCAGTTGTATTCATAAGGTAAAGATGAGATGAGATGGAACAATTACACGACGATCGATTCCACCAGTATATGCAGCCAATCTGTTCATTGACCGCCTAAACGATGCCATCGTGCATTATAGGATCAGACTTAAATGGTGGGTAAATAGGATTGATGATGAGCCATAATCATGTATGGCGACCGGATTCCAGATAGGCTAATCCCCCATCGAACAAGGCAATGACCTTGTAATCCATGCAGTCTTCTGAAGGTGTGGGCACTTCATAGATTACAAACTTCAGCAAATGGAGATCGAACCAAAAGCTCGACACATCTCGTGCGTAGTAGGAAAGAGTGTCTAGCGGGCCACGAGGCTCGATGTCGGTAGTATCCAACGATGGAAGGGTGATCTCTCGCTGGGTGTAGATATCCACGAGACACCCCGGACTACCGGATTGGTGGATGAGGATGATTCAGTTGGCCTTCATGCCCGCCCAGTAGTGGCCGTGCATGAAGGATAGGTGGGCGGGTAGTGGTAGCATGTCGAGGGGCACGATGGCAACCTTCGTAGGATCGTCAAGTCGATGTCTGGGCCACCTGCGAGGATCGTGCATCAGCAAGCAGGGTGTCTTGAAAAGGGCTGGCCCACAGGTACCAATCTGAGGTTTTGAGACAAAGGTTGAATACAAGAGATGAACTAGCAGTACAAAAAATCACTTTTGTGATGATACGCGTTTGTCATAGTAGGTCACGTTTTCTCTCATGCATGTACATCCATGACGATTTTATGACAGAATCTAGATAGTCATTCTTGTGCTGTCGTAGAAGTGTTCCATGCCAATACCAAAATTATCATCACGGAAGTGTCCACTTCCATGACGATAAATGGCGCGTCATGGAAGTGTTTTCGTCAAGGGTAACCGACACGTGGCATCATCCGTAACGGGTCGCCATTAAGCTATCGGGTTCCGGTTTGGATCCGATAACCCGTTAACAGCCATGACCAATGGGGATTTTCCACGTGTAAAATTCTCATTCGCCGGAGGATCCACGTGTCAGCTCCTCGTTGGGACAAATGTCAACCGTCCACTGGACAAGAGTCGCCAATGAAACATTGACACATGGGATGGCCTAATAGAGGCCCATATAGGTTTAAAAGCCGGCCCAGGAAAAGACCCACAAGATTTTGTCAGATCTAATGAGCTGGCCCATTCATTTTCTGGACCAAATTGTGGCCCACATCAGATACGGCCCATTAAATGACTGCAATATTCTGGGCCAGTTTATGGCCCTTATCAGATCCGGCCCGTTAACAGCCTGCAATAGTTTGGGACAAATTATGACCCATAACAGATACAACCCTTTAACAGCTACTGTGCCTTTGGGCCAATTGGGGTCCTGCTTTGCTCTTCGGCCTGTTAATGGCCCGTTTAACAGTTCGGCCTGATATTATTTTCGGCCTGTCAGCGGCCGTGTGTACATATGGGCCTCTTTCGGCCCAGTTTCACTTCCGGCCATTTAAAGGCTCGAGCTGCATGTGGGCCTATTTCTGGTCCGTAGTGACTTTTGGCCTCTTAACGGCCCATAGTCTTCGTGGATACATTTTAGCCCAAACTACCTATCGGCCCGTAAAAGTCACTTGATAGTGTTGGGCCTAATTTCGGCCCGCCATGCAATCAGCCTGCTTCCAGCCCATCCTGAAATCAGGCCCACCAAGGCCCAAAAACATTTCGTCCTATTAATGGCCCGTCATATCACTGGGCCAATAATGGGCCGATGTATATTCCAGCCCGCTGTCGGCCCGTGATTTGTTCGACACAATTCAGACTCAATCTACATCTCAGCCTATTAAAAGCCCATTTTATTTTCTGGCCCAATTAAGGCAAGCGCTTTACTCGGCCTTTTAAAGCCCGAAACTAATAGAGGGCCAGATTAAGTCTAGGCCTACTAAAGACCCAAGATGATTGTAGGCCCACGGATCGGCCCATTCATAGTGATTGGCGGCCGGCCAGTTTTAGTACCGATTTTTTATATATAAACCTAACATATTGGCTAATTGTGCTTTGATCAAAGATTATGACCTTTTATCAGAGCAACGACTGCATATACAGCAAATAAATTACAGCACCGTGACGAAGAATAAACCTAGACTATACAACAAAGAAATTACAGCATATTGTATCCCCTGGGCATCAAAGTTCAAGAAAGGTTAGCCCTGCCCAGGAGCTGCAGTGCAAGCAGCTTAGCAACCTGATGAGACTGCGCTTGTTTGACGCTTATATCCACCAACTCAAGCTGCATAGCATCAATAGACGCCCTATACTTATGGTTAATCTTGCATAGAGATTGGAGTTCCAGTCGGATTTGAGCGAAAGCATGTTTTTCTGCTTGAATTTCAGACTGAAGAAGTCGAACAGATTCATGCGGCAACTTCATCGACCTTGTGTCACTGCTATTAGCGAGTAAGTTCGACACTACATCAAGACATGACTTTGGGGTTGTATCGCTATCCTCAAGATGTGTTGCCTTCTTCTCTGGAATATATGTTGGAGGGACAAGCAATTGGTTTGTCTCACTATCATTGTGGCAGTTCTTCCTAGCATCAATGATGCCACCCTGAAAGAGAAGCAAGTAGGTAGATAATAGGTTTTGCACGTATTAGCATCAGTGCTGTCAATTCATCTCATTTCTTAGTCAGAAATAAAGAGACATGATGTCGCTTGAACTACGTCGGTATTTCCCCAAAGAGGAAGGGATGATGCAGTACGGCTACGGTAGGTATTTCCCTCAGTTATCAAACCAAGGTATCAATCCAGTAGGAGAACTAAGCAACACTATGTAAACACTACCTGCACACAAAGAACAAATACTTGCAACCCGACGCTTATGAGGGGTTGTCAATCCCACTACAGGTAACGGCGCTAGAAATTGTCAAGTTGACGGGATAAAAATTATATAGATTGGATAAATAGATCTCGACAAAACGCGAAATAAAATAAATAACAAAAAACTGCAGCAAGGTATTTTTGGGTTTTTGGAATGATAGATCTAAAAATAAAAGCGAATAAAAATATATCTCAAAGCAAATATGATAAAGAATAGACCCGGGGGCCGTAGATTTCACTAGTGGCTTCTCTCAAGAAAATAGCACATGGTGTGTAAACAAATTACTGTTGGGCAATTGATAGAAGATCGAATAATTATGACGATATCCAAGGCAATGATCAATATATAGGCATCACGTCCAAGATTAGTAGACCGACTCCTGCCTGCATCTACTACTATTACTCCACACATCGACCGCTATCCAGCATGCATTTGGTGTATTAATTTCATGGAGAAACGGAGTAATGCAATAAGAACGATGACATGATGTAGATGAGATCTATTCATGTAGGAATAGCCCCCATCTTGTTATCCTTAATAGCAATGATACATGCGTGTCTTTCTACCCCTTCTGTCACTGGGAAAGAACACCGCACGATCGAACCCATCACAAAGCACCTCTTCCCATGGCAAGAAAAATCGATCTAGTTGGCCTAACTAAACCAAAGATTTGAAGAAGAAATACGAGGCTATAAATAATCATGCATATAAGAGATCAAAAGAAGACTCAAATAATATTCATGGATATAGATCTGATCATAAACTCAAAGTTCATCGGATCCCAACAAACACACCGCAAAAAAGAGTTACATCAAATAGATCTCCAAGAGACCTCTGTATTGAGAATCAAAAGAGATACGAAGCCATCTAGCTACTGCCTACAGACCCGTAGGTCTATGATGAACTACTCACACATCATCGGAGATGCACCAATGAGGATGATGAAGCCCTCCGTGATGGTGTCTAGATTGGATCTCGTGGTTCTGGAACTTGCGGCGGCTGGAATTGTATTTCGTCGACTCCCCTAGGGTTTCTGGAATTTTGGGGATTTATAGGGCGAAGAGGCAGTGCGGGAGGCCACCGAGGGGGGCACAACCCCCTGGGCACGCCTGGGCTCCTGGGGGCGCCCTGGTGGTTTGTGCCCACCTCGGGCCTCCCCTCTGGTACTTCTATAGCCCATGTTGTGTCTTCTGGTGCAAAAAATTCTCCAAAAAGTTTCGCTACATTTGGACTCCGTTTGGTACTGATATTCTGGGAAGTAAAAAACAAGCAAAAAATAGCAATTGGCACTGGGCACTATGTCAATAGGTTAGTCCCAAAAAATGATATAAAGTTGCTATAAAATGATTGTAAAACATCCAAGAATGATAATATAACAGCATAGACCAAGCAAAAATTATAGACATGTTGGAGACGTATCAAGACAGTGTTTTAAAATAGAATTAACATAATAGGCATTGTTCTTAGTTAAGACGGCAGGATATGGCATTGTGCAGGAGCGGCCAACTTCACCACACCACCGGATTACAGATCAAGAACACAAGCATACATGTAGTTCTAAACAACGTAGAAGCATGAATGGTGAGTGTACTGTCAATTTATACCATTTATGATTGGTAAATAAAGAGACATGATTTAAATAACATTAACATAATATGGCATTGTTCATATCTAAGACATAGCAGGATATGACATTTTGCTGGAGTTGGTAGTTTCACCACACCACTGGATTACAGATCAAGAACACAAGCATACATGTAGTGCTAAAGAAGATAACTTGCTATGTTTAGTTTAATTTACATGGTATGAATGAGGAACTAGGTTGCGCAACTAAAAACTGAATTTGAGAAGGACAAACTTATGTTTATGTACTTCTTCGTAATAAACTTTGAACATGCAATTTGATGTAGACGACAAAAATAAATAGCATTTGAAGTCATAGCTATCCAAATATACACAACAAAGTTTGAAGGCTTGAGGAGGACGAACTTACATTTGTAGTGAAGACCGGCTCTATAAAGCCCTTGTCCATATTGATGGGGGGGGGGCAATTCAAGAATTTTACCACAGACTCTTCTTCAAGAGCATTACCTTTATTCTACATTTTGTTAAGAGTAAATATAGATGTGATAATATAGGAACAAATGGCGATTATTAAAGCTAAGATGCAGACTATAAATGTAAGTACAACATACATGCAAAAGGCACTGACAAGGGCAATGCAGAGCTAAACTACTTCAGTAGCATTGGTTTTATTCAATATTTTGGCAATAGTAAATATAGATGTGATGTGTAGAAAGGGAGGGCAATGGAATAAGCTGCAAAGTGTACATGAACAACTAGCTGACAATATAAGTACAGAGATGAAGGACAACAGATACTTACAAGAACAATGCAGAGCAAAACTTCTTCATAAGCATTGGGT
This sequence comes from Thinopyrum elongatum, assembly GCA_011799875.1. Classification (NCBI taxonomy): domain Eukaryota; kingdom Viridiplantae; phylum Streptophyta; class Magnoliopsida; order Poales; family Poaceae; genus Thinopyrum; species Thinopyrum elongatum. Next base: position 416,534,118 of record CM022298.1, read on the forward strand.
TTATTCTACATTAATGTAAGTATTAATATAGATCTGATAATTTGGAGCGAACAGTGGATAAGCAAGCTATAATGAACAATGATGTCACATAATCCACCAGGTATGAATGTAAATACAATGATTGGACAACAGGCACTAACAAGAGCAAAGCAGCGAGCTACATAGTTGCGATATCCTAGGTTTTGCGGCGCTGGTTCTATCGCCAATATAAGTGGGGTGCTATCTGATTTCTCCGGTACCACCACCTTTTTCAAGGACTTTGCTTCTACTCTCTCAGGTTATGCAATCACCCTCTTCCTTTTGGATGTCTGAAACACAAGAACAACATTTGAATAAAAAACATGGTACTCCCTCTATCCAAAAAAGCTTGTCCCAAGCTTATGCATTGAATGAATGTATCTAGCACTAACTTGATGCTAGATACATCCATTTGAGGGACAAGCTTTTTTGGACGGAGGGAGTATGACGACAAATGGAATAGGTATTGATAATGGATGGGCCTGGCATCTTCACATATATCATGAGTAAGCTAAGCATATGGCGGTGCAACGAAACAGAAGAAATGCAAGACACCTTATGCAAGATACGTGCAACCAATAAAACCTTGCCAAATTAGAAAAGGCACCTTATTGGGTGAATAGGATAGGCCATATGCCTTTGATTCCTTGAGCTCAGAATAGTCATTAGGATCATATGCTGAATATGAATCTGTAGGTCGGGAGCATGTGGGTTTCATTGCATCTAGAATGGACATCAATCCCTTGATGCCAAGTTTGTTACCCATTGAACTGTTCCGCAATATTCTTTTGATGAGCGCATTCTTATATTCATTGTGATTACGTACAAGATCTAAGAAGCATGAAAACATAAATAGTAGTGAGATTATCTTTGTAATGAAGAGGATATCTAATATAATAGGGGCTCCCTGTAAACCCTTGTGTGCTATCAGTGGATTCCGATGAGAGAGCCCATGTGTGCTGTAATATGGTGCGTAGATTAATATAATCTGGCACAACTACATAAAAAAATAGGCTCCCTGTTGGGAGCTCCAGATGTAAGGATAGTTGGCAGATGATAGGTTCATAATATACTAGAGCGCACAGCCACTAGGCAGATCGTAGTGTAGATAAAAGGGGTACACCATAACAATCATAAATAAATCGAAAAAGCAGAACTGGCTAGAAATACGGGGTTGTATTACCGCTACTAATATAAAGCCTATCGATCACCTACAGGCCAGCTCTATTCATCTGAAGGCGCACTACTGTTACTATCAGTCTACAGTCTATCAAAGACCGCACACCTCCCACCATTTCCTGGATATTATAGCAGACCAACTCGAAGTGCTGAAATCATGTAGCACAAGCAGCCCAATAGAGCCGTCGACTGCAGATGTCCCTGCTCCCCTTCCTAAAAAGGAACATACTGTACTTACTAAAGAAGAACAGAAGAGGAACATGTTAAAGAATAGAAGGGGAAGCATATTATTGAGATTCTGCTTCTTTCTCTATAATGTTGGTTGCCCACCCATGATGAATCAGAGCGCCCAAATAAATGTCATTCCATGATGTCTCTCTATATGTGGCCACATGCATTTGGAAACTCAAGTGGGAGCATTAGCTGACCAATTAAATGTGTGTCTGTTAACTAATGTCAGTATCATATCACATTCATATGTGAAGAAGTAAGCTTTGGACGTATTATTCATGTGTTGTTTAGCTTCAAGAGTGGACTACTGCTAGTACGACACAAAGCACCTACATAGATCATAGTTTAGATATAATGGGCAAACCCTAAGCATCACGATTAAAATCAGGAAAGTGGAACTTCCTGGAAAATATGTTTTAGTATTGCCGGAATGGCTAGAAAGGCTTCGGATACCAGCTCTTTACAACTGAAGGCGCTGTACTATTACTATCAGTCTAACTCTCAAAGACGACACAGCTCCCAGAATTTACTGGATATTACGGCAGACAACACGAAGAGTTGAAAGCATCCATGACAAGCGACCGAATAGACGTGTGCACTGCAAATGTCCCTGCTCCTCTTCACTACAAGGAACATACTGTACTACTATTATACTCCCTCTGTTCCTAAATACAAGTGTTTGTAGAGATTCCACTATGGATCACATACAGATGTATATAGATACATTCTAGAGTGTAGATTCACTCATTTTGCTCCGTATGTAGTCCATGGAGGAATCTCTACAAAGACTTATATTTAGGAACGGAGGGAGTACTTATTAAAGAAGAACAGAAGAGGAGCATGCTAAAGAAGAGCAAGCGGATTTGGGATAATAAAATGTTTGTTGCCCACACATGATGAACTAGAGTGCATAAAGAATGCAACTCCCTGCTATCCCTCGATATGTGGCGCACGTGCTTTTCGAAAGTAAAGTAGGAACATTAGCTGACCAATTAAACATTCTCTGTTTTGGTACAACATGTCAGCATCATATCAGATTCGTATTTGAGCAACTAAGTTTGGAATTATGAGTGGCATGTTGTTTAGCTTGATGGGTTGAGGAGCACTGCTTGCACGTCTCGAAGCATCTACGATGATGGTACTAAATATATGGGAATGTCTTGACGAAAGTCGCGTGACTTTCGTCATTTGGGTCAGTCGACCATTTCAGGCGGTTGGATGAAGATCCTACGCCTCCTAACCCTTCTTCTTCCTCGCCTCTTATACTTCCCCTACATACCACCACACGGGCCGCCGGCCAAACCACCGACCCCCGCCCTCCCCTGAACCACCCACCACCTCCAGTCTTACGGCGGCCCCGGCCATCCCTCTAGCCAACCCCACACCCACCCGCCCACCCACGTCAAGTTTTGCCTCCAACGAGGCCCCACCATAGCCCAACGACCGCCCCCCACAACCACTATCCCCACCAGAAACCCTAAGATAGATAATGGGGCAGCCCTCCGGTGAGCCCCTTCCTTCCCTCCGGCGAACTCCCAAAAATGGACTGACCCCAAATTGAAATTTAGTCGACTGTCATTTAAGCTAATGTGGAATATAAAAGGGGGGAACCATAAGCATTGCAAGTATAATGGTGAGCGTGCCATGGTGGATCTGAAGGTGCAAACCGGACAAAGGCAACTTCGCAACTGATGTTTGGTTTCAACTAACAAGTAAGATTCTAAGTGATGGAAAAGAAATCACAGTAAAGCAGTGGCGATCTATTTTCTTGCTGAGATAAGTAACTTGAGCAGATACGAAAGAGTACCGCCTCTGGTGTGGCCCCGTGTAAGCATCCGCTGAGACGTTGAGGGTGCTACGGTAGCGATGGCTGTCGGCGGCGTGGAAGCAGATCTAGGAGGGCAGATGGTGGCGGCGAGGGAAATATCCCGGCCCGATGGACGAGACGGTCGTACGAGCGGCCTCGGCAAGGTGGACGACGGCGCGGACGAAGCGAGAGGGCGCGATGCAAGGATCCTGGTCTAAAGCCGTGGATGAGAGAGGTGGATCTCTTGTAATGGACGACGGTGTCGGGGTATCAGCTCCGGCATGGTGGAGGAGAATGGCGGTGGATGGGGTGGCGAACGGAGGAAACTGGGGTGGAGAGGGTGTTTTGGCGCCCACGGAGTGCGAATGGGGAAATGGAGGGAGAGAGGTAGGGGGGAACCATGTCTTAAGGATGCGCTTGTCTCAAATGCGTGGAAATTTACAAACTTAGCCCCCGTTTATATTTTCCTACATCACAACAATATTGGTCGGTTGGGGATAGGACGGTAATCTCGCATACACTGAATATTTGCCGACGGAGATTTCGGCTGAGGAGAGTTTGTTTTGGCGCCCACCCTGTATGAATCCGGGGGAGGTGAGAGGCGATTTCGGCCGAGGAGAAACTATGTTTTGGCGCCCGCCATGTATGAATCCGGGTGAGAGGCGGTTATGTCTGGTTTGAGTGAAATTACAAGCCTGCCCCTATCAAAACCTATAGAAATCGAGCCGACTGGTTTTGCGTGTCAGGGATAGGCAGTAATTTCCATGTCCCCGATTTTGGTTTCGGGCGGTTACTGCGTGTTACACCGCTTCGTTCAAATTTTTGGAGAAAAAGATTGCACGTTTACCGTGCCAACTCAATTTGAATCCATTTTGTATTCTTTTTTTCGGGTAGGATCCATTTTGTATTCCAATACAAATCTATATACATCATTTTTTATATATACATTCAAAAGCACAACACCCTTTATACATAAATATGGTTTACAAATGGCATGATCTCAGATTCATAAGGCTGAATCCATCTTAATTTGACTTTTCAAATATTTGAAACCACTTTATGTTGAAATCCAATGTATGCATTCCTCGCTAACGGTCTCCAATTAATGTGTGTTTCATGCGGGTTTTTTACTTCTCAAACACGTATAATGTGTTTGACACACGCAACTTATATATAGTGTAATCCCGTTTAGACATTAATTGCATATAAACCATGCATTGTCTCTAATTGAAAAATATATGGATCACTAATATTGATAAACTGAATAACATTACACGTGTCCCCAAATTCAAATGAATATGCATGTTTGATAGACCAATTTTCGTTATGACATTTATCGATGTCCTGATCTCTAGTTTAAATATTTGAATCCCCTTTAATCCAGATATTCGTCTCATATAGCTATCACTCATGCTTATATATCTCTCTAGACCCATATGCCTTGACCGTCTCACGGGTATCTCTCATTCTACTTGTATGTCGACAATAGTCTTTTATCTTCGTAACACACTGACGGTACTCTCTCCCTCGACCTTCACTCTATCTCTCTCGAAGTATATCTCGCTCACTACTATCACTACAAAAAAAAGACACATCCATGACATTTTGGCCCGAATGAATTTTTTCTGTCATGCTTATGACACTTCTATGACGATAATTGTGACAAAACCACGTATCATTATAGATGTGGCAGGCTCCTACTTCTATGACAAAAAATCATGACAGAAAATGGGCTTTTCATCCTAGGCGGTCCGGGGACGCACCTGCATGACATTCTTTGGGCCGTCCATGACGGAAAAAAAATCGTGGTAGAAGCGAGGGCGAGGAAAATATCGGGGAGTTCCCGGTTACGGTGGGTGGTCGGGACCGAGTGATGCACGGAGGGATTGTGCATTTCTCTCGTACACGTACACGCGTGTGTGCGAGGCGTTGGGCTCTAACTGAACCCGAGCGAGGTGTTCGCTTACTGAACCCGAGCGATTACACTAGCTACGTTACTGAACCCGAGCGATCGATCCCTTGGCTGTTAACTGAACCCGAGCGATTCCTTCGCTACGGCTGCTAACTGAAGCCGATCGAACCTGCTGCATCTTAATGAACAGTGACTGTTGTCGGGGGTTGGATGAACAGTTCCCGGTGGGGGTTGGATGAACAGGACCCCGTGGTAGTAGAGGCCATTGCCACTGGATGAACAGGACCCCGATCAAGGAGGCCACCACACACCCGAGCCGGTTGGGGTTGGATGAACAGGACCCCATGGAGGGCTGGTTGAACAGTAGCCGGTGGGGGCGGATGAACAGAACCCCGTGAAGGGCTGGTTGAATAGTAGCCGGTGGAGGCTGGATGAACAGGACCCCGTGAAGGGCTGGTTAAACAGTAGCCGGCAGAGACTGGATGAATAGGACCTCGTGGATGAACAGTAGCTGGTGGAGGCTGGAGGAAGTCGACGGTGGATGAACAGTAGCGGGTGGAGGCTGGAGGAAGTCGATGGTGGATGAACAGTATCCTGTGGAGGCTGGAGCGAGGCACTAGACGGTGGATGAATAGTAGCCCATGTTGTCCTGTTTTTGTGGTAGGCCACACCCCTCCAATGAACAGGACCCCGTTTCGACCGTAGGCGCTCCAACACAAGTCCGTTTCCTCCGTTTTGCGGTACATCACACCCCTCCCGATCAACAGGACCCCGTTTCGACCGTAGCCGGTCGAACAGAAGGCCGTTTCCTCCATACTGCGGTACGCCATACCCTGTTTTGGTTGTTCCGTCCAAGCCGGTTGGCTCTCGATGAACACGATGCATTCTGACCCAGTCTGTTGCCTCCCGATGAACACGATGCTGTTTCTCCGTTCCGACCCAGCCGGTTGGCTGCCGATGAACAGGACGCCATTGCTGTATGCGTTCGAGACCCCGCCCGTATGTACGTGCGTAGCCGTATTTACTTTCTTGCAGTGTGGCTGTACGTACTTGTACACGATATAGATGGGACTGCTTGAATAGCTACCGCTCCTTTCTGGGCCACGGTTCATCGTGGCAGAAAGACCGATGGACCAGTATGTACGTACACCTTTGCGACCAGAATGACAACGCTACGTACGCTTCGACCGGGTGGGTCCCGGCTGTCAGGGAGGATAAGGAGGCACTTCCTTGCATGCGAAGATATTGATGGTGGGTCCGAGCTGACAGGGCGAGGATTCTTTTTTTTGTGCGTAATAAGGAGGCACTTCCTTGCGTGCAAAGATGTAGCTGGTGGGTCCATCTATCAGGCTCACCACGTACAGTCCTCTTCCGATGGCTGTCGTTCGTTGACCACGATGACCACGCCGCGCGGACAACACCCAGGCGGTGGACAACGGTGAGGTAGGGAACGACGCAGAGCATGGGAACACGCGGAGTGTAGTACGAGGGTTGACTGGTTCGGCTGCGGTCTGAGACTGCCATCGCCGCAAAATAACAGGGGGTGTGGGTGAGTAGAGGGATGGCCTAGCCAGCGGTGGGAGTAGTAGGGGGCGGTGAGGCCTGCGTGGCAGCACAGCCGGCCACGGGTGGCAGGAGCATGCGGTGGTTTGGACGGCTGGAGCAAGAAAATCAGAGGTTGAAGAAGCAGGACGACCGTTGGATGTTAACAATCCAACGGTCACCGGTGATATAATCGTTTGTTGACTAAGTTGACAAAGCCCTGCGTACGTGTCAACTTAGTAGGGCCACAAGTCAGCCTCCAAATCTGGTGGGCCCTAGCTGTCATTGGGAGCACTTGTTATTTTTCGCTTAATAAGGAGGCACTTCCTTCCGTGCCAATATATAGCTGGTGGGTCCCAACTGTCATGGGGAGGATTCATTCTTTTTGGCATAATAAGGAGGTACTTGCTTGTGTGCGGCCATGGACCATGTGGCTCCCAACTGTCAGCCTCTCCATGTACATCCCTCTTCCGATGTTGTCGTTTGTTGACAACGTTGACCACGCCGTGCCGAGAACACCAACACGATGGACGACGGTGAGACCCAGGAAGGGAATGACCCGGAGGCAGTGAACCCACATCAGTGGAGGGATGTGGGAGAGTACAGGTATGACCTGGCCATCGGTGGGAGTAGTAGGGGGCGGCGAGGCCTGCGCGGCAGCACAGCCGACCACGGGAGGCAGATGCAGGCGCTCCAGCCGGCGATGGTTTTGGCGGCTGGAGCAAGAGCAACTAGATCAGAGATTGAAGAAGCAGGATTGCCGTTGGATGTCAATCCAACGACTACAAATGTTAGAATAATTTGTTGGCTTTTTGTTTTAGACCATCAAATCATTTTGTTCACTAAATGGACCACACCTTGCGCATGCTTTGTCTAGTGGGCCAACAAAGTCAGCTTCGAAAGCTATGGCGAAATGCAGCCCATTTATTTAGGTTTTACAGCCCATTTCATTTTGTTTGCCAATACATCTATTTCCTGGGTTTTGACTCAAAAAATAATCTATTTAAAGGGCTGGGTAAAAATAATAATGTCTATTTACTATTTATGATAATTTACAGCGCATTTGATTATTTATTCGAATACACCTCTTTACTGGGCTGGGTGCAAAATAATATTGCTTACATGCAGCCCATTTATCATTTCTGATAATTTACAAGCCATTTGATGTTAGTAGAAATGGACCCATTTTCTGGGATGGGTGAAAAAACAATGATGGTCTGGACTAAGCATTTCGTATAAGAAATAATATTAAGAAAGGAATATTATTAAAAAATTAAGTTGGGATTGGTAATCTTATTATATAAAAATTGAACTGAGCTGTGCATTTTATTAAAAGAAACATAGGCCAGGCTGCGCTTATTTTAGGATCTTGGGTACAACTGTCGGCCCAGTTGTATTGCTGATGTTCAACGAAAAAGGCCTATATAGTACAGTACAACTTTACATGGCTACTCAGCCTACATTCAACGACGCCTAAAAAGGCTCAAACAAGGCTTCTGTACAACTTTTTGAAGTCAATGAGTTCAATTAATAACTTAAGAAAAAAGTTAGAGTACAGTGTAACATAATTAAAAGCTGTCACGAGTGAAGAAATAATTCCACGGTCCAACTTGTGTGTGTGTGTGTGAGAGAGACCCATCGGTCGATGCTCGTAAATACATCTTTCAGCCATATGCATTGCTGATGCTCAGTAAAAACTTATATATAGTTGACACAATCATATAGAACATCATAACACACTGAACTTGCATACAAAAATTTCACGCAGGCGGCACAATCAGGCTGGAAGCAGTGGATCGCTACGGGTAGGGCTATGTTGAAACTAACGAACTCGTACATAACCGTTCATCATCTTTATCAATGACGGGGAAATATCTTCAATGCTGTGCAAAGAAAACAGAGAGACAACACAATAAGTTCTGCTAGGACATTATGTTGACGTACACCCCTTTCTAAAAAAAGTCCAGGTACAAAAATAGAACAGGTCACAATCAAATGTACTGGCACGTCAGTGCTTCACACCGATAGCTCGGATTTAACTAGTATCTGAGAAGATTCAGTTGTTACCTCAAATTAGAGCACATCCAGGCAGCCAGCCATGCCTCTTCTCCCAAAGAAGTAGTGGACTCCGCCGCGCGATGGAGTAGGCCCTATGCCATCCATCGTTCCGAGCAACATGGGGAAAGTCTGACATTGACTCCTGTAATGGACATCGTCGACGGACCCTGGCACCAGCGGCGGCGGCAGGACTTTGATTGATGGATTGACCATTTCTTCGACATGCACGAACACTTGATATAGGTACATCCCTAACATGGTCCATAGCGGCCTTGGTGGCGATGAATAGTACAACCCCGGTTCCTGCACCGGTATCTCAACACCAATCACCTTCGGTATGGTGGACGGCTTCTTCATCCATGCCATAACCATTAGAGCCCAGCTGTTTGGAGGAACAAACGTACTTACGAGCTCATCTCCTAGGTCGTTGATAAGCTCATTCATGGACTCGATGTTCCAAGCACGTCGAGGCATGCCGTGGAAGGTAAGCTTTGTTAAAAACTCAAGCTCAGAGGGCACCGAGCCCCATCCTGGGTGCCACCGATCAAAGCTCACCAGTGCACCATCGCAGAACAAACACCGGGAAGATTCGAACACACGACTGCAGTCGAAAGTTGTCCGGAACCTGACGAAGAAATCAGCCGGTGGCGGACAGACTTCGATGAGCAAGTCACTTATTTGGATGCCGTGCGCAATGCCAAGAGCTTTGATGAGGTCATCTGGCGAGACGGGAGGCCGGTCGCCGTTGATGGTTACCATCAGCACTTTGCTGGCAAACTGGTCGTTAAGCGCCGCCGTGCCACTGTTGAGCGACTGCACGCAGCACCCGAAGGAAGGACGGACCTCAGGATCTCTGGCTCGAAGATCCGCGTTGACTAGCGACATGATAGTGCACTTGAGTACAGGGAGTACAGGAGGGGGATTTGGGGGAACTGGAGCAGGAATCGAGATTCTAGAGGTGGGGGAGGGGCGGGAGATTGGGGATGAAAAGGTAGCATGAATTTTGAACACGCGCCAATATGCTTTCGGCGCGCAAGTGCACGAAAACACTGGTGGCGCCCACATGTAGGCCTAAGAGACCTTTTTCTTTCTATATTTGAGCGCCCGGCCTAAGAGTCATAATTGACCTGTTTGGCATTGCGTTACTACTCGGCCCATATTCAACGACACCTCACTAGCCCAAACAAGTGTACATCATCGAAAAGACACTGAGCTCAAATTATAACTTGAAAAAAGGAGATATACTCTGAACACAGGAGAATGGTGATGCCCTCATTTAGCCCAGCAGCAGTTCGAGACAATAAACAGTTCGAAACAACGATATATACAACATTCAAACACGGACTAGGTACTACTACTGACATAAACAACAAGACATGATAGTTCATAAGAAGTCTTGCTACACCACCAAAACGCATCCATCTGCAGCGCTCAGACTCTCGTGATCCAGACAAGAATGACATTCTAAATAGAGGCAACTATTACATAGTAAGAGTGACATAGACTAGGATGACCAAATGACAAGGAGTATGCATAACAAGAGAGAGAACTACCCATCCAGAACAAGCAGCAAAGACAAAAAGTCATTCGAAGAGGGATGATCTAACACCATCATAATTTGCAGCCCCGCTTCAGCCACTAGTGATTTGGAGACACCAGAACTCCACCCTTTTGACGCAACAGCTCAATTACCTATCAACCTGAAGGCTTGAACCACATCACTGTCTGTCGGACTTGAGACATCCAAGGATCAAAGTTAATCCAGATGCCTTTGTCATTCTCGCCTTCTTTTGGCTGCAGGCAGTATCGTTGACAATCAGGGGAGTCTGCTCTCGAAGTCCTAGGGCTTGCCGTGTAGACATAGTTTTCCCTATCAAACAGAGCCTCTCTGCCATCAAGGTCCTTGCCAACGGTGATCTCCTGGTTAATCGGATAATTGAGTCCAAGAAACAGAGAGTGTGAACCAAGGCTGTTTACCCGCCTCCAACTCAAAAATCCTGAAGCCCCAACAAGCTGGTATCCTGCTCATAGACGTAACAGCCACTGTCTGGATACTCACGTATTTCACGGTGCTTGTACACAGTGGGGTTTTTGCAATATAACTTTTTCCGGCTCATGTGTGCGAATGCTCATCAGTCTTTTGCCGTTGTCTGATCGAGCAAGCAACCAGTTGTGATTCCCTGTTTTGGCAAAGGTGGTGTGATTACAAAGGGCAGTAACTGTAGGGACACTGCATCATATCAAAAAGGACAGGCATTGTTAATGTAAGATCAACATTGTTCAGAGTATGAGTAGGATAATGCAAGAAACATCATTGATATGTCCCTGTTGGAACTGAGAGGAAAATACAGGGAAATGTATACTGGGTTCAAAAATATAGAAGTGCCATGCATGTTTATACTCATGTTATCTCGCAATCGATTCTTCACAGGAAACTACCATGCCATGCATGTTTATACTCATGTTATCTCGCAATCGATTCTTCACAGGAATCTACCATGCCATGCTTGTTTATACTCATGTTATCTCGCAATCGATTCTTCACAGGAAACTACCATGCCATGCATGTTATGTAATCATGTTCTGTCCTCACAAATAAATTCTTCAAGGAAACTAACACACCATGCATGTTATGTAATCATGTTCTGTCCTCACAAATAAATTCTTCAAGGAAACTAACACACCATGCATTGTTATATACTCATGTTCTGTGGGCAAAATTCTTGTGAGGATATTATTCTAGCCATTGATTGCTGAAGGGCGATATAGGTATGTACACATGGTTAGCATTATGGGATTTCACTACTTCCAAATATAGAGTTCTACATATGCACATTTACTTCCCTAATGTATGGTTAGATGAAACCAATTGTGTGATGCATGTTTCTACATCATGAAAATGAGGAAACTAACATGGCTATTGATACACACTCATATTTAGTAGTATATAGATTACTCTAAAGTAAGGAGAATATCCATAACTTCCTAACTGTTTGATTATTCATGGGTACAAATTGGCTGTAATGACATGGTCACAATCGCATGAATTAACTCATTCCAAATATAGCTGATTTACGGCGTCTCTAATACATTGCCATAGTTCTATTCAAATTCTGCTCAAACAGGGATATGCCAATCATCACAAAAAGTTCAAACAGTGTCATGTCGTTATCATTAAAATCAGACGATAACAACTTACATGCACCGTCCCAGCAATACGTGGTGCCATCTGCTTTGTTGATCACGTAGATGATGCCATTGTGTTCGATAGCATCACAGAAGTGTGTATCAGCTTTGACGATCCACTGCGAGGTGAGTCGTCTCCAGCTAAAGAAGGCACCGGCGGAAAGATAGGCAAGTCCGCGGTCGAACAAGGCAACTAGCTTGAAGTCTATGTAATCCGCATATCGTGTGGGCACTTGGCAGATTACAATCTTCTGCAAAACAAGGTCCGTCCAACTGACGTGGTAATCTAGATGACTTGGACCGAGACGGTAAAACCCTACATACTCCAACGGAGGAAGAATAATCTCATGGGAGGTGTGGAAGTTCACGAGCACCAACCTTTTCCCGTCTTCTCTGATGGCAGCCATCCAGTGGGAGTTCATGCCGGCCCAGTACATGCCTGCCAAGAAGTTTTGGGTGTTGGTGATCGGATCGAAGTCGAGGGAAATGATGTACGGCGACCCACTACATACGTGCAAAGAAGTTTCGGCTAATGGAGGTCGGATTGAAGTCGAGGGACATCATGTACGCCTCCATATCATGGTGAGCAAATCTCACTAGACCAGATAGCGGCAAGCAGGGTGTCTTGAAAAGCTCAGGCCTCACTTCGATGATGGCCGCGTGCATGTCCCTCGAGCATGCAGTCAGCCGCACGGCGCTCAACATATCCATACACAAACAACAGAGGTCGAGGATGTCACTGGGGAGAGTGCTCCTATCGTGGCTCATAAGGATGCTGCATGGAGATGGAGATGGAGTGGTGCTAGGGGAGAGGGAGACGAGGCGAGGCATGCTATATAGCGGCGGTGACAGTGACTGCACAGGGCACAAGGTGAGGCTAACTTTGGTAACCCGAACATGCCGCCTGGACTAGTGTCACCTCGGGCATAGGGTCTTGTCACTTCACTGTGAGGATCGGATGAATATTATTTTGACCATCAAGTGTACCACAGTTGTACTACTACTAGTAGTAACATACTACAGAGTAGTACTGTATAGCGGAAATAGGTCTCCCTTGCTAGCATGCCTGTGGGTTCACTTCATCCTCCAGGTAGCATCCATATTGCGAGCAGAACCAAATTCTTGTGCATGCGGAAGCGCGAAGAAGGGCTTTTCTTTTTTTTAGGATAACTGCATATTCCTTAACCAGAAAAGGTTGTGTCTCGCAGGCACGTGCCAATATCAATCCGAACCAGCTACGACATATTTTTCTGTGTGCAAAGAGATGGATATGTTTGTATATCTGTTTGTCCACCCAAGTGGGTGTTGCGTAGGTCCCACCTGCCAGGAGGGGTGCAGAAATAAAAAGGAATCATAAAATGTTTCGCCACGGTGATTCAAAAGAGTGACCTGAACTAACCAGTGGCACATGTAGCAATAGAAGGATGGGCACGTACACAGACACGGACCACTCCTCAGTAGGCTACACGCATAGCCTTTTCGTTTTGCAGGTTGGTCTACCTAGCCGTCTAATCAACTGCCTGCATGCCACTTCTCCCATTTACTTCTCCATCGGGAACCGATTTTCCTCGGCTTCTTCACCTCTCCTTCATTTGCATTCAAATCCCACTGGATTCACATCCTCCTGGAGTAATTCTGAAGCCCCTTTAAATAATCATCTTCTTTAGTTAGACTAGGCATCTTAATCCTAATTCTCCAAACCATAACCGTCCGGTCCAGCGGTTCCAAATGGCAAAAGAGATCCCTATGCAGGTTTTTAGCGTCAAACATGTCCTTATCGAAGGCTCGTTGAGCATAGTTCCCACCGTCACTGACCACCCAAGGGTCGTTCGGGAGTGGATCAACAATGTATCCAACTCCCTCCAAAAGGTGGAGATGAAGGTCATCGGTCTCGACGCAGAGTACACGGAGCGTGCCACTGGGAAGATCCAACACGCCGCCGTCCTTCAGCTGTGCCTCGAAGATGAAGTTTTGGTGTATCACATCATACACGTGCCCTCCATACCAGGTGAGCTCCAAGATTTCATGTCTCAGGAGGACATATACTTCTGTGGGGCAGCCATCGAAGGGGACAAAGAGAAGATGGCGCCATACAACCTTGACTTGAAAAACAACGCTGACCTACTACCAGAATTCCTGTAAACGATTATGATAAAGAAACACCATCCCTGTTCGACGTAGCAAATTCTGTGCTCAGAACAAATCTTGAGAAGGGTGATGAGACACTGGGATTAAGGTCGTCTGGATGGGAGAATTATCCCTTGACCTACGAGCGGATAAAATATGCTGCCCTAGATGCCCGTGTGAGTTTCGAGATAGCTGCAAGGTCGAAAGAGCTTGTTGCGAAGCCGTCTCCCACAGAAAATGAGAAGAAGAAGAAGAAGAAGAAGAAAAAGAAGAAAAAGAAGAGGAAGAACTTGCACCAGCAGCAGGGCATTATAGATGGATGAACTATTTCCTCTCTTGCAAAAATTATATTTCCTCTCTATGTACATTGACATAGATGAACTATTTCGCTGGTGTGCATGTCTTTGGAACAAGTGTACTTTGTGTACATTGATATAGGTCCGCTTGACTATAATGAACTATTTATCCGCCTAGTTTTCTCTACTACTACTCCTTGCAGTGAGCAGTATGCAATGCATGTGTCAGTAGACATGACAGCTTGTCCATGGAAGTTAAACTACGACGACCATCACGTTTCTACCACTGCGACATTTGATTCCCACGACGCCGCTCCAACCGACGGCACCATGTCCCCCGACATGCACCTCACCCCTCTCGGCCCCACCGTGTTCTCTGCCTTTGTGTGCATGACATGCGGGCGAGATGAACTGCGGCGACCATCAAGTTTCTACCACAACCACACATGATTCCCACGACGCCGCTCGAACCCATGACACCACACGTCCCCCGACCTGTGCCTCATCCCTCTCGGTCCCACCGCCCCTCTGCTTTTATGAGAATGACATGTGGGCCAGCCGCATTTAGGGTCCACATGTCATTGACTCAAAGGCAGGTGCACTAAGCCGCTGAAGCTCGGTCCTGTGGGGTCCGAGAGGGAAATATAACTCCTGCGCCAGGCCTTGTGGTGCTCCCGCAGTACAAACGAGTGCCAAACTCAGAATTTGGTTCTTACTACTACCAATGTGCCAGCCCGTGTGTTGCAATGGATCCAAAGTAGTAGAATAATACTTGTTCACAAACTTGAAATATAAACACTCTAGTTTTGATAATACATATATCAGTAAAAATAAATTATGCTTCACTGAAGACATATTCCTCGGGCTGTTTTGATGAGGTGAGGGGCGGGTGTGGTTGGTTTCAAGATAATAATAGATTTTTAAAACATTGGAGCAGATTTTTTTCTAACATTTTGTAGTGTGGCATGGCATCCGGTGCACCTAAGCGTCTGAAAACAAAAAGTGGAGTGCACTTGAAAGATATTTACATGCTCCCATTTAGTGGAGTGCACTCTAAACACATTATCTATTTATTTTTCTCTAGCCTTTCCTAGCCATGCAACCAAGGCACATAAGCTAGTCATGCATGCAATCCATAAATTGCAATATACTCCAGCATGCAATGCCGCCAAATCATCTATTTACGCTTGTTAGTCATAGGTTGTTTTTTGCATTGGTCTTGATCCTTCACAGTTTGGTAGAGGTATGATTAATCCAAATATTAATGTTCCATAAAACTAAACTCCAAATGTCTGCCGGAGCTGAGGCAGAGGACGTACGACGGGGGCGGTGGAGGCGTCTTCGTAAGATGAGGAGAGCTCGAAGGATAATCTTGCACGTCCGCCGCCACCTGCATATCGGCACGGGACTCCTCGAGTGCCCACTGGAGCTCGCGCTCCTCCAGAGAGCGGCGGAGTCACCGGATTTTCCTAAATCACCATGGGCACCATGCAGTACTCCTCGTAGCCGGGGGCGCGGTGCTCGCGTCCCGACTCCTGGGGTACTGTCTAGAGCACGCGCTCAACCGCCTCGTGAGCCGCGAGGATGCCATGCTTGCGGCTGTGCTGTTGGAGCACATGCGCGTGCGCCTGAGTAGCGAGGATGCGATGTTCACGGGCGTGCTGCCGAAGCATGCGCTCGTCCATGTCGAGAGCGGCGACGATGCGATGTTCACGGGCATGCTACTGGAGAACGCGCTTGTCCACATTGTGAGCAGCGAGGAAGCGATGTTCGCGGGCGTGCTGCCGGAGCACGCGCTCGTCCACGTCGAGAGCAGCGACAATGCGATGCTCACGAGCATGCTGCTGAAGAACGCGCTCGTCCACATTGTGAGCGGCGAGGACGCGATGCAGCTCCTCGTGACCGACCAGGGCATGCTGCTGGAGCACAGCTACCCCTCATGGCCGACGAGGGCGAGCCGCTAGATCACACTGTCCTCTGCGTGGACATTCAGCGCGCGCTACTCGCGACTGTAGAGGGCGTGCTCCACCTCGGCAATGCCAGAGACTCCGTCCTCGTCCCAGGCCGCAGCGCCGTTCACTTCGGCAACGGCTGCATGCTCTGGTGGGTGTTGTGTTAGTATGGGAGCTTCGAGCTACAATACCAGTGGGGGCGGGTGGTGACCTTTTCAAGGTTTCACATGGTCTGAGGAGAAAAATAGAATCGGAAGTAGCACAATATGTTGGAACGTGTCGAAGGAAGGCTGGCAGGAGCAGTACAACAAACATCACATGCGCACCATATTTTGAGAAGGGTTTAATGTAATTTATGTGAAATGGGTATGTGTGGATGTACGAGTAGTACATCCATATCATTGACATTCGTGCACGCAACAAACATTTGTGTGCATGATTTCACCCTATTTTCATATTCTGTTTCGGAGTGGATTTGATTTTTGTAATCGGAGCTCATTTTTGTAGTTGGTTTCAATTTAGACTATGCATGTATTATTGCGAGAGATAGATATAGAGAGAATGTTTGTGTGACAAAGAGGGGGGCGGGGGCAGCGATACCTAACGAGAGAGGGGCATATGCATGTTCAAAAGACTGTGTGTGTCGTAGAGAGAGGAGTGTCCGAAAGGGAGAGAGAGGGTGTGTGCGTGTGCGTGTGTGTGTTAGAGAGATAGAGGTGCGTGTAACATCGGGATCGACAAGGTTATGAGGTTGCGGATATGGGAGAGCGATAGTGTGTGTGCGATGAAGGGACACACAGACAGCGTCGGTTTGCATGTGAGAGAGTTGGATAGACCTCAAGGGCATGGCTGGCTAGGGGTGGAAGGTTATGTGTGGGAGAAAGAGATAGTAGAGAGACAGATGAATGTTTTTTTGTTGCAAGGAGACCTAACTACATAGATGGGGGTAGCAAGAAGAAGAGAATGGCAGTGTGCCTTTTTTTCATGGGATGGAAGAGAGACCAAGAGACACGCATCGTGTGGAGAGGTGTGTGTGTTGAGAGAGAGAGAGAGAGGGAGGCGTGGACCTGAATAATGAGATGGGTGCTCATGTGTATGATATAGGGAAGGAATTGTCTAGGTGGTAGTCTTATGATGGCGACCTAATCTTTCAATGAGAGTGGGGATAAGTATCGATTTGGTGGATTTTTACGTTGATGATCCAACTATATCATACCCGGTGATACAAATCGACAATCGTTACTAAACAAATCTTCGACGGACGATGATCTTGTCGTATGGACAAAATCAACCTGAATAACAAGATGGAGTTCCTCCAAGCAATCGAAGAACCGGCTAGAACTAAGATAATGCAATCGTAATTGCCAGTATGAATTAATTAAGGATAATGGTGGGGTTGCTGGTACCGAACAAAAGGCGGTAGTCCTACACACACCCCGCAAATGCAAATTATAGCGAATCAAAACAATGTGTACACAACAACGCGAGTTCTAACCTAGAAAAAGGGTAGCAGCCTTATTTATATCTATAGACTATATTACTATATTTTTTATTTGTATAGCTTCCACTCCCTCCATTTGTAATTTACTCCGCACGTATATAGCTTACTGCAGCCAAATTTTATAAAGCTTGACCGAATTTGGCGAAAACAATATGAACATTTGCACTAACAAATTTACACGATGTGGAAATAAAAGCAATGATGAATCAAATGATATATATTTGGTGGTGTATATGTTAATAGTTTTTCCTACAAATTGTTGGAAGTATACAAAGTTTGACTTGAGAGAAACCCAATGTGCGGTATTATGTACTATATATTCTATATTCATTATTTTTCCGGAGTCAATGCGTGTATTTGCACGTACACGATATAAACCGTTGATTGATGTTGATCCAATGGTCCAGGTGGCTGCGATCGGATCTACTATAACCTAATTGTACCCATACACGTTCTTCTCGAACGAGCAGCACGACAATGTGATCGATCCACACAAGAAGCTCTAAATAAGACCTCCAGACATGCCACGTGGCTTCATGGGTGCCCCCCACATCATATTATTCATACTATGTTGTCTGAAAAAAAGATAAATCACCCAAAACAAGATCTTCCCGTTTTTTGTTCCTACGATGTTGTGCCGTGCACGTACCTAGTTGTATAGTGGTATTAGTAGTACAAACTTCGTAGTAGGAGTAGTACGGAGTGGTCCAACTCTATCAACGAGTCCCATCTGACACCAAATTTCTTGGCTTCCGTGCTACAACTAGATCTTCCCCTCCTCGTTTCTGTTTTCCAATGCGGCGGGCGGTTTGCGGTTTGCCAATAGTCGGTTTGCTCAACAGCGGTCCCACATGAAAGTGAAAATGCTAGGCAACACGCCTTCCCTAGCTATGTGGCGTGCCGGACGGGCCTTGGAGTACTCCTGATTCCCGGGCATGTGGGAGTGCGACGCGAATGCCGCAGGCCTTTTCCTTTTACTAGCAACTAGCAAGATGCAGGTGCGTTGCACGGAACATCAAGATGCATTTGTATGAGTAGTTTATCTTGTGGGAGAAAAGGATGAACGAGGGAAGGCCTTATTTGCAAATGTGGAGAGGGGTGTGGGTATCTTTTTGCAAAATTTCCATAGTTTCCTTCCTATCCGTTAGATATAAATCGGACGACCTATATTGCAGGATGGCAGGCACACCATCATCACCAACTCTGTTTTTTATAAGAGTAGAGAAAGAGTAGAGATGTGTCCGTGCGTCGCAACGGATCCAAAGTAGAATAGTACTTGTTCACAAACTTGAAAGAAAACACTCTTGTTTTGATATGCATACATATACCACTGAAAATATATTATGTTTCACTCAAATATATTTCTCAGGCTGTTTTGATGAGGTGCGGGAGGGATGTGGTTGCTTTCAAGATAATAAGGGGTTTTCAGCAAATTGGAGCAGAGAAGTGGGCTATTGTTGCAAAAATGCTACAACTTAATTACCTCACAGCCGTTAGATGCAGATCTAATGGTCAGAAATGACGGATGGCAGACACACCATCATCACCAACTGAGTCTTTTATAGGAGTAGAGAAACATGTATAAGTTGTAACATTTGGTTCTGCTCCTTAGCATGATCGATAGATAGAAATAACAATTGGAAATGCTAGGGTGGGGCTTTTCCCGCTAGATAAGCAGGGTAGTCGCTAGTTGGTGCATCGTCGGTTTGGTCACATGCGGTCCCACATGTTGTAGTCATATAAAGCCTAGCCAATGCGCGTTGACTGGGGGGGGGCGGAACGACAGTGTGGTATGCGTCGGGGAAATGAGACATGCTTCATGTATGTGTTCCAGTTTGTCGTTTTGAACTTGCGAACGTGACAGGCGTGCTGCATGAGTAGTTTTGAATTTATAGGTTCGGTCTCAGTTTTTGAATTTAGGAGTAGTTCGTAGGTCGGGTCAAGCATCGAATGTAAATTATGAAGTTGATGGAAAAGGTAAGCACAACTTATAAATTGACGGATGGAGTACTAGTGACAGTGATGCATATAATTGCCTCGAAATGTGAGCAAAGGGATCGCACATGTCTTTATTGACTGGAACGAGAATGCGATAGCACAATAAGAATTAAGGCCACGATGATGTGATCGCAGTGGTGGTTACAGGAGGCAAGAAGAAAGATGCATCCATCAACGTACGACCTCCTCCTCCTCGACTCAGTGCGCCGGGCCACCGACCAGCGGCTTAGGAGCGGCGGCTTTTGTGGCGAGGTCAAGGTGCTTCTCAACAAAGGCGTCCAAGGCTTCCCACCGGTTGACGAAGGCCAACATCATAGCATCCTCACCAGCCTTGTAGATACCTATGTACACGACTTCCTCGTACACGTGGATGTGTAGGTCGACCAATTCTTGCAGGGTGAGGCGCCTCTCAGAGAGTGCGACCTCCAGGTGGACATTCTTTGTTGCGTCAGCGGGCAGTCGCAGGGCCACCAGTGCTTGAAAGAGGTTCTCGCCATGGAGGACGATTAGGGTGGCAGGCAATGAGGAGCCCGGGCGCACGACCTGGAGGAGTACGGCGATGTCGTCCGCGATCTTCTTGACGACGGTGAACTTGTTGATGGTGGCAACGATCATCTTGTCCAACTGAGAGTCGTAGCTCGCGTCGACGATGGCCATGAACCAACCAGTCGCCAACACCCTCTGGAGACGATCCTCGGTGCCATGCCGCAGGCCGGCGTCATGGACCATCTGGCACAGCCGGTGGCCGCTCACGCGCATCGCCGCCATGGGTCTGGAGTGAGCACTTTTGTGCTTAGTGTAGGTGCTTAGGTGCGTACGATGTGGCAGATGCTTTGGAATGGAGGGGCGCCTTTATATGAGTGCAAACTGCGTTGCATTCACATCGTGCTACCTCTTTTCCCTCAGCATGCTAATTAAAGGAGGATGCATCATTGGCCGTTCAACATTTCGGGAACCGCTACCCTCTCCCTCGTCTGCATTAAAGCCGTATCGGGAACTGTCCTGGTTTACTCAATATATTTTTACCGTCCTGGTTTACTAGTAGCTATCAAATCAAATTGTACTACGCCGCCCGCTGCACGCTTGGCAGAACACACCTCCTCACCTCCATCAAACGCCTTTGTTAAACCCGCATGCAAACCGAGAAACCTACCCCAGCCACACGTCTGTTCATGAGCGGGCCGGAATTAAACGCAACGCCGGCCGAGCTCCTCCCGTTCGCCCTTAGTTTAAACATGGCTAGACACTGGCCAAGCTCCTACCGCCCGCCCTCTATTCAAACGAGGCCAGACAGCGGGCAAGAATTGCACCCCTCCGTCGCTCCCCCATCTCCTCCTTCACCATTTTCTCCACTCTTCTGATGGCTTCCGAGGATCTGTTCTCCGGCATACTACCTAGTTGGGTGATCATCTGAGCCCTCTGGATACGAGCGAGGCTGCTCGGTGCTTCACCTACCTCGCCTGGCCCAATGGAGCCAGTTGTCGCCCCAAGCCGGCGCATGGTTCAGCAACTCGCCGCTCCAGTTCAGCTCGATGAGGAGTGGCGAGTTGCTCCACGCCGGCACAGCGACGAGCACGGAGGCACGGGCGTCGTCGCTGCTGCGTCATATTGCGCCGCCAGTGTCTGCGGCCACACCTTCCGTGTCTGTGGTGGCCGCACCTCTCGTGTCTGTAGCGCGCCTCCCGTGCCTACGCCAGCGCCATGCACGCTGGGACAGAAGCCGGGTGCACGGAGAGCGACGAGTCGGTGGCCAGCTTCTCCGTGTCCACCACCATCATCGAGGAGAAGTAGAACACGGGAGGCCTCCACCGCTTGGGTCCCATGAAGGCCACCGCCGAGGCAACAACTGCGTATACAGGTGGTCTCTTGGCTGCTTTGTCTCTTGTGAGGACATTCGTCGATCCCGCTAGTGTCTGCCGGACATGAGGAAGACAAAGGGATCCGCGGGCGGCCATTTAGATTAGGTATTAATTATACCATGAGAGCCGGATTAGCACCGTTTAGTTCATGTAAATGTAATGAAATCCGTCATGTTTATATGAAGATCCGGCTTTTTTATATGAAATCCTTCATGCTTATAGGAAATCAGTCTGTGTTTGCATGAATTTCCTCTGGTTGGTTAGAGTTGTGAAAATGCATGCCGCTGGCGTTGGATGTCGTCCTCCGCGGAAGGAAGCGGGAGGAAATTTGCTGGTTGTCATAGGAGATGCTCTTATGCTGGAAATAATAGAGTCACATCCAATCCATTTGAGTTAATTGCGTGTATGATTCTTCCTCTATAAAAAGTTAATTGCATGTACAGTGTACATGACTTGTAGGGTGGCTACAGATTCGTAATAGAAAATTAAAAAGAAACAAATCCATCCTTAATCTTGTATTCTAAGTACTCTGTGGGTTCCGCTGTCAGTACAGTAGCGAAAGAAGTATATATTAAAAAATATAAAAATATAAAGTTTTATTAAGACAGAATTCGAGCATCCGGCGCTAACCAGACCACCATATGTTCGTTGTGGACGATGCAAGAGATATATCCCTACTCTTATAAGGCTGGTCATAATGGGGAGTATCATTTACTCGTATCATGCATATGATACTAGTGTATGACACTACTTCCGTAATGCATAGTATCATAAGTTAGTATCTTAGCTTGCCTTATTAATTAACATGCATGACACAAAGTAGTACAACATTTAATATGATACGGTATCATGATATGATACCACATCCTCTCTTTCCTCATTTAATTGTGTGCCACATCATCATAAAAGTCTAGTTGGCATGCATGATACCACTTATGATACTCCCATTACGACCAGCCTAAAAAACAGAGTTGGTGATGATGGTGCGCCTCTCATCCTGCAATATAGGCCGTCCAATTTATATCTGATGGATAGGAAGGAAACTATGGCAATTTTACAAAAAGATACCCACACCCCTCTCCACATTTGCAAATAAGGCCTTCCCTCGTTCATCCTTTTCTCCCACAAGATAAACTACTCATACAAATGCATCTTGATGTTCCGTACAGCGCACGGGCATCTTGCTAGTTTCTTTTTAAATAGTTACTGCGATAATTGGGTTGAAGTGATATATTTTATGTCTGCCCCGAATGATCTCAAATTCACTAGTAGTAACAAAGAAAAGGTTGCCTTATTAATTAACAGAAAACAGGGTGAAAACTATCACATGAGGCCCGGTAAAAACAAGGCACATTGGGTTCAGCGTCATCGTCACTAGTTGTGCGCGCGCGAGAAATCTACATATCGAGGGGGCTACGGAGAGAAAGACGTATCGAGTGTGTGTGAGCGAGGCACAGAGACACAACTAGCGAGTGTGTGTGTGTGTGTGTGCGTTTGAGAGAGAAGCCAATTCATAGATTAAGATCAAGATCGAGGTGTCACCCTTCTGCTATCATTGTTGGGGGGTAGGGAGGGGGTAGGTAGAGAAAGACATATAGAGAGTGTGCGCGCGGTAGGCACAAAGGCACAACTAGCGAGTGTGTGTGTGTGTGAGAGAGAGAGAAGCCATTAGATAGATTACTACCAAGATCGAGGTGTCACCCTACTCCTTCGGTGTCGAGTAGTGTGTGTGTGTGTGTTTGAGAGAGAAGCCAGTAGATAGATTAGTATCAAGATCGAGGTGTCACCCTACTCCTTCGGTGTCGGGAAGTGTGTGTGTGTGTGTGTGTGTTTGAGAGAGAAGCCAGTAGATAGATTAGTATCAAGATCGAGGTGTCACCCTACTCCTTCGGTGTCGGGACGTGTGTGTGTGAGTGTGTGTGTGGGGGGTGAGGGAGTCCTGGATTAGGGGGTCCTCGGGTATCCAGTCTATTTGATATGGGCCGGACTGATGGGCCGTGAAGATAAAGCAGAAGACCATCCCTTGTGTCCAGGTAGGACTCCTATATGCGTGGACGGCAAGTTTGGTGTCCGGATGTATTATTTCCTTCTTCTGTAAACCGACTCTGTACAACACTAGGCCCCTCCGATGTGTATATAAACTGGAGGGTTTAGTCTGTAGAGGCAATCAGAATAATCATAGGCTAGACAGCTAGGGTTTAGCCATTACGATCTCGAGGTAGATCAACTCTTGTAACCCTTATACTCATCGAATACAATCAAGCAGGACATAGGGTTTTACCTCCTTTAAGAGGGCCCAAACCTGGGTAAACATTGTGTCCCCCTTGTCCATTGTTACCATCGATCCTTAGACACACAGCTTGGGACCCCCTACCCGAGATCTGCCGGTTTTGACACCGACATTGGTGCTTTCATTGAGAGTTCCGTTGTGTTGTTGACAGAAGAATCGATGGCTCGCCTCGTTGTCGATAACGATGTTGTTTCCGGGGAGACTTTCCTCCCTGGTCAACTCTTTGTGTTTGGCGGCTTCACGCTACGTGCCAACTCAACCGGCCACCTTGAGCAGGTCGACAGCTACGCCCCTGGTCACCAGATCAGGTTTGGAAGTTTGAACTACATCGCTGATATCCGAGGAGATCTAATCTTCGAGGGGTTCACGGCCTCGGCCGCCGCTCCCCACCCATACAAAGAAGGCCCTTCGGATCCGCTATCAGATCCCGTCTAGGGATCGACTATCATGCCCGCCCTGGCCTTAGATCCGGAGCGGAACACTTCGTCCGAAGACGGGAGGGTGAACCCCGCCGGACTCTCTCCCATTACGGAGATTCTAGCCGGAGACACAGATGCAACCCAGCCGTCGGCGGACCCGGAGTCAAACGGGACTCTCCCCGTCATCGGGAAGCCGGATTCGCCTCTGGATGTCAACTCCGAACTCTCGAGGTCTGCGTCTATCGGGCTCGGCCAAGTGGTTATTACCGAACCCAGCTCCGCAGATCCTCAGACGCCTGTCCAGCTTTCGCTCTTAAACGAAACATTGGACCTAATGCGATCTCTCGCCATCACGAAAGTATTACCTCCGAACTACGCCCAGCTTGAACTGGGGGCTGAGAATAGGGAATTTTGCGTCCCACCCACCACCCACTTCATAGCCACTGTCGAGGATTTAACCGACATGCTAGATTACGCCTCCGAAGACATCGACGGCATGGACGACGATGTCGGAGTTGAACTAGGCCAAAACCCGCCCATCACTGGGCGTTGGACGGCCACTTCTACTTATGATGTATACATGGTGGACACGCCTGAAAAGAAGGACGACGATGGCACTCAAGATCCAAATGAGGAGAAGCCCGTCGACGAACCACCAAAGCGCCGGCGTCAGCGGCGCCGCCCACGATCGCGTCGGGCAAGGGAAAGTAATACCGGCACCGGAGATAATGACACTCCGGATAACGCCGAAGACCCCGACCACCCCGCTGAGCCCGCGTTCGAGCAGGACGAGAGGGAAGAGGGTCAAGTCAACCCCGACGAACTTGCCGATCACGGGGATTTGAAATATAGTAACTACTTACCTGTCTCCGCAGAGGATATTAGCCTCGGTGACGAAGATTTCATCGTCCCAGAGGAACCCCTTGAACAAGAACGCTTCAAGCGACGGTTGATCGCCACTGCACAGAGCCTGAAAAGGAAACAACAGCAGATTCAAGCCAAAAAGGATACGCTCAACGACAGATGGACTAAGGTCCTGGCCGCCGAAGAGGGATACGGCTATGAGCGCCAAACAAAGAGCTATCCTAAGCGCAGGCTCTTGCTCAATTCGACGAGGAGGCTTTTCAGCCAATGCCGTCAAAATACAATCATGCTGATCAGCCGGACCGACCACCACGTGGACGGGATAAAACGGCCAATTATGTCGAACACCAGCCCGCGCCCCCTCATAATAGAGGCAAGAAAGCAACGGCTCCGAGCTACACGTACGACCTACGTCAGGACCTGACCAATAGAGCCGGCCAGACCAGATCCATCTATGGATCAAGAGGACATGCCCCCACATGAGATGACGGCCATCAAGCCTGGCATGACAAACCTAACCAAGTCTAGGGTCAGCACCGGACACAGATGTCATCCGAACTCCGTCACGATGTCGCCCGGTACAGAGGTGCCGCACACCCATGTGCTTTACTGATGAGGTAATGCAGCACCAATTTCTGGAAGGGTTTAAACCCGTGAACATCGAGCAATACGATGGAAGGACGGATCCCACCGTATGGATTGAAGATTTTCTTCTCCACATTCACATGGCTCGTGGAGCTGATCTCCATGCCATTAAATACCTCCCTCTAAAGCTGAAAGGACCAGCACGACACTAGCTGAATAGCCTCCCAGAGAACTCCATTGGAAGTTGGGAAGATTTAGAGGATGCTTTTTGGGACAACTTTCAGGGCACTTATGTCCGGCCACCGGACGCTGATGACTTGAGTCACATAGTCCAGCAACCTGGAGAGTCAGCTCGCAAACTTTGGAATCGGTTCTTAATTAAAAAGAACCAAATCATGGACTGTCCGGACGCCGAAGCCCTAGCGGCATTTAAGCACAGTGTCTGTGATGAATGGCTTGCCCGACACCTTTGTCAGGAAAAGCCAAAGACTATCGCAGCTCTTGCTGCACTCATGACCTGCTTCTGCGCGGGCGAAGATAGCTGGCTGGCTCATAGAAGCAACAGTACCAGCGACCCCGGCACCTCTGAGGCTAGGGATGGCAATGGAAGGCCACGACGCAGCAAAAACAAGCGCAGGAACAACAACGAAGAAACAGAGGATACGGCGGTAAACGCCGGATTCAGTGGCTCTAAACCCGGTCAGCAGAAGAAGCCATTCAAAGGTACCAGGGATGGTCCATCCAACTTGGACAAGATACTGGATCGACCTTGCCAGATTCATGGCACCCCTGACAAGCCTGCCAACCACACCAATAGAAACTGTTGGGTTTTCAAATAGGCCGGTAAATTAAACACCGAACATAAGGGGAAAGAACCTCCAAGCGAGGACGATGATGAGCCTCGCCCACCGCGCACCGGGGGACAGAAAAAGTTTCCCCCCGAGGTAAAAATGATGAACATGATCTACGTCACCCACATCCCCAAGAGGGAGCGCAAACGCGCGTTAAGGGACGTCTACGCCATAGAGCCTGTCGCCCCAAAATTCAACCCATGGTCGGCTTGTCCAATCACCTTTGATCGCAGGGACCACCCAACCAGTATCCGTCACGGAGGTTCGGCGGCCCTGGTACTCGATCCTAAAATTGACGGATACCATCTTACTAGAGTCCTTATGGACGGCGGCAGCAGCCTCAACTTGCTCTACCAGGATACTGTCCGTAAGATGGGTATCAACCCGTCAAGAATCAAACCTAGCAACACTACCTTTAAGGGAGTGATACCTGGCGTGGAGGCCCGCTGCATGGGCTCCTTAAGACTGGAAGTCGTATTTGGCTCTCCATATAACTTCCGAAGCAAAGACTTGACTTCAACATCGTCCCTTTTCGCAGTGGTTATCATGCACTGCTCGGACGAACGGCCTTCGCCCGCTTCAATGCGGTCCCGCACTATGCTTATCTGAAGCTCAAAATGCTTGGACCTCGTGGCGTCATCACAGTAAATGGGAATATGGAGTGCTCCCTCCATACTGAGGAGCATACTGCGGCTCTAGCAGCCAAAGTACAGGGCGGCCTCATCAAGCCGGATAACCCATCGGTCATCAAGACCCACGACTCTGCTAAGCGAGTCAGATCCGCACTACAACGTGATAGCCCGGTGGAACCGGAGCTTAAATAGCAGTTTAGCCTCCGCCGACCGCCCCATAAGGTTGCGGCATACGTACCGCGTGTGCATAACTACGCACTTAAAATACCTTGGGCAGCACCGGAGGCACACTGCGGAAAAGGTCCATAGTACGGTTTGACCCTATTCGGACCTCAACCTTTTTTTCCCCTATAGGTTCGTTAAAAAACCTACCTCATCTACGGAGGCTCTTTTCCAGGTCCCTCTTTCTTATAGACAACCATCACCTCCTCCTCTAAAAGGATTTCCCACCAAGGAGAAATGGCGCAGACGTGCGGCAGGGCACCATCGGGATCTTCAAACCACTACTTTTAGGCCCTGCGTAAACCTTTTTCCTTGTGTAAAACTTTTGGCATGTAAAATAGCCTCGATATTTATGGCATTATCTATAATAATACGGCTCGACGTACTCATCAGGGTATAAAGGAAGCAGTTGATCACCACTTTTGTTTGGCACTCATTTATTTTTGTCAACTGTATGCCCTCCCTACTTCAGACTGCCACACGTGCTTTAGTCCGGCCTTAACACCGGGGGCTGTATTCGGTCCTGCATGTTTCAAAGTCCGAACACCTATAGGGTACTCTTCGGCGTCCCGGATATTGCATTATATGCATCGGCTCCGAATCATGTCTTTGGCCTATAGTTGGGTTGCCCGGCTCCTGTGCTTACCACCTTACGTTCCGCTCGTTCGGCTAAGGTAGTAAAGGGAGAACTATAGCGATTGTATTTCTGGTTCGTCCGGTCAAGTACCTCAGTAGAGAAAGCCGAAAACTGACTGTCGTGATAAGCGCGAGCTGGTCGGCGATTCGGCGACTTAGTATTATACTACAAATCGTTAGCGATTTACTCCGTGCTATACGAGGGGCTGGTCTTCGTCCAGCCGCGTGGAAAAGGCACCGTAGTCCGGATAGCCGCACACGCACCAGGGGCTAGTACTTTGCCCCACAGTCAAACTCCTATGGCTAAGTGAAAGTAATAAAGCCGCATAGTCTGATTGCCTAGTTCACCACGCTGACACCTCCTTTACGGACCAAGACGTTGGATAAAGTGTGGTCACGTGTTACGCCGAACACCCCTGTAGCATCTACATGGGGGTTGAAGCCAACGACTGGCAATTTTCAGAAATAAAACAATAAACGGCCGCACAGGATGAAAAATCGCTTGAAAGAAAAGGCGCAAACATAGCTATATAAACAGCATGGGTTCATCGCATTGTTTGTACAAACCCGAACACACTCAATCAAAGATTACGTCCTTAGAGCCTTGACCCTCGATCACTCGGGCTCCTTCTAGGACATCATCGAAGTACCTTTCTGGCTTTCGGTGATCTTTGCCTTCGGGCGGGCCTGCGGTTGCCACTTCAGTGGCCTTCATCTTTGCCCATTGCATCTTGACGCGGGCGAAGGCCATCCAGGCACCCTCTATGCAGGCTGAGCACTTCAATGCATCAATCCGAGGCCGCGCGTCGATAAGCCGCTTCACCAAACCGAAGTAGCTACTAGGGATTGGCTCGGCCGGCCAGAGCTGGACTATCAAGTCCTTCATGGCCAAACCTGCCACCCTATGTAGCTCAGACAACTGCTTCAGTTGGTCACCCAGGAGAGGCGTCGAGTGTTCCGGTACGACAAATTGCGACCAGAATAGTTTCTCGGTCGAGTTCCCCTCCTGGGCTAGGAAGTACTGTGCGGCATCAGCGGCACTCTTCGGAAGATCCGCAAACGCGCCTGGAGAACTCCACACTCGGGTCAGCAAAGCATACCTCTGACCTCCAAAGACACTCTGCAAAAGAAAGGCCTTACCAGCCGCTATCTGCCTCGCCTGGTGGATCTCTTCACGAGCACTCCGGGACTCGATCCGTGCCTCTTTGGCATCATGGAGAGTCTTGGCGAGCTCGGCCGACTGGTCCGAAGTCTTCTGCTCTAAAGCTTCGCATTTGCTGATGGCATCCTTTAGCTCATGCTCTACTTCGGCCACCCGAGCTTCGTGTTGGCGGCGAGCATCTTGCTCGATCTTCAGTACGGCAGCCGCCTTGTCAGCGGCTGCCTTATTCGCCTCCGCCTCCTTTTTGGCCTGGGCAAGGGTGCTTTTGAGGGTCTCGACCTCGGCTGCACCAGCTGTGATTATAATCAAAGCATTCCATAAGTTAATCTCTAAATATACATATCACTTCTAATATCGAAATAAACTTTTAACATTATACACATACCTTGCATCTCATCGAACCGCTTATTAATGCGGTTGATTTCCTCATTGGCCACCTGAAGCTTCCGATTGAGTTCGGAAACTTCTGCGGCCTGGGCAGTCACCGCCAACAGGGACCTGTTACAATAACAGCACAGCAGGTTAACTCTCCCGAATACTATATGGATCCTCTGTCCGGTTTCTTTTAACCGAATAGAGCCTCAGGGAGAAGGAGTTTGTGTGATACATATCTATATTAAGGGATAGGTAGATAGCATGTGTGCGAGGCATGCTTAAAGCATCACGGAGATAAACAAGCGGTGTGCATGCAAGTGCCGAAAAAAATGAAGAGAGAAACAATGTCCGCGCGCGCGCGCGCGCGTGTGTGTGTGTGTGTGTGTGTGTGTGTGTGTGTGTGTGTGTGAGCGAAATCTCAAAACAACAGGTGCTCTGCTGGAATCCCATTGTATGTATTCATGTGGTTCCAGGACTCGAGTTAACATTACACATATGCGTGCAAGACATAGTTATAATTTGAGACATTAGTGGTGGTGGGTGGGCAGAATTAAACGGGTGGGCATGTTCGACAGAGAGAGCGTGTGTTTTTTTGTGTGAGAGACTTGTGGGACGGGGTAGAAAGATGAATTCTAACCTTGGCGGAGGGAGAGAAACACACGAAGTGTGCGTGTGTGATTCTGATGCCCACGGAGAAACGAGATATGTATGCGTGTGAGAGAGATTGCACAATTCATTCACGTATCACTATCTAGCGATCGTGGACGTGCATCACTTAAACATAATCAATATCTACTTGTATCTTGGCCAACGATACAATATCGATTCAACACTACAAAGATTGGACACTCACATATCGCATTTTTTTTAAATAGTCTTTTTCAATTGTGCATGCCAAAGTTATAGTGATGTTTCTTCAAACAACCACTGTAGTTATCATGTACATGCACCATTGTTAGTTTTGCATTCAAATTCTTTAGTCTTGGATGATTTAAGGTTCTATTATGAAGTAATATATGTAATATTCATATATGAATTCAACGGGCATGCAATTTATGAAATGGAGGCCATGTAATCATATGAGGTAACACTTTTAAGTAGCGGACTACAATATCTGTTTCTTTTGTGCATATATATTATCCATTTGTTACTGTGCAATATAATTAAAATTAACACGTCAATGCATTGTGTTTAAAATAAATAACCAATTGCACTAAATTATATATTTACACGAGAAATACATAGGCTGAGCGTTTGATCCGTTTTTTTGTGAACGCTCCTCTACACCCGTACGATTGGCCGCGCTTGTGTAAACGTCCAAGTTATCGGTGCATCATCCCGAGTTATTGTCATTTTTCTGGGGTGGACTTCATACCAGTTATTAACTGCTGACATGTGCCCCGTGTACACAATCTCGCATGACCTTCCCACTAGCACTGTCCAAAATTAGTTGAAACTAGATACAAACGATCCCGCGGGCGGCAAAATCTCCCGCTTCCTTCTAAAATTTCCGCCACCTAGTCTTTAGCATGCGAAATTCCCCTTATGTCCTTGGTGCACGGAGAACAATAGTTACAATACGGCCCTCCTTTACATAATAGGTCGGGGTTGCTTTGGTAACTTCCAGTTCCCCCCACCACACGGCACCCCCATTTCCTCTCCCCTTCCCGCAAAAACGACTACTCCACAGCACCAGAGCATCTTACATCACGCCGTTCGTACTTCATCGACCTTTCTACCCCTTTCCTCTTGAAACCCTAGACTGCTCATCCACCGGCGTACCAGAGCCCATTCACTGCCAGCATCATCCACCTCGCCGAATCTGCTTCTGCGGCCGCATCTACCCCTCCCACCTCCCCTAGAAACAAGTAGACTGCTCATCCACCACTGTACCACGGCCCATTCAGTGTCGGCCTTGTCCACGGCGCCGGATCTGCTTCGCCGGTACTCTCGTCAACCGCAGCGCATCTGCAGCGGCTTTTTCGTACTCCCCACCGGAGACGCTTCGTCCACACCCCCGGAGCCGCCCCACCGACGCCCCCGTCGACGGCCTCTGATCCTCTTCGCCGACACCTTCCTCAACTCTACCGGAGCCGCTTCGCTGACACCATCCTCAACCCTACCGGAGTAGCTTCGCCTATACCATTCTCAACCCTACCGGGGCCGCTTTGCCAATGCCCAAGTCCACTGCCTTAGATCCGCTTCGTCACACCCTCGTCCAACCTACCAAAGCAGCTTCTGACGCCCCATCCACGGCCGCAGATCCGCATCGCCGACACCATCCTGAACCCAACCACCGGAGCAGCTTCACCGACGCCCTCATCCATGGCCTCAGATCCGCTTCGCCCACACCGTAGTCCACCCTACCGGAGCCGCTCCACAAACACCCTACTCCACAATTCTAGATCTCCTTACCGGAGCCCGACACTCAGTGCAGCGTCATCACCCTTGATGTTTCTAACTTGATTCCCACCGTCTGGCATCCGCTGTAGCCTAGGTACTTGTCACCTTTAAACCCGTCCAGCATCACCTGCCCGATGTACTTCAAATATACTAAGAGGTCGCTGTTACATGTTATGCAGCTGGCAAGAACTACAAGGATGATGTTTCTTCTGGATCTAACAGCTTGGCCAACCAAGATACTAGACAGAGGCATTGCTATGATCTTGTAAGTGCGTCTCTCTCTTGTATTGTTGTGTGCCTGCCAGCGTGCTTTGCTAGGATTTTCGACCAGTAATCCCTTTGTGCAGACAATGATTTCCACTACTGGCTGCTAAATTAGAGATGTAGATTTCATACATGATACTCCCTCCATTCCTAAATATAAGTCTTTCTAGAGATTCCACTATAGACTACATACAGAGCAAAATGAGTGAATCTACACTCGAAAATGCATCTATATACATCTGTATGTGGTCCATAGTGGAATCTCTACAAAGACATATATTTAGGAACAGAGGTAGTACATTACACAAAATTGTAGGTGGCATGTAGGAATTCCAGTGCACTACATTAGGCTCCCTTAGAGTGCCTACTAGTCCAGTACACAGAGTCATGGCTAGTTTATGCTACACACACAATCGTTAATTGGTGGTTTAAATATGCGCAAGGGATATGCAATGTATTATCATGTAGAGATATCTCAAATTAGCCGTGTCAACTTGCAGATGGGGTGCCACAATGAAAAAGTACAAGATTTCTTAGTACAAGATGTATGTGGCAATTTCATGGAACATCGCAAAAAAAGGAGAGGCAGCGGTGAGCCTATACATTGTGCTATGGTAGGTCACTCCATTGCAATCATCGTGACATGTTATTTGTATGTCACTGATGCTGGCTAGGGTTCTTAGGGACAGTTATTTTGAGTTATCCTAAGAAAATAACCACCTTTGTATATAAGCTCCAGATAATAAGCCAACCAGTTCTTTTCATTGCCTGCCTTTTCTGCTTATCTGTGGTATGATCAGTGAAAAGTCTAGATTGCATTATATTTTGTCATTTTGCTGCCCATATGAAAATTAATTTGACTTGCAAACATCACAAATTGAACCCAGTGCGGTAATTAATATGATAGGAAAACAGACCATCAATATTTGTTCAAAATGCAAATACAAAGATACCATCTACTTGGCACAATCTACTTTGGTCAATGTCTTCCATAGAGAGCCCATTGCCTAATTTAAAGGAAGAAGGCATTGCCTAAATTTAAATGAAGAACCATTATTTATCAAAATTCGATGGTCCAAGTGGCTGGTTATTATCATATAGCAGCACCACCTGAAAGCATCATATAGCAGCACGAGCAGCTCATAGCAACTCATCACACAGCAGCAGCAGCACCAGCTAGCAATTCATCATATACCAGCAGTAGCTCATAGCAATTCATCATATAGCAGCAGCAGGAGCAGCTCATAGCAATTCTTCATATAGCAGCAGCAGGAGCAGCTTATAGCAACTCATCATATAGCAGCAGCAGCTCATAGCAATTCCTCATATAGCAGCAGTAGGAGCAGCTGATAGTAATGCATCATAAAGCAGCAGCAGCTCATAGCAATTCATCGTATAGCGGATCAGAATGAAAATTTGGCAAAAAATCAGAGGAGATCCTCACCTTGTTGGATGAGCTCATCCTTCAACAGCACCTCAAGGCCATGGCCTGGGAGGAGGGGAGGGGGAATGAGGTACCTTCTACCGGAGTGGGGCATCAGCCGTAGTTGTGCGGCGACCGCCGGAGTAGTGCATTGGACGGACCATAGCGGAGCAGCTGCTGGAGACCATGAGAATGAGGGGCGGCGCTAGAGGGAGGAGCAGCCGAGGAGATTTGGCCCTACCCGCCGGCCATGTTGCCTAGCTGGACAGAGCATCATCGAGGAGCAAGCCAGATGGGACCAGTGGTGGCAGCTCGCTGGAGGAACCCTAGCACTGCAGGCAGGGGATTGAGGTAGAGGGAAAGGGGAGAGGAGATGCAAGCGGGCAGGGCAATGAACGATTGCGTGTTTGTTTTTACTTGAGGGTCAGGTGTGACGCAGGCATGAGAAGTGGCATTTTGAGTGTAATATAGGCAGACAACAGAGTCATTTCGCTATTCCCCTTCCCTTCAATTTTTAGTCAGCTTCTACCCAAAGCACCCCCCCAAAGCGAAATAAGTTAAGCCCAAGCCCATAACTCAAAAACGAGTTCTTTACATCTTTTATGGCTTATTTTGATAATAAGCTCTGAAAAGGCGGAATAGAACTGGCCATTAACCTGCAATTCAATTGTGCGTGCAATGATGAATCACTCCTGCCTGCTATAGTGTACATTTAGGCATCATACATGGCATAAACTAATACATGTGCATTTCATTATAGAATCTGAAATATGCAATGTTTATGTTAGTTCATACGTTGCACATGATGTTTAAATGCCCCTTAAATCTAGTCAGTCAAGTGATTGTCTTTAAGCCTCCTTCTATGCTTCTTTTCTTGATATGTAATTCAGTGTTGTGCAAGATTTGCTCACACATCTGTTTAATTGCTTGTTTGTATCAGCTAGCCATTCTAGGACTATTTGCTTTGATTACTTGCTGTTCTTGACTTAACAGAGCTTGTCAACAGTTTAAATACGCAGGGTTGCAGTAGTGGGGGCTTATATAACTCATAGGTGACATAAAGGTTTGGCTGTACACTAAAGTAGGCTCTCCAAGAGTACCTGGAGGTCCAGTTCGAAGGTATGCCTAGTTTTTACACAGCGCACACATAGTAAATGCTCATTTCATTGTGTGCAAGAGATGTGGCATGTTTCATTTTGTGGTGTTATTTTGTTATAAACTCATCTTTGGTGTTGTTCACAAACTGTAAAGTATGCATATTTATCTTCCAAGGAGACCAATAACTAGTTTGTGTCACCTTGCAGAGGGGGTGCAATGAAGATAAGATTGAGGATTTCCAAGTACAAGATGTTAGGAAGGAGCCTTGCAAGAGAAGGAGGAGCAGCGCTGAGCCTGTTCAACCAGTTATGGTAAGTCACTGTATTACAATTACCAGGACATCCTATTTGTCTAACATTGTGCTTGCGTAGGGTTCTTCACCTATAACCCAGTCATTGGGCCATTGATTAAAACTCCCTCCGCTCACTACTATATGATGTTCTAACTTTTTTGTAAATCAGATGTATGTAAACACATTTTAATGTTTCTGTTCACTCATTACGGATGTAGTCTACTTTTAAATATCTAAAACATCTTATAGTAGTGAACAGTGTGAAACTGCTTCCTGCTATGGTAGAGTTGTCGATGTCATGAAGGTCATAACCAAACGCATATTCACATTATTAGCCTCCCTATCATTACTAGGATCTTGATTACATACTAGTCGAGATACTTCATGGGGGGCAAACAATATTACATTACTTGTTCCTTTATATAGTAAATGTAGTTAGGCCATGGATGTTATTGAGGCGTGCATGTATGCATGCTGCCAACTCAACAGTTCAATTGCTTGTTTGTTTCAGGCATAGTTAAATTGCTCTTTTCAATTGCTTTATTTGTCCTCATTTAATGAGATGCCCAAACAATGATGCCTGATGTAGGGTACTTGTATAACTATTAGTTGACATAATTAAAGGCCTTATCATTTATTTACTCTGGCGAAGTGTGCCTGAAGCTTTGAAGCCTATTAACCAATTATTACTACATGAGGCTCACAATCTAGTTTATACGAGGCTAATGATTGCATAGTTTTGCTTGCTGTAGTAGGTTTGTATGAATCCCTTTGCTGTTCATTATGCTCCTAAGACTCTTCTGGAACATGGCACACAATGTTCCAGCTAGTTAATTGAGCTACAGAATGGCCAACTACTTGCTTACTTACACGCAAGATATATATATATATATATATATATATATATATATATATATATATATATATATATATATATATATATATATATAAAATGTTCAGTAGCTGCGTGTGGTCTAAATTTGTAACATGTCTGTGTTTTGGATTTGGCCCCAACATCCAGCTCCTCTGGTGAGCTAAGAGAGATTTCTGTATGCGGGCTGCACATACTGCGATTTTTATAATTTTTAAAATATCACCTGCTTATGCTTCATGACGTGTAACATTATTGTTAGTCCTGTTTTGCCATGTACAAGATAGTCTGTCTTGCTCGCTTCACTGTTGTAACTATATTTTTGCCCTAGTCATGTGTACTTACAGAAACATTTCAGGATGAAGTGACATCAACACAAAGATCTCAGAGCAGTGCGGCATGGCCGTTACCAAATGATTATGGATTGGAATTGGAATGTGCTGATGTTCTCGAGCATCAACTAGAAGTGGCAAGACAACGTATATATGATTCTCAACATGTAATCAAAATGTTGAGGCTGGAGTTGCAGGTATTAGATGCAGGAGTCAAAAAAATGAAACAAGACCCTGAGGTAACCACAAAGGAATTGGAGATTTTGCAGACTGAAATTTGTGCTATTTGAATCCGGCCAATCCTATTTTCTGAAGAGATTATAGTTCAAATCGTAAGTTCTGTTGATGCGCGTCCATGCTGTATGAGATTTATTTGCCAAGTGTATGTAATTTGCTATTTCTGTATGCTTTATTACCACTGGTGCCGAACTATAATGCCTAGTGGATATAATCTGTTGTAAATTATTTATTGTATAGTATAGGATTATTCTTCGTTTCTATGCCTTAGTCTCTTTATTGTATAGTGTAGGTTTTTTAGAGGCGATAGTATAGAGTAGGATAATTCTTTGTATATGCTATATCGTTGAAACGGGAGCAACACGCCCAAACATTACCTGGACACCATCCAAACGAACAAACATGTGTGGTCAAAGCGGGCCTTAATTGGGCTGGTTAACTAATCGATGTGTCCCACCGTAACAACCTTAGCAGGCCGTTAACAGGCCGAAAGCTCGGTAGGGCCGTAAAAATGGAACGGCCCGCGGGCCTCTAGCAGGTCGAAATAAATATCAATTTTGTCTCGGCCCTTTTACTTGACGGGCCAGTAAGAGGCTGAAAGTGTTTTGGGCCAAAAGAGGCCCAATTTACGAACTAGGCTTTTAACAGGCCGAATGTCCCGTCGGGCTGAAATTGTGCCCTACTTAAAGTGCACTGCTAATGGACCCAAATTCAGGTGGCACCGACAAAGGCCCA
Organism: Thinopyrum elongatum; assembly: GCA_011799875.1. Taxonomy (NCBI): domain Eukaryota; kingdom Viridiplantae; phylum Streptophyta; class Magnoliopsida; order Poales; family Poaceae; genus Thinopyrum; species Thinopyrum elongatum. Next base: position 416,571,475 of record CM022298.1, read on the forward strand.
ACTGTTGTGCGGGCCGTTAACAGGTCGAAAGACAAAATGGGCTAGAAGTTGGCCCATGTACAGAATGGGCCGAGGAAAGGCTGAAAGTCACAATGGGCCAGAAGTTGACCCAACTACAGAAAGGGCCGAGAAAAGGTCGAAAGCCGTACCAGCGGCATATTGGTCCATATCTATAATGGGCTGCTAACAGGGCGAAAGATGGTTGGGCCGTAATTGAGCCCAATGATGTAGCGGGCCGTTAATGGGATGGAACTGACGATGGGCTGGAAATTGTCAAATCTAAAATGGGCCTTTGATGGGCCGATTCTGTGTAACTCGTATGGGCCGTGGTTGTGAATGGGCCTGACGCAAGTAGGCTGCTAATGGGCCGGCCCGCTTATTCTGATAGGCCTGCCCTTTTAACCCGAATGGGCCACTGTTGGGCCGAGCCACGTGTCGACTTATCATAGGCGCGTCCCGTCCATTGGCTGGATGACAGCTGTCCCAAGGCTGAGCTGACACGTGGATCCTCCGGCGAATCAGAATTTTACACGTGGAAAATCCCCATTGGTCTGGCCTGTTAACATGTTATCGGATCAAAACCGGAACCCGATAGCTTAACCGCGCCCCGTTACGGTGGATGCCACGTGTCGATTACCCTTGACGAAAGCACTTCCATTAAGCGCCATTTATCGTCATGGAAGTGGACACTTCCGTGATGATAATTTTGGTATTGTCATGGAACACTTCTAGGACAGCACAGGTATGACTATCTTGATTCTGTCATAAAATTGTCATGGATGTACATGCATGACAGAAAATGTGACATACTGTGACAAACATGTATCATCACGGAAGTGGTTTTTTTTGTAGTGTATGTGTCTCTAACTATGATTCTCCCTGTTAAATCTCTTTCTCTCACACAAACACAAGCTTCGTCTCCCGGGGTCTCATTTCTCTCTACTATTCCCATGTATGCCGCTCACACACACTCTCTCAGACATAGATGTCTCGCGCTCCCTATGTTTCAGTAGCTACGACTCTCCCTCTTAAATATCTCTCTCACACACAAACACAAACTCCATCTCGCAGGATCTCATATCTCTCCAGCATTCCCTTTGTATGCCGCTCAGACACCCTCTCTCCCTAGGGATATCTCATGTTCCCTGATATGTCTCTCTAGCTATGACTCTCCTTGTGAAATATCGTTCTCTCTCGCAAACACAAAACTCCGTCTCTCGGGATCTCATTTCTTTCTGATATTCATTTGTATGTCACTCACATGCTCCCTCTCTCTATCTCTCTCCCACCCACACACGTAACTCAGCCTTCTGATCCACTTGACTATCATCTCTAACAACACACTAGCCGATCTCCCTCTAGCTAGCACCTCTATCTTTCTATTTCTCTGTTTCTCCACCAACCTTCTTTCTCGCCCGCACTCTTGCTTCCTATCATGCACACTACATCTGTTTCTGTCTACATGCATTCATGCACCCTCTTTTTATCTTTCTCTCTCACACACATAACTCACCCCTCTGAACCACTCGACTGTTAACTCTAACACACAAACTAGCCGATGTCTCTCTAGCTAGCATCTCTATCCGTCTATCTATTTGTTTATCCATCAACCTTTCTTTCTCGCACGCACTCTTGCTTCCTATCACGCACACTATATGTGTTTCTCTATACATGCATCTATAGGTCGATCTCTTTTGTACACACGTTGTGTCTCGCTCTCTCTCCTCGCCATAGATGCATGCTCCAGCCCACGCCACTCTCTCTTAAAGAAAAAAAACACATTCCCAATCATCGGGCCTTCTTCCCTCCACTCTCACATGCATGCATACTGTCATACTCATACCGATCCATCTCTCCCATCCCGTTGATCTCATCACTTGTGTCTCCTTTCTGTTATCTCGATCATGCGCGCACACACACACACACACATCCCACGTATGTATACCTCTCGCACATGCACGTTCAGAGGTCTCATATGTCTCCATACGTAGTTAATTACCCTCAACCCTCACCCCACATAGAATCTTTCTCTTCTTGTGTGCACATGAATTCCGCCTGGATGGGTCTCTTCTCTAAAACACACACTCACACTTAACTATCTCCTTCTAGCTACCCCGTCTCCCACTCATTCCCTCCATCCCAGAAACCAATAAGACTATCCCTTCATTTAATTCCCACCTACATGCACCATCGATAGTATTCTTCCTCGGTGTCTCTCGAACAAACACGTCATCTCGATGTCCACTCCTCTCACGCGCACACTCCTTCTCTTCCCTCTTTACGGGCCTCTTCTCTGTCGTACCCCCCTCGTTGGAAGCCTCTGCCATACACATCACCTCTCTACGATGAAGCCACATACACTTAATTACTTTCCATACCAAAGACTCAGTTTCACACACACACTATAAGACTCCATTTCACACACACATACTCTAGGTGGAGCATTTGTTCCTACCACCCTTCGTCCAACCTTACCCATATGATAATCAATCACCTTAATTTACTTATATAACATGGACAAATTCCACTTTATTTTTGTAGTTAGCAAATTTCTCATAATTATATAACGCAAATCACGAGTAGCAAGTGACTTTTTTTACACAACCACATTAATATGGCCATGTAAATGGTAAATCACAAGCTAAAGTGTAGTAACCATTATACTTATATCCCAATGCAAAAGGTGGAGTACATGTCCGAAGAGTAGAGGCGCGCACACACACTCTGTCTCTCAGAATCTCACACACATACCAGTTATGTGACGCCCCCTAAATAGACCCGTATGTGTACAATTTGTGCACGCACGGGTACACGTGATGGAGCACATTTATTTAAGCCGGATGGTGAACCCAAATAGTAGTCGCATTCATTCCCCTCCCGCGCCTCTTCTCCGGTCGCCGTCGCCCGATAGCCATGGCCCAGTCGAAGGTAACGACATACGCCATGCCCCCACTGGAGCGGTGCTTTGACCTGCGTCCGGAGATCTGGAGGCGGCGTGAAGCCTGGATCGCAGCCACCCTGCCTCCGGAATCTGGACTAGCCGGAGCCGGAGGAGGAGGCAGTGGAAGTGGAGCAGCACGCGAAGCTAGAGGACGAGAACGACGACGAGGGCGACGCGGAGCCGGAACAGGAGGACAACGACGCTGGCGAAGTGAAGCCGGAGGAGGAGGACAATGACGTGGGCGAGCCGGAGCCGGAGGAGGACGACGATGCGGGGGCGGCGGAACAGCAGGGCATCGTTGAGTCCATCCAGACGGAGGCCAAGGTGGATGCCAACCGTCACTTCCACCGCCAGCAGGAGTGGGGGATCAACGAGATGTTCGCCAAACTGGAGGAGGAGCAGGAGGAGCTGGAGTTGCAGCATGCGGCCGCCTACCCATCTCCGATGATGAGTAGTGTCGTCTAGCTTAGGTTATGTACTTAGTACTAGTTCTACTATTGCATGGTATGTATGGATTTGAGATATCTAGTACTACTCAATGTAAACTGCTTTTAAGATGAATGAATGAAAGCTTGGTGAGCACCTTTTGTTTGTTAAAAACATAATTCTAATACTCCCTCTTTCCTGTTTATAGGGCTCATCTAAAAAAATAGATTTCCATTCTACTCAGACTTAAAGGGCTTTGAGTCTCACGCTACATTTATTTCGTAGAGATAAGAGAAAGGAAATTTTAGTGGTCGTGCATGCATCTTTTGTGCTACTCAGTAGTACTACTATATTAGGGTTGACCGGTCGCTTCCCGCGGACGTGCCCGGGCGGTGGAAGAGGAAGGAGAAGGGAAGCGGGCTATGGAGTAGTACGCCAGTTGCAGCACGAGCTCCAAGGAACGTTCGTGCCAAACAATGCATAGTACACCAGCGGCGTGACATGGCTAGAACATGTAGGCTGTAGTTCGATAGCCTACCGCTCCACCTCGCACGGTGTTTGGTCACGCAAGATTTGCATGCACGCATGCCACGCACGTAGTTGTTGAAGTCAAGCTAGAAAAAGGGCGACAAGGTCCGCTAGTCCATGTTGGTCCATGCGCCCGGAAAACAAACTAATCCCAGTCACTGTAAATGGCGTGCATGCTTTAATTCCGGGCTAGTGGATGGACGCGAATGTGTCATACAATGAACCGCCCACTAGCTCCCTAATCTCAAATATAAACTGCACTAGTGCGCGCCCACAGAACATCCATTTCGAAGGGACGAAGCCCTACAGTTACCATCTCCTCTCGTGTAAACCAGATCCCCAAGGGACAAGGCAGTTCATCGCCATTGCCCTGGATTCGCAAGGCGGTGGTGCTTTTCGTCCTCATCAAGGTTGGGAGACCTTGGACGATGATCCTTTGGGAGAAATTGCAAGTCGATCCGACTTCCTCACATCCGGAAGACTCAGCGGTACCTGCACCAAATATTTTAAGATGATGCGTAAATATGCGTGGGTGAAGGCCATGCTAGTTGGTTTGCCATGCGTCCTCGAGGATGAGGATGTTTCCTGGGGGTCTCTCCAGCGCGGCGTGGTCGTAGTTGCAAGTTGACGCCCCTTGAGATGCCGACGTTGAGGGGCACTCATATTTTGTCCGATGAGCAGGTAAGTGATGAGTTTGATCAATTAGTAAATGCATTCTAAAGACTACTTCCGTGTCCACTTCATAATTCCTCCACTGCCCACTGTTTCACAGGTTAGGCTTGGTGCCAATGGAGATTGGCTTGCATATGTACGGGAGGGTACCAACATCAATCTGCACAACATCTACAACGGTGACATCGTTCCCGTAGAACCTTTGTCCAACATTGGGATCGGCCATGCAATGGGCCATCGCCTGAATTGGTACGATGGAACCACGGTGAGATTGAAGAATATAGCAATCCCGGAAGCCCCGATAAGGTCGAGCGCCAACCAAAATTACACTCTCATCGCAGTGTTCGACATCGTGATTGCTTTCACGAACCCTGCACATGGCGGTCAAAGGTGGACCATGTTGTCTGCGGCCAATTTGCTGCCATACGAGTACGAAGACGTTGTGCTCCTTTCTAACCGCATCTTCGCGGTGACAAACCAGGTGACTTGTTTCGTATGGGACACATCCTACGGTACCCTCCCTCTCTTCCGGTTTATTTGTTTTGTTTTTATGTTTTATAAGTTTCAAATTCAAATTTAGAGCTCACCATCACATGTTGAGATTACAATGTGCATTAAATTGTTGCATGCATGTACTAGTACTTTTTGATTGGTCATTTATATTGGTCAAGCATGCATGCATTTCAATAATGTTTTTAACCACAATTTTTTTAGGAAACTGAGTGCAATTTTTTAACCACAATTGCATGCATTTCAATTAAATCGTTGCATGCAGGTAGTACTTTTTTATTGGTCATTTATATTGCTCTACCATGGCTCACGGGAGGCATAATCCTGTACGGAGGTAGTACTACGCCTGAAATGGTACAAAATCCTATCACCACCACTCCCGTGTCTGACCTCCCTGGCCCACCCAAACCCCCTCCCTTGTCGGTGCGCACTTCCCGCCTGAAATGGTCAGCGCCGCCCCACAGCGTTAGTTCCGCATTAATATCCGGCCAGAGCGGAGGCGACCTCTCATTCGCTCCGGCTTTGAAGCAGTGCAGCGGCTGAGAGAGCGCCGCTTCCCGGTGCACGTGACTGCTCCGCGTTGAAACAACACCATGGTCGGCTGTTCGTCTGTGCGCCGCCCACATTAATGACACGCAGTTTCCGAGGAACCTACTCCGGCGTCAGCCGTCTATCCACCTGTCGCTGCTCATCGCCATTCGTAGGCAGGGAGGAAGAGTAGTGCATCGTAGGTCGCCGCCGCTCGGGTCCCAAGAAGGCCACCGCTCCTCCCCTCCTGTCAAATCTAAAGCTCATTGGGCACAACATCGAGGGCCGATTTTCCGGTTTGTATGAAAACTGTAATGTATTTCCTACGGTTTATACAAAAAGTTTTCGAATGATTTTCATCCGGTTTCTATGAATTCTGCCTTGTTTGCATGATTTTGCAGGGCAAAGTCATCCCCCGGATCAAAATCAGATCGCCGATTGTGGATGTGCATGGGGCATTTGGTCTAACTTGGAACCTTGTAGCTAACGACACCCAGTTGGAACGTACTATCTTAGCCATCGTTACCCATGGTACCATTGAAGGGCAACAAGGTGCCATGATCGGACCCTGATCATGTACCCAGGTAATCCATTCTCTCTGATCTAAGAGCAGTAGAGCCAGGAGCTATCATATATCTTATTGCCATGTCATCTTATAACATTTTAGTATATGTCGAGTAGGGCGTACTCCAGGAGGAGGAGTAGTTCTTTCCTTTTTTTATTGAATGGGATTCCACACAACTTTATAATGCCAGTTGTAATAACTATATAGGACTTAACAATTTCAATTCCGTGTAGTACTAGGTAGAATCCCATCGAACAAAACTACTCCTACTTTAATTAATGTACATGGCCAACGTAACACTCTTGAATTGTTTGTCGTAGCCCGTGCCGCAGCTGGTCTATACATTGCTTCCCTTCCCTCTCATAGAAATAAGCAATATGAAGCATTTTATTTTAATCCGTACCATCTGCTTACGTCACCTTATTATACTGCATGGACCTTAACCATGCACGTCACCATGTATCCAGGTTTGAGATGCCAGGTGTACCAAATGGACGGCGGCGTGTTCGACCCCCGTTATGCTACCTGGGTGCGGATGAACACACTAGGAGAGTACTCGGTTTTCATTGGGGACAGCTACCACATAGTGAAAACGATGCCACCTTCCGTGCACGATGCCGACGGCTTGCCGTTCATGAAGAACGGGTGCGTTTTCATTGCGCACTGACGGATTCATATATTGAACGCCCCTATCCCTGATCTATGCCACTTCAGTTTGGATGAGTCTCCATCGTGGGGAGCCGCACTAAGAAGCTGCATTGATATGGACTCCCGTTGCCCATTGTTGTGGATCATGCAATCTATGAAGAACACGTGGGACTGGAACTTCGAGATGGACATGTACGCAGGGATGTATGAACCTGAGTAATGTAGTGCAGCAAGTGAACTAGCCAGGCACAAATAGTATGAACCTGCGTGGCATATAGGCATTTGTCTTACTACCACTAAATGTTACGTGCAATGCACGGTGATATTATGATGTACGTGCTTAAGTACTCTACTATATTAATTGCAGGCACATATTAGGTTGGATATTTGTTTACGTGTATGGTCCGATACCTTCCAACTAGACGTGTCTGTGTCTCCGGGTCGCACTTTGTATCGTTATATACGAGTACTACGTGTAGCCTCCGACCTAGAAGTGGAAGAAGTGGAGACGCTCTACCACGCTGTTCATGTCCCACTCCTTTCGCTGACATGTGGGACATCCAGCACGTGCCGTTTTTTGCACCGGTCGTAAGAGTTGAAACGCTAGCTTTCATACAAAATAAAAAATAAACAAGAATCAACAGTGACACTATACCACGCGGTTTCCTTGCTCCTCCTCGATATCAAAAAGAATACTTTTGTTCGCTGACATGTGGGACGTCGACCATCCTGGTCCACTTGCCATGCAACAAAATTACTCTAGAGTGCATCACGCAAAACTCCAGGGGAGAGTCACACCGGTCGTCGCGCCGCAGTAATGATGACTAATGAGCCATCAAATCACAGGCCCAACTTTTCCCACTGTAAGTTGCTCGGACGAAGGCACCATCAGGCTTCGTTGAATCCCGCTTGTTTAAGAAAACCACTGTACGTATACCAGCAATACTGCTACCACACACGTAGACTGAACGACACTGTAGCATGTCATATTACTCGACGCGCTTCTGCACGACATATCACTGACATGTGGGAACGTTCATGCCACACAGTGCATAGTACTACTACAGTACTGTACACCAGCGGAGTATGAAGGTACAGTCAGCAGGCTATAAGGATTCAACTATTATATTTGTCCTGAGTTTGATGAGAGAGAAGGGAAGCGTGCTGTAGCACAGACTCGAAGAAACATTGTGAGAGTGTATGGTGGGCCATGCATTTGTACAACACTCTTAGGTTGACTATATACGTGTTGGCTATTAGGTTCACTATATGTGACATGGAAACTCTATATAGCCCATTCTTGTCTATACTTAACGATGCTACAACATGGCAACAACATGTAGGCTGTAGTTCGACAGCCTACCGCTCCGCCTTGCACAATTTGGCCACGCAAGATTTGCGTGCAGGCATGTCACACACGTAGTTGTCGATGTCGAGCTCAAAAATGGGCGACGAGGTCCGCTAGTCCGGTTGTTCCTTGCGCCTGGAAAACAAACTAATCCCAGTCGCGGTAAATGGCGTGCGTGCTTAAATTCTGGGGGGGGGGGTCTCTCCAGTGCGGCGTGCCCGTAGTTGCAAGTTGACGCCCCTTGAGATGCCGACGTTGAGGGGCACTCGGGTGGCTGTGAGTGCGCCGCTATGACCCAGTTGGTCAATTTTTTTCCCGAGCGGACGTTGCCGTGTGGATTTAGGGCCGAGGTCCGGCTCTAAAACTTCAGTGAACACATGTTAAGCAATGCTCAAAGGCCTAAAAGTATGCCGCTTATCGACAATGTACACCAACTTAAATTCCTATATAATACTACAGTAGTAACTAGTACTGGTAGATGCTCATAATTAATTAAAAAAACGTACGGCCGACACAGACACACACACGTAACTACTACTACTTCTCACATGCTGGCCAGACGTATTCGTTCTCTTTGTCATTCTTGTCGGCGGCACCCCACCGCAATCCTGGCAGGTGGAGGCATCGGGGCATGCTGGCCAGATGCTGTCGTTCTCCTTCCCGACCTTGCCGGTGACACCCCACCGTGCTTGGATCTCCGCCGAGCTCTCCTCCGCAGCGCGTGCGTCCTCTTCTTTCTTGCAGCGGCGGGACTCTCTTTTCTTGAGTGCTTTCTGCCTTTTCCGCTCCCTCTGTGCGACTTTGGCCGCCTCTTGCTCTACCGCCATTCGGCCTTGGCAACTTCAAAGTATGCCCACATAGGTGTGATGTCGCGAGCGGCGATGAACTCGGTACGGCGGGATGCCATCGCTTCCTTACCATTTTGTGTGCGGTCGTGGGCGGCGAGGAACTCGGCGCGGCGGGATGCCATCGCTTCCTTACTGGTTAGTGTGACGCGGTGGCATGAACGACGCTTGGATAGAGCTCTCAAGTGGAGTGGCCGGATAACCGTATAGTTCATTGGTTTGTCAAGAGCTCAAGGATAGACGGCGAAGGAAATTTGGATTCCCCTTCAATCCTAGACATTTATTACCGCACACGGTTAATTTCCGTAGCCTCTGGAAACTATGTGCGCTGACCCTATTGTGTTTTGCTTTCTTATTGGCCGCCACCCTAGCCACGTGGATCAGGTGCATGAACCGTGATCGAACGACATTCCACGTCCCTATCATCACACCTGTGTAGCTGTAGCTGGGATTTGATGTTTCTGTGCTACTACCTCCGTCCTGGTTTATTGGTCCCTTCACATTTGGTGCTAAATTTTGACTTTAGATTTATCTAACAAAATGTTGATGCATGTAACTACAAATAATATCACTAGAAACTATATTTAAATACGAATCCAATGATATAATTTTTGGTGAGATGCGTTATTATTTTCTTAGTTCAATCTATGGTCAAAGTTTGGCACAAAATACTAAAGGGGCCAATAAATAAGGATGATGGTAGTAAATTTCTACAAAATGCACATAATGGCCCAAATATGCTAAATGAACCCAGAAAAGTGCCAAAAACTTCAAGTCATCAAGTCAAGAAACAAAAATCTTCAAGCCATCAAGTCAAGTTAACAAAATCTTCAATTCATCGGACTAAGGAACCATCATGACTTCGTTGAATCTGCTTCTTCAAGTATACTTACTATACCAGCAATACTTCTACCACACGCGAAGACTGGACGGCACTGTAGCAAGTCATATCACTCAAAACCCACTAGGCCAACTAGTCCGCCTAACGCGCGGGAAAGCCTCGCCCTCGTCATTTTGTTCTGGATGTCTATCGATTGATCGCACGAACAAGCGAAAGAAAAGAGTAGAAAATGTTACACTGCAAGTTGAAAAGGAAAAGGCGGCATACTTAAAGCATGCCTGTCGCGTTCGCGTTGCACCCCCGACAGTCGGTCTGGCACGCCGCTCACCAAAGGGGATACGCGTTGTCTTGCATTTTCATTGACATGTGGGACTGCATTTGAATAAACCGACGATAGCCGAAATCTGATCGCCTCTTCGGGAGGTTCAACAGTTTGTACTCCTGTGAACCTTGCACTTGGCTCTTCGCCTCTTCGGAAGGTCAAACAATGATGATACTACAATACAATATACTTCTGGCAATCTGACACCGAATGAACTGTTGCACGTCCACCGTGAGGGCGAGGGCGAGGGAGAGGGCGTTGTAGTCAAAACCCTCTCCTCGTCCTGCGAGCCACCACGCGTGTGGGCGAGGGAGAGGGCGTAGCCATAAGTAGTAAGAAAGCTTCTCCTCGTCCTGTGAGCCACCGCGCATTGGCGAGGGAGAGGGCATAGTAAGCAAGCTTCTCCTCATTCTGTGAGTTGACGGGACTCGTCAATGTAGTACTTTTCCATACTGCGTCCTTTCCAGTTAATATGGCTTAATTTGAAACGAGAAAAATACACGGGCGGTCAACGTATGTAACAATACGCTCATTACGGCCACTATATAGTTTTGCGGTGATTATACGGTCACTAGCTCACCGTAGAGCACCGTATTGCACCCTCCTGACCGGCCACATAGTCGACATGGCACTTTGTTGACTGGTTAAATTGACACCTAGTTTCTGGGTCCCACCTGTCAGTTGGCAAAGCAAAGAAATCAGTTAAACAAAACTTTACGCAGGTGCGACAGGAGTCCAACCCTTGTGCGCGAACCACCCTGGCTGTGTATGTGAGTGCATGCACGTGTACAACCTCGGTTCATGAAAAATTGTACATCTAGCACTAGAAATTTTTCCAACAAAGAGTGTACATCTACACTTCCAATGCACTTAGCCTTTAATCTAATCAGTATTGATTGACTAATGCACCAACTTGTGCTTTAGCTATAGGCTGCATGTCTATCGTTAGTTACAGCATGCAACAACCTTCATTTAATCTTCTTCTCTCAATGGTCGCATGCACACATAAGTCTGCTACTTTTGGGCGTTAATTATGCCATGGAGTTCCGGTTCCTCTTGCTCAATGTGCAAATCTCTAGATGTATAGTCTTTCACGGACGGAGGGAGTTGTGCACATGGAGGCCAAGTTCACTGGGCTGCCGTGTTTCACAGTCCTCAATAGTGGAGAAAATAGCTTTCATCAAAAATATAAACAAATGAATAGTATAAAAGAGCACTGACATTATACCACCTGGTTTCCTTGCTCGTCCATGATATCGGAAAGAATACTTTCATTCGCCGACATGTGGGACGTCGACCATCCTGGTCCACTTGCCATGCACCAAAATTAGAGTGCATCACACAGTAATGCAGGGGACACTAACCCTTGTCGTAGCACCTTAGTAATAAATGACTAATGAGCCATCAAATCGCAGGCCCAACCTTTCCCACTGTAAGTTGCTCGGACGAAGGAACCATCATGACTTTGTTGAATCCGCTTCTTCAAGAAAACTTACTGTACCAGCAATACTGTACCACAGGCGAAGACTGGATGCCACTGTAGGATGTCATATCACTCAAACCCACTAGGCCAAACTAGCCCGCCTAAATCTAGGATTTGTACGTGTCTATACTGCGCTGATTTTGTAGACGACTAGAAAGAAATGGAGGTCCTTTCTCTCTCTAGATCTCTCTCCATCCCACAACCCCTTTCTAGCACACTTACACACTCTCTTTAGCCACTCCGAAAGTACGACGTCACTACACATTCACGCGTCCAGGGAAAAAATTACTCATTCACGCATGCTACAAATACGTGCCAATTTTGTTCCGAATGCTGGCTATTAATGTGAATGTATGCGTGCACCAATTCTTTGAGTTTCATGTGAATTAATGTATAATTGTGGACTATTGTGTGATAGAATTTTAGGAGCTTGGGCTATTGGCCGATCGACGACCAGACCTATAAGCGTACCACGAGCTCATCAACCCCAACGTTTCTCTTTGGTGAGTATTTGCAAGTACTATAGCTCGCAAAGTACCTAGCCTACTAACACAGCGTGGAATCAATTGAGGTTTGACACCAAGAATCATCAAATCATTTTTTTCATCAAACAAGTCCTGCTTATCTGATAAACAGTTCAACTTACGTCTAATCACTCATGCCATATATTACATCAAAAGTAGGCGAGGATACATCTGTTTCCATAACTCGGAGAGGGTTCACATGATTCATGGTCAAACAAAAGTAGCAAGTACCACCAACACAAGACAGTGCACTAGCCCTAAGATGGTTTGATCACACGCATTGTTCTGGCAATTAAACACAATGCAAACTACATTGAAAGATTAGCGAGACCAACTATTTCTTGTCATCGATCTCTGGGGCAATGTCCACAGGACCGAGAGCGGCATGGGAATCGTTCTCTGGGCGATGTCCACAGGACGAAGAGCTTCAAGGGAATCGATCTCTAGGGCGATGTCCACAGGATGGACAGCGGCATGGGAATCGATCTCTGGGGTGATGTCCACAGGACGGACCGCGACATCAGAATCATCAAGGATGTCCACCGGCACCTGCACAACCCTAACATATTAGCAAGCACATTGCAAATAATCAAAAACCACAACTATGGTAAGCCATTTTTTTACCTTGTGCAGCTCACCAGGGGATCCCATCCCTCCAGAGGCAATCTCCTTGAAGGGGGCATCGCCTTGCCAGGGAAATACTACTTCTCAACGGCGACTATCTCCTCAAACCCGGCCTTGAGCCTCTCATAGGTGTCCATTAGAGTTTCTGGGGTAGGCACGGTGGGGCCCTTGCTGTTCTTCCACCTTTCTTTGTTTAGGAGTTCGTCCGCCAACGTCATCAACTCTTTGGCTAGTGCTTGTTTCTTCGAGTTCTTCGTCTCCATGGGTTGGCCCGCCAACATCGCCAACTCGTTGGCCGATGCTCGCTTCCTGGAGATCTCTATCTCAAGTGGGTTGTCCGCCGGCAACCCTTTGCCTAGTGCTCCAGGATCCATCTATAAACTGACAAACAAAAAGCAATCGAAAGGAAACCACAATCGCAATGAAAACGTGAAAAGAATACGCAGTGAGAATCGGTTGGTGCTTCGCAAAAAGAAGATTCTTGGAATGAAAATAGAGTAGCATCACTGATTCGCCCACCTTTCCTTCATCGATAGAGAAGAAAAATGGCAGAAGTGAGTAGCCTGGAGTGAGGTTTTCTTCAAGATAGCGGAGAAAGGGCTTCAACGAGCATTCCAGTGAAATGATGGTTGCTTCGTCCCGTCCAACTTCGAGGACACTTTACCACTACTGGTAAAGGTGTTGGTTTTGTGATATGATGGGTCATGACGGCCACACCGGGGTGATTGGTGAGTCTCGACTACAGCACTTCGCTGTGATTTGGTGGATGACACGCGGGCCCGGATGCTTAATGTCCCGCAGGTCCGTGAAACAATGTAAGAGCTAGTATAATAGAGCCTAGTCAGCTAGCTATAAGCCATTCCACATCATCAAAATCCCATCTGGAAGAGAGAGAAGGGTGGAGAGAGACTGAAGTCGGCGCTTCACTTATCGCCAGGTTGTAGCGCGCATCACGAGAGAAGAAGAGCTGCATGTAGTCCTTTAAAAGCAAATGCTGCCTTCTCCCTCCAGTCAGGTGCGCTCCCCTCCTTCCCCATGCATGTAAATATTGATTACTAATATAGTCAGCTTAGCAGCTCCTCTACAGCCTGCCTTATTTTTGTGTCAAGACTACAATTGACATGGCACCAGTATAGAGCCGTGGACTTGTTAGCAAATTTTACGAGCCGGTGGTTGTTCACTTAATTGAGGGTCTATTACCAGACATGAACGATACAAAGTGCAACCTGGCACACCGTTAGGGCTGGACCAAAAGCTCGTAGCTCACGAGCTTAATGAGCCCTCGATAATTGGGCTTGTTATGCTCGTGGGTCGCTTCTTAATGAACAAAGCCAATCATCAGTTTCTTAACGAGCTTAATGAATGAGCTAACAAGTTTCACTCTAAGTTCGTTAGTAACAACACAACACATGTTTCATCTTATGTGACAAAATTGTTAATGAGCGCTCACGGGCTTAACGAGCTTGAAACGAACCGAGCCGAGCAGGGTTTTTTGCTCGTTAATCTTTCTGAGCTTAACAAGCCGAGCCTTAACAAGCACGAGCTTAACGAGCCGAGCAGCTCGTTAATCCACCCCTGCACACCGCTTGAAATAAGCGGGTAGCTCTCTCAAAAAACAATCAACAAGTCAAAAAAAATACGGCGACCTGGCATGTACACAATTTTAAATGATTGTTTTGATGGAGTGAAAAAAGAAAACTACCCCACTATACGCATATCTATATAGGCAGGAGCCTCCGCGCTTGCTTGCTAGGGTTGCTCTATTCACACTCTCTCATCCTCTCCAGATCTAAACAAGATAGCGATGCTAACACTGTCTTTCTATCCTCACCGCTGGTTACAGATCCGGACGTATCCCCTCCACCGGTGAAGGGAAGGAGGGGCAGCGTTTAGGCCGTCGTCGACGGCGAGGGAGGAGACCCACAGCCGGCCGCACCGTTATCTCTGGCCGAGCGCTGGCATGGGAGGTCCTCCGATCCCTTCGTCGCTGCCCTAGTGTGGGCAGATCCGGCCTCCCTCCGCCCACCTATCCACACCCTGACGACCTTAAGGTATATCTTCCTTCGAAACTGGCCTAGCTCTACTTCCCCAGCTCGCTACGTCGCTGCATGTGAATCATTTTCTACCTCTCAACCCCCCTCATAGCTAGGCTCGATCGGATGGTCCAATGCCACCTAATTTTTTTCTATTGTTAGAGGTAAAGCTACTTCATGGAGTCGAATCTTGTACTTGGTTCAAACAGGAAATAAAGGGGGAAAAGTTAGTATGTACATCAGACTTGGTACAAACAGGAAAGAAAAGGGGGTGAAAGTAGTACAGACTGGCCATCCAACCGGTCTCTTGGTCGAAAAGGGAAATATAGGGGAAACGCTGTACACAGTGGTATGACCAAGACTAGATTTGCTATCCACACATACGAATAGGTGACTAAAGTGAACAAAAATGGGACCAACCCAGATATGTTGCTTGGATGTTTGTTTCTCGGGGCAACAAACTCTGAATCACCACTTTATGCCCCGGTTTAGGTACATGGTGCTGGACTGCTGGTGCACCCACTGTCCCATGCCCTTATAGCAAATAGTTGGCTGTTCTTAATCTAATGCCCCTGGTAAAATGAAGCCATGCCACTGTTATATGTCATGACAAGTTTAACCAATTGTTTTTGCCAGTAATTGTTTGAGACTCTGATTGTTTCCTTTGTAGCATTTTGTGCAAACAGGGATATCCATTTCACCTTGTTGGTATTGCGACCTTTTGGTGCACTGCACATAACACTTCTTAAAAGAAGTGAGTTTTCTGCAGTTTAACTGGAATGTCACACCGGAACCGTTGGTTCATTTTGGTGGAACTACACAAAGGGAGATCTGTGTTCCAATCTTCATTCTCCATATTGGCACCATAACCTTCCTTTAGGTAAGAATGATATTTAATGCATGTGTTCACCTCTATTTTGCAACTGCCATGAGAAAATAATGCTATTGTTTACTAGTACACTTGTACTCCCTCACTGACAAAACCAAATTTGAAATAGAAGGCCAATCATGTACTTAGTTTCACCAATTGGTGAGGAGAAAGAGAAACAGAGCAAGAAGAGGAAGACGAAGAAGAAGAAGAAGAAGAAGAAGAAGAAGAAGAAGAACAAGAACAAGAAGGAAATGAAGAAGATAACACGATGGTACCGTCCTATGTTATCCTGACATCTTGCTAGTGGTATTGTATTGCTATGTTGGTACTAGTATTAATTTACTTGAAGAAATGCACTTGTAGTACGTAGCAGAGTAGTACTTGGGTTGACGACACATCATACTAATTAACTGGATTCTGGATGCATGTATGACCCAGCTCTACACGATAAATAGTGCCAAGGTGATCTTCCTGAAGCCGAGGCCTCAGTCGAGGCCATTCAAGGGCTCCGGCAACGTCTCCCTTACATGTGAGACGATCCTCCAGGAGCCCTTCCACTTCTGTTGTCTCTCCTACAAGGTCACTTAATCAATTAGGAGTACTTAAGCAGCACTAATTAATTGCTGCCTAATTTTCCCGTCGCAGTTAAACAAATCTTTAGTAGCACCCTATGCTGAATCATGTACGTGTGTATGTGTGCCTGTGGAGGTGGACCATGTGGTGGAGCAGGGAGGGGATCTTGGTAGTGTCATGAGATAATAATGCTATTGTTTTGCATGTCAATTTATTGCCATTGGTTCAATGAGGCAATGTTTTGCTACTGTATTGTCATCATGAATTTGATGCTACTGTTAAAGTAATATGCTAATGTCTTTCTATCCTTTCTCACTAAGCTAATGAAGGTTTCACCTTGCTCCTACTTGTGCAAATAGGGATCATGTTGTGCCAATCGTACATTTTAGTGGAACTGCACAAGAGAATACAATGAACTATATCCCAGCCAGTGCTTTAACTCTGCTGGAAGTTCTTTATAATCTTTCGATATAATCTCACCACTGGTAAACAAGAATGATGTCAACCATACATTTGAAGTGCACAAAAATATATACTATTGAATGATTCCAGTGAGTGATTTATCATCTCTTTTGGGACTACTTGAGTAAGCTTGTTGCTCAAGTTGGTAACGGCCTAAGGCCTTCATCCATGTTAGTTTGGTGTCATCTCTATTTGTATCGTGCTACTGTGTTGCTACTGTCATGAGGAACTCCTTTATCTTTGCACATTAAATTTTTGCAACCTATGATACATGGCAATGCTTTGAGTGTTGAGCTAATTGGCACTGATTAAATAAACTAATACCTCTCTTTAAGCAAGACTACTATGTTGCTAACTTTACCCATTAAGATAATGAGCGTGCTTCTATTTGTTAGTGTACGTTTCATCCACTAGTCCCACTATTACAGTAATCTCACTCTCAATATATGTGCCAACAGGGATGCTCGATTTTGGTGGAACTGCACAAAAACTTTGGGTGCTTCATTGCCTCGACTGCATCCTTCCTTTCCTGTCAGTCGCTTATCTCGGCTTCCAGTTAAATGAAATACTAATTGATATGCTTCCTCACACAGGTTGGTACCGGTCTTTATCCTGATTATTGTGCTTGTCATATGTATTGGTAATTTGGTATTGTGCTACTGTTGGCAGATTTCATAAAGGAGTTGCCGGATTCAGGGCTCCATGGACCCAAGAAGGTTCGAACTCTGGGGTGTGTGCGAAGATCTCCACCAACCCAAGTCTCGAGCTCGCCAGCCTATGGCCTAGACTCGTCGAGCGCACGCGAGCGGGGAATAAGATGAACACGGCAGTTTACCCAGGTTCGGGCCACCTTGCGTTGTAAAACCCTACTCCTGCTTTGTGGTGGATTGGCCCCACGAGGAGGCTGAGGGTGAACAAGTACAGTGGCTGAATAGCCTCGCGAGGGCTCGGTGGTGAGGGTGGAATGGATCTCCTCCTCTATGGTGGTGGCTAGCCTATATTTATAATGGCCTTGGTTCTCTTCCCTCAAAACTTAGGCGGGAAGGGATCCCACAACGGCCAATTTGAAAGGGGACAAGAAGTACATCTAATCCTGACGAAAGGTGGTCTTCACGTGCAAAGCTTCTGGTCGTGACGCAGCGGTGGGCTTGGCGATGACATTCGTCCTGCCGAGCTCGTGGTCTTGGTCTTGTGGTACCAGAATGGAAACCTTTGGGAGACTCCTCAAGAACCTACGCCTGTCCTTGCTCCCTTAGCACCGAAAGGGAAACTGCCTCCTCTGCGCCTGCTGGCGCCCGCCTGGCCATGGTTGTCATGGCTCATGTCATCGTAGCCTCGTGAGGCTGAGTACCTGCATAGAAATCTCCGTTCCTCGGGAGGCCGCTCCCTTGGAGGTCTTGGTGCTATCTGCCTCGCGAGGCCAGGGGGCCCTCGCGCGGGTCTTGTCTTGGAGTTGTCGCAGCTGGGCCGTACAGGGCCGTCGAGGGAGCCATGCCGTGGGCCACAGGCAAGCAGGTCTGGGTATCCCCGATCACAGAACGCCGATAGTAGCCCCCGGGCCCAAGGCGCGCTCAGGCTGGCTTCGAGGTGAAGCCAAAGAGATAGAGGGCGGAGCGCCACGGGCCCCAATCGCCTGCGGGCCAGGCTTGACGCGTGGCGCTCGATGGGACATGGATGCCTCCGCTCCCCCACATCGCCTCGGCAACTGCCCAGGCTGACAAAAGTCTGGCGCCCGTTGCTGAGCCATCATTGCTTCCCCTTGGCTTGCTCCAGATCCCCTTCTCCCAGCCGAAGGCTTCTCCAGATCCAATCGCACTCCGCCCCCTTCCTTCTCCTTCTTCAGCACTGGTGGCCATGCGAATGGCACCCGGGAAGTCAAAGCCTGTGGCACAGGCCGTAAGCTCCTCCTCCTCTCCTGGGCCAGCACTTGGTGCGTCCTCCATCGCCGAGGTGGGGCAACTCGACCCCGTGCTCCCGCAGATGGCAAGCGAAGACAATGAGTGGGGCGAGACCGTCATCTGGGCCGGCTCCGCCTAACAGCGGACCTTGGCACGGTCGGTCTATCCCTTCTTCCTCCAGAGCATCTTTGCAGGGCTCGTCCCACCCCTCTCGGAGTTCTTCGTTGCCGTCCTCAATCACTACCAGATCCAAGCCCTTCATCTTCAACCCAACTCCATTCTCCTTCTGTCCATCTTCGCCTTCTACTACGAGGCCTTTGTGGGCGTGAGGCCCTCTGTGCCGCTCCTTCGCCACTTCTTCTGCCAGTGGCTGCACGATTTGACCCAGCGCTCTGCTTGCGTGTCCTTCGTCGCGGTCCATAAGGGAAATGTGCTCCTGAAGGCCGGGAAGAAGGTGGAGGGATTCCGGCACGCTGGGTCTTCATGGACACCAAGGGCCTCAATTCGCGGCTGGAGCTGCCGACAGAGCTGCCCGAACGGCTCAAGAGGTGGAGCCACGAGAAGCTCTCCGACCCTCGTGCGGAGCCCGTCCTGAGGAAGATGACCTCAGACATGGAGGCCAAGGTGCTGACGGGGGGCATGCTTGTGAAGGAGTTATTGATGCAGCGATTGGCACCGCTCCAGTCGCACACGCGCCTCATGTGGGAATTCCAGGGTGCGACGGACGGCATCATGCTGCGCGCTGAGAGCCTGATGGGCGAGGAGCTAGACAAGGCCATGGCCGTCCTGCTTAGCGGCGACCCGGGTAACCTCCCCGGGGCCTATGTCCCGCTGTACTGTCGTGACAACAGGGAAGAGCTGGTCGCCTCCATGCCTGCCTTCAACGAGCTGGGGCTTGTGTCGCCCGAGCATCCCAACTCCCCCGTGCCGGTGTCCTCCAGCTACAGCGACGATGAAGAGGACTCGGAGGGGACCAAGGGCGACGACCTGGAGGAAGTGTCTCCCCCATCGCAGAGCGAGCTCCTCCGCAACCTTGCCGACGATGACATCGATGAGCTCCCGGCCGTGGATTACCCATGCCCCATCGGGGTCCTGACGAGGTCAGGATCCGCCCCCGGACCCCGCGAGCGTCGGGCCAGGCGACCCCGAAGAAGAGCACAGCAGCTCGCCCTTCGGAGGGCGCCCCACGCCCTGGCGGGGTGGTCGAGACGCTGGTCCCATCCCTGTCCCAGCCGCAGGTGGAGGGCGGGGCGACCGCTGCCGGGGCGGACACGACCCTGCCGGCTGAGACCCCTCAGGGCGACCCCCCTATCTCTCCACGCAGCAGCGCCATGCCGGGGCCGGCCAAAGAGCGCCCCGCCGGTCTCCCTGGCATGACCAAGGCCGTGTCAGGGAGAGATGGGGGCGCCCCAGCCCCGGCCAAGAAGGAGAAGAAGAGGACGTGGGTCGACCCTGACGAGTAAGTAACCTACCTTGCCCTTGAGTTTAGCATAGATTGCCACTGTGCCCACAACAGTCCCCACCTGATGACCAGGTTTGGTGTCGCGACGAAGAAGAAGAAGGCGAGCGTTGAGCCAAAGGAGCCCCCAGTCCTGGGGGCGCCATCAGCCTCTGGCCGCGGTTGCGGCGGGCACGAGAGCGCATCGGGCCGGCCCGGCGCAGCCCCCGGGCGCTCAGGTAGCACCACGCCCGAACGCTCGAGTGCTCCACCCGCTCCTGGTGCCTCGCTAGTGCCGCCTAGAGGGAAATCCGCCGAGGGCGCTGGGGCTTAAGAGGTGACACCCCTTGTTGTGGCCGCGATGGCCCCTGCGCAGGTGGAGGAGGCGAACCCTCGTTCCCTCGCGACGGAGCACCCCCCCCTCCCGAGGACGTGGTGATGCAGCCTCAGGAGGAGCAAGCCCCTGCAGGCCAGCAAGCTATGAAGCCGTCCACCCTTGTCGTGTCTGAAGGGAGCTCGGAGCCTCCGGCGCCCCAAGCCTTCCACGCCACCGCTTCTCTAGCCGTGGCGCTGGTTGACGCGCCAGTGTCGCCTCCACGCCAAGCCCTCGCGCTAGCGAACTGCGGCACCCTCATCAGGCCCGGCACCCTGGACGAAGCCTACATCGCGCTTGGCCGAATCTGAGCCGACCTCCAAGACGCCGATAGGTGCCTTGCGAGGGAGCGCATGGGGCTTGTTTCAGGGTGGCTGCAGGCCGACACATCCGCTAGGCTGGCCTGGGGCCGGGCCAAAGCCGCCAGCGCAGAGGGCAGGAAGGAGGCCGCCGAAGCCAGGGAGGCTCGCGACGCGGCGCTTGCTAGCACAGCGTCCGCCAAGGAGCGCTACGAGGTGGAGGCCAAGCTGAAGACCCTACAGGAGGAGCAAGTCGTGCATGCCTGACAACTCCAGCAGCAGGAAGAGGACCTCAAGGCCCGTGAGGCAAAGCTTGCTAGCCGAGACTCCGAGCTGTCCGAGGTGGCCGCTGACCAGGCTGTGGAGAGCGATCGCCTGGCCAAGCTGAAGGAGGAGGTGGCTGAAGCCCAGACGTCCCAGGCGACAACCGAGCTGGAGACCAGGGAGAAGATCCTTGCTGCTGCCGAGAAGAAGGCGGCCGCAGAGCATGAAGCCTTCCTCTCCCTCGAGCTCAGGTCTCGCGAGGCGCTGCACTCCATCTGCAGGGGAGGATACGAGGAGCCGCTGGCGATCCCTAAGGGCAGCTTTGCACGGCTCTCCTCCAAGCTTGCCGAAGCGATTGATGGCGCTGCCGCTAAAGTGGACTCCATCTTGGAGGAGGAGTGTCGCTCGCTCTTCACCGCCGCTGCGACGCACGTCTTCAGCCAGCTCTACCTCCAAGACCCGGTCTTCAACTTCGACGCGGTGATCCGCCTGGTTGCTCCTGAGTCCCGCGCTGCTGTTGCAAAGGCCGTGAAGGATCGCGTGGACGCGCTGCTGAAGAAGTTCTCCTGCATCCCTGACGCCGAGCCTACGGCGGTGAAGGCCAGCGGTGGCGACGACGGCGGCAGCGACATCGACGACGGTCTCCCCGTGACTGGGGTAGATGGTGGTGACGGCCAAGGCGCTGGTGGCGCTTCCTCCTAGTTTTTATCCTGCAACATTTACCGTGCCTCGTGGAGGCGTAAAACTTCTGTTTGAATTCATGGAACACTTTGTGCTTGTAATAACTGTTAGGACTCCATGATTTTCCTATTCGTGCCCGGTTCCTTTCTTGTTTGCTTTTGCGCTCTTTGTCGGCAGGGCCCAGCCCCGCGCATACCTCGACCACCGTTGGGGCGTCCGGATCGCCAGGACGACACCAAGGGGCGAGGGGCTACGTGACTAGTGAGGCCCCTGAGTCGCGATGCTCAGGGGTCCCCCTTGACATACGAGCAGCCCTCATGGAGGAAATGTGGGCAGCGACGAAGTTAATCCGGAGTCCTCCATACCTTTCCCAGCCAGCTTTCACCAGGGAGGGGCACGAGAAGACCAGCTACAAGGGACCTGGTGAGGTGGCGTGCGCCAGGCTGGGCCTGGGTGTAGCCCCCATATCCAGCCCCCTCGCGCGCGCATTCCAGGGGAATGTGGTGTGACAGGGCCACGAGGCCATCCTAAGGTTGGTGTAGCCCCTAGGGTGCCCTCAGTTGTTTATCCACCAGCGCGGAGCATGGGGCTTCCACTTGGACGTGGGTGGGAGTTCCCCCGGGGGGAGACTCCGGGGCGTGTACAACCCCGTTCGTACACATGGCCAGCATGGCAGAACTGGAGGAGGTGTATTTGGGCACCCGAGAGCCAGCGCGGGACTCACGAGGCCCTACCTCAAGGCGGGTTGCGCCTGAATCTTCTGCCGCGGGGCGCGCGTATGGAACCTGTGCAGTGGGGCGACCTGCGCCAAATGAAACCTCCGGGGGCCATCGCATGAGAAGGCCGAACACCAAAAACCCCAGGAGGTGACGTGAACAGGGCCGGCCCGCCAGACAAAGCTCAGCCATTGGGTTTATCGACGCTGCAGGGATGGACCCAAGCACAGACGCCGTGCCCAGTCTTCTCATGCAACAATCCCACGGAAAGAAACCCGACGCGTGGCTCCCACGATGGCGAAGCACCGAACTACGGTTGTATGAACCGGGCCGCGCGCCCTTACTCATCCACTCGTGATTAGCTCACGTGAGAACAAGGCACCAAGGACCCCGGGAGGTGACGCGCATGGGAGCTGGCCCGCGGGACAGAGCTCGGTCGCTTGGGTTTAACAACGCTGCAGGGACGGACCCGAGCATAGACGCCGTGCCAGTCCTTAATCATGAGGAGGTCGCGGGTAGGTTTGTGAGGGCGCGGCGACATTCATGGTGGCGAAGCACCGGACATGCAGGTTGAAATACTTAGGGAATTCATAAAAAGGCAGAGCCAGTTCTGGTACATGCGCAAAATGATACGGCTGCAGGGCGGGCCCTGACAGCCTGAGGATAATGCAGCTCGAGGGGCACCCTCAACTGAACAAACCAAAAAGTCACCTGGCACCATTGTTGTAGAAGCGTCGGGGTAGCTGAAGACACGTGCCGTGGAGATCGTTGCTCAAGAGCCAGGCGGCTCCGGAGGCCTGGGGGGCTCACGAGGGCCGGGGAGCTCGCGAGGATCTGGGACCTCCTGAGACATCACCACCATGCGCCTGGCCTCGTGAGACGCCAGAGCGCACTACGCGAGGCGCTGGTACGAGGCGCCCACATTTAGCAGGCCAAACGGCATGCGGACGTAGTTGCAGGGTTAGCCCCCGCTCCGGCCGACTCAGGACGGCCAGAAGAGGTCCTGCGAAGCGGCCCTATTGAGGCCCGAGATGTTGACACAGATGCATAGCTCGTCGCTCGCCTCAGGGGGCGCAGCCGCACTAGGGGGTGCGGGGCGACGCTTGCCGCGCATGGCCCTCACCTCCTGAAGCTCCTCGATCACCTTGGTGATGAACTCCCTTGCTCCTGGCACCTCGCGTCTTGCTCCTTGCTCGTGTGGGCGCGCGTTAAGGCACGCCTCCAAGTGGTGCCCGAGCACCTCCCTCGCCGCACTAGTCAGGTCAGAAGCTCGCCAAGCGGAAGCCCCCGAGCCTGTCCTGAGGGAAGCGTCAGGCACGCCTTCCTATGTGGGAGGAAGAGGCGCCCCAGCAGCGGGCGTGGAGCCTGACGTGCCACCGGCAGGCGCACCAGCCTCCTGATGACTCTTGGGGAGGAGCTGCTTCTTCTTCTTGGCGGTGGCCTCGGGAGGCTGGATGCCGCCCTCATCGTCAGAGTTCTCAGCCGCCGCAGCCTGATAGGCATGCTCAAGGGAGCAGACTGCATCCTTCTCATCACAAGCGAACGTTAAGATGCCGCTGCAACCTGGCATCTTGAGGACATTGTAGCCATGGTGGGTTGCTACCATGAACTTGGCGAGGGCAGGATACCCGAGGATGGCGTTGTACGGGAGGCCGATGTGGGCGACATCGAAGTCGATGAGCTCTGTGTGGTAGTTGTCGCGCTTGCTGAAGGTGACTGGGAGGTGTATCTGCCCCAGGGGGACGGTGGAGCCATTGGTCACTCCGGAGAATGACTTGGTGGGCATGAGTTGATCATAAGGCACCTAAAGTGTCTCGAATGTCTCGACCGAAAGAACATTGAACCCAGTGCCATCGTCGATGAGGGTCTTGGTGACGAGAACATTGTTGATGGTGGGCGTGCAGAGCATGGGGAGTGCGCTAGTAGTGGCTGAGCACTTGAGGTGGTCCTTGGAGTCGAAGGTGACGGCGTACTGCGACCATCGGAGGGGACGCATGGCCTCAAGCTTCGCGAGGGCCATGTTCACCTTGCGAGAGAACTGCTTGAAGATGCGATGTGAGGTGGGGGCCTGGGCACCACCCAGGATGCAGGCGATCGCACGAGGCTCCTTGAAGCCCCCAGCCCCATCATCCTGTCGGTTGTCGCCATTTCTCCTGGTTGGTGGCGGCAACGGAGGGAGGCCGACATTGCCCTAAGGGCGGTCCTCACGAGGCTGGTCTCGCCAGGGATCGTCGCGAGGCTGGTCCCGCCAGCGGTCCTCGCAAGGCTGGTCACGCCAGTCCTGACGAGGGTCGCGGTTGTCCCAGCAGCCTCCGCCACGGCCGTAGCCATGTCACTGCGGTTGGAGCGGCGGCCAAGGCGCCCGTCACGGAGTGCCCTGAGCTCCTGGTAGTCGTTGGTGTTGTGGCTGTGTATTTTGTGGAAGATGCAGAACGGGCGGTTTCCCCTGGGAGGCTCATCGTGGTCATGACCACGCTTCATCTCAGGCTCGGCCGCGAGCACGGCGGGGCCCTTGCGCTTTGCCTCTTTAGCCTTGGCCTTCTTGTCTTCAGGATCGGCCTCTGGAAGCTCGAGGAGGGAGAGGCGGCCTTCCACGGCCCTAACGCACTTGTTCGCCAGGTTGAACATCTCCAGGGCCGAGCACAAGTCCTCGTGGATGGCGAGCCCCTCTTTCATCTTGACATCCCGAACGCCATCAGTGAACGCCGAGATGATGGCCTCATCCGAAGCCTTTGGTATCTTGAGGCGAATGTTAGTGAAGCGTTGTATGTATTTGTGCAGGGTCTCGCCCGGCTGTTGCTTCACGTGCCACAGGTCGCCCACCGCTGGGGCGCGGTCACGGGTGCCCTGGAAGTTGGCGATGAAGCACTCGCGAAGCTCATCCTAGGAGGAGATCGATCCCTTCGGGAGGTGCAGGAGCCAGGAGCGCGCGCCATCCTTGAGGGCCATGGGGAACTAGTTTGCAATGACCTTGCCATCACCATTTGCCGCTTCAATGCTCAATGAGTAGAGCTGGAGGAACTCCACAGGGTCAGCAGTGCCGTTGTAACATGGAGGCAGGTTTGGCTTCAACTTGCCGGGCCAGACGACGTGGCGCAGCTCCGGGGTGAAGGTGCGGCAGCCCGCCACGCTCACGGGCACAGCGCGCATGGGGTGAGCTCAGTCTTGACGCCCACGTGCCACAGCCTCCGGCGGCGCATGGTCTTGGTGCTGGCGCGATGGCGCTGGGAGCACGCGTGCATCATCTTGCGGCCGTTACACCACCTGGTAGCTTGCCTCATCGCGCGCCGGCGCTCCGCGCGGCGGGTCGCGCTGGGGCGCGTCATGCCTGGGCTCGGGGTCGGCGCCGCGCAGAGGAGGAGGAGGAGGCACGCCATGAGCCACGTCGCTCGCTTGGGATGGCGGGGGACAGAGTGAGCAGGACGGTGCAGGGACCTCGCCGGCGGCGTTGACGAGCTCGGCTATGCGGCCAAGCCAGTCGTCGTTAGCGGGGTGGTAACGCAGCGGCTCGCGCGCCATGAGTAGTGCAGGCTGCGCGTTCGCCGGCCCGCAGCGGACGTGGGAAGACGACGCCGTAGCGGGAGTGGGCGACGAAGTGGCGGTGCGGCCATCACGCCGCACGGAGGGTGGCAGCGATGAATGCTGCTACTCATGAGCAGCAGGATCAGTGGCGGCGTTGGTCGCGGGAGCGGCCAAGCGGCGAGGGACACCATGGCCCATAGGCGCCGTCTGGGCAACACGAGCGGCCCGGCCCTCGACGCGGGCTCGGCGTGCGTCGGCCATGGGAGCGGCGAAGTGGAGACGAAGCGGAGACGGCACGGAAGGAGGATTTCGACACGCCCCTACCTGGCGCGCCAAGTGTCAGATTCAAGGCTCCGCGGACCCAATAAGGTTCAAACTCTGGGGCATGTGCGAAGATCTCCACCAACCCAAGTCTCGAGCTCGCCACCCTACGGCCTAGACTCGTCGAGCGCACGCGAGCGGGGAAGAAGATGAACACGACAGTTTACCCAGGTCCAGGCCACCTTGCGTTGTAAAACCCTACTCCTGCTTTGTGGTGGATTGGCCTCACGAGGAGGTTGAGGGTGAACAAGTACAGTGGATGAACAGCCTCGTGAGGGCTCGGTGGTGAGGGTGGAATGGATCTCCTCCTCTACGGTGGTGGCTAGCCTATATTTATAGTGGCCTTGGTCCTCTTCCCTCAAAACTTAGGCGCGAACGAATCCCACAACGGCCAATTTGAAAGGGGACAGGAAGTACATCTAATCCTGACGAAAGGTGGTCTTCGACTGCAAAGCTTCTAGTCGTGACGCAGCGGTGGGCTCGGCAATGACATCCGTCCTACCGAGCTCGTGGCCTTGGTCTTGTGGCACCAGAATAGAAACCTTTGGGAGACTCCTCGGAAACCTACGCCTGTCCTTGCTCCCTTAGCACCGAAAGGGAAACTGCCTCCTCTGCGCCCGCTAGCGCCCGCCTGGCCATGGTCATCATGGCTCACATCATCGCAGCCTCGTGAGGCTGAGTACCTACATAGAAATCTCCGCTCCTCGGGAGGCAGCCTGGGGAGGCCGCTCCCTTGGAGGTCTTGGTGCTGTCCGCCTCGCGAGGCCAGGGGGCCCTCGCGAGGGTCTTGTCTTGGAGTTGTCGCAGCTGGGCCGTACAGGGCCGTCGAGGGAGCCACACAGTGGGCCGCAGGCAGGCAGGTCTGGGTACCCCCGATCCCAGAATGCCGACAGGAGTAACTTGGAGCCTGAACTCGCAGGCAAATCATTACATTGGGCGGTTTCAGTAGAACTGCACAAAAATATCAAATGGACAGATACTTATGTTGCTGCTATGTACTCCAAAGTTCACTCAGACAAGCATCGATGTTGACAAGAAGAAGTGCCAAAGTGAACGCCAGCAATATTGCTTGGCGCATAGCCCAGAAAAATGCAGTCCAGTCTTTAGTCCCAACTTGTACCTTTTGGTTATCGCCACGTATGTTGGTAGCAAACTGTATGGCATGGAGTCTAAAGATTCCAGACAAGTTGGTTGACGCGTATATTCATCTGGCACTTAATCAGTCTACACGCCAGGGATGCTCCATTTCAGTTGAACTGCACACAAAATTTGGGTGGTTCATTTTATCGACCGCCTCCTTTCTTGTCTGCAATGTACAATTTTGGCAAGCTACAGGACCAAGATGAGCCAGTAAACTAGTTGGATGAAAGTAGTGGCCAAGTTGCTCAAACCTCCCTCAGCATCAAGGCCACTGTCTCGAGGATAAACCTACAAGCAAAGTTCAGATTGTCTGTGCTGCCACTTATGTACTCGAAAGTTTGCTCGAACAAGCATTAAATTTAGCAAGAAGTACCACCGAGTGAACACCATTTACCAGTCTGTACCCTAGGTAATTAAAGTTTGTCCATGGATGATATTGGCTGTGATCTCTCAATCATTTGGATGCATAAACATGCTGAACATGTGTATATCTGAATCTTTTTGTGACTGTTAGCTATGAATATTGTCTGTGATCTATCAATCATTTGGATGCATAGACATGCTGAACTTGTGTATATAGGAATCTTTTGAGTTGTTGATTGTGAATGTTGGCTATGAATATGAACATGTCCTGTGAACTTGAGTTTGGTATGAATGTTTACCTTTTCTATTGTACTTGTGTGTGAACTTGTTAGAATGTCTACTGTGGGATTGTGACGTGTGAGTGTCAACAACACACCTTCTTCCCGAGAAGAATTGCACCTTCTTGTTAGGGTAGCAACGACGCATCAACTCTTTTTTTATCTTTTTGCTCTGCCTTCCCCCCTCCCCCGTTCAACCCCTGCCGTAATGTTTTCGGCCTCAAAACAAACATAGTACTGCGTTGTTTTTGGGCCTTGATGAAAAATCAAGTGCTGCTTTTTGTAGGTTGGCCCGCCCAGCAAATGGGCTGCTGGTCCACCACGGACTGGGAGGCTAAAAATACAAGTTGTGTGGTGCAGAGGCAAGTAAAAAAACGCCATCGAGAGCAATCCACTTAAAAAAATTCATGTCTAATGTGTTTCTTCAGTCGCGCCGCCGGCCCCCTCTTTAATCCAGTTCGCTCCATTCCCCAGCCGCCAGCATAGGATGGAAGTTTATTTCCCCCTCGCACTGCCGGGGGATTGAAGAAGCACGCCATCGAATCAAACACCGGCGATGGCTGCTTGTCCAAGTGATTTTCAGATAAGAAACTCCATGTTTCAAAGGCAGAGCATTTAAATCATCACGCACTTTTCAAACATGGATAATAGAATGTTGGAAATTTTATTCATGGTGAAAAATGGAACTAACAACAAGTTAACATCATGCTGATCAACATTCATGTATGGCACATCTTCATATGATGCAAAGTCAAAAAGATGTGCTATTTTCAAAAATGCCAAAGACAATGTTGAGTGTGAGAAAAACTGGGTAAACTAGGGAGGAAATTTTGGCAAGTGTTAGATATTTTTCAACTGCACCAGTTGGAATCGAACCAAGGCAGTACAACTTTTGGGTGAGAGGGCTGCAGCCACCGGGCTACTGCGGTATGTTTGAAAGAATGAAGGCGTCTTCCCCGGCTCTGGTTCTTTCCCGTCCGTGTGCGCTCACTGCGGGGCCTCCATATGTCGTTGTCAACATGCCCAACAAATGAGAGGAATCGAGAGAGGATTGTACGTCGAGAAGCTGACAGTGGGGACCCACCAGGTCCAAGGTCGTACGCAAGCAAGTGCCTCATTGGAAAAAAAAGCTTCCTCCTAATTGTATACTGACGTTGGGGCCCACGGGTTTGTCAACCTAGTCAATAAACGAAATAAATTTCCAATGATGACTGTCATCGGGGAGCTTTTTTTTAGGGGTATCGGGGATCTAGCTGGTATCATTTTTTTAGAGGACGAACAAGTATCAGCTAGGCCTAGGTTTTGTTTTTTTAACATGCGTAGCCCATGACATACCGACATAGTGGTTTCAACTTATTTTTTTTAGGTCCATCATGTACGTACCGGCCTATGGGCCTCCATCGTAGGTTTTACTTTTTCTTAAACATCGGCAACCCAATGTATTTTTTTAATAAAACGCAGATCTCTGTTCTATTTATCTATATATAAGAATAATAATGTAGTGTCAAATTTATGTTTTCCCTTCTAACCACATTATATATATTTATATTAATACTATTATCGTATTATTAATTGAAACTTATATATTCATTATAAAAACATCCCACGTCTTATTAACTTATAAAAATAAATATTTAACAGAAGTTGGCAAGGAAAATCCTGGTTGTTTTTGACTCTCACGCAAAGAAAATCCTGGTGATTGCGTACAAACGCTTGCGAAGATTTTAAGGACCAATGTAATAATAACGCGCTTATTTTTCTTTTGAGCAATAACTCGCTAATTTGTTAATTTTATATATAATAAAATGTGTAGCTCTGATTTATTTTTTGATATTAATTGCTCCTTCTAACCTAACATTAAATATAGAACAAGCCCAGCTAATTCGTGTATTTCAAGAAAGTGCAAATGGGTTGTGATTTCTTAGAAAAAATTAAATGGGCCGCATTGACTCTTAATTATTTATTCACCCATCCCAGCAAATGGATTGTAAATTCTAGAAAACATGGGTTAAATATATGCCACATTTTTGCAGGCTCGCATGTGGGCCAATAGGTCGAAGCCTACGCAAGGTGTTGTCAACTTAGTCAACAAATGATTCTAACATCGACGGCCATTGGATCTATATCCAACGGCCGGCATGCACCTTCAATCTCTCGTCTTCTTCCTCTAGCGTCGCCGGGACCGCCTGCTCCGGCCTCCGGCGGCTAGCGGCTCTGCTTAGCACGCATCGCTGTGAAGCGCTACCCCACCGCCGGCCAGGCTATCCCTCCACCCTTCCACACCTCCTGTTATTCTCCACTGACTGAAGCCCCACGCCACACCAGAACCAGTTATAACCCTCGTACTCTCCTCAGCATGGGCATCCACTGCTTTGGCTTCGCTAGCTCCGGGTCATTCCCTTCCTGGGCCTCGCCGTCGTCCACCGCGTTGGTGCTATCGGCGCGGCGTGGTCAACATGGTCAACAAACTACAGCCATCAGAAGAGGGATGTAAGTGGAGAGGCTGACAGTAGGGACCCACACAAGCAAGTGCCTCCTTATTATGCGAAAAAATGATTGCTCCTGCTGACAGTTGGGACCCACCGGCAAAATCTTCGCACAGAAGGAAGTGCCTCCTAATTATGCGGAAAAACTATTCCTCCCGATGACAACTGGGACCCGGCAGATTTGGTGGCTGACTTGTGGGCCTACTAAGCTGACGCTTTCGCAGGGCTTTGTCAACTTAGTCAACAAATGATTCTAGCAGCTGGACCGTTGGATGTTAATCCAACAGCCGTGCTGCTTCTTCAACCTTTGATCTTCTTGCTCCAGCCGCCCAAACCAGTGCCGGCGGGACCGCCTGCTCCTGCCTCCCGTGGGCGGTAGTGCTACCGCGCAGGCCTCACCGCCCCACCCTAACCCCACCGCCGGCCAGGCCTTCCCTCTACTCACCCACACCCCGTGTTATTCTCCGGCGATGGCAACCTCACACCGCAGCGGAACCAATGAACTCTCCTACTCCCCTCCGCGTGGGCATCAACTGCCTTGTCTTCCTCGGCTCCGCATCATTCCCTTAGCAAGCCTCGCCGTCATCCACCGCCTTGGTGCTCTCGGTGCGGCGTGGTCAATGTTGTCAACGAACGACAGCCATCGGAAGATGACTGTACACAAGGAGGCTGAAGCTGGACCCACCAGCTACATCTTCGCACGGAAGGAAATGCCTCCTTATTACGTGCAAAAAATGATTCCTCCCCCTGACAGCTGGGACCCACCACATATATCTTCGCACGCAAGGGAGTGCCTCCTTATCCTCCCTGACAGCTGGGACCCACCCGGTCGAACCGTACGTAGGGTTGTCTGTCTGGTCGCGAACGTGTATGTATATACTGGTGGATCGGTCTCTGTGCAAGGATGAACCATGGCCAAGTAAGTAATGGCTCATGTCGTAGCAGAGCCCCCGACGTAGCAGTTTAGGCAGTCCCGGCTAAATCGTGTATGCGTACCTACAGCCACACGGCAAAAAATAGGGCCACGTGCGTACATACGGGCGAGGTCTCGAACGCCTACTCACGTATAAGTATGGCCAGGGCTCGTGTACATGGAGAGGCAACGGACGGCAGCAACGGCGTCCTGTTCATCGGAAGCCAACCGGCTGGGTCAGAACGGAGAAACTGCGTCGTGTTCATCGGGAGGCAACGGAATGCGTCGTGTTCATCGGGAGCCAACCGGCTTGGACGGAATAGCCGAAACGGGGTCTGGCGTACCGCAGAACAGAGGAAATGGACTTCTGTTTGAGCTCCTACGGTCGAAATGGGATGTTGTTGATCGGGAGGGGTGTGGTGTACCGCAAAACGGAGGAAACGGACTTGTGTTGGAGCGCCTACGGTCGAAATGGGGTCCTGTCTATTGGGAGGGGTGTGGCGTACAGCAAAATGGGACTCCACGGGCTACTGTTCAACCACCGTCTACTGCCTCGCTCTAGCCTCCACGGGCTACTGTTCATCCACCCTCGACTTCCTCCAGCCTCCACCTGCTTACTGTTCATCAACCGTCGACTTCCTCCAGCCTCCACTAGCTACTGTTCATCCACAAGCTACTGTTCATCCAGCCACCACCGGCTACTGTTCAACCAGCCCTCCACGGGGTCCTATTCATCCACCCCCAACTGGCTCGAGTGTGGCGGCCTCCTCGATCGGGGTCCTGTTCATCCAGCGGCAACGGCCTACTACTACCAGGGGGTCCTGTTCATCCAACCCCCACCGGAACTGTTCAACCAACCCCCAACAACGGTCACTGTTCATCAAGAGGCAGCTGGTTCGATCAGCTTCAGTTAACAGCAGTAGCGAAGGAATCGCTCGGGTTCAGTTAACAGCCAAGGGATCGATCGCTCGGGTTCAGTAATGTAGCTAGTGCAATCGCTCGGGTTCAGTAAGCGAACGCCTCACTCGGGTTCAGTTAGAGCCCAATGCCTCGCACACATGCGCGTACGTGTACGTGAGAAACATGCAAACCTCCGTGCATCGCTCGGCCCCGACCACCCACCGTAACTGGGAACTCCCCGAAATTTTGCTCGCCCACGCTTCTACCACGATTTTTTTCCGTCATGGATGGCCCAAAGAATGTCATGCAGGTGCGTTCCCGGCCCGCCCAGGATGAAAAGCCCATTTTCCATCATGATTTTTTGTCATAGAAGTCAGAGCCCACCACATCTATGATGATACGTGCTTTTGTCACAATTGTCGTCATAGAAGTGTCATACGCATGACAGAAAAAAAATTGTTCGGGCCAAAATGTCATGGATGTGTCTTTTTTTGTAGTTTAGGGTTTGAGATGAGATGGTGCTGGTGAAGATGTTGATCAAGATTGGTCCTCCCACGATGAGAGTGTTTTTGGTGATGTCGATGGCTTCGATTTCCCCCTCCCGGAGGGAACTATCCCCGGCAGAATGGCTCCGCCGGAGAGCAAAAGTGCTCTTGCCCAGGTTCCGCCTCGAGATGGCGGCGCTTAATCCCAAAAGTCCTCCTCTTGTTTTTTCTAGGGCAAATGGCTTCATATAGCAGAAGATGGGCCCAGGGGGTGCGCGCACCCTTGTACCCCATGGGCACCTGGTGGGCCCCTCTAGTATTTCTTTCTTCCAGTATTTTTTATATATTCCAAAATAATTCGCCATGAAATTTCAGCTCATTTGGAGTTGTGCAGAATAGGTATCTCTTATGTAGCTTTTTTAGGTCCAGAATTCCAGCTGCTGGTAATATCCCTCTTCATGTAAACCTTGCAAATTAAGGGAGAAAAAGGCATTAGAATTGCACCACAAAGTATTATATTGATCAAAAACACCATAAATAACAGTAGGAAAACATGATGCAAAATGGATGTATCAACTCCTCCAAGCTTAGACCTCGCTTGTCCTCAAGCGAAAGCCGATATCGATAATCATGTCCACATGTGTCGATAAAAACAAAGACATAGTAGCATCATGATCAATATCATAGCAGCAATATACATTATCATAAGACTTCTCATGGGTAAGTAACAATTCATCAGAACAACGAAGTACAAGGCATAAACTTTCTTGAAAACTAATAAACTATGTTCTCAGACAACAAGGCAACTGCAATTCATCATATTTTCAGGAAGGGTCTCATGTAAGAGCTTTTGTTTAGCAAGTCCACATACTTGATGTCTACTACACAACTTATTCTTGTAGACTCGTGTTGGGCCTCCAAGCGCACAATTTTGTAGGACAATAGCAATTTTCCCTCAAGTGGATGACCTAAGGTTTATCAATCCATGGGAGGCGTAGGATGAAGATGGTCTCTCTCAAACAACCCTGCAACCAAATATAAGAAATCTCTTGTGTACCCAACACACCCAATACAATGGAAAATTGTATAGGTGCACTAGTTCGGCGAAGAGATGGTGATACAAGTGTAGTATTGATGGTAGATATAGGTTTTTGTAATCTGAAAATAAAAAACAGCAAGGTAGCAAGTGATAAAATGGAGCACAAATGGTATTGCAATGCTTGAAAACAAGGCCTAAGGTACATACTTTCACTAGCGCAATCTCCCAATAGTGCTAACATAATTGAATCATATGACCACCCCTCAACGTGCGACAAATAATCACTCCAAAGTTCTTATCTAGCAAGAACATAAGATGAAATGGTTGTAGGGTACGAAACCACCTCAAAGTTATCTATTTCGATCAATCTACTGAGCCATCCGTGTAAGTGTCACAAACAGCCCTAGAGTTCATACTAAAATGACACCATATGATACGCGTCAATCAACTCTAATGTCACCTAGATACTCCAATGTCACCACAAGTATCTGTGAGTTGATTATTCGATATGCATCAAACAAATTCAGATTCATAATATTCAATCCAACACAAAGAACTTCAAAGAGTGCCCCAAGGTTTCTACCAGAGAAAGAAGGACAAAAACGTGTATCAACCCCTACGAATAGATTACCGCATTGTCACCTCGGGAATCTGTGAGTTGATTACCAAAACATACATCAAGTCAATAGAACACCCCATTGTCACCACGGGTATCCACATGCAAGACATACATCAAGTGTTCTCAAATCCAAAAAGTATTCAATGTGATAATAGTGAAACTTCAAAGGTAAAAACTCAATTCATCACAACAAGATAGAGACGGAGAAACACCATATGATCCAACTATATTAACAAAGCTCGCGGTACATCAAGATCGTGCCAAATCAAGAACACGAGAGAGAGAGAGAGAGATCAAACACATAGCTACTGGTACATACCCTCAGCTCGAGGGTGAACTACTCCCTCCTCATCATGGTGGCCGCCGGGATGATGAAGATGGCCTCCAGTGATGATTTCCCCCTTCGGCAGGGTGCCGGAACAGGGCTCCAGATGGGATCTCTTTGGTACAGAGGCTTGCAATGGCGGATTCGAAGTTCTAGGGTTATTTCTACGGGTTTCCCTGTTTATAAGAATTCTCAGAGTTGGAATCACGCGAAAAGGAGCTAAGATGGGCCCACAAGCCACCAGGCCACGACCACCCCTTGGGCGTGCCCTAGTGGATTGTGGGGGCCTCGTGGCTCTTCTAGTCCTCCCACGAAGCTTTGGGGGTCTCTTTTGTTCCAAAAAAATCATCAAAAAGTTTCTCTGCATTTGGACTTCATTTGGTATGGATTTTCTGGAAAACCAAAAACAAGTAGAAAACAACAACTGTCACTGGGCACGACATCAATATGTTAGTCCATGAAAATCATATAAAAGTTATATAAAAAGTGCACCAAAACCATATAAAACTATTGTAAACATGGCATGAATACTTCATAAATTATAGATACGTTGGCGACGTATCAGCATCCCCAAGCTTAATTCATGCTCGTCCTCGAGTAGGTAAATGATAAAATAAATAATTTATGAAGTGTGAATGCTAGCATAGTGTATAAGTTTGATCAATGATAATTTCAATCACTTTTCCTAGCATCATAACAACAACTCTTTCTCATAAAACTCATCATGATAAAGTAGCAATTAATTCACATGTTATGGTTCAAACAATGCATTCTTTTAAAACATAACAAGCTATGTTCTTAGTCACCGAACAATTTCAATGCATCTTATTTTCAACAAAGTCTAAGTAAGAGCTCCACATACTCAATTATCATATAGTCTTCTATGATTGCTAATACTCAAAGCATATTTTTAGAACAAATAACATCCATCGAACACAGAGAAAGATAGGGGCTTAATGTTTCGCCTCCGAAATCATTTATCATAGAGATAATTGTCAACAATAATAATTCATGATCAAATATATTTGAATGACCATATATGCCTAGATCTTTCCCCACCACAAGACGCTTGCCAACTAAAGAAAAGGTTGGAATAATAAGGAATACTATTGACTCTTGCATAAAATTAAATACAGAAAAGAAAAAGATATGCCCTTCAGAGAGGGAAGAATGGATTTGCAAAGGTGCCAGAGCTCATTGCTTAAAACAGAGATGAATACATTTTGAGAGGTGTACTTTTCCTGTGAACGTCACGACCGAGAGTTCTCAATATCTTCCATGCTAAACACATTATAGGCGGTTACCATGCGGAAAGGTAAAGTTTAATCCCCCTCAACCATTCAAAAAAAGCCATGGCTAGCCGAGTCCTCGGGTTCCCTCCATACAATCAACTTTCCGAGGGAGTTTGTTTCATTATTTTTTGTTTTGATCATGGGACTGGGCATCCCAATTACTAGCCTCCCTCGTGCAATGACAAGTGAATAAACACCCATCGTGAGAATAACCCGCTTAGCATGGAAGATACTGACCACCCCTGCCACTTCATGAGCGGTACGGGCACACAAAACAGATGTTTATTTGAAGATTTAGAGATGGCACATGCAAATTTACTTGGAACAGGAGGGGTAATACCTTATATAGGTAGGTATGGTGGACACTCATGGAAGAAACTTGGCTTAAGGATTTTGGATGCACAACCAGAATTCCTACTTAGTACAGAAATTCTGGCTAGGAAAAGATTCTAAACAAGCACCACATGTTGGAGGATCCATAACAATATAAATTCTATACAAATATACACAACCATAACTCATTACATTGTCTTCCTTGTCCAACTTCAACTAATTTGCTCAAGTTTGAAAATAATTAATGGGTATTTACAATCATAAAAGATGTCCAAGATAATATGTTTGTATGTGAAAATTCTCTTCCTTATACTAACCATTCATGAATTGCTAGTATAACCAATGTTGTGATTGTCAAACTTCAATAAATTTTACTTCATAAAACCAATGTGAAAATACTACTAGGCAAGATACAAGCATATGAAGCACATATAATTTCAACCTTATGAAATTCTATTCATTCAACAATTTACTCTTAGGATATAAGTGGAGAACAAGATTAAATGACAAACTACTCCAAAAATATATAAGTGAAGATTAAATGAGTAGTTAAATAAATGGGTAGCTATGTCAGGAGACTCTCTCTTTTAAAAATTTCAGATATTAAGTATTTTATTCAAACAACAAAGAAAACAAAATAAAATGACATTCCAAGAATAGCACATATCATGTGAACAAGTAAAAACTTAGGCTCAACCAAAACTAACCGATAGTTGTTGACGAAGAAAGGTGGGATGCCTACCGGGGCATCCCCAAGCTTAGATGCTTGAGACTTCTTGGAATATTATCTTGGGATGCCTTTGGCATCACCAAGCTTGAGCTCTTGTGTCTCCTTAATTCCTCTCATATCACAGTTTCCCTAAATCTTAAAAACTTCATCCACAGAAAACTCAACAAGAACTCGTGAGATAAGTTTGTATAGATCAACTCAAAACCTTATCATTCTCTACTGTAGGAAGTCACTAAAATTATAATTAAACATTGAATACTAAATGCCTATACATATTTAATACTACTATCCTCAAATGGAATTACTAAACAAGCAAACATACGCAAACAATGCAAACATAACAGCAATCTGTCTAAACAGAACAGTCTGTAAAGGATGAAGAAAGATCCATACTTATTAAACTCAAAAAATTCTGAACAATTACCACACTATAGATTTTTTCATAGCTTACTGTGTAAAAATTTCAAGATTTTATCACGTTCTGAATTTTCTGAAAAATTCATACAATAATAGAAAACTTTCTGTTTTCAAACAGCAACATATAGACTTGCAAAATAAGCATGTTAAATGATATACTTGAAATGTTTATTTAAATAAAAGATACAAAACATTATTCTAAATAACAGCAAGAAAATCTCAATAAAAGAAAATGATGCTCCAAGCAAAACTCGTATCATGTGACGAATAAAAATATAGCTCCAAGTGAGGTTACCGATAATGTTGAAGACAAAAGAGGGGATGCCTTCCAGGGCATCCCCAAGCTTGTACGCTTGGGTCTTCCTTGAATATTACCTTGGGCTGCCTTGGGCATCCCCAAGTTTAGGGTCTTTCCACTCCTTATTCTCCTCATATCGATATCTCACCCAAAACTTGAAAACTTCAATCACACAAAACTTCGTGAGATAGGTTAGTATGATAAAGAACAAATCATTCACTTTGGTACTGTAAAGACAAGATTCATAATTGTTATCAAACAATGCCTACTGTACCCTATAGTTTCTAAAATATATATTGACCAATATAAGCCCAAGAAACTATAAAACAAGCAAACTATACATTGAAAACAGAATCTGAAAAAACATAACAGTCTGTAATGATCTGAACAATCGCCATACCTCTGTAACTCCAAAAATCCTAAAAAAATAGGAAAAAGTAGGACATTTGTATATCAATCATGTGTAAAAATTCAGAATTTTTCAACGCCCCAGTGATTTTAATCAATTCTGTTACTGGGCTCAAAAGTTTCTGTTTTTGCACAGAATCAAGTGAACTGTCATCCACACTATTCCAAAGGCTTTACTTGGCACTTTATCGAAACGAAAGCTATAAAACATGATTACCACAGTAGCTTAATCATGTGAACACGCAAAAATAGTAGGTATAAGTATTGGATTGTCTCCCAAGAAGCGCTTTTATTTTATGCCTTTTTAGCTAGGCATGATGATTTCAATGATGCTCACCTAAAAGTAATGAATTGAAACATAATGGGAGCATCATGAATCACATGCAAAGCACATTAAACCTAACTCACTTCCTATGCATAGGGATTTTTTGAGCAAACAACTTATGGGAGCAAGAATCAACTAGCATAGGAAGGAAAAACAAGCAAAACTTCAAGATTTTCAACATATAGAGAGGAAACGTGATATTATTGAGATATGTAAAAGCGTATGTTCCTCTCTTATAATAATTTTCAGTAGCATCATGAATGAGCTCAACAATGTAACTGTCACATAAAGCATTCTTTTCATGATACACAAACATAGGAATTTTATTACCCTCCTCATAAGCAAATTTATTCTCATCAATAATAGTGGGAGCAAACTCAAAAAAAAACTATCATGTGATACTTGATTGACATAACAAATTTGAACATAAAAATCATGATGACAAGTTTCATGGTTATCATTACTCTTTATAGCATATATGTCATCACCATAATCATCATAGATAGCAACTTTGTTGTCACAATCAATTGAAACATCTTTCAAAATAGTGGATTCATCACTAAATAAAGTCATAACCTCTCCAAACCCACTTTCATACTTATTACAATAAGATTCAACACCCTCCAAAATAGTTGGATCATTACTTTCTAGAGTTGACACTCTTCCAAAACCACTTTCATCCTTGTAATCATCATAAATAGGAGGCATGCTATCATCATAATAAATTTGCTCATCAAAACTTGAGGGACTAAAAATATCATCTTCATCAAACATAGCATCCCCAAGCTTATGGCTTAGCATATCACTAGAATCATGGATATTCAAAGAATTCATACTAGCAACAATCATGCTAATCATTCATGGATTTTATGCCAAACATTTTATTGAATTCTTCTTCTAACACTTTGGCACAATTTTCCGATCCATCATTTTCACGAAAGACATTATAAAGATGAAGTATATGAGGCAACCTCAATTCCATATTTTTATTTGTATTTTTCTTTTACAAAACCAAACTAGTGATAAAACAAGAAACTAAAATATTCAATTGCAAGATTTAAAGATATACCTTCAAGCACTCACCTCCCCGGCAACGACGCCAGAAAAGAGCTTGATGTCTACTACACAACTTATTCTTGTAAACTCATGTTGGGCCTCCAAGCGAAGAGTTTTGTAGGACAATAGCAATTTTCCCTCAAGTGGATGACCTAAGGTTTATCAATCCGTGGGAGGCGTAGGATGAAGATGGTCTGTCTCAAACAACCCTGCAACCAAATACAAGAAATCTCTTGTGTCCCCAACACACCCAATACAATGGCAAATTATGTAGGTGCACTAGTTCGGTGTCTTAGGGTAGGGTCTGTAGGTCAAGCATGTTACCTTACCCTTGGTACATGTCTCCATCATTAGCCCCCGAATCGGTCGAGGTTAGTCAGGCCGAGTCGGAACAAACTCCCAAGTGAGCCGAGTGCTACAGAGGCACTCAAGAGTCCTGTTGGTTGTTCGACGATCTCATCTTCGCACGACGCCTTGACAGATTCTGGATCATGCAACTCCCGAGTGGGAGTTGTGTTACTGACCTGAACCAGATGAGGGATGTTTCTATCCTAGTGAAATGGGTCCTTATGCGTCGGGTGGCAGACCAGACGCGAGCGTTTTTGGAAGGACTTTAAAGGGCGAGCAATCGAATTGCTAGATCCCGGATTTTGCGGGATTTGAAATTGGAGATGTGCATGCGTGAACAGTTGCAACACGGTGAGAGGGGAAGTGGGGCGTGACGCCTCGATTTTTGCCCCACTTTTCACCACGTATCGATGGATCTCCACCAGCGAGATTTGAGGAGATTTGCGGGCCCGCAATTCACTGGTGAGGATCGGCGGGCGGAGAGTCCGATGGTATAAAAGGGCTGCTGCGTTGGAGAGGGAGAGAGAAACAGATCCCCTTCACCTCTTGCCTTCGAACCTCCAGCCTTCCCCTCTACCTCCACTCTGTGTGAATCCGCTTGGCGTCGGAGCGCTCCACCTCGATGGCGAAGGACAAGACGGCGAAGCTGGAGAAGGCGAAGAAGGCGTCGAGCTCCAAGGTCGTGCCCCCGCGGGTATGGATCCAGGGTGATTGGCTCCCGCCGACCACCACAGCTGAAGACATCGGCGGGCTTGTCATCGACGGACTGGTGCAAGAGGGGAGCTGGAGGCTGCCGGAGGAGGGGGAGATCGAGCCTGCACCGCGGACGGGAGAATGCGTGCTCCTCGTCGCCCACGTGGAGAGAGGTTTTCCATGGTTTCTTGAACTTTTTCGGTCCTCAGCTTCATCACCTTCCTCTGAATGCTATAGCATACCTCGCTATGTTCGGTTCCATGTGTGAAAACTTCTTAGGCTGCCAGCCGCACTGGGGGCTATTCAAACACATTTTCACATGTCGTTCCCAGTTGGTCAAAAAGGCCGACTCTGGGGGGGAGAAAACCCATGTTATCCAACTATGTGGCGGCTTAGGCATCCAGACGAGGGGTAGGAGTGCTTCCCCTACAATGACCTTCCCCGAGTCGGTTAGAGGTTGGCAGTGACTTGGTTCTATTGCAATGATGTTCCTTGTGTTGGTTCATCGACTGGCCTTCCTCCTTACACACCCGAGAGGGTCAGTGCACCTCCATCGCTGACGGTGGACACGGAGGAAAAGACGGATGTGGGGATTTTGGTAGCTGCCATGGTTGGATTAATCCAGGGTGGAGTGACAGGCCTGGACCTGCTAGAGGTCTTCCTCAGTCGGTGTATACAGCCGATGTAGGAGCGGGCTCATCCCATGTGGCAATATGCTGGGGCCGATGATACGTCCATTTTGCATCATGTTTTCCTACTGTTATGTATAGTGTTTTACACTTTATAACACTTTGTGGAGTAATTCTATTGCCCTTTCTCTCATAATATGCAAGTTTTACACAAAGAGGGAGAATACCGGTAGCTGGAATTCTGGACCTGAAAAAGCTATGTCAGAGATACCTATTTTG
Organism: Thinopyrum elongatum; assembly: GCA_011799875.1. NCBI lineage: Eukaryota > Viridiplantae > Streptophyta > Magnoliopsida > Poales > Poaceae > Thinopyrum > Thinopyrum elongatum. The sequence goes on from CM022298.1 coordinate 416,613,087, forward strand.
CACATCTCCAGATGAGCTAAAATTTTATGGAGAATTATTTTGGAATATATAATAAATATTGGAGAGAAGAACTACCAGAGGGGCCAGCCAGGTGGCCACAAGGCACCAGGGGGCGCCAGACCACCCTGGCGCGTCCTGGTGGGTAGTGGGCCCCTCGGCCCACCTCCGGTGCCAATCTTCTGATATATAAGGTCTTTTGACCTAGAAAAAATAAGGAGAGGACTTTCGGGACAGAGCACCGCCGTCTCGAGGCGGAACTTGGGCAGGAGCACTTTTGCCCTCCGGCGGAGCGATTCCGCTGAGGGAACTTCCCTCCCGGAGGGGGAAATCGAAGCCATCGTCATCACCAACAACCCTCTCATCTTTGGGAGGCCAATCTTCATTAACATCTTCAACAGGACCATCTCATCTCAAAACCCTAGTTCAAATCTTGTGTTCAATCTTTGTACCGGAACCTCAGACTGGTACCTGTGGGGGACTAGCAGTGTTGATTACATCTTGTAGTTGATGCTAGATGGTTTATTTGGTGGAAGATTATATGTTCAGATCCATTATGCTATTTAATATCCCTCTGATCATGAGCATGAATATTATTTGTGAGTAGTTGCCCTTGTTCTTGAGGCCACGGGAGAAGTCATGTTGGAAGTAATTATGTGAATTTGATATTCGTTTGATATTTTGATGATATATATGTTGTGATTCCCTTAGTGGTTTTATGTGAACGTCGACTACATGACACTTCACCATCTTTGGGCCTAAGGGAATGCATTGTGGAGTAGTTATTAGATGATGGGTTGCTAGAGTAATAGAAGCTTACACCCTAGTTTATGCGCTATTCCGTAAGGAGCTGATTTGGATCCATATGATTAATGCTATGGTTAGATTGTTTTCTTAATTCTTCTTTCGTAATTGCCGATGCTTGCGAGGGGGTTAATCATAAGTGGGAGGCTAGTTCAAGTAAGAACATCTCCCAAGCACCGATCCACCCACATATCAAATTATCAAAGTTGCGAATGCGAATCAAACCAACATGATGAAAGTGACTAGATGAAATTCCTGTGTGCCCTCAAGAACGCTTTGCTTATTATAAGAAACCGTTCCAGCCTGTTCTTTGCTACAAAAAGAATTGGGCTACCTTGCTGCACCTATTGTTACTATTGCTACTTGTCACTTGTTACAAATTATCTTGCTATCAAACTATCTGTTACCGACAATTTCAGTGCTTGCAGAAATTACCTTGTGGAAAACCGCTTGTCATTTCCTTCGGCTCCTCGTTGGGTTTGACACTCTTACTTATTGAAAGGACTATGATTGATCCCCTATACTTGAGGGTCATCAAGACTCTTTTCTGGAGCCGTTGCCGTGGAGTGAAGCGCTCTTGGTAAGTGGAAATCGGTAAGGAAAAATTATATTACGTGCTGAAATTTATTGTTAGTTGCTACTATGGAAAACAATCCTTTGAGGGGTTTGTTCGGGGTATCTTCACCTCGGATGGAAACACAAAGAGTTTCCCCTCAACCTACTGCACCTACTGAAAATATTAGTTATGAAATTCCTTTGGGTATGATAGAGCAACTGCTAGCTAATCCTTATGCAGGCGACGGAATGAAGCATCCCGATATGCATTTGATACACGTGGATGAAATTTGTGGATTATTTAAGCTTGCAGGTTTACCCGGAGATGAAGTTAAGAAGAAGGTTTTCCCTTTATCTTTGGGGGGAAAAGCATTGACATGGTATAGGCTATGCAATGATATTGGATCATGGAACTGGAATCAATTGAAATTGGAATTCCACCAAAAGTTTTATCCTATGCATCTCGTTCATCGTGTCGGAATTATATATATAATTTTTGGCCTCGTGAAGGAGAAAGTATCGCTCTAGCTTGGGGGAGGCTTAAGTCAATGTTATATTCATGCCCCAATCATGAGCTCTGAAAGTGCAACTAGTCCTCGGGTGGTTTTGGTAATTCATAACAACATATAGCTCATTGAACTAATATCCATTCAAGATAAATATTTCAGGAAGTTCAATGAATGGCATGGCATGGACTAGAGATGTGGACCCCTCAAAATGCTAAGGACAAATATTGGCAAAAGCTCAAGACTCTTCATCTTTATTTTAGTGATCCAAGATCACATTGAGTCCACAGGAAAGCCAATACTATTAAAAGGGGATGCGGCGTTGCTTAATGGCTTGCTTGCTCAAATGCTTAGTGATATTGCTGCAAGACTCTCAGCCACTTTCTCCATCCAAATATGTCAAAACCATAAACTCCAACTCGTCCCCACCGATTCTTTCTACCCGGAGCCATTGGGTTCATATGACATAGCCACAGCCAGAAACCCTAGCAATTCGGTCTCACCGATACGGATCTCAGTCTCACCGAGATGGCCTTGCCAACACTCTGTGACTTGTTGCATTTATTTCGGTCTCACTGAGTTATGCAATCAGTCTCACCGAGTTGGCTTGACCAACTCTCTGTTGCCCTATTGCTTCACTTTGGTCTCACCGAGTTGATGCAATGGGCGCCACTAAGATGAGGTTTGCCCTAAGCCCAAGCACATCGGTCCCACCGAGATTCCTAACGTTCACATTTTTGAACTAATCGGTGCCACCGAGTTTAACCATTCGGTCCCACTGAGATGAGTCAAATGTGTGTAACAGTTGGATTTTGTGTGAAGGCTATATATACCCCTCCAACCCCTTCTCCATTTGTGAGAGAGCCATCAGAATGTGCCTACACTTCCACCATACATTTTTTGAGAGAGAACCACCTACTCATGTGTTGAGATCAAGATATTCCAATCCTACCACAAGAATCTTGATTTCTAGCCTTCCCCAAGTTGCTTTCCACTCAAATCATCTTTCCAACATAGCCAAATCTGAGAGAGAGAGTTGAGTGTTGGGGAGACTATCATTTGAATCACAAGAGCAAGGAGTTCATCATCAACACGCCATCTATTACCTTTTGGAGAGTGGTGTCTCCTATACTGGTTAGGTGTCACTTGGGAGCCTCCGTCAAGATGTGGAGTTGAACCAAGAAGTTTGTAAGGGCAAGGAGATCACCTACTTCGTGAAGATCTACCCGAGTGAGGCAAGTCCTTCGTGGGCGATGGCCATGGTGGGATAGACAAGGTTGCTTCTTCGTGGACCCTTCGTGGGTGGAGCCCTCCGTGGATTCACGCATCTGTTACCCTTCGTGCGTTGAAGTGTCCATCAACATGGATGTACGATAGAACCACCTATCAGAACCACGCCAAAAATATCCATGTCTCCATTGCGTTTGCCTTCTCCAAACCCTTCCCTTTACCTTCATATGCAATGTTTTACTTTCCGCTGCTATACTCTTAGAATTGCATGTGTAGGTTGATTGCTTGACTTGTGCTAATTGCTAAAATCTGCCCACAACTAAAATTGGGAAAAGGATAGATTTTTTTTTGGTTAAGTAGTCATACTTTTGATCCTACAAGATCTCAAGAGAAACTATCATTCAGAATTTTTATGCTCAACTTTCTCATAATGATCAATCCATGCTCGATACTTCTTGTGTTGGTTCCTTTATGAAGAAGACTATTGAATTCAGGTGGGATCTTTTAGAAAGAATTAAACGCAACTCTGAATATTGGGAACCCGACGAAGGTAAAGAATCAGGTATTAAGCTTGAGTTTGATTGTGTTAAATCTTTTATGAATACCGATGCTTTTCACAAGTTCAGCACTAAATATGGACTTGACTCTGAGATAGTAGCCTCTTTTTGTGAATCATTTGCTACTCATGTTGATCTCCCTAAGGAGAAGTGGTTTAAATATCATCCCCCTATTAAAGAACAAATTAAAGAACTGGTTATAGCTAAAGATGAAACTATCATTTACAATGTTGATCCGGTTGTGCCTACTGCTTATATTGAAAAACCACCATTCCCTTCTAGGATAAAGGAACATGCTAAGGTATCAACAGTGGTTCGCAAAAGTAATATTAAAGCACCTAAACCCTCTGAACAAATTAAAGTACAACCTAGTGTTGCTATGGTTAAAGATCTCTTGGTCGAAAATGTTGATGGGCATGTTATCTACTTTTGTGATGAAGCTGCTAGAATTGCTAAACCCGATACTAAAGATAAGAACAAGCCTGTTGTTGGCATGCATGTTGTCTCACTTAAAATAGGAGATCATTTCTATCATGGTTTATGTGATTTGGGTGCTAGTGTGAGTGCTATTCCTTTTACCTTATACCAAGAAAAATTGAATGATATAGCACCCGCTAAAATAGAAGACATAGATGTTACTATTAAACTTGCTAATAGAGATACCATCACACCACTTGGGATTGTTAGAGATGTTGAAGTCTTATATGGGAAAATAAAATACCCTACTGATTTACTAGTTCTTGGTTCCCCACAAGATGACTTTTGTCCCATAATTTTTGGTAGACCTTTCTTGAACACTGTCAATGCTAAGATAGATTGTGAGAAAGAAACTGTCAGTGTTAGTTTTGGTGATGTGTCTCATGAGTTTAATTTCTCTAAGTTTCATAGACAACCTCATGATAAAGAACCACCTAGTAAAGATGAAATAATTGGTCTTGCTTATATTGTCGTACCTCATACCGATCCTTTAGAAAAATACTTGCTAGACCATGAAAATGATATGCACTTGCACTACTAGGGAAAAGCCTAGCAGTAGCCCGGGTCTAAGGGCTATCAGTAGCGCGGGGCACCGCGGTACTGATACAGCGCTACAGCTAACGTTTAGTAGTAGCGCGTTTTGACACGCGCTACTGCTATACCTACTTAGCAGTAGCGCTTTCCATACCAGTGCTACTGCTAAGTGCCTTAGCAGTAGCATTTTCCTGTCCAGCACTAAAGAGCGCTACTACTATATTTTCACATATCTTTTTTTTTGCTACGTATTTGCGATGTTTTTGTACAGGTTTTATACAGTATTCTAATCATATCATAAACATGCAATATGCTCATCATATCATACACATAATAGTCTCATCATATCACCCAACACAAATCATGTCATCACATCATAATAACGATATAGCTATACAAGTTACATGACATGTCTCATCATACATAATGTAGTACTTCTTGAGGCGTTGGTTTGTATCCCTCTCTGGCTGTCGCTCGGAAACCGGTACACCTGGGCCTGACACTCCGGCCACTCGTCGTATACTCCTGGCGTAGCACTTTTTCGCAATCGATGATCTATGTACCTGCATCGTCAGAGTTGATAATATGCAACATACATAGTTGAGCAACAGAAAGAGACAGAGTTGGCAAAAATAGAAGCAACATATCATAAGCATAAATAACAAAGTTCATCGTACCCAAAATGCCCTAACTAGAGTGATCTTTGCTAGTTGAGGAGGACGGTTTAATTACATCACAAATAAAGTTTCGTCGTGCATCACTCAAAGCTTCATCATAGAGAAAATATGGACTAAACGGACACATTGTCATATATCGTCAATCACTCCAACATGTCGTTCCATCCCTCCAAGTCAGGGAGATAGTCCCCGAGCATAGTGAAAGGCTTCAGGTCGAGACGCTAAGCAGCTACGCGTGTTCGGATGTCTTCCCGCGACATTTGCCCTTCTTCGTAGAACATCCCTGTTTTTTCGAGGACCTCCTTCATGATGATTTGGGCAAGTTCACGCTGGATGTGATAGAACTTAGCTCAGAGTCGATGATCAGGGATATCTCCTAGGTTCTTTGCCCATTGCAGAATATGGGCATCACCGGATCTAGGTGACATGCGAAGGTTCTATTGATCCCGTCTGTACTCCAGCATGTGGTGGAGGACATAGAATCCATCACTGACAGTACCACTCGGTTGCTGGATGCAGCAGAAGTCGGTCTTATGGCCGAAGGCGGGCGCACGGTTCCTTGTCTTCTTGAGCTTGATCTCTCCACCCCGTAGGCCGTAGCTAAAGATAGCACTGTCGAGAACAGACTTGATGTGGGTGTAATCCTTTTTCTTCATGTTCTTCGACGAGTCCAAGTAAAGAGCTTGGGAGAATCGGGGGTAAAGGATGATGAGGACGACGCGCCCGTCGCTGCGCAAAATAAGTACACCTCAAATTAGCCTCCACGCGTGCAAATGAATGATTGAAATCGAAGGAAGGGTATCCACGGATGACTTACATGGGATGATAAGGCACGAGAATCGTCTCCTTGTCCTTATTGCTGACCATGAAATCAGCGATGTAGTTACTCGCATATTCACGGTGCTTTGGGCAGACTGCTAAGAAGCCCTCGTGCATGAAGTACGGGTCAGCGACATAGATATAAGGTATCTGCTCAATCCTGATGATGTAGTTCATGTACAAGGCAAAATGGCGGACAAACGTAAAATCCAGCTTTTTCAAGTGAAACATGTCGAAGATTTAATCGAATCGAAGGAAGAACTTTTCCGCGGGGAATGTGTCAATGTACAACCTTTGTTGTGGCACGTTAACCATATAGAGCGGGTATCCTGGATTTTCTGAGGCGATCAGGTTTTTCTCTCTCCGCAGCACATCGTCATGAAGTCTCCTGAGATCGCCGTATATGGCCTCTACCGCTGCCTTCAGTAGGATCGGATCACCGGGCATACGGTATTTCGCCGCACCTATGACAGGTATACGGTTTTGAACCCGAGGCTGCGGAGGCGGCTGGCTCATAGAAGCAGCTTTGTTGCCTTTCCTCAGTCTCTTCCTATGCTTCTTTGCTACTGGAAGGTCGCCTATAATACGTTCATCCTCTGGCAATTCAGGCACCGACTCATCACGCTCAAACCCAGAGTACTCATACTGCTGAGTCATCAATCCTCCGTCATCATAGGCGCCAGTATTGAGATACTGTAGAGGGTCATCGTCATCCTCATCGATGGCATCGATATCATGCATTGCTTCTTCGACGGCGGCGACGTCATCAGCGACTAATGGAGCCTCTTCCTCATGTTGTCCGCTATCACTCGGCATGGCAGGCGACGCTAATTGGGTAGGTGGGGTGTTGGTGTTCATACCTTGTTGAGGCTGCATGGTCGTGGGTGTGCTCCCGGCCGCCTTCAGACGAAGCAGACTCTTTGGCCACAACAGGACCCAACTCTTGCAATCGCCAAGCCACCGCGGGGTCTCGTTGTCATCTCCCCCTAGTGCTGGAGGAGCAAATTCTCGTGGCCCGGTTTGACACTGGCCACGGAAACCTTGAAGACATCAGGGGGGATCGGCCGGCTGTGGAACAATTGTTCCTTCGGCTTCATTATCGTTGCCTTTCCCACATCCACCTTCTGGCCGTCGATGGTGTACAGTATGGTGCACGGGGTTACGTCGGCCTGCAAAGACATGTCTGCGATGTGAGACATCCGAAAGGCAATGGAAACGAGAGATTATACATATATTGAACCAGTGTGACAGGTACCGTGAGGGCGTCGAGCTCAGCCAAAGACGAAGCGCCGCCGAGCACACCAGAGACGGAGGACGGGCTGCTAGTGGGTGCGGGAGCAGGTGCAGGAGCAGGTGCGAGAGCAGGTGCGCTAAATGAGCTGCTCCCGAAGAAGTTGGAAAGGGGAAAGTCCACTGCCTCTTTATCTGTATTTTGCTTGGTCCAACTGACGATAGCCGGAACCAAGACACTATACGAAGCTGCCATCTCCTCTCTTGTGGCAGCTACCGCTGCTTTGACTGTCTGAGCTGATTTCTTATCAACCACAATCTCAACCTTCTTGTCGATGTTTTCTTCATTTAACCTTCGCCTTTCCTTTCTCTCCTCCGTGGTCTCACGGTAGTACTTCTTCCATGTGGCGCCGTCTCCGACGCCGTGCACGCGTCCATACGACGGCCGAGTGTCCACCGGGAGTCCTTTCAATATGTTCAAGGCCCAGTTGAATGGGGTGTCCCACTTGGGCCTCGCCAACGCCTCAGACAGCGAGTCGCTTTCGGTCGCAATCCTGTGCTGCTCTTTCTGCAAAAGGAACAAGGATCGTTTACAAATGTGACTCCGTGCAGTCGAATTGATCAGAAGCTAAAATTAGGGGGTAAATTAAAAATTACCAGCAGTCTCATGAACTCCATTGTGACTGCGTCCGTTTCGAAAACCTTGTTGACTGGGTCCCAACGGTACCGGGCCCTGATGACATCATGCTCCTGCGGGATGGTGAACTCCGCCAAGGGGTCTGGGATCCCCAGACTTTCGCGTTCCGCGTCCTCCTTGGCCCATATGGGCCTCTTCCCCGCGTAACCACGGCTTTCGAGGTGGTGGCACCCCATGTTCCTCTCTTGAAGCCCCTTCATGTACTCCAACTTTTCTTTGGCAGCTTCGGCAATGCAAGCCTTCTTGAATATTCAAATTGTTCTTCCATAATTGTCGGATTATCCTTTACAATCTCGGAGTAGGGTTCTTTTTTACCATGATCCAATGTTTCACCCTTACTTTCCAGGCGGACAACATGCCGCTAAACTTGCCCATGGCGCATCTGTTTATCTTCTTCATTGCCAGATCTTTATCTGGATGAGTATATTTGATTTCATCCCGGCCCGGGAACAAGAATACCTGGTGCAGCTTCCTTAGGAGGGAGCAAGGTTGTCATAATCGTGATTCTGAATCAGATCGGAGCTCTGATGGCAGGATCGCAAATCGTAGAATCTTCACTATCAGGATCGTAAAAACATAGATTCTATGAACTAAAATCGTAGAATCAGAGGGGTTAGTTTGGATCGTAAAGTCGTAGAATCGTACAACAGAATCGCGATTCTGACAACCTTGGGAGGGAGTGCTCCATATTTGGTATCTTCTTTAGTTTCTCATCGTCGATGGTGGCGGTTGCCCGTAGGATGCGGCCTATTTGATTGCCGTAGCACGCGTGTGCTTCCGCGGGCTCTTTTGGCTCAAAATTGCTGGAGTCCACCTCCGTGACCACCAGTCTAGTAGTGTTGAGCTGGTTTGGGCGCCGTATCCTCTTCGGTTTCGGTTCTATACCGGCTTCGCCAGTCTCGGTGCCGGTCTCGGCGCCGGTCTCGGTCTCAGCGCCGGTCTTGGCGCCGGTGTTAGTCTCGAATGTTACATGTGGGCACTGCAACAACTGTTGCTCCTCGAGAAGGTTCAAATAGGCGTCTACCGCCTCGTAGATGTTGCAATCACCAGAACCCTGTCCTTCATCGTCGCTGGCCATGTTTCCTATGATTAAATCTAGTCAATTAATTCTAGACCTAATAAAATGAATAATGACATAAAAAAAGGCCTATGTTTTGTAGGAATATTGATTCATTCCCGGTGCGGCAAATCCCGGGCACTCGATATGTCCTAGTTTGTAGCACAAGTCATGCTGAAATTTCACGGAAAATTTCGGCCTGACCTTTGCTACAAAGTGGACAAATCGAGCACCTGAAATTTGCCGGAACAGAAATGAATCAACATTCCGGCAAAACACAGTCCACTCGGCTTCATTCTCTACAAACAACAAAAGGCCACTTGGGCACAATCGAACCACTTCAATGAAAAGATATAACATGACCACTTCAATGAAAAGATATAATCAACAACAATGGAATATGCAAATGACTTAGCAAAATTTTGAGCCCGCAAAGATATAACATAGGCCACTCCATTTTCTCTAACCCTTCTGACCTCACCAAAATTTCCACAGCAAGACCTTAGTACCTACACCCAATTTCTTCAAAAATATTCAGGTCCATAGTCCAAATAATTCAAATTTCATTTGAATGAAATTTGGACCAGATTCATGTCCATAGTCCAAATAATTTTTTATTGCTAAATGCTACTATTTTTTGTTTATAGCCTCTATTAATTTAAAGCTAGATGGTACTATTATTTATATACCCTCTGTTAATTTAAAGCTAAATGGAATTACTGTTTAGGAATTTTCATAAAAATTTGCCCTAGCTAATTTCCTAAAAAAATTGCTAATTTTTTTCCTAAATGCTAAAAAAATTCCTACTGTCCTAAACAAATCTAGGGTTCATATGAACACCTAGGGTTCATATGAACATCATCACAGCAGCAACATATGAAATTTGCCCTAGCTAGCAGAGAGAGAGAGAGGAGGGCCGGGGAGAGGAGAGGGAGAGGCTTACGGTCGGCGGCGAGGATGGGCTCGGGCGGCGACGGTCCAGGGAGGGCTCGGGCGGCGGCGGCAAGGTCGAGTGCGGCGGCGGTGAGGTCGAGGGCGGCGACGGTGAGGTCAAGGGCGGCCTCGGGCGGCGGCGGCGAGGTCGAGGGCGGGCTCGGGCGACGGCCGGCGTCGAGGGCGTGCTTGGGCTCAGGGCGATCGACGGCGGCGACAGATCGAGTGGGGGGAGAGGGGGGAAAAGGACTTAGCAAAATTTTGAGCCCGCGCGTGGTTAAGTCAAACTAGCAGTAGCGCTGGTAGGAAAAACGCGCTATAGCTAAGTTAGCTATAGCGCTTAGCACCAAAACGCGCTACTGCTATAGGAAGTAGCTATTTATTTTCCTTTTTCCCTTTTATCTAAGGAACTTAGCTATAGCGCGGGCCTGCAAAAAGCGCTACTGCTAAGGTAGCTATAGCGCTTTGTGAGCACAAGCGCTACTGCTATGCCTTTCTCCTTTATTTTTCTTTTACTTTTGTTTTTCTTTACATTTTCATTTTTCATTTCTTCTTTTTCTTTTACTTTTATTTTTCTTTTACCTTTATTTTTCTTTTACTTTTGTTTTTCTTCATTTTTCATTTATTTTCTTTTTCTTAACCGTAGCGCTCTACACCAGAAACGCGCTGCTACAAGGCACTTAGCAGTAGCGTGCTTTCCGCAGAATCACTACTACTATTCCTAGCCTCCCGGCAACAGTGTGGGAATTATAGTAGTAGCACTTTTTCATGCAGACGCGCTAATGCTATTACCATATCTATAGCGCGCTTTGTTGACGCGCGCTACTACTAAGTAGCAGCAGCGCTTTGTTCTGACCAGCGCTACTGCTATACCTCTGTGTATAAGGTTTTCCCTAGTAGTGTTGCGTGAAAGAAATGAAATAGATAAAATATTCTTTGAACAAGAACCTATCCTTGAACACAATTTGCCTATTGAAACTCTAGGAGGTCCTCCTCCACCTAAAGGTGATCCTGTGTTTGAATTAAAGCAATTGCCTGACACTCTGAAGTATTCTTATCTTGATGAGAAAAGGATATATCCTGTTATTATTAGTGCTAACCTTTCAGAACACGAAGAAGAGAGATTATTAAAAATTCTGAGGAAGCACCGTGCTGCTATTGGATATACTCTTGATGATCTTAAGGGAATTAGTCCCACTCTCTGTCAGCACAAGATTAATATGGAACCTGATGCTAAACCCGTTGTTAATCACCAACGACGATTGAATCCTAAGATGAAAGAAGTGGTAAGAACTGAAATACTAAAGCTTCTGGAAGCAGGTATAATCTATCCCATAGTTGATAGTAGATGGGTAAGTTATGTTCATTGTGTCCCTAAGAAAGGAGGTATTACTGTTGTTACTAATGATTAAAATGAAATTATCCCACAAAGAATAGTGACTGGCTATAGAATGGTAAATGATTTTAGAAAATTAAACAAAGCTACTAGAAAAGATCATTACCCTCTGCCTTTTATTGCTCAAATGCTAGAAAGACTATCTAAGCACACACACTTTTGTTTTCTTGGTGGATATTCTGGTTTCTCTCAAATACATGTTTCACAACCTGATCAAGAGAAAACCACTTTTACTTGCCCTTTTAGAACTTATGCTTATAGATGTATGCCCTTTGGTTTATGTAATGCACCTGCTACCTTTCAAAGATGTATGACTGCTATATTCTTTGATTTTTTTAAAAGATTGTTGAGGTTTTCATGGATTATTTCTCCGTTTACGGAACTTCTTTTGATGATTGCTTAAGCAACCTTGATCGAGTTCTGCAGAGATGTGAACAAACTAATCTTGTCTTGAATTGGGATAAGTGCCACTTTATGGTTAATGAAGGCATTGTCTTGGGGCATAAAATTTCTGAACGAGGTATTGAGGTGGATAAAGCTAAAGTTGATGCACTTGAGAAAATGTCAAGTCCTAAAGACATTGAAGGTATTCGTAGTTTCCTTGGTCATGCTGGTTTCTATAGGAGGTTCATTAAAGACTTCTCTGAAATTTCTAGGCCTCTTACTAATCTTTTACAAAAGGATATTCCATTTGTTTTTTATGATGATTGTGTAGAAGCCTTTGAAACACTTAAGAAAGCCTTAACTTCTGCACCTATTGTTCAACCACCTGATTGGAACTTGCCTTTTGAAATTATATGTGATGCTACCGATTATGTTGTTGGTGCTGTTCTAGGACAAAGTGTTGATAAGAAATTAAATGTTATCCATTATGCTAGTAAAACTCTAGACAGTGCCCAAAGAAATTATGCTACTACCGAGAAAGAATTTTTAGCAGTTGTGTTTGCTTGTGATAAATTCAGATCTTACATTGTTGATTCCAAAGTAATTGTTCACACCAATCATGCTGTTATTAAATATCTTATGGAAAAGAAATATGCTAAACCTAGATTCATTAGGTGGGTTCTCTTGCTACAAGAATTTGACTTACATATCACTGATAGGAAAGGAGCTGAGAACCTCGTAGCTGATTGATAACCCACAAGTATAGGGGATCATTTGTAGCCTTTTTCGACAAATAAGAGTATCGAACCCAACGAGGAGCTAAAGGTAGAACAAATATTCCCTCAAGTTCTATCGACCACCGATACAAATCTACGCACACATAACGTTTGTTTTACCTAGAACAAGAATAAAACTAGAAGTACTTTGTAGGAGTGGTAGGATAGGTTTGCAAGAAAATAAGAATGTGAAAATGAAAAGTAGGTGTTGTTCTAATTAAAGTACAATTAAATTAGTATAGTGAGTGTGGATTAGTAGTGGTAGGATTTGCGGAATTGTCCCTAAGCAATTGACTACGTTACTTGACCGATAGCAAGTTTTTATGTGGGAGAGGCCACTGCTAGCATGTCATCCCTTACTTGGAATTCTATGCACTTATGATTGGAACTATTAGCAAGCATCCGCAACTACTAACGTTCATTAAGGTAAAACCCAACCATAGCATTAAGATATATATTGGTCCCCCTTCAATCTTGTATGCATCAATTTCTATGTTAGGAAGAAGCTTCCGTCTCTCTTGCCCTCCAATGCATATTCCTATCAACATACAACTAACCCTCTGGTGTAATCCACACGCGCGCTCATATGATGGGCACCAAAGGACATCAACATAACCACAAGAAAATTAAACCAGTCATAGCGATTCACCAATTACCGATAGGACAACAAAAATCTACTCAAGCATCATAGGATGGCAACATATCATTGGATGACAATATGAAGCATAAAGCACCATGTTCAAGTAGAAGGTACAGCGGGTTGCGGGAGAGTGGACCATTGTAGATAGATGGGGGAAGGTGATGAAGATGTTGGTGAAGATGACGGAGTTGTTGGGGTAGATCGCCGTCACACGATGATTGCTTCGGTGGTGTTCCGGCGCCACCGGGAGAGAGGGGGAGAGAGCCTCCCTCCTTCTTCTTCCTTGGCCTCCGCCTAGATGGGAGGAGAGTTCACCCTCTGGTCCATGGCCTCCATGGCGGCGGAGGGGCGAGAGCCCCTCTGAGATTGGATCTATCTATCTGTTCTTTTCTGTTTCATGTTCCCGTTTTCTGGCCCTTCACCATTTCTTCAATTCCCGGAGATCCATAACTCCTATTGTGCTAAAAAAATTACACGATTTTTTTCCATAAATTATCTTTATTGCGCCAGAAGAAGAGTGCCAACTAACTTACAAGGAGCCCACAAGACACCTGGGCGTGCCAGGGGGTGCCAGGCGCGCCCTGGTGGGTACTGGAGGCTGTGGTCCTCCGTTTGCGTTGATTCCACCTCCCAAAAATCACATATATTCCAAAATAATTCGCCGTAATTTTTTATCGCGTTTGGACTTCTTTTGATATGGATATTCTGTGAAACAAAAAACATGCAACAATTAGGAACTGACACTGGGCACTGGATCAATATGTTAGTCCAATGAATCATATAAAATGTTGCCAAAAATATGTGAAAGTTGTATAATATTGGCATGGAACAATAAAAAATTATAGATATGAGGGATATGTATCAGCGTCCCCAAGTTTAATTCCTGCTCGTCCTCGAGTAGGTAAATGATAAAAAAGATAATTTTTTATGTGGAATGCTACCTAGCATAATCTTAATCATATATCTAATCATGGCATGAATATTAAGACACGAGTGATTCAAAGCAATAGTCTATAATTTGACATAAAGACATCAATACTTAGGCATCCCAACAAACAATCATGTCTTTCAAAATATCAATGCTAAAGAATGCTATCCCTACAAAATCATATAGTCTTGTCATGCTCCGTCTTCTTGACACAAAGTATTTATCATGCACAACCCTGATGACAAGCCGAGCAATTGGTTCATACTTTTTAACGCGCCTCAGCTTTTTCAACCCTCACGTGATACATGAGCACAAGCCATGGACATAGCACTATGGGTGGAATAGAGTATGATGATAGGAGTAAATATAGAGAAGATAAAAAGGTAAGAAAGTCTCACATCGGCGCAGCTAATCAACGGGCTATGGAAATGCCCATCAATTGAATCGATGCGAGGAGTAGGGATTGCCATGCAACGGATGCACTAAGAGCTATAAGTGTATGAAAGCTCAACTGAAAACTATGTGAGTGTGCATCTACCTCTATGATGAAAAATTCCCACTAGTGTATGAAAGTGACAACATAGGAGACTCTCTATATGAAAAACATAGTGCTACTTTGAAGCACAAGTGTGGAATTAGCATGCCCCTTCTCTATTTTCTCTCTTTTTTTTCTTTTTTTTCTTGGGCTCTTTTTGGCCTCACTTTTTTTTATATTTGTCCGGAGCCTCATCCCGACTTGTGGGGGAATAATAGTTTCCATCATCCTTTCCTCACTGGGACATTCTCTAATAATGAATAATGATGGTCATCACACTTCTATTTACTTACAACTCGATACCTAGAACAAAGTATGACTCTATATGAATGCCTCTGGCAGTGCACCAGGACGTGCAATGATCTAGGGTAGCAAGGACATAAAAAAACAGACAAGCCATGGAAATATCATGCTAGCTATATTACGATCATGCAAAGCAATATGACAGTGAATGCTCAAGTCATCAAAACGGAAGCGGTGGAAGTTGCATGGCAATATATCTCGGAATGGCTATGGAAAATGCCATAATAGGTAGGTATGGTGGCTATTTTGAGGAAGATATAATAAGGCTTATGTGTGATAGAGCGTATCATATCACGGGGTTTGGATGCACCTGCGAAGTTTGCACCACATCTCAAGGTGAGAAAGGGCAATGCATGGTACCGTAGAGGCTACCAAATTGCGGAAAGGTGAGAGTGTGTATAATCCATGGACTCACATTAGTCATAAAGAACTCATATACTTATTGCAAAAGTTTATTAGCCATAAAAGCAAAGTACTACTACGCATGCTCCTAGGGGGATAGATTGGTAGGAAAAGACCATCGCTTGTCCCCGACCGCCACTCATAAGGAAGACAATCCATAATAAATCATGCTCCAACTTCATAGCATAACGAGAGACTATACGTGCATGCTTCGGGAATCACAAAAACCTTCACACCAATATTCCTACTAACCACAACCATTTACTAGTACCTCCCACATATTATCATCTCTATATTGCAAAACTATTGCAAGGAATCAAACACATCATATTCAGTGATCCCCAAGTTTTATGTAGGATTTCATGACTAACCATGCAAATGACCAATTCCTGTTGACTCTCTAAATAAATAAAAGTGAAGCAAGAGAGTTTTATTATTTTTACAAAAGACCATGCTCTAATATTTATAAGTGAAGCAAAATAGCATTCTACAAATAATGGTTTTCTATATGTAGAGAAACAGGCAATCCAAACTTCAAATGATATAAGTGAAACACATGAAGCATTCTATAAAGCCATACTCAAAAGATATAAGTGAAGTGCAATGAGCATTCTATAAATCAACCAAGGACTATCTCATCCCAGCATGGCGCATAAAAGAAAAGGGAAAAATAAACACAAAATACGCTCCAAGATTTACGCATATCACATGAATGAAATGAAAACCAAAAACTTGTTGAAGAAAGATGGGATGCCTTCCGGGGCATCCCCAAGCTTAGACACTTGAGTCTCCTTGAATATTTACTAGGGGTGCCTTGGGCATCCCCAATCTTGAACTCTTGCCTCTCCTTCTCCTCATATCAAGACCTCCTCAATCTTTGAACACTTCACCCACACAAAACTTACCAAAAACCTTCGTGAGATCCGTTAACATAATAAAGCAAATTACTACTTTAAGTACTGTTCCAAACCCATTCATATTTTATTTTTGCATTATTCCTACTGTATCCAAACTTTGCCATGGCTTATACCATGATAAAGTCCATATTTCCATCAAAACAAGCAAAACAACGCATAAAAAACAGAATTTGTCAAAAACAGGACAGTCTGTGGCAATCTGAACTTTTACTATACTTCTATAACTCCAAAAATTCTAAAAAATTGGGGAAAAATAAAAAAATTGCATCGAAGTACTGTGTAAAAATTTCAGAAACTTTTGAATTTCCAGTAAAAAATGTAAATTCACGGACTATAGCCAAAGTTTATGTTTTTGCACAGCACATACCAACAAGCAATCTAATCATCCTAAAGGCAAATCTTGGCACATTATTTTTATAATACAATGGATTTGTACAAGTGGATAATTATTTTTGTTGAAATTTTTCTGTAATTCAAGATTCACAAAGTTTCCATGGGCATGAACAAGTTCAAGGATATCCCCCACTCCAACGGTGTTCATCCTTCTCACTTTCACTTTTCCTTTTGTAAAGTTTTAAGTTCCCCTCTATATTTTTTTGTTTTTAAACTTTATAAAAGCACACAACAGAATAAAATGACTCTCTAAAACTTTTGGGTTGTCTCCCTAGCAGCGATTTCTTTAAAGCCATTAAGCTAGGCATAAAGTGCTCAAGTAATCGATCCACCCGGATCCCAAGGTATATCAAAGCCAATTTTAATTAACAATGATTTGGCATTTAGTAGTGAGCACAAAGAAACATATATCATGCAATGATGAAGTCTAACTCTCTTCCTATGCATCGGCATGTCATAAAAGAACAATTCATGCACATCAAATAAAGGCTAATACATAGCATAAGCAGTTTCTTGCAATTTTTTCATGTTGGAAACATAGAGAGGTGGAGATGTAGTTCCTCTCTCATAATAATTGCAAGTAGGAGCAGCAAGCACATGCATATTATATTCATAAAAACCATCATGTGTAATGGTTGAACGCAGCCCATCAATGTAATCCTTAATAAGTGCAAACCTCTCCATTATAGTGTAGTTGGGAGAATTCAAAAAGATAATAGGACTATCATGTGTGGGTGCAATAGCAACAATTTCATTCTTAACATAAGGAACTATAGCAAGTTCATCTCCATAAGCATCATTCATATTGGCATCTTGGCCACAAGCATATCAAGCATCAAGTTCATCAAAAAGGGATATTTCAAAAGAATCGAAGGGATCATAGCAATCATCATAGCATTCATCCTTCCGTAAGAATGGAGGGACATTAAACAATGTATGAGTTGGAGAGTTACTCTCTAGAAGGTGGGCACTGGTAGCTAATCCGCTCTTCCTCCTTTTGTTCTTCGCTCTCCTCATCATCTTTTTCATCTAATGAGCTCACGGTTTCATCAATTTCTTCTTCCATAGTTTCCTGCAAAATATTAGTCCCTTATTGGACAGCGGAGACTTTCTCAAGAAATACATCAATATCAGCATTGTATTTATAATTCTCATAGCAATATTTAAGTATAGAAAAAAATTAGGTCCATAAACAGCATCATTGTAACATCCCAAATTTTCAATTTGGAATGTTATACATAGGTCATTCATGCATATCATATTTTATTGCATTTCATTTTTGCGATCCTCGAAATCCTGAGCAACTCAAGGACCACGGAGAGAGTTGGGGATTTCACCGTTTTCATATTTGAATTTTCTCAAATATTGAAACAGGGATCAATTTGGTTTAACTATTTTTCTCTCCGAAAATATTTCATATTAAAAATATATGAGAGGAGATAATATGACTTCTCCAAAATAAATGGAATATTGGAGGAAAAATATTAAAATCAAATAAATAATTTATTTGGATTTTATTGCAATTTTATTTGAATTTAGAAAAAATATGCATTTTTCAAAATTGCATTAGAGTCCCAAATAAATGTTTACCTTGTCCGGGAGATTTTTAGAGGACGGGGAAAATTTATTTCGGGAATTTTGGAGTCCGTTTAGTATTTCTTTTATTTGTTTTTCTGCGCGGAATTATTTAAAAAAAAAATCCGCCGGACCGAACTGGGCCGAAGCCCAGCCGGCCCAGCAGGCCGCCGCCGCCTTTCCTCCCGTAGCCGAGCCGGACTCCGCCGGAGTCCGGGACGCCGCCGCCTCGTCGCCCCCTCGCCCAAGTCGCCCCCCCCGGCCCTTTATATGCCGCCCGCTCCGCCCCCCCTCTCTCTCTCGACCAGCCCCTCGCCGCGCCGCCGCGCCGCCTCGCTCGCCGCGCCGCCGCCGCCTCCCGACCCCGCCGCCGGAGCCGCTGCAGCCTCGCCGCCGCACGCCGCTCGCCCCGCCCCGTCGCCGCCGCCGCCGTCCCGCCGACCGCCGGAGGTAGCCGCCGCCGCCGTCGGTTTCGTGAGAAAAACCGATCGGTTTTTGTTTAAACCCTAGATCTAGATTCGGTTTTTTTTTCGGTTTATTCTTTTTAGATCGGTTTTCCGTCGGTTTAGTTATTTAGCGGACGTTCGTCCGTACGTTCGTTTTAACGAACGGTTTTCACCGTTTAACCGCAGACAGCGAACGTTCGTTCGTTAGCCTGTTCGTTAGTTTTCTTTTTCTCGGATTTTCCGCGATTATTTTCGATCGCGATTTCTGATCCGATTTTCGTTTTAGTATAACTTTTCGCTCGTTTGTCGGAATCAGGCGATTCAAGCGCCTAGGTCTTCGTCTCGAAGCCCTCTTTCTGTTTAACCAACTTAAACAAGTTTTTGCTACTGTAAAATTTGACTTTAGTCCAGATTAGTAATCGAAGCTTGTTTCTTTCGCAGTTTGAGTTTCGTTGCTCCGTTTGATTTGATTCTTTTTGGCAAACCGGAGTTCTTCAGTTGAACTTTCTGGTTAGGTCTTCTCATTTGGGTTTTACCCATGCATCTTCGCTTGATTGCTTATGTATGCTATTGTTTGTTTGCGATAGAGTACCCGGAGTGCGAAGCGTGCTACTACGAGTCCCTAGGATTTGCAGATCGTCAGCAAGGCAAGTAACACATTGATCATACTTCTTCGTTACCCAGTTTTTATGCATTAGTTTCGACCCTCAAATATTGCATGATTAGGATGTGATTAACTTGTGGGTACTGGGAAGTAGATGATGAGGTAGAACCTATTGCCCTTTTAATAACAAACCCTTGGGAGTTACTTCTACGCTATGCTTATGTTGCCATGCTATGCTCGTAGACGTGGATTGGGTTTTGAGTGTATCCATGACAGATGTGAGATTTTTAATTAATGGTCAACTTAAGGTGGCAACTTTAATACACATCTGGGTGGATTGCTTGTTTGGGCACCTGGGGATATACCAGTGTTGTCCTAGGAGATCCCGGAGATATACCGTGTGATCCTCCTACGGTCCGCCACCCAGGCTCAAAGGGATCATAAGATTATTCATGCTAGAAACTTCCGTGTGCAGCCACAAGCTATTATGGGCTCTAGCATAGTTGAGTATGTTGCAGGACCTCTTTCAGTGGTAGGCTAGCAGATGTAGGGGAAAGTAGGTGTAACTGTCTACCCAGAGTAAAGAGTAAATGCTTCAGAAAGACTGTGTCTCGGTCATCCGTTTCTCAAACACCATGAAGTGCGAGAAATCCAACGGAGGAGATCGAGTCTTGTGGGGAAAAGTGCACAAACCTCTGCAGAGTGTACAAACTAATCATGATTAGCCGTGTCCCCGGTTATGGACATCTTGAGTATCTGGTTCTTGGATCATCATATTGAATCCCATCACTCTAAATTAATTTGTTGGGATTAATGATTACTTTTAATTGGGATTGAGAGGGGGTTTTACCTTCTCAATGTTTCAACCACCATGATAGTTAAATAAAATAAATTCCTTTGTTGTAGGAAAAAAATTAGCTTTTCGCAAAATCATGTTAAACCTAGAGCCTCCACCAGCCAAATATGCATATAGTGATAGCTATTATTCATCATTATCCTATGGTGTGAATTTGCCAGTACATTCAATGTACTGACCTACATGGCTGCAACGTCTCATGTTGCAGGAATTCTTACGACGAGTAAGTGATACGTTAGGGTTACGATTTCTACACTCAACTTTGCCGTTGGTGTTGATGGGAATCCACAACCTTGTTGTTACTTCCGCTATATGGATTGAGGTAATAGTATTTACGTTACTTTATACATGTGATTTACCTCTGTTATAAATCCTCGAGTACTGTGTGTGTCAGCATACCGATCCAGGGATGACACTTAAGCACAGAGACTTTGATCCATTCGGGTCGGGTCGCTACAGAGATGGTATCAGAGCACACGCTGACTGTAGGACACGACCACTAAGAAAAGCCATAGGACACTCTTCTCTACTCATTTCTGACTTCTCTCCATCTTCTATTCTCTAGGATGGCAGACTCAAGGAACAAGTTTACACAACCGGATGAAGACACACCTTTTGGACGACACTTGAAGGAAGTCACTAGGTACCTGAACATCGGAATACCAAGCTTCACCGGGACCTACACCGCCACTGTACCAGAAGAGGAGCGTTGGATGATTCGAGTTCAAATTCCAGGAAGGACATTCACGCCAGTTACGGAGCCCATAGAGTTTTCCTTTGATGCACCAACCTGGAGTCTAGGAAAGAGCATGGCAGCCCACATCGCCATGGGACGCATCGGCAAAGTGTATCACAAGGATCTTAAGGACACAATCTACCAGTTATGTGGGCGCCGAGATGAGCAATGGGAGATGATCAGCACCCGGAGGGACAGGTCCATTGCAGCTTTCATCCAGGAGTTAAACCAGCACATTCGTCGACAGGAGAACCAGATGTGTGCAAGCATGATAGATTTGAAGAAGGTGATGACCAGGAACATGGAGCTAGAAGAGGAACTCAAGTCTACACGCGATGGATACGAGGAGGAAATCGCCGTACTAGTGGAGAAGAATGACGACCTGACAAGGAAGCTAGGAGTATTCATGGGAGACCCCGTGCCCGAAGAAGAAGACGACGAACCTGAGGAAATTCGATCTGAAGACTACATCATCATCGACGACACCGACTCCGACCCCGACAGTAGTGATGATGATTATGAAGACGAAGCTGGAGCGGATATCATGGAGTCTTCCACCGATCAAAATTTCTAGATGACCACCATATTATCATTAGTATTTTTCCCCATGTAAATAGTAATAGTCCGAGCACTTTTGTAACGGTAGTTAGATCGATTGTATGCTCTTGCTTGAATTGAGTGGTGTGTTATGAATGTGTTTGTCTCATGTGCATATGGGTAGTGCCTTCTTACTAGACCTTACTCTATTCTAATCTCTTCCCTCTAAACCCATCAGATGCCTCCGAGACGCGACACCGGATTTGTTTTCCCACCGGAGCTCACTCAGTTGATTCAACAGCAGAATACCCTGATGCAGCTACTAGTTCAGAACCAAGGCAACAACAACAACCCACCGCCACCACCACCAGTTGACAACTTAGCCCATTTTCTGAGGTTGCAGCCGCCGGTGTTTTCCAGTAGCACCGAGCCAATAGTTGCGGATGACTGGCTACGCAGGATTGGAAGGGAGTTGACCACCGCAGGATGCACAGACGCTGAGAAGGTGCGTTTTGCCGCACATCAATTGGATGGACCCGCAGCCTCATGGTGGGAGAATTACACAGCCACATTCCCTATAGCCAATGTCACTTGGGATCAGTTTCAGCAAGCTTTCCGCACTGCACATGTCTCAGCAGGAGCTATGAGCATGAAGAAGCGTGAGTTTCGCAACTTACGCCAGGGAAACCGTACCGTGGGGCAGTACGTGGATGAGTTCAGTAAATTAGCTCGCTATGCCCCGGATGATGTGGCCACTGATGCCGCGAAGCAGGAGAAGTTTATGGAAGGGTTGAATGATGAGCTGAGTATGCAGTTGATGGTGGCAACATTCAACAACTACCAGGAGTTGGTAGACAAAGCTCTTATGATTGAAGGGAAGCAGCAGCAGATTGATAGCCGCAAGAGGAAGTATGGACAAGGGAAGTTCAACTCAGGAGCTCAGCAGAAGCCCCGGTTCACCCCGAACTCGGGAGGGCTTGTTCATAACCATGGAGGTCATAACCACAATGGAGGAAGTTCACACAACCATAATGGCCACCAGAATGGAAATGGACATGGAGCAGGCAGTAATCAGAACCGCTCTAACCCAGCCACACCCGCCAAGAAGGATCAAAGCCACGTTACCTGTTTCAAGTGCGGGAAGACTGGACATTATGCCAACGAATGTCCAGAATTGAAGAACGGCAATGGTAATGGAAGCGCTGGGAAGAAGCCCAATCCATTCAACCGAGGACAAGTGAACCACGTGAACGTGGAGGAGGTTGAGGAGCAGCCTGATGCAGTTATCGGTAAGTTTTTGGTTAAGTCTTTTACTGCAATTGTTCTTTTCGATACTGGTGCATCGCATTCATACATATCAAGGGGATTCGTGGATAAGTATAAGTTTCCCACTAAGGTACTTAGGACACCCATGTTAGTAAGATCACCCGGTGCGGAGTATATGGCAAGACAAGGATGTTTTCAGATGCCATTGATCATTGGAAGTCATGTTTTCCCCTCAGACCTGATAGTTTTGAAGTCACAAGGATTGGATGTGATACTAGGCATGGATTGGCTATCGATGTATGGAGGAAGCATCGATTGTGCGAGTAAGTCGATTTCGCTTACCACCCCGGAGGGAAAAAGGATCAAGTATGTATCTAGGCATGTGCCTAGAAGGAGCCAAGTAAATTCTCTCACGGGAGTTGTTCAGGAGGAGGTGCCTATTGTGAAAGATTACCCGGATGTATTTCCAGAGGAGTTACCAGGCATGCCGCCGGATCGAGACATTGAATTCTTGATAGAGTTGTTGCCAGGCACCGGACCAATATCAAAGAGACCATACCGGATGCCCGCAAATGATCTGGAGGAGATTAAGAAGCAGATCAGGGAATTATTGGAGAAAGGTTACATTCGACGAAGTTCATCACCGTGGGGAGCCCCAGTGCTCTTAGTTGAGAAGAAGGATGGATCCTTGAGAATGGTTGTTGATTATCGCGCATTGAATGAAGTGACGATTAAGAACAAGTACCCACTGCCAATGATTAATGATTTGTTTGATCAGTTACAAGGAGCTAAAGTGTTCTCCAAGATCGATCTGAGATCAGGGTATCACCAGCTGAAGATCCGAGAACAGGATATACCTAAGACAGCCTTCACCACCCGGTATGGGCTATATGAGTACACAGTTATGTCATTTGGATTGACTAATGCCCCTGCCTATTTCATGAGTATGATGAACAAGGTGTTCATGGAGTTCTTGGATAAGTTTGTCGTGGTGTTCATTGATGATATCTTGGTATACTCAAAGAATGAAGAGGAGCACAAGGAGCATCTGCGTTTAGTTCTCGAGAAGCTCAGGGAACATCAGTTGTATGCCAAGTTCAGCAAATGTGAGTTTTGGTTGAAGGAAGTTGGATTTCTTGGACATGTTATATCAGGCGAAGGTATAGCAGTAGACCCCACTAAGGTTCAGTCTGTCACTGAGTGGTTGGCACCCACCTCAGTGGGGGAAATCCGCAGTTTTCTTGGACTTGCAGGATATTATCGGAGATTTATCAAGAATTTTTCTAAGATTGCGAAGCCTATGACGGAGTTACTGAAGAAGGACACTAAGTTCAAATGGACAGATGAATGTGAGGCAAGTTTTCAGGAACTGAAGAAACGTTTGGTTACAGCCCCAGTTCTGATTCTACCAGATATACGCAAGGATTTCCAAGTGTATTGCGACGCTTCTCGCTTAGGACTGGGAGGAGTACTTATGCAGGAAGGAAGAGTTGTTTCATATGCCTCACGTCAGCTTCGGCCGCATGAGTTGAATTATGCCACGCATGACTTGGAGTTAGCAGCTGTAGTTCATGCACTTAAGACTTGGAGACATTTTCTTATTGGGAACCGTTGTGATGTGTACACGGATCACAAGAGCTTGAAGTATATTTTCACTCAGAAGGAGCTGAACCTCAGGCAGAGGAGATGGTTGGAACTTATAAAGGATTATGATATGAAGTTGCATTATCATCCAGGAAAGGCCAATGTCGTAGCAGACGCTTTGAGCCGGAAGAGTTATGTCAATACCCTCAAAAGCGGAGGTTTACCAAAGGGGTTATCCGAAGATCTCAGGGAGTTTCGTTTGGGGATAGTCCCTAGAGGTTTTGTCGCAGTTATGGAAGTTCAGTCAACATTATTGGAAAGGATTCGAGAAGCTCAGAAAGATGACAAAGAAATTGCCGAGATAAAGGATAGAATGCGCAAAGGAAAAGCCAAAGGTTTTCGTGAAGATTAGCACGACACCTTATGGTTTGAGGACCGTGTGTATGTACCCAATAATGCCGAGATCAGGAAGTTGATACTACAGGAGGCTCATGACTCGCCATACTCGATACACCCCGGAAACACCAAGATGTATTTGGACTTAAAAGAGCGTTTCTGGTGGACGGGTATGAAGAGGGATATTGCTGAGTATGTAGCCGTATGTGATGTATGTCAGAGAGTGAAGGCAGAGCATCAGAAGCCCGCAGGATTGCTACAGCCTATGCCAATACCCGAATGGAAGTGGGATAAACTTGGCATGGATTTCATCACCGGATTACCCAGGACCCGATCAGGATATGATTCTATCTGGGTAGTAGTGGATCGTTTGACCAAAGTAGCTCACTTTATTCCAGTGAAAACCACATATACGAGTGCGAAGTTGGCCAAGATATATATGACCAGGATCGTATGTTTGCACGGAGTTCCGAGGACCATCGTATCAGATAGAGGAACCCAGTTTACTTCAAAGTTTTGGCGCCAACTACACCAGACATTGGGAACCAGGCTAGAGTTTAGTACAGCCTTCCATCCGCAGACAGATGGACAGACCGAGAGAGTCAATCAGATTCTGGAGGACATGTTAAGAGCTTGTGTGCTAGATTATGGATCTAGTTGGGATGACAATTTGCCCTACGCGGAGTTCTCATACAACAACAGCTACCAAGCCAGTTTGAAGATGGCACCTTTCGAGGCTTTGTATGGAAGGAGGTGCAGAACACCGTTGATGTGGGATGAAGTTGGAGACCGTCAGTTGTTTGGACCGGATTTGATTAAGGAATCCGAAGAGAAGGTTAAGCTGATTCGAGATAGACTGAAAGTAGCCCAGTCCAGACAGAAGAGTTATGCCGATCCAAAACGCAAGGAGGTAACCTATGAAGTCGGAGACAGAGCATATCTACGAGTATCACCCTTACGAGGAGTGAAACGTTTTGGAGTTAAAGGAAAGTTAGCCCCGAGGTTTGTAGGACCATACCGAGTATCGGAACGTATGGGTGAAGTTGCCTACAAGTTGGAATTGCCCGAAGGGACTGTAGGAGTTCATGATGTGTTACGTTTTCCAGTTAAAGAAGTGCCATGCGGAGATGGCTGATATTTCTCTAAGAGATACAGTGCCCTAGAAGCAATTCAATGGATAGTGATCTAACCTACGAGGAGAGAAACCGTCAAGATTCTCGAGTTTGCCAGCCGAGTTACACGCAACAAAGTTAACAAGTTTTGCAAAGTTCAGTGGAGTCATCATGCCGAGAGGAGGAAGCTACCTGGGAGCGCGAAGAAGACCTCCGGAAGGACCACCACACCTGTTTTCTTAGCCAACCCGAATCTCGAGGGCGAGATATCTTAAGGGGGGTAGGTTTGTAACATCCCAAATTTTCAATTTGGAATGTTATACATAGGTCATTCATGCATATATTTTATTGCATTTCATTTTGCGATCCTCGAAATCCTGAGCAACTCAAGGACCACGGAGAGAGTTGGGGATTTCACCGTTTTCATATTTGATTTTCTCAAATATTGAAACAGGGATCAATTTGGTTTAACTATTTTTCTCTCCGAAAATATTTCATATTAAAAAATATGAGAGGGAGTAATATGACTTCTCCAAAATAAATGGAATATGGGAGGAAAAATTTAAATCAAATAAATAATTTATTTGGATTTTATTGCAATTTTATTTGAATTTAGAAAAAATATGCATTTTTCAAAATTGCATTAGAGTCCCAAATAAATGTTTACTGTCCGGGAGATTTTTAGAGGACGGGGAAAATTTATTTCGGGAATTTTGGAGTCCGTGTATTTCTTTTATTTGTTTTCTGCGCGGAATTATTTAAAAAAAAAATCCGCCGGACCGAACTGGGCCGAAGCCAGCCGGCCCAGCAGGCCGCCGCGCCTTTCTCCCGTAGCCGAGCCGGACTCCGCCGGAGTCCGGGACGCCGCCGCCTCGTCGCCCCTCGCCCAAGTCGCCCCCCGGCCCTTTATATGCCGCCCGCTCCGCCCCCCCTCCTACTCGACCAGCCCGCGAGCGCCGCGCTCCGCGCTCGCTAGCCGCGCGCCCGCCGCCTCCCGACCCCGCCGCCGGAGCGCTGCAGCCTCGCCGCCGCACGCCGCTCGCCGCCCCGTCGCCGCCGCGCCCGTCCGCCGACCGCCGGAGTAGCCGCCGCCGCCGTCGGTTTCGTGAAAAACCGATCGGTTTTTGTTTAAACCCTAGATCTAGATTGGTTTTTTTTTTCGGTTTATTCTTTTTAGATCGGTTTTCCTCGTCGGTTTAGTTATTTAGCGGACGTTCGTCCGTACGTTCGTTTTAACGAACGGTTTTCACCGTTTTAACCGCAGACAGCGAACATTCGTTCGTTAGCCTGTTCGTTAGTTTTCTTTTTCTCGGATTTTCCGCGATTATTTTCGATCGCGATTTCTATCCGATTTTCGTTTTAGTATAACTTTTCGCTCGTTTGTCGGAATCAGGCGATTCAAGCGCCTAGGTCTTCGTCTCGAAGCCCTCTTCTGTTTAACCAACTTAAACAAGTTTTGCTACTGTAAAATTTGACTTTAGTCAGATTAGTAATCGAAGCTTGTTTCTTCGCAGTTTGAGTTTCGTTGCTCGTTTGATTTGATTCTTTTTGGCAAACCGGAGTTCTTCAGTTGAACTTTCTGGTTAGGTCTTCTCATTTGGTTTTACCCATGATCTTCGCCTGATTGCTTATGTATGCTATTGTTTGTTTGCGATAGAGTACCGGAGTGCGAAGCGTGCTACTACGAGTCCCTAGGATTTGCAGATCGTCAGCAAGGCAAGTAACACATTGATCATACTCTTCGTTACCCAGTTTTTAGCATTAGTTTCGACCCTCAAATATTGCATGATTAGGATGTGATTAACTTGTGGGTACTGGGAAGTAGATGATGAGGTAGAACCTATTGCCCTTTTAATAACAAACCCTTGGGAGTTACTTCTACGTATGCTTATGTTGCCATGCTATGCTCGTAGACGTGGATTGGGTTTGAGTGTATCCATGACAGATGTGAGATTTTTAATTAATGGTCAACTTAGGTGGCAACTTTAATACACATCTGGGTGGTGCTTGTTTGGGCACCTGGGGATATACCAGTGTTGTCCTAGGAGATCCCGGAGATATACCGTGTGATCCTCCTACGGTCCGCCACCCAGGCTCAAAGGGATCATAAAGATTCATGCTAGAAACTTCCGTGTGCAGCCACAAGCTATTATGGGCTCTAGCATAGTTGAGTATGTTGCAGGACCTCTTTCAGGTAGGCTAGCAGATGTAGGGGAAAGTAGGTGTAACTGTCTACCCAGAGTAAAGAGTAAATGCTTAGAAAGACTGTGTCTCGGTCATCCGTTTCTCAAACACCTGAAGTGCGAGAAACCAACGGAGGAGATCGAGTCTTGTGGGGAAAAGTGCACAAACCTCTGCAGAGTGTACAAACTAATCATGATTAGCCGTGTCCCCGGTTATGGACATCTTGAGTATCTGGTTCTTGGATCATATTGAATCCCATCACTCTAAATTAATTTGTTGGATAATGATTATTTAATTGGGATTGGAGGGGGGATTTACCTTCTCAATGTTCAACAACCACCATGATAGTTTAAATAAAATATATTCCTTTGTTCGCCCTAGGGAAAAATTGGCTTTTCGCAAAACAGTATAACACTAGAGCTTTTCCACCAGCCAAATATGCATGTAGTATTAGCATTTATTCTGTTCATTGCTCTACTGTGTTATATTGCCAGCATATTCCATGTGCTGACCCGTTTCGGGCTGCAACGTATCATGTTGCAGACTTTTCAGACGAAGAGTAAGGTGTGCTAGGTCGTTGTCGTGCACTCAGCTATGCCGTTGGAGTTGATGGACTCACTTTATCTTCCAAGCCTTCCGCTGTTATCTTATTTAGATGGCCTTAAGCCATATTTATTGTAATCAGTTCTCTTTTGAGACATTCGATGTAATAAGTGTGTGATTGCACTCTGTTATAAATCCTTCGAGTACTGTGTGTGTCAGCATTACCGATCCAGGGATGACACTTGAACACAGAGATTCGATCCATTCGGGTCGGGTCGCTACAATCATCATAATCTTCATACTTTTCAAACATAGA
The DNA here is from genome assembly GCA_011799875.1 of Thinopyrum elongatum. NCBI lineage: Eukaryota > Viridiplantae > Streptophyta > Magnoliopsida > Poales > Poaceae > Thinopyrum > Thinopyrum elongatum. The sequence continues at coordinate 416,641,989 of CM022298.1, forward strand.
TTCAATTTCATAAGCACCCTTAAAAGCAACAAATTCTTCTATTCATTCCACATCATAGTAATCATATCTACCATTAGCATAAGAAGCCAAGGATTCATTATCATTAAATTTACAAGAAAAGCGAAGGTGTCGAGCCTTCATCCTAGAACAACAAGTATAATCATATCTCTGGCATAAATTCCAAGCATACCAGTGCAACATTTCAATTTGATCCCATAACAGTTTCCCTTTTTGTGTCAAGCGATAATCCCTAAAGTATTCACGTTGATCCAATGTGTCTCCCATTATCAAGTTGAACGGGGTTTTCTCAGCATTATCAATGTAGTGTTTAATATTTTTCACATAACGAGCATCGAGGGTTTTAGGAGGTTCCCCATCTCCATGGGTAGCAAGTACAACTAATTTTTTTGGTATTTTGTGTTCCATATCCATAACTAAAGATATAAAACAACTTAGAACAGAACATAAAAACTACTTAGTGATAAATCAAACAAGCACACACGAGAATATTCACCCCACGCTATTGCTCCCCGGCAACGGTGACAGAAAAAGGTCTTGACAACCCACAAGTATAGGGGATCGTTTATACCCTTTTTCGATAAATAAGAGTGTCGAACCCAACGAGGAGCTAAAGGTAGAACAAATATTCCCTCAAGTTCTATTGACCACCGATACAACTCTACGCACACTTAACATTTGCTTTACCTAGAACAAGATTAAAACTAGAAGTACTTTGTAGGAGTGGTAGCATAGGTTTGCAAGAAAATGATAACATGAAAATAAAAAGTAGGTGTTGTTCTAATTAAAGTACAATTAAATTAGTATAGCGAGTGTGAATTAGTAGTGGTAGGATTTGCGGAATTGTCCCTAAGAAATTGACTACGTTACTAGACCGATAGCAAGTTTTTATGTGGGAGAGGCCACTGCTAGCATGCCATCCCTTACTTGGAACTCTATGCACTTATGATTGGAACTATTATCAAGCATCCGCAAGTACTAATGTTCATTAAGGTAAAACCCAGCCATAGCATTAAGATATATATTGGTCCCCCTTCAATCCCGTATGCATCAATTTCTATGTTAGGAAGAAGCTTCCGTCACTCTTGCCCTCCAATGCATAGTCCTATCAACATACAACTAACCCTCGGGTGTGATCCACACGTGCGCTCATATGATGGGCACCAAAGGACAGCAACATAACCACAAGCAAAATAAACCAATCATAGCAATTCACCAATTACAGATAGGACAACAAAAATCTACTCAAGCATCATAGGATGGCAACATATCATTGGATGATAATATGAAGCATAAACACCATGTTCAAGTAGAAGGTACAGTGGGTTGCAGGAGAGTGGACCGCTGTAGATAGATGGGGGAAGGTGATGAATATGTTGGTGAAGATGACAAAGTTGTTGGGGTAGATCGCCGTCACACGATGATTGCCTCGTCGGCGTTCCGGCGCCATCGGGAGAGAGGGGGAGAGAGCCTCCCTCCTTCTTCTTCTTCCTTGGCCTCCCCCTAGATGGGAGGAGAGTTCCCCCTCTATTCCATGGCCTCCATGGTGGCGGAGGGGCGAAAGCCCCTCCGAGATTGGATCCGTCTCTCTGTTCTCTTTTGTTTCGCGTTCCCGTTTTCTGGCCCTTCACCGTTTCTTAAATTCATGGAGATCCGTCACTCCGATTGCGCTGAAATTTTTACATGATTTTTCTCTCCATAAATTATCTTTCTTGCGCCCGAAGAAGAGCCCCAACTGACTTACGGGGAGCCCACAAGACACCTGGGCGCGCCAGGGGGTGCCAGGCGCGCCCTAGTGGGTAGTGGAGGCCATGGGCCTCCGTTTGCGTTGATTCCACCTCCCCAAAATCACATATATTCCAAAACAATTCTCTGTAAATTTTTATCACGTTTGGACTTCGTTTGATATGGATATTCTGTGAAACAAAAAACATGCAACAAACAGGAACTGGCACAGGGCAGTGGATCAATATGTTAGTCCAATAAATCATATAAAATGTTGCCAAAAAATTATAGATACTGCGGAGATGTATCACTGATAACTTGTCTAGGTTAGAAAATATTCTTGATGACCCACTACCTATTGATGATAGCTTCCCTGATGAAAAACTAGCTGTCATAAATGCTTCTCATAACACTCCTTGGTATGTTGACTATGCTAATTATATCATTGCTAAATTTATACCACCTAGTTTCACATACCAACAAAAGAAGAAATTCTTCTATGACTTAAGACATTACTTTTGGGATGACCCGCATCTTTATAAAGAGGGAGTAGATGGTATTATTAGATGTTGTGTACCTGAGGATGAACAGGAAGAAATCCTACGGAAGTGTCACTCCGAAGCCTACGGAGGACATCATGCAGGAGATAGAACTGCGCATAAGGTATTACAATCTGGTTTTTATTGGCCCACTATTTTCAAGGATGCCCATAAGTTTGTCTTGTCTTGTGATGAATGTCAAAGAATTGGTAATATTGGTAAGCGTCAGGAAATGCCTATGAATTATTCATTTGTTATTGAACCTTTTGATGTTTGGGGCTTTGATTATATGGGATCTTTTCCTTCCTCTAATGGGTATACACATATTTTGGTTGCTGTTGATTATGTCACTAAGTGGGTAGAAGCTATTCCAACTAGCATTGTTGATCATAATACCTCCATTAAAATGCTTAAAGAAGTTATTTTCTCAAGGTTTGGAGTCCCTAGATATTTAATGACTGATGGTGGTTCACACTTTATTCATGGTGCTTTCTATAAAATGCTTGCTAAATATGACATTAACCATAGAATTGCATCACCCTATCATCCTCAATCTAGTGGTCAAGTTGAACTTAGCAATAGAGAAATAAAATTAATATTACAAAAAACTATCAATAGGTCCCTGATGTCTGCTAGAACTACGTCGGTTTCTCCCCAAAGAGGGAGGGATGATGCAGCACAGCGGCGGTAGGTATTTCCCTCAGTGATGAGACCAAGGTTATCGAACCAGTAGGAGAACCACGCAACACCACATAAACAGCTCCCGCACACAAAGAACAAATACTTGCAACCCGACGTGTTAAAGGGGTTGTCAATCCCTTTCGGGTAACGAGATAGATAAAATTGTAGTAGATTGGATAAATAGATCTCGCGGGAACGCGAGATAAAATAAATAAGTAAAAATTGCAGCAAGGTATTTTTGGGTTTTTGGATAAATAGATCTGAAAATAAAAGTTGCAAATAAATAAAAGAGCGAATAGCAAAATAGATCTTGAAGGTAAATATATTAAAGAAGAGACCCGGGGACCGTAGTTTTCACTAGTGGCTTCTCTCGAGAAAAATAGCAAATGGTGGAAACAAATTACTGTTGGGCAATTGATAGAACTTCAAATACTCATGACGATATCCAAGCATAGATCATTATATAGGAATCACGTCCAAGATTAGTAGACCGACTCCTGCCTGCATCTACTACAATTACTCCACACATCGACCACTATCCAGCATGCATCTAGTGTATTAAGTTCATGGAGAAACGGAGTAATGCAATAAGAATGATGACATGATGTAGACAAGATCTATTTATGTAGAAATATACCCCATCTTGTTTTCCTTAATGGCAATGATACATACGTGTCGTTTCCCTTTCTGTCACTGGGATCAAGCACCGTAAGATCGAACCCATCACAAAGCACCTCTTCCCATTGCAAGATAAATAGATCAAGTTGGCCAAACAAAACCCAAACATCGGAGAAGAAATACGATGCTATAAGCAATCATGCATATAAGAGATCAAAGAAGACTCAAATAACTTTCATGGATAAAAAGATCGATTTGATCATAAACTCAAAGTTCATCGGATCCCAACAAACACACCGCAAAAAAGAGTTACATCATATGGATCTCCAAGAGACCATTGTATTGAGAATCAAATGAGAGAGAGAAAGCCATCTAGCTACTAAGTACGGACCCGAAGGTCTACAATGAACTACTCACGCATCATCGGAGAGGCACCAATGAGGATGATGAACCCCTCCGTGATGGTGTCTAGATTGGATCTGGTGGTTCTGGAACTTGCGGTGGCTGGAATTGATTTTCGTCGACTCCCCTAGGGTTTCTGCAATATTGGGGTATTTATAGAGCAAAGAGGCGGTGCGGGAGGCGGCCGAGGTGGGCACAACCCACCTGGGCGCGCCTGGGCCTCCAGGCGCGCCCTGGTGGGTTGTGCTCCCCTCGGAGCACCCCCCAGGTGCTTCTCCGGCCCACTGGATGTCTTCTGGTCCAAAAAAAATCCACAAAAAGTTTTGCTGCATTTGGACTCCGTTTGGTATTGATTTCATGCGATGTAAAAAAACATGCAGAAAACAGCAAGTGGCACTGGGCACTATGTCAATAGGTTAGTACCAAAAAATGATATAAAATGATTGTCAAACATCCAAGAATGATAATATAACAGCATGGAACAATCAAAATTTATAGATCCATTGGAGACGTATCAGCATCCCCAAGCTTAATTCCTGCTCGTCCTCGAGTAGGTAAATGATAAAAACAGAATTTTTGATGTGGAATGCTGCCTAACATGTTCATCACATATTCTTTTCTTAATAGCATGGACATTTGGACTTTTATATGGTTCAAAGCAATAGTCTAGTTTTGACATGATAACTTAAATACTCAAGCATATCGACAAGCAACCATGTCTTTCAAAATATCAACACTAAAGCAAGTTATCCCTAGCCCGTCATGCTCAATCATTGATCTATTCATGAAACACACTCGAATATTAGCTACACCCAATGCTCAAGTACGATCATAGTGCCCCTTAGTTGGTGCTTTATAAGAGAAGATGGAGACTCAAATTAAAAATAAAAATTGCATAAAGTAAAGAAAGGCCCTTCGCGGAGGGAAGTAGGGATTTGTAGAGGTGCCAGAGCTCAAAGCTTAAATTGAGAGATAAAAAAAAATTGAGAGGCATACTTTTCCCACCAACGAAAACGACTTAGAGCTCCCAACACTTTCCATGCTAGATATATCATAGGCGGTTCCCAAATAGAAAATAAAGTTTATCCCTTTTTCCACCATTTCTTTCACTTTCCATGGCTAGCCGTATCCATGGGTGCCCTCCATACCAACACTTTCCAAGGAATTTATTATTTGACAACATAAAGTAAATTCATTTTTCATTTCGAGACTGGGCATCCCTAATACCTTTGTCGTACTCTCGTGCAATGACAAGTGGATAAAACACTCATCGTGAGAATAACACATCTAGCATGGAAAATATCGGCCACCCCTCACCGCCTCGCGAGCGGTACGAGCACACAAAAGAGAAATTTATTTTGAAAATTAGAGATGGCACATACAAATTTGCTTAGAATGGCACGGAAATACCGCATATAGGTAGGTATAGTGGACTCATATGGCAAAACTGGTTTAAAGGGTTTTGGATGCACAAGTAGTGATCATACTTAGTGCAAATGAAGGCTAGCAAAAAGATTGAGAAGCGCCCAACCAAGAAACGAATAATCTTGTAAGCAAGCATTAAGCATAAGTAACACCGAATAATGCACCATAAGTAAGATATAATTTCATTGCATAACTATTGACTTTCGTACTTGCATAGGGAATCACAAACCTTAACACCAATATTCTTACTAAAGCATAATTACTCATCCACATGGCTCACATATTATATCATCATATCTCAAAACTATTACTAAGAATCAAGTTTATTTTGTCCAATGATCTTCATGAAAGTTTTTATTATATCCTTCTTGGATATCTATCACTTTGGAACTAGTTTCATATGTTGCTTTTAATAAGCTCAAACAAATATAAGTGATGAACATGAGCATAATATTTCTTTCTCTCAAATTAATCTAAGTGAAGCAAGAGAGAATTTTTCAAAATTTTACTAACTCTCAAATAAATCTAAGTGAAGCATGAGAGCATTTCTTCAAAAATAACAAAGCACACCGTGCTCAAAAAGATATAAGTGAAGCACTAGAGCAATTCCAAGGCTCTAAAAATTTAAGTGAAGCATAGGAGCAAGCATAGCATAATTTTTGGCTCTCTCAAAAAGGTGTGTCCAGCAAGGGTTCAAGACTTTAAAAAAAACAAGCAAAGACTCATATCATACAAGACGCTCCAAGCAAAACTCATCATATGTGACAAATAAAAATATAGCTCCAAGTAAAATACCGATGGTCGTTAGAAGAAAGAGGGGATGCCACTCGGGGGCATCCCCAAGCTTAGTTGCTTGATACTTCTTGAATATTACCTTGGGGTGCCTCGGGCTTCCCCAAGCTTAGCCTTTTGCTACTCCTTATTCCTTCATCCATCGTGATCTCACCCAAAACTTGAAAACTTCAATCACACAAAACTCAACAAAACCTTCGTGAGATCCGTTAGTATAAGAAAACCAATCTTTACTTTAAGTACTGTAGAAAACCCATTCAAATTTAGTTATTGCATTATATCTACTGTATTCTAACTTTTCTATGGCAAAAACTCTTCAAAGGAAACCATAGATTCATCAAAATAAGCACACAATGCAAAGAAAACAGAATCTGTCAAAAACAGAACAGTCTGCAAAGATACGAATTGTTCGCATACTTTTGTAAATCCAAAAATGCTGAAAAAGTAGGAAAACAGAGGAAATTTGTATATAAATCTTGTGTAAAAAATTCAGAAGTTTTCGTCTCTTCTGTGAATTTTCAAAATTGTTTTACTCGACGCAAAAGTTTCTGTTTTCCAACAAGATCAAATCAACTACCACCCAAATCATCCCAAAGGCTTTGCTTGGCACAAACACTAATTTAGACCACAAAAACACATATAATCAGAGGAATAATTGGGTATTTTATTGAAAACAGCAAGAAAACCAAAAAGCAAAAAGATACAAGTTGGGTTGCCTCCCAACGAGCGCTATCGTTTTACGCCCCTAGCTAGGCATAACGCAAAAGATCTACGTATTGTCATCTTTGTCCTCCAACTCCTCAATCAAACACTTAGAATTCTTCAAGGATTTAGTATATAAATTCTCAACGATAATACTTCTAGGCACGAGATTGAAAAATTCTTTCTTGCAAAAAGGGTCTCTTATCACTTCAATAAAATCGGGATGGATACTAATCATCTTAAGATCTCCCTTATCATTGCTAGAAGTTGCACCCTTGTTTTTAGTAACTTGGGTAGTCTTGCCAAATTTTCTGGGAGTTTTGGCGGAAGCAAAAGCCGTACTTAGATTACTAAAGATTTCTTCCAGTTTATCAATCCGAGACGGGCTTTCTTCAATTCTTTCATGAATCACGGTCCCCTTTTCTTTTAACAACTTAAAAACTTCCCCCGCTTTTGACCCAAATTTAGTAGAAAAATTATGCATCTTTTTATCCAAGTTTTCAATATGTTCTTCGGTAAGCATTTTCTTTTCAATAGCATCTAGTCTTTCCATAACATGCTCGAGAGTCAAAGTTGTTTCATTAATCATAAGCGATGGTGAACCCCTAAATTTCCCATAGCATTAAAAGCATCAAGAGAGGGACACATCAAGAAATTTCCACCGGTAATCGTATCAAGGATGAATCTATACCAAGTGGTGATGCCCACATAAAAACAGCGAAGAAGAACAATGGTAGATTGCTTACGGATAGATCTATTATGAGCATTGCAAATCCTATACCAAGCATCTTTTAAATTCTCCCCTCCCCTTTGTTTAAAGTTAAGAACCTCGTTCTCGGGGGTATATGCAATAGAGGAAGAAATATCCATAACGACAAAAAGTAGTCAACAAGATTGCACACAAAAACAGATCTGACAAGAAACCGGCGAACGGAAAAGAGGGCGAATAAAACGGCAAATTTTTGTGAAGTGGGGGAGAGGAAAACGAGAGGCAAATGGCAAATAATGTAAATTGCAAGGAGATGAGATTTGTGATTAGGAACCTAGTTGATGTTGATGATGTCTCCCCGGCAACGGCGCCAGAAACTCCTCTTGATGTCTGCTAGAACTACGTCGGTTTTTCCCCAGAGAGGGAGGGATGATGCAGCATAGCGACGGTAGGTATTTCCCTCAGTGATGAGACCAAGGTTATCGAACCAGTAGGAGAACCACGCAACACCACGTAAACAGCTCCTGCACATAAAGAACAAATACTTGCAACCCGACGTGTTAAAGGGGTTGTCAATCCCTTTCGGGTAACGAGATAGATAAAATTGTAGTAGATTGGATAAATAGATCTCGCGGGAACGCGAGATAAAATAAAGAAGTAAAAATTGCAGCAAGGTATTTTTGGGTTTTTGGATAAATAGATCTGAAAATAAAAGAGCGAATAGCAAAATAGATCTTGAAGGCAAATATATTAAAGAAGAGACCCGGGGGCCATAGTTTTCACTAGTGGTTTCTCTCGAGAAAAATAGCAAACGGTGGAAACAAATTACTGTTGGGCAATTGATAGAACTTCAAATACTCATGACGATATCCAGGCAATGATCATTATATAGGCATCACGTCCAAGATTAGTAGACCGACTCCTGCCTGCATCTACTACTATTACTCCACACATCGACCACTATCCAGCATGCATCTAGTGTATTAAGTTCATGGAGAAACGGAGTAATGCAATAAGAACGATGACATGATGTAGACAAGATCTATTTAAGTAGAAATAGACCCCATCTTGTTATCCATAATGGCAACGATACATATGTGTCATTTCCCTTTCTGTCACTAGGATCAAGCACCGTAAGATCGAACCCATCACAAAGCACCTCTTCCCATTGCAAGATAAATAGATCAAGTTGGCCAAACAAAACCCAAATATCGGAGAAGAAATACGAGGCTATAAGCAATCATGCATATAAGAGATCAAAGAAGACTCAAATAACTTTCATGGATAAAAAGATAGATCTGATCATAAACTCAAAGTTCATCAGATCCCAACAAACACACCGCAAAAAAGAGTTATATCATATGGATCTCCAAGAGACCATTGTATTGAGAATCAAACGAGAGAGAGAAAGCCATCTAGCTACTAACTACGGACCCGAAGGTCTACAATGAACTACTCACGCATCATCGGAGAGGCACCAATGAGGATGATGAACCCCTCTGTGATGGTGTCTAGATCGGATCTGGTGGTTCTGGAACTTGCGGTGGCTGGAATTGATTTTCGTCGACTCCCCTAGGGTTTCTGCAATATTGGGGTATTTATAGAGCAAAGAGGCGGTGCGGGAGGCAGCCGAGGTGGGCACAACCCACCTGGGCACGCCTGGGCCTCCAGGCATGCCCTGGTGGGTTGTGCACCCCTCGAAGCACCCCCCAGGTGCTTCTTCGACCCACTAGATGTCTTCTGGTCCAAAAAAAATCCACAAAAAGTTTTGCTGCATTTGGTATTGATTTCCTGCGATGTAAAAAAACATGCAGAAAACAGCAACTGGCACTGGGCACTATGTCAATAGGTTAGTACCAAAAAATGATATAAAATGATTGTAAAACATCCAAGAATGATAATATAACAGCATGGAACAATCAAAAATTATAGATACGTTGGAGACGTATCAGTCCCGAAAGAATTGGTCTAAGAAACTTGATGATGCACTTTGGGCCTATAGAACAGCTTATAAAAATCCTATGGGTATGTCTCCATATAAGATGGTTTATGGAAAAGCTTGTCATTTGCCTCTTGAGTTAGAACATAAAGCATATTGGGCAATTAAAGAACTCAATTATGATTTCAAACTTGCAGGTGAAAAGAGGTTATTTGATATTAGCTCACTAGATGAATGGAGAACCCAAGCTTATGAAAATGCCAAACTATTTAAAGAAAAGGTTAAAAGATGGCATGACAAAAGAATCCAAAAGCGGGAATTCAAAGTTGGAGAACATGTTCTATTGTACAATTCTCGTTTTAGATTTTTCGCAGGAAAATTTCTTTCCAAATGGGAAGGACCATATGTCATCGAAGAAGTTTATCGCTCTGGAGCTATCAAGATTAATAATGCCAAAGGTACCAATACGAAGGTGGTCAATGGACAAAGAATTAAACATTGTATTTCAGGTATGCCCATTAATGTTGAAACTAACATTATCCAAACCATGACGCCAGAGGAACACATAAAAGAAACCTTCCAGAACACTCCAGAAACCTGAAAAGGAAGAGGTACGTGATAAGTTAAGTAAACGGTCTCCGAAAAATCCGCAAAAATATTTTCTGTCAGTTTTGGAATATTAGAAAAAATAGAAAAATAAGAAACAACCGGGAAGGCAACCCAGGTGCCCACAGGGCACCAGAGCGCGCCTGCCCCACCTAGCGCGCCCTGGTGGGTAGTCGGCCCCTCGAGCACCTTCCCGACTCTGTTTTCCTTTCGTATACTTGTTTCCCAAGATAAAAAAATCTTTATATATACCCTCAGACGATTTGACAACCGTATCACGGAGAAATCCTCTGTTCTTGTTCCGTGCTATTTTTCTAACAGATCTAGATCGCCATGGCTGCCCCAAGCTCCTCCAAGGACAAGTTCTTTGAGAAGGTCATCAACCCCTACCTACCGGAGGTGTTCAAGCACCCTCAAGCTATTGAGATGTGTGAGGGGTTGCTCCACATCCGGGACGTTCAAGGCCACGAGAGGACGGGAAGCATGGAGGCTAGGCTCGAGGCAGTGGAGCAGGAGATCTTCAAGTGCCAAGGGATGGTGGAGCGTGGACTCAGTGCCAATCACCTCATGATCACGGAGTTCACCCGTGATCACAAGGTCGATGGCCGGTCTATGAAGGACATCATCTTCACCTTCAACGAGCAAATCAATTTTCTGTAAAGCCAAATCTATGATCTTGAAAATCAAGTCTATGAGTATGAGGCAAGATTTAAAGGTATGAGTTTAGCTGCCAGTTGCAGGACTCGGGAAACTCGTGCATCCTCTTATGATGGTGAACCGCTGCCATGGAAGCCGGAGGATAAGTTTGCTACCACCTCACCACCACCACCATCATCATCACCAAAGAAGGAGACTTGAGTACACGGGTTTGGGCACTCCCCTTGGCTTGTGCCAAGCTTGGAGGAGATGCCCCGGTATCGTATCACCATCACTTTTATTGCCTTTACTTATCTTAGTTCGATCCCTAACTATTTCATGATTTAGTTGAATAAAAGTTTAGTGTGATCTATTTTCGAGTGCTAGTTTCATGACCTATCTATCTATGTAATCGAGTGAGAGTTATATAATGAAGATTAGTTTGAGTTTTTGCTTCTTTACTTTTATGTTTCAATCAAAATAAAGGAAAATAATGAAAAATATCATATGCTAATCTTATGGTAAGTAATGACATCACATAAGGAAAAGTATAAGTGGTAAAATTTATTAAAAGTTGACAAACATAGCATTGGTCAATGATGCAATTCATGAAAGAATTAATAAGGGAAGAGAAGATTCACTTGCAAATATACTATCTTGGACATCTTTTATGATTGTGAGCCCCCATTAAATACCCTATGCCAAATTGTTGACGTTGGACAAGGAAGACAACGTAATGATTTATGTTTGTTCATATTCACATAGAAGTTATATTGTCATAGATCCTCCAACATAGGGTGCTTGCTCAATATCTTTGCTAGCCAAAAATCCGCACTAAGTAGAGATACTACTTGTGCATCCAAAACCCTTAAACCCAAATTCATGTTTTGAGAGTCCACTATACCTACCTATGGATTGAGTATGATCCTTCAAGTAAGTTGTCATCGGTGCAAAAAGGCAAAAAAAAAATTTGCTCCTAAATGTGTTTGATCCTTTAGTGTAAGGGAAAATAAGCATTGTACGAACTTGTGATGGCAAAGTAATAAAAGCGACGGACTGCATAATAAAGGTTGATATCATAAGGGGCAATATAATGTGGCGTTCTTTTGCATTAAGAGATTGTGCATACAAAACCAAAAAGTGCTTGACAACCTCTGCTTCCCTCTGCGAAGGGCCTATCTTTTACTTTTATGCAAGAGTCAAAGTATTTTCCTCTATTCCTTTTTATTTTTCTCTTTGGCAAGCATCATGTGGTGGGAAAAGATCTAGGCACATATATCCAGTTGGATATGGTTGAGCATGAGTTATTATTGTTGACCTCACCCTTGAGGTGAATAAGTTGGGAGGCGAAACTAATAGCCCCTATCTTTCTATGTGTCCAACTGAAACTTTCTGTTCATATGTATGATGTGAGTGTTAGCAATCATAGAAGACTAAATTATGGTTTAGTATGTGGACTTGCCAAGAGGCTCCGATACGAGACCCTTCCTGAAAATATGATGAATTTTAGTTGCAAAGTTGACTGAGAACATAGTTTGTTAGCTTTCAATAAAGTTTATGCTTTCTACTTCGATGTTGTGATGAATTGTTACTTATTCATGAGAAGCTATATGATAAAGTTTGTTGCTGATATAATAATAAGCATGATGCTATTATGTACGTATCTTGTTTTTATCGACACCTCTCTCTCTCTCTCTCTAAACATGTGGACATGATTTTCGATATCGGTTTTCGCTTGAGGACAAGCGAGGTTTAAGCTTGGGGGAGTTGATACGTCCATTTTGCATCATGTTTTCCTACTATTATATGTAGTGTATTTATGCTTTATAACACTTTATGGAGTAATTCTAATGCCTTTTCTCTCATAATATGCAAGGTTTACACAAAGAGGGAGAATACCGGCAGCTAGAATTCTGGACCTAAAAAAGCTATGTTAGAGATACCTATTCTGCACATCTCCAGATGAGCTGAAATTTTATGGAGAATTATTTTGGAATATATAATAAATATTGGAGAGAAGAACTACCAGAGGGGGGCAGCCAGGTGGCCACAAGGCACCAGGGCGCTAGACCCCCCTAGCGCGCCCTGGGGGTAGTGGGCCCCTCGGCCCACCTCTGGTGCCCATCTTCTGGTATATAAGGTCTTTTGACCTAGAAAAATAAGGATAGGATTTTCAGGACGAAGTGCCACCGTCTTGAGGTGGAACTTGGGTAGGAGCACTTTTGCCCTCCGACAGAGCGATTCCATCGGGGGAACTTCCCTCCCGGAGGAGGAAATCAAAGCCATCGTCATCACCAACAACCCTCTCAACTTTGGGAGGCCAATCTTCATCAACATCTTCAACAACACCATCTCATCTCAAAACCCTAGTTCATCTCTTGTGTTCAATCTTTGTACCGGAACCTCAGATTGGTACCTTTGGGGGACTAGTAGTGCTGATTACATCTTGTAGTTGATGCTAGATGGTTTATTTGGTGGAAGATTATATGTTCAGATCCATTATGCTATTTAATATCCCTCTGATCTTGAGCATGAATATTATTTGTGAGTAGTTGCCCTTGTTCTTGAGGCCACGAGAGAAGTCATGTTGCAAGTAATCATGTGAATTTCATATTCGTTCGATATTTTGATGATATGTATGTTGTGATTCCCTTAGTGGTGTTATGTGAACGTCAACTACATGACACTTCACCATCTTTGGGCCTAAGGGAATGCATTGTGGAGTAGTTATTAGATGATGGGTTGTTAGAGTGACAAAAGCTTAAAATATAGTTTATGCGCTACTTCTTAAGGGACCGATTTGGATCCATAAGTTTAATGCTATGGTTAAATTGTTATATTAATTCTTCTTTCGTCGTTGTGGATGCTTGCGAGGGGGTTAATCATAAGTGGGAGGCTTGTTCAAGTAAGAACAGCACCCAAGCATCGGTCCAGCCACATATCAAATTATCAAAGTAGCGAACGTGAATCAAACCAACATGATGAAAGTGGCTAGATGAAATTCCCGTGTGCCTCAAGAACGCATTGCTTATTATAAGAGACCATTCCAGCCTGTCCTTTGATAAAAAAAGGATTGGGCTACCTTTTTGCACCCATTGTTACTATTGCTACTTGTCACTTGTTACAAATTATCTTGCTATCAAACTATCTGTTACCGACAATTTCAGTGCTTTGCAGAAATTACCTTGCTAAAAACCGCTTGTCGTTTCCTTCTGCTCCTCGTTGGGTTCAACACTCTTACTTATCGAAAGGACTACGATTGATCCCCTATACTTGTGGGTCATCAGTCGACGACCTGACCCGAGTGCACCCGGAGGATGTCGATGTGAAGACCATGGAGAGTGTCTCAAGGGTATCACTGGCGCCCGAGACGATCCTCAAGGATCGAGGAGGATCCCTCCCTTCGATAGCGTGCACCCACTGACTGAGGTGTGATATGCATTTCTGAGTGCATCATCTCTGTGCAAACTATCCAAGTAATCTATGATCCTACTATGATGTACAAAGAATAGGCGGATCGCCTTCATCTACCTCCAGGGAGTCAGTGTTGACGATCTTCCTCGAAACACGAGCGACCACCGGCCCAGTCCCCTGCCTCCGCCCTCCCCTCGACCTCGCCGCACCATCGTGCTTGGCACCGCCCCCAGCCATCCCTTTAATCCCCGCCGACCTCCAGATAGGGCGCAACCAGCTCCTGCGCCCACACCCCTATGATAGACACTGATGCACTGCTTCCCCGGCGAACAGGCGGACTAGGTGCTCCGCGCGCCTAAGCAGGTGCTGCTTCTTTTAATTGCGAATCAACTGACCCTGAATTGAAATTCAGGTGGGCGACTCACCTCTAGCTAAGGTGAAATAGTAAATGGGGTGAAACCTTGTGCATTTAGTATCACAGAGAAGGTGCAGTAAGAAGCAGTCAACTAGTTTCTTTCGTGGTATGAATACGGTGTGAGCAGAGACGTAAGATTTGCACGAATAAGGGAAGAGGAGTACCTCTTTCTGCTGGCAGTGTTGTGTCCTCCTTTTGTTTTTTCAATGATCTTCTTGTGGTTCACTAGAAACAAGATGTTGTGGAGGATGGTGGAGCCTTAGACGAACCCATGGCCAAGTTGTTGAGTGTGGTGCGGTCGCCATCTGTCGGCGGCGGGGAAGCAGATCCGAGACAGCGAAGCTCTGGTGCGGTGGATGGTTGCGACAGTGGAGCGGCAGCGGTGAGACGCAGGACGGCTTGGTCGAAGTTGTTCGGGTACGGCGCACATCGGTGTCGGCGTCGTGGAGGCAACTCTGCCTCGGCTTCAGCTGCTAAGTCCTTGAGGGCGTTGCGGTCGCTGTTGCGTTGGACGACGACGTCGAGGTACCTGCTCTGGGGTGATGGAGGAGGGCGGCAGTGGATTGGGCACGATGGGGTGGAGGATGGAGGAGGCTAGGGTTTCGCGGCTGGTGGAGAGGGCGTTTTGGCGCCCACGGAGTATGAATGGGGAAACAGAGGGAGGGGAGCTAAGGGGGAACAATGTTTCGGTTTGGGACGCGCTTGTCTGAAATTTGGGGAAAGTTACAAACTTTGCCCCCATCTAAAATTTCGGACATATTGCCAGTCAGGGGTAGGACAGTAATATCAGGTGTCCCAAATAGTGGGCGGGATAGATTTCGGCCGAGCACATGGGTGTTTAGGCACTCATGGTGTATGAATGCTTCTCGGAGGTGGTTGACTGGCATCTTGGTAAAGTTACAAACCTACCCTGGTTTGGACCTTTGGACATTGGCCCAATAGGCTACATGGGTCAGAGTGAGGACAGTAATTTCCTATCACCAAACATTGGTCTCGCGCGGTTTCGGGCGACCAGAGGCTTATTTAGTGCTTCGTTCAATATTTGGGAGCAGAAGCATTAACGTTTACAGTTCTCTTGAATTCAACTTTCAGGATTTGTCAAACTTCAAAAATCTTGACTCTTGAAAATCCTAAAACTACGATTATTTTGGAATGGAGGGGGTACATTATATATTAAAAGAATGCAGCTTAGCTCAATTCTTGCATGGTTCCAGATATAATCTCCTTGGTTGCAAAAAAAATAGTTAGACATGCGTATGAATATATAGCATGTTCAAACACACAACAAAGATTAATGCCCCCTTTTAGATCTGATTTACAAATGCCATTATCTCGAATTCAAATAGTTGAATGCACTTGCTATGAATTCGAATCTTTGAAACCACTTTTATGTTGAATTCAACATGTATTCTATTTTGTAGCTAGCAATTTGGAATGTATCCATGTATGTGACAAATGTATAAAGTGCTTGACACTGACAACATGGAGTGCACTCATGTTTATATATGAATTGCAAAAGCCATGCATTGTCTAGATTTCAAACCACTCTCACTCTATGGATCAATAATGTGAAATAAACCCATACACATGCTCGAATTCAATAGAGTATGGGTGTTTGATAGACCAATGTTCGTTCATACGCAAATTGCAAAATTCATGATCCCATCCAATTTTGTAATGCAATTTATATTTTAATTTAATGCGTAGAACCACCTTTTACGCATAGATGCACTATGCATCGGCCCCTCCTCACACACACACTATCTCTCTATGTGACGCATAAGTGCACACTTTATATGCATTGGCATTTCTCTCTCACACATGCTCACACTCTCTCCCAGGGTGTCTCACGCACACTCTCTCTATATATCTCCCTCTCTCTCTCTCTATCTCTCTCTCTCTCTCTCTCTCTCTGTCTATTACTACTATCTGTGACTCTTTTCACTAATCTGAGTCGGAAAACACTATTTCTCTCACATGCATATATACACACACACGGTCTCTGCTGGCCCTCTATATGCGCATATATCTGCCTACATGTCTCCCGCATGCACACTATCTTTAGGCCTCTCTCGCACACATTGCCTCCCCTCTCTCTTACTAGTTGGCTGATATGATTCCATCAGATCATTCAGTAGGATATCCCTGACGGTTAGGCTGGATGGCAATAAGAGGCAAAGTTTTACCCAAGTCCGAGCTCTTGCAGTTGAGGAAAAAGCCTACTCCTGGTACTGTATATTTTTTATTGGGGTGTGTACAAAGTACACATGAATACCAGCCATTGTGTGTGTGTATACTATCGATGAACTAGCCCTCGGGCTTATATAACATACTCGGGGCCTAGGGTTACAAATCATAGTCGGCTTATCGTCAGTGGGGATAGAGTCCTCCATGACTCTGGTAGCTTTGTCTTGTCCGTTGAGTCCTCCATGGGTCTTCGTATAACGCATCTCGGTCCGACCTATGTGGTGCAGGACGGAACTGACCTATGAGTCCTCAGGTCGACCGACCACTACTAGAAATGATGTGCCCACCACACCCCACACACCATCGGCCACTAAGAAAATAAGCGTATACAATAGTACAATGTTATATATGAAAGTTAATTGCATGGTGCATCCAATGCTATTTGTTCCGTATTGTGAATGTTTATATTTTCACATAAAAAATTAGTAACGGCAAAGAGAAACGAAGGGCATATCTCTCTCTCTCCACCGCACACCCCCTATCTCTACACCACTTTCACGTACGCACACAAACTATCTCTCGGCCGTCTAAAAGTATGCCCCTGACACATTCACGTGTGACGGTCACTGTATTTCAAGCAAAAGCACTACACGGTCACTGGACTTCAGAATATGCTCATTACGGTCACCATATACATTCTTGTGGTGATCACACGGTCTCTAGCTCACCGTACGTCTCCGTATTTTGTTGATGACACTGACGGTCATTGTATTTGAAGCGTGCTCCATATTTTGTTGATGACACTTATGGTCATTGTATTTGAAGCGAAAGCACGGCATGGTCACTAGACTTCAGAATAAGCTCATTACGGTCACCATATACATTTTGTGGTGCGAACCAACCTGTGGTTGGATGGTTAGGAGGACAATGGTATCCCTAGCCCACCAAAGTTAAAGTCCTGGTGCTCGCATTTATCCTAGATTAATTTCAGTATTTCCGGCGATGTGCGTTTAGTGGGAGGAGACGTTCCCCTCGACTATGAGGCGCCTACGGTGACTTTGTAAAATCTCAAGATGATATGCCGGCTCATTCTCTCAAAGGTGCTCATAGGGGTAGGGTGTGCATGTGTGCATTCATAGGGGTGAGTGTATGCGCGTATATATAAGCGCTTGCGTCTGTACTGTGTTAAAAAAATACATGTTGTGATTTGGTCACTTGCTAACCGTACAACTCCGTAATTTGTTGATGACGCGATCAATTGACCAGTCAAACGGTCCATATGGCACAACTAGTGTTGCACAATCAGCGCACGTTACCATGGGGCCCACCTGTCAGCACATATATGAACGAAAGAAACGGTAGCTTGCGTCTGTACTGTGTTAAAAAATATATTTTGTGGTGATTATACGGTCAGTGGCTCACCGTACAGCTCCGCAATTTTTTGATGTCACGGTCAATTGAGCAGTCAAATGGTCCATGTTCATCAGCGCACATTACCATCGAGCCCACCTGTCAGCGTGTATATGAAAGACATAAATGGTAATATATTTGTGGTCGGTGGGGATTTGAAGTCGTGACCTCAGGTTGGCAGCACACGCGCCCTAACCACAGCAGACAATGTCGCCTTGTGATGATATGCTGAGCCGACCCTTTTAATTGAGCAAGCACGAGCTACTTTGGTGAATACAAACACATCACACATGCGCACAAACATGCCCGCATGCATGCATGCAATACTCACACTTACACATGCACGCACGCAACACTCGCACGAACACACGCACGCATGCAACACTGACACATACACCTACACGCACGAACTCACGCACGCATGCACGCATGCAACACTGAAACGTACACATCCACGCAACACTCACTCATACACATGCATGCATGCAACACCCGCACGCCTGCATGCACACAGCACACGACAGAAGACAGACGCTCGACCTATACGTGCATGCACCCTTTGTTAAGGACATGGATTGTTATGAGTATTAATCAATCTTATCTGTGATAAGCAGAACATTGATGTTTGCAGCGCTCTTTATGAATCACAATGTATCGAACAGGCTATCAACACACACACATATATATATATGAAAATTTTAAAATTCTCTTACATTATATAGTAGGCCTATCAACCTACATGAATTAGATGACGTCACACTCAATAAACAATCATCGATTTATCAAATGCCCGCTTCTCACCGCCCTGGCCCACCAAAAACCCATCCCCCTCTCGCGCGCGATTCCCGCCCGGCGCCAGTTGCCCGCATTCATGCGGAACCGGCTCCTCTACCATGCACTGCCTGCATTGGGTCACTGACATGCAGGCCAGGTACCCAACGGGCCCGCACGTCAGCGGAAGAATGGCATGGTGTCGTACGTCAAACGATCTCGTCGAGGGCGCTGCCCGCTACACGCCCGGCTGAACATGCCTCCTTTCCGCATTCAAAGGCCTCCATGAAACCTGTGTGGAAGCCAAGAAACCCACTCCGGCCACACGTCCGTTCATGACCGGACCAGCATTAAACGCGACGCCGGCCGAGCTCCTCCTGTCCGCCCTCTATTTAATCTCCTATCTAAACGAGGCTAGACGCCGGCCAAGAATCGCACACCTTCGCCGCTCCCATATCTCCTCCTTCACCATTTTCTCCACTCTTTCATCGGCTTACAAAGAGTAGTTATCCGGCATACAAGCCGGCTGGGTGGCCCGCCGAGCCAGGCGGATACGAGCTATGCAGCTCGCTGATCTACCTAGCTCGCCTCGCCCGACGGAGCCAGTTGCTGCCCCAAGCCGGCGCGTGGTTCAGCAACTCGCCGCTCCAGGCCAGCTCGACGAGGAGCGACGAGTTGCTCCACGCTCGCATGGCGGGGAGCAGGGGCATCATCGCTACCGTCCACGAAGCTGCCTTGTACCGCGCCTCTCATGTCTGTGGCCGCGACTCCCGTGCCTGCGGCCATGCCATGCAGGCAGAGACAGAAGCCGGGTGCGCGGAGAGCGATGAGTCGGTGGCCAGCGCCTCCGCGTCCGCCACCATCATCGAGGAGAAGTAGAACACGGGAGGCCGCTGTCGCTTGGGTCCCATGAAGGCCACCACCGAGGCGACGCCGGCATACACAGCAGGTGTCTTGCTGGGTCCTTCTGTTGCGAGGACCTTTGTCAACCCCCCATAGGCTCCACAGAAGCAGAGAAGCCCTCTTCGACTCCATCTTAGGCATCGGCAAAGGATTTCACTTAGTTGAGCGGTGTGGAAGCGAGCTGTCCTTTGCGCTGAAGCATATACCTCCGGGGCTCCCAGCAGTCCGGTGATCGTGCTGCCGAACATGAGGAAGACAAAGGGATCCGCGGGCGACCATTTAGACTAGGTATTATTATACATGTGCAGTTCAGGAGTAGCACCGCTTAGTTGATTGATAAATGTAATGAAATTTGTCATGTTTATATGAAAATCCAGTATTTTATATGAATTATGTCATTGTTTATATGAAATATTGCCGTGTTTGCACGAATTTCATCCGGTTGGTTGAGTTTTTGTCAGAATGTGTGCGGCTACGGTTGGATGGCGTAATTTGCGGGTCGCCGTTGGAGATATGTCCTAAGTCGGTCTGCGACCGCCGGCGAGGTGGGACAAATAAAAACCAGCTCGTGCGAGCTCGTGTCCGACACACGCGCTGGAGGAGGAGCACCCGAACTCTACCACGTTCATCGGTGGCAAAGGCATCGGTGGACAAAAGGCTCACCAATATTTTGGCTACCCCGGGCAAGATCCAAATAGCCCCTTCCAGCCCCACCCCTCCCAGCTCATTCAAATCCCTCGTTCGCCGTGAATTTTTGCCATGTGTTGTTGTTTTCAGGGATATTTTGCCGTGTAAAAATAATTTTAAATATGAATGAATAATCGGTGTCCGTAGTCTTCTGCCGGGACATGGTTGGATGGCCTCATAGTAGTAGTGTAGAGTAGTAGTAGTACAGTGTAGAGTAGTACGAATTTCATCTGACACCAATTTCCTTGGAGTCCGTGCTACAGCAAGCTACCCTAGGCTATGTTACTACTAGTAGTAGTACCTCCATAGTGGGTACGTACTCCGTAAAATCAGATTTTCCCAAAACTAAGTCGCTCAACCTTAATTATTTGCTTGTTTCCGGTCCTGCCTCATTGTTCTTCCCCATCCAGCCAGAAAAAACGAGGTCGTGTGAATAGTAATTGATTACTCCTGTTGATGGTTGCATGTGTCTAGGCCAATGCATGCACTTTTTGCTTGATGCTCGTTGGGCAATCCGAGCAGAAAAAAGGAGGGGTACTACTACAGCGTGCCGGACCAACCGTGTGGGGTATCTCCGTCCTGATTTCTCGTTCCACATTGTATTTTGCGCCAATTTTAACCATGTATTTAACTAACAAAATGTTAATGCATGTCACAAAAAATAATATCATTGAAAACTATGTTCAAATACGAATCCAACGATATAATTTTTTTTGACATGCACTAACATTTTGTCAATTAAATCTTTGGTCAAAATTTAGCACAAATTACAAAGGGGACAAATAAACCAGTACTCAATACCATGCGCGCTAGTAGTCATAGTGATCGAAAGGGCCCACTTCAAAAAATAAGCAAAGAAAGAAAGGGCCCAATACACATTCAAGCATTTCATCACATCTTTCTCTTGCTCTATCTGTCGAACAGACTATGCCAAACTCCCCTACCTACCACGCAGGAAAAGACCCGCCCTTGCCTTTTTTAGTCGGGGTTTGTATCGATGGATCGCCTAAAACCGCAAAAACCAAGCCGTGTCTTGTACTCCTCCATCGTACTAAGAGTGGAGACGCTCACTTTCATAAATGTTCTACTTCCTCTCGCCAACATATGGGACATATAGCAACCGGTTCCATGTGTCATGCACCAAATAACAGTGCAGAACAGCAGGGGGGACGCACCCCAGTCGTAGCGCCACAGTAGTAGTAATGAGCAATGAGACGTCAAATCACAAAGTCACACCTTTCTCGCAGACGGACGAAGCAACCATTATTTCACACTTCGCTGAATCTGCTTCTCCATCATCTCCTTCAAGAAAACCACGTATTGCTTCTGCCATTGTTCTGCCTCAAGAGGGACGCGCATCGGCTTGGTACATCATGACACGTGGGACGCATGATAGGCCATGCTCCCCCGCCCACCGCTCGGTAAAATCACCTCATTTTTACTATTATGGATACTATCTTTTTAGATCAATATAATCGGGCTTCACCAAGGAGCAAAACCAAGTGGTAGGCTGCTCCTGTTGCGTTGGTGTAGCAACTCAGCAGGGTCAGTCCGCACACGAAATGGCGATGCACTTACAGGACCCCTTTCGCCGACATGTGGGTCATCCACCGTCTTGTTCCACGTGTGATGCACCAAATTATAGTTTGGAGCAACGGTTGGACTTGGAGGCACTCCGGTCGTAGCGCCACAGTAGTAGTAAATGAACAATGAGGGGTCAAATCACAAAGCCCCACCTTTCCCGCATTTAGCTAGACGGGCGGATCAATCATCATTTCACTCTAGGGCGCATGAGCATAAAGAAAAAAAGAAAACCAATGATGCGTGCGGCAGCTACCTAGGGCGCCCTAGGGTAGGAGCCTCCCACTACTGCAGGATGGTCCAAATGCGACAGTCCAATCAGAGACCCTTCGACAAAACTGTGTGTGATGGATCAATCACAAACGGTGATGTAATAAAATCGTCAAAAAAGATGCAAAACATTTCCGATGGCGGTGACATCAAACACAGTTCAGATTAGAGTTGCGTGTGTGATGCGTGGCAAACGGTTAATCTAGCAGAACTGTTTGCGATGAGGCAGAACAACAGAAACGGGCAGCCATATGAGGGTGTGTGCGATATACGGCATATAGTTCACTAGGATGAACTGTATGCGATTAGGCAACACAATAGAAATGGTCAGCCAGATCAAGGGGTGTGCGATGGAGGGCACACAGTTCACTCGGATGAACTATTTGCGATGAGCCCAGACAACAGAAACAGTTCAACTGAACAAGATGTGTGTGATACGCGGCAAACTGGTCCGTAGTGAGAAATGTGTGTGAACACCAATAATAACACAGACGATTGCTGCTAATGATCCGTGTGATTTGCTCTGTCTACAATTGCTGCTAACACAGAGTCGGGCGGGACGCGAGCAGAGTGCGCCGCAGCCACCTCAACCGCGAGCAACCACACGCATAGAGCAGTTGAACACGTAGGGAATGATCGTCTACAAGCCGGCCGGCAGTTGCGTCGCTGCATGGAGAGCGGCCGTGTGCTACTACCTCCGTCTTGGTCTATTAGTCTCCTTTATATTCTGTGCCATATTTTGACCTTAAATTTAACCAACAAAATGTTAATGCATGTTATTAAAATTATATAATTGGAAACTATTTTCAAATATGAATCCAACGATATAATCTTTGGCGACATGCATTCGTATTTTATTAGTTAAATCCTACTTATAAACCAGGACGGGGCCGGGGTAGTAGGTAATAAAATCGCAAATGTTTTTTATTAACCATATGTGTACGTGTCCTTTCGTCCTCCTCTCGCACGTCTTGTCACCCCGCTGCCGTAGACGGCTTCGAGCGCAAGCTTGAGCAGCGCACGGGGGCGTTCTTTTGGCCAAACGGTGGTGAGCCCGTTCCCACGCAACCGCACAGGTTCCCGCGCAAGATTCCCACCCGACTCGGTGAAATCCCCCAAAATCCCAATGCTTACCAGCCTGCTATATAAACCCTCATGGCCGACGAGTCCTGCGTCACATTTTCCCTCCCTCCCTGTAGCTTATCTCGTCTTCTTCTCCCACAATCGCCAATGGCACCGGTCCATCGTCGTTGCTCAGCTACTCCGCCATCATCAGAGGACAGCTCCAGCTGGGAGGCTACACTGCAGCGGCGGCTCAGTCCTGGGCATAGTGTAGTGTGCGTGGCGTCCCTGCTGTTGGCTGTGCGCGGAACACCCACCACACGCTTTGCCGCCGCTGCCCGTCAGCAGCTGTTGCCGGCCGCCGTTACCGCCACCCCACCGTCTGCCGCCGTGGCCGCCACACCACCGTCGAAAGCCAGGGCCATCGCCCGCTCTACCGCCACGGCCCGAAGGCGAGAGGTGGCCATCGTGGCCGCCACCCCACTGCCGGCCACCGTGGCCATCACCCGCTCCGCCACCGCGGCCCGAAGGTGGGAGGTGGTGGTCGTGGCCGCCACCCCATCGTTGGCCCGTGGCCGCCAGCCCATCGTCGACCGCCGGGGTCATCACCCGCTCCGCCACCGCGGCCCGAAGGCGGGAGGCGGAGGTGGAGGCCCGCACGTGCGTCAGCGACCTTGCGCGCTACATCGAGTTCTTGCGGGAGGAGGAGGAGCGCCTCGTCGAGCACGCAAAGAGCCTTACCGCCGCCGTGGCCGCAGCGCACGCCGACACAGAGGCGAGGAATCAGGAGATCTACAAGGAGTCCCGCCGCTTCGAGAGGGGTCGTCTGGAGCGGCAGAGCGCGTTTGAGGTGAGCGTCGCTGAAGGTGCAGCAGCGGCAGGCACCGTATTGCAGTTGTCCAACTTGTCGGTAGACTCGTCCTCCTCTGCCTCTTACTGAGCGTGCTCGGCAGAGGAGAGGCTGCCGGAAGTAGTACAAAGCCCCTCCGTAGTAGTAGTAGTATTTAGGGGCTATTTTGTTCAGTTCATCTCACTATAGATGTGGTGGAACTGTACAACGTACTTAAAATTGGCTAGTATATATAGTTGAACGAGCTATTTCAGTACGTGGTTGGCAACAATTGGGGAAATGTTTGATCGGTTCAGCTGTTGAGTTGAACTGTTTGTATAAAAGAACAACTACTTAATCTATGAATGAAATGTATGCTTAATTCCTGATTTTTTGTTGCAAAAATGAGATAGTGCTAGTGATTTTTAGCTGCATATTTTGACAAATGGCAGTGTTACAAGGTTGACAAATGGCAGTGTTACTAGATCAACAAATGTCAATCTTTCCAGTTTGACAAATGGCAATATAGAATATACCCAATATGAGAGATGCAAATCTTACCAAATTATCTGTACGTGCGGTTGCACACGGGTCATCCAAAAAACCGTTTGCGTTGAAGGGAGGTACAAATCCTGCTTCCAGATTTTCTCTTGGCTTAGCGCCGAAGCCTCGCTTTGCAAACCGTATTCAATCTGAACTGTTTGTGTTGAGGAGATGCACAAATCCTGTGCGGCGAATTTTCCCTTGGCTTACTGGGGAAGACCATAGCTCTCACTTTGCATACGGGTGTTCTATCTAAAACGTTTGTGAATAAGAGCTGCACAAATCCTGCTCGGCACATTTTCCCTTGGCTTACTGGGGAAGCTGTCGGTTTACATACGGGTGTTCTATCTAAAACGTTTGCGATCAAGAGGTGCACAAATCTTGCTCGGCACATTTTCCCTTGGCTTCCTAGGGAAGCTGTCGGTTTGCATACGGGTGTTCTAACTAAAATGTTTGCGATGAGTGTTTTATATTTAAAAACCATTGACACTTTTTTTAAAGAAAATCGTTTGATAAGTCTGTACATTCAGAGAGAAAGACGTAAGTTTGTTCAAACCATATCTTTCATTCAGTCACACTGCAAATTTATATTCATATGATCGAGATACAGTATTAAACCCAACTGGAAGACTAGTGGCAGATGATCCTTCTGCGCCATGGCGTTGGTGGAGGTCTGCGGGAGGGGAATGGCCCATATTAAACTGTGGCTTGGGCGCCATTAATGGA
Source organism: Thinopyrum elongatum (assembly GCA_011799875.1). Taxonomy (NCBI): domain Eukaryota; kingdom Viridiplantae; phylum Streptophyta; class Magnoliopsida; order Poales; family Poaceae; genus Thinopyrum; species Thinopyrum elongatum. The sequence continues at coordinate 416,667,579 of CM022298.1, forward strand.
GAGGATGCGAGCAAGGTGGGCGGCGGCCATGGAAGTCAAAAGGCTCGCTTCCCCTTGAGCCTGCGCGGCGTACAACACTACGGCTCGCACGCTTCCCGATGAGCCTGCGCATTGGAGTACAGCTCGCGTGCCTCCCGTTCAGTCAAGCACCTGTCTGCACGGCACCTCCTAGCCATTAAAAGAGTGAGGTGTGGCGTCACATGAATGGTTAACAGAACACACACGATTTAAATTATACAACACATTTGAGATGTTAAAGTGGCAGCTATTTGTTTCAAAATGCCTTTGTTGGCTGTTATTCGAGTGCACCTTCTCTCAAAATGGACACGAAAAATACCACAGCATGTCGGGTACCATTCCATGATAGCATGCCAAGTTTCATGAATTTCAGACGAGTTTTGGATTTACTAGAATTTAAAAACAAAGTATCTCAACGTTTTGCCGGGAATCAACGGTGCCCTGGTGTTTGAAATTCATTCCCATTTCTTGCATGGGACCTAAGCATGCACCCAAGGACACACATTTGATTTTTAAACCCATTTTTCTGCACTGGAGCATGTTCATGTAGTTCAAATTTGAATTATGCACATAAAATGCCTAGAAAACCCAGTTAATGTATAAAAATGTCGTAGCAAACCCCAAAAAATCCAAAAAATTGACACAATACTCTTGTTGTTCTATGTTGACACTAGAAAAATTTTGAAAGCAAGAAGAGGCAATGGATATTGTTTCGTCCCCAAAGGTGGCACGTTCCCTACCGAAACCATCAGGATTGTTGTGAGAAGCTCTGGTTTGTGAGAAGCTTATACCCAAACCTGCCCCAAATGGGACAAAAAAATTACCACAGCATGTTGATGCCACTACATGAGAGCATGCCAAGTTTCATGAATTTCAGATGAGTTTTGGATTTACTAGAATTTAAAAACAAAGTATCTCAACGTTTGCAGCCGAGAGACGGTGGCAAGGTGCTTGACATTCATTCTCATTTCTTGCATGGGACCTAAGCATGCACCCAAGGACACAGATTTGATTTTTCAACCAATTTATATGCACTTGAGCATGTGCATGTAGTTCAAATTTGAATTATGCACACAAAATGCCTGGAAAACCGAGTTAATGTATAAAAATGTCTAAACAAACCCCAAAAAATTCCAAAATTTAACACAACACTCCTGTTGTTCTATGTTGACACTAGAAAAAAATTAAAAGCAAAAAGAGGTAACGGATATCGTTTCGTCCCCAAAGGTGGCATGTTCCCTACCAAAACCATCAGGCTTTGTTGTGAAAAGCTCTGGTTTGTGAGAAGCTTATACCCAAACCTGCCCCAAATGGGACAAAAAATTTACCACGGCATGTTGGTGCCGCTCCATGATAGCATGCCAAGTTTCATGACTTTCAGATGAGTTTTGGATTTACTAGAATTTCAAAACCATGTATCTCAATGTTTGCGGCCGAGCGACGGTGGCAAGGTGTTTGACATTCATTCCCATTTCTTCCATGGGACCTAAGCATGCAACCAAGGACACATATTTGATTTTTCAGCCAATTTATATGCACTGGAGCATGTGCCTGTAGTTCAAATTTGAATTATGCACATAAATGCATAGAAAACTCAGTTAATGTATAAAAATGTCCAAACGAACCCCGAAAAATTCTAAAATTTAACACAACACTCCTGTTGTTCTATGTTGACAGTAGATTTTTTTTTTGAAATCAAGAAGAGGCAACGGATATCGTTTCATCCAGAAAGATGAAACGTTCCATAACATAACCATGAGGCTTGTTGTGAGAAGCTCTGGTTTGTGAGAAGCTTATACCCAAACCTGCCCCAAATGGGACAATATTTTTACCAAGGCATGTTGATGTCATTCCATGATATCATGTCAAGTTTCATGAATTTCAGACGAGTTTTTGATTTACTAGAATTTTAAAACCATGCATCTCAATATTAGCGGCCGAGCGATGGTGGCAAAGGTGTTTGACATTCATTCCCATTTCTTGCATGGGACCTAAGCTTGCAACCAAGGACACACATTTGATTTTTCAACCCGTTTATATGCACTGGAGCATGTGCATGTAGTTCAAATTTGAATTATGCACATAAATGCATAGAAAACTCAGTTAATGTATAAAAATGTCCTAGCGAACCACGAAAAATCCCAAAAAATGACACAATACTCCGGTTGTTCTATGTTGACACTAGAAAATTTTTGAAATTAAGAAGAGGCAACAGATATCGTTTCGTCCACAAAGGTGACACGTTTCCCTACCAGAACCATGAGGCTTCTTTTGAGAAGCTCTGGTTTGTGAGAAGCTTATACCATAACCTACCCCAAAAGGGACAATATTTTTTACCCCGGCTTGTTGATGCCATTCCATGATAGCATGCCAAGGTTCATGAATTTTAGACGAGTTTTGTATTTACGAGAATTACAAAAGCAAGTACGTCAACGTTGTCGGGGAGCCACGGTGCCGTGGTGTTTGAAATTCATCCCCATTTCTTGCATGGGACATAAGCATCAACCCATGGACACATATATGATTTTACAACCCATTTTGGTGCACCGGAGCATGTGCATGTATTTTAATTTTGAATTGTGCACCTGAAAAGCCTAGAAAACCAAGTTAATGTATAAAAATGTCCAAACGAACTCTGAATAATTCTAATTTTTTTGACGACACACCTATAGTTGCATGTTCACTGTAGATAAAAGTTCTAGCAATTCAAACACCCTCCTTTGCCGCTGTGACCCCATTATGTAATTCAAATCAAGACAAAAAATCAAGTAGATCGCACACATTTAATTATCACCAACCGTGTGAGATGCAGCACAAAATATCTTGGAGCACCGTCGGAGTATAGTACGCATATGGCTTACACGAGAAGGTGCATCGGCTACAGTCCACAGCCGGCATGTCAAGCACACTAGCTCGCTCCCCAAATATCATTTCACTGTTCAATCGTCACCGATGAAAGATGGGGACGTGGACTCACTTCATCGGGGCAACTCCGGCGGCCCACTCCGGCGAGAGCGCGGCCGCAGCCGCCAGGCACGTGCTAACAAGGTTCATGAGCGCGGCCGCAATCTGCGACCCGGCGGCCAAGGCAGCCCACACGGCCGTTGTTGCTTCTCAGGTGGCGGCGGCAATATCTGCCTCGGGGATAGCAACTGGCGAGAGCGGCACAGCAGCTGTCCAATCCACAGCGGCGGCCTTAGCCCTGATGGATGCCGCCCACGACCATGTCGAGGCCACCCACGCCCAGCTCATGGCGGTCACCGCATAAATCGAATGAAGCTTCTCCGACAATGGTCGGCAACCCACGGTCGAAGAGTTGGCAATCGCCGAGAGCGTTCGAGCAGCCGTCCATTCCTCCGCCGCATACCTTGCCACGACAGAGCTCGTCCAAGCCCAGATCACGGCCGCCCACGCCCAGCTAGTGGCGGCCTTTTCCAAAGAGATGGCGGACGCGGATGGCGAGATGTTTGCTGAGTATGATGCGATGGATGCCATGGAGCCCCTTCCCCAGGAGACCATCGGGCGCGAGCTGGACATGGAGGAGGAGGCGGAGATCGACGAGCATCAGCCGTAGTAGTACTCTTTGTTTTGTTTAATTAAGAGCACCGGTCTTTAATTTGTTAGAGTAATGTTTAGGTCAGCTCGCTCTGTTTAATTGCTGAACTTGCTCGATTAAGAAGTGTGGGTGTGCTGTAGTCTCCTTTGTGTACCCAAATTATGCAATGACGTGGATGACCACTGTAACCAGGGAAATTCGAACCAAAATTTTTGACGTTCAAACTCATCACACACGGGTTAACTTATCTGAATCATTTGTGATGTTCACATATCATACACAGTTCTGAATAAGGGACCGTGTCTGATGACACTTTGCGCGCCAGTTTTTTTGCTGCACCGATCCAAAAAATTTGGCTTTCGCGGTAATATCTACCTCCCCACCCCCTCCCCCTTGCCAAATGCCACATTTCCCCTGTTTCCGCCTTCCTTTCCAAGTTGAAACCTTCACTCCTTGCTTGCAGCACCGCCTCCTCGCTGGCGACCCTCCTTCATGCTGCTCGGCCTCGTCGATCCAGGCAGGTAATCCACACCCGACCCCCATCCTCCTCCTCCTTCCACATCCCACATGCCCCGACCGCCGGCGTGACACCTTCCACCCAAATCACTTCCCCCTCCCCCAAATAAGCGCCAACCTAAGCCATGGTGCACGCAATATAGCCAGGAGCTCAAGGAGCATTTGGCAGCGGAGAAGCAAATCGTGGCCGCACGCGTGGATGAGGTCGCGATGGCTGCCATTCGTGCTGACCCCCAGATATTGGAGGAGCACCTCGCCGTCGAGGCCACCATCGATGCCTCGCGTGCCGATGCCGCGACGCGGTTGGCTGCTTTAAACGACAGTTCATGGCGCTTCCTCGAGGCCACCATCGGTGCCTTTGATGAAGACTACAAGGTGTTTTCTTAGCGTGCCCGTGCTTACCTCAACTCGAGAGGCAGCAGGTTGGTGCCCGGAGCGGCTCAAGCAACTCACCACTATGACGAGGGCACCCATGATGTGGAGGCCTCGCCCTCTTCCATGTCCAGGGAGCCAATCATCATTGATATCTCTGACGATGAGGAGTAGCTTGTCTTCTAAGCTCACTATAAGGACCTATGTTCAGTTTGCTAGCTACACCGGTTAAGCATGCTCGGTTTACCCGTTGCATGTGCTGCTCCTGCCTTTCCTTAACAAATTCTAGTGAATTGTCCTATCTACTTTTACCATGCAATCTGTTGCTCTAGTCTATATGTTCTATATGTCGTGCAATGTGGTGCTAACTTATTAACTGTTTGGTTAATTAGTTGTCGTCTTCGGTTAACTGTTTGGTTCAATTCTGCAAATGTGATGTTCAATTCTTCAGGCTGCAATTTTGTATTGTCTTCCATGTGAGAAATAAATCGAATTTATCTTTACAAAATACATGAGAAACAAATACAATTGCTATATTTCCTAGTTGTCAAGCATACTTGGCTTGGTTAACTGTCTGATCTTCTAGTATGTTATACATTATGCGATGCGGTGCTCAGTTAACGTTTGGTTCATTTGTTGTGGTGTTTAGTTAACTGTTTGGTTCAATTCTGCAATGCGATGTTGAATTGTTGTGGGTGCATTCTGTTATTGTATACCATGTGAGAAATAAATTGAATTTGGTTGTACTAAATACATGAGAAACAAATACAATTGCTATATTTCCAAGTTGTTAAGCATGCTTGGTTTGGTTAACTGTCTGATCTTCTATTAGGAGTATGTTATATTGTGCAATGTGGTTCTCAGTTAATGTTTGGTTCATTTATTGTGGTGTTTAGTTAACTGCTTGGTTCAATTCTGCAATGCGATGTCCAGTTGTCATGGGTAGAATTTTGTATTGTTGTGCATGTGAGGAATAAATCGAATTTGGCTGCACTTAATACATGAGAAACATATACAATTGCTATATTTCCTAGTTCTTAATCATGCTTGGTTTGAATAAATGGGTTTTCCATGTGGCTCGAATTAATCTGATGAATCTGTAATGTTCTTATTTTTCATCAACATATTTTACTGATAGCATGCGAACCCTCACTTAATCTGATCACTAACTACCTTATATGTGTTGCAGGGAAACAATGGGAGGCACTGAGGTTTACAATTGAGGTTTGAACATGCATGGTCCTTTGTCTAATAGCACATTATTGTGCAATTGCAGGAACCATTCTAATATTTAGGTTTTTAACAATTTGGTCTTGCACATGTAGGTCCTGCTGTCAGAGGTTTTAACCCACTGTTCGACCCTTTTTGCATATGGGAAAATGAGTTGTCCATGAATATCAGTCAAGTCAAGAAACTCAGAAAGATTGTTAGGATAAAGATATTAGCAACAAAAAACAATAAGATCTTTGTCTGCACAATGAAGAAGACATCAGTTCACTACAGGATGGTACTAACTATTATACCTTGCCTTTTTTATTCCTTTGCCTCATTTCCAATTTAGAGAAGATATTTATGCACATCCTTGTTTTCAGGCCTTTCCAAAGCAGTTCACTGATGATTACCTCTCAAACCACCTGTATGGTCAGGAGGCGAGGAAGGTATTCATAAAACACCCATGGTTCAATATTGAAGTGTTCCTGAAGAGGGCGAAGGATGGACGGTCAATTATCCACAGGCACTGGCCTAAAGTTGCAAAGGCCTTCAACATCAATGAAGGCTCAATATTTGCCTTCCGCTTCAGCAGTTTTCCTGATGAGATTCATCTGTCTATGTACTGTCTATGATGCTAATTTCAAAAGGTTATAGATGTTGCATGTGAAACTTGGCGCTGATGCAGTTGTGTAATGGGGTAGCTGAGTGCTGAAGCTATATGATGTTGTACTTTGATGTATTTCAATTATGAAATCCTGCTTCCTTAATATGGAAATGAAATATATTGTGTGCTTAATATGAAATGTCAATTAGATTAATAAATGGATTATTAATAATAGGGCAATTAGCCTGCTAATTGGGTTTTTCTATTGCAAACGGTTATTGAGAAAACACCGTGGGCGATGACCTCAGGCAACGCACACAGTTTCTAGGAATAAACCGTGTTGGATCAATGAACAATCACACATGACATCCTATTAAAAACTGTTTGCATTAGGCCACCTTGCGCAAACGTTTACCACATAAAAAGTGTGTGTGATGGACAGCCTTTGCCACACAGTTTTTTCTACGCACCGTGTGTGATGCATTCAATAACGCAAACAATAAAATTGTTAATATCGCATGCAATGGCAACGCTATCACAAACGATTTAATGGGGAAAATTGTGTGTGATGTACCTGCGAATGGAAACGTTTTCCTTGGAGTAACTGTGTGGGATGTATATACAAATGGAAACGTACTTCTTGGATTAACTGTGTGGGATGTACATACTAACGGAAACGTATTCCTTGGATTGACAATGTGGAATGTACATACGAACGAAAACATTTAGCGGGGACTGACTGTGTGGGATGTACTTACGACCGGAAATGATTTGGCCTGTATACTTGTATTTTTTTTAGCACAACTGTACGTATAACCGTATTTGATCGCTCGCCGGTTGCACACGGCCTTATTTTGCCGAGAGTGTGTGCTAAGAGGGCATACCCCCGATGGTTTCTGGGTCGTGTGGGAAGGACCCCCCTATCGCAGTCACTCACTTGGCGACGGTTCGAAACGCCGTCGCGGAAAGGGGTTAAAAACCGTTTGTATAGCACCTCATTGTACCAGTGTCCACTACAAATCCGCTTCTCCCTCGTCTTCTTGAAGAAAATCGATGATGTGTGCGGCGGGTAGGGTTTCTACTACGGCATGCGGGGCCCACGCCATGGTAAACAGGAGAGGGATTGAGTTCGAGTCGACGCCTTAATACAGCGTGCGACACTCGGTTTTACGGGAACGAGGCAGAATTTTGAGTCCGGGGAGCAGTGGAGATATACGTACAAAAAATTGTGGACGTAGGTTCGACCAAAAGGCAATGACGCATGGGCCCCTCATTTTGATATACTCGCGGCCGCGTGAAATTTGCTACTCAAAATAAAGCGTAAAAGTTCCTCCAAAAACATCTATAACTAATGGGAAGCGAATGTAAGCTTAAAATGAAAATAAAATAAAAAAATGTTATAAAAAGAGAAAAAAATTAATTGCAGTTAAAAGAATGACATTTTTAACAAAAATGTGAACGTGAACTACATAGGTGTGCACGTGACCAACACATATATTGTCAAATGCCCTGGCAAAACTGACACTGTCGGATGGAGGAGCATACAGTAGTTGATAATACTCACGTGGAAGATTTGTGTGTCGGAGGACTGGTTGTTCTGTCAAATGTCATGGCAAAACTGACACTATCGGATGACGATCTGACGGTTCTTTCGGCGTTCGTCGGGAAATGGCTTGTGGCGAACGTTTGTGAGATATGATTTATGGACACATGCATTGCACTGATACGTGCCCCTCTCTCTCACACACACACGCACCTTCACGAGTCACGACTCTCCCGAGTCCTCTCGCACCCACCGTCTATCTGTAGGTAGATGTCACACACATATGTGCTCTTCACACCCTACCCTTAGAACTTCTAAAAAATAAAAGGCGTCACAAACCTTTTTTTTAACTCACACGTCACACACTTATACTATTACTCTTATGGTGAACTTTCTTTGGGCGTAGTACATTGTACTCTCATGAAGAGAAGCGATGCACGCACGCACTAGTTCTCTCACACCAACGTGCGGGTACATGTAGGAGCGCAATTTTTTAAGCTAGGAGCGCATTTGTTTACAAAGAGGCATCCCAATTGACATTTTGACTCGTCTAGTTTCCAACTTCATGGAGGGTCGGGGGACCACACATGAATGATACAGTACATAGTGGCTCCTGGACGTGGTGATTTGATAGTGCGACCTGGAAGCGGTGGCCCGTTATTGATCGAGTCTTATTTTTACTTGAACTTTAAGTGAAAATAGTGGTTCACGCGTATTCAATTTAATAACAATTGCTACAACAAAATCACTCCACCAGGAGCGCATTTGTTTACAAAGAGGCATCCCAATTGACATTTTGACTTGTCTAGTTTTCAACTTCATGGAGGGTCGGGGGACCACACGTGAATGATACAGTACATAGTGCCTCCTGGACGCGGTGATTTGATAGTGCGACCTGGAAGCGGTGGCACGTTATTGATCGATTCTTATTTCTATTTGAACTTTAAATGAAAATAGTGGTTCACGCGTATTCAATTTAATAACGATTGCTACAACAAAATCACTCCACTATATATATATATATATATATATATATATATATATACATATACGTATATATATAAGCTGGAGCCTCGGCGCTTGCTTTACTAGGGTTCCTCTCTTTCAGTCTCTCATGCTCTCCAGATCTAAACAACACATAGGTGGCCACACTCTCTCTCTGCTCTCCGCTGGTCACAGATCCGACCGGACCACCTCAGCCGGGGCAGGGGTGTAGGTGCATCATTCACGCGGTCGTCGGCGGCGAGGGAGGAGACCAACAGCTGCTCGCCCGTCCCGATCGGTGGTCATGCCGTTCTCTCCGACGCAGTGCCGGCTCGGGAGGGCCTCCGACCCCTTCTTCCTCCCTGCGGTATTGTGCCAAGATACGGCCTCCCGACGCCATCTTTGCCACATCTCGACGACCCTCAGGTATATCTTCCTTTGAAACCAGCCTTGTTGTACTGCCCCAGCTCCCCATGTGACTGCATGTGGATCTTTTTCTACTTCCATCGGCTGTTCCAAAGCCACCTAGACTTTTACTATTATTAGAGGTTAAGTTAATTCACACAGTTGAATCTAAGACTTGGTTCAAACAGAGAAGAAAGTGGGAAAGTTGTAGCATGAATCTAGGAATTGGTTCTAAGAGGAAACGGGGGAAAGTAGTAGAGACTGGCTACCTAATCGGTCTCTTGGTTGAAAAGGGGAAGAAAGCGGGGTGGATGGCGAAGGGTGGGGGGAAAGGCCGGGGAAGTGGACCTGTATCTTGGTCGAAAAAGAAAAGAAAGTGAGGGGTGTTGGGGGGACAATGCAAATGAGAACGAGCAGGTCTAGATTTCCTATGGTCACATAGGAAAATGTCGCTGAGGAGATAAAAAAATGGGACAAATGCAGACATCCTGCCTGAATGTTTGCCGCTCTGGGCAACCACATCTGGCTCACCACTTTATGCCCCTGTTGTCCCTATGTTCTTATCGCTACCGTTAATGTAAAATGATATGAAACATGAAGCAATGCTACCTAATGTCACTATTAAGTAACGCTGCTGTCAGTCTAGTGCCATTGATAAATTGAAGCAATGACACCATGATATGTCTCCAATGTATCTATAATTTTTTATTGTTCCATGCTATTATATTATCCATCTTGGATGTTTTATATGCATTATTATGCTATTTTATATCAATTTTTGGGACTAACCTATTAACCTAGTGCCCAATGCCAGTTGTTGTTTTTTCCATGTTTTTGTCTTCTACAGAAAATCAATACCAAACGGAGTCCAAACGGAATGAAACTTTTTGGCGATTTTTTTTGGGCCAGAAGACAACTAGGAAGCTTCGGGAGCAGGCTAGAAGGTCCACGGGTGAGCGACAAGCTCACCAGGCACGCCCTAGGGGGCGTCCTATGAGCTTGTGGGCCCCCCATGGCTCCTCTAACCCTAATCTCGGATCTATAAATACCCTAATATTCCCCGTATACCAGAGGGCACACCAAAAATACTTTTTCGCCGCCGCAAGTTTCTGTCCTCCTGAGATCCCATCTGGAGACCTGTTTTGGTACTCTGTCGGAGGGGGATTCGACCATGGAGGGCCTCTACATCAACCTTGCTGCCCTTCCGATGACGTGTGAGTAGTTTACCACAGACCTATGGGTCCATAGCTAGTAGCTAGATGGCTTCTTCTCTCTCTTTGATCTTCAATACAATGTTCTCCTTGATGTTCTTGGAGATCTATTCGATGTAATCTTCTTTCGCTATGCGTTTGTTGAGATCCAATGAATTGTGGATTTATGATCAGATTATCTATGAATATTATTTGAGTCTTCTCTGAAATCTTTTATGCATGATTAAGATGGCTTTGTATTTCTCTCTGATCTATTGATTTGGTTTGGCCAACTAGATTGATTTATCTTGCAATGGGAGAGGTGCTTTGTATTGAGTTCAATCTTGCGGTGTCCTCACCCAGTGACAGTAGGGGTAGCGAGGCACGGTTTTGTATTGTTGCCATTAAGGATAAAAAGGTGAGGTTTATTTCATATTGATTGGTTATATCCCTATACATCATGTCATCTTGCTTAAGGCGTTACTCCCATCTTGTTAACTTAATACACTAGATGCATGCTAGATAGCGGTCGATGTGTGGAGTAATAGTAGTAGATGCAGGCAGGAGTCGGTCTACTTGTCACAGACATGATACCTATATTCATGATCATTGCCTTAGATATCATCATAACTTTGCGCTTTTCTATCAATTGTTCAACGGTAATTTGTTTACCCACCGTATGCGTTCTTTCAAGAGAGAAGCCTCTAGTGAAAACTATGGCCCCCGGGTCTATTTTTATCATATTATTTTCAGATATATAAAACCAAAAACCCAAAAATACCCTGCTGCAATTTATTTACCTTTACTTTGTTTTGCAATTTTATTTATCTTTTATTCCTATATCTATCAGATCTCATTCTTGCAAGTAACCGTGAAGGGATTGACAACCCCTTTATCTTGTAGGGTGCAAGTATTTGTTTGTTTGTGTAGGTGCAACCATTGGTGACTTGTGTGTTCCTCCTACTGGATTGATACCTTGGTTCTCAAACTGAGGGAAATACTTATCTCTACTTTGCTGCATCACCCTTTCCTCTTAAGGGGAAAAACCAACGCAAGCTCAAGAAGTAGCAGGAAGAATTTCTGGCGTCGTTGCCGAGGAGGATCTACATCAAGCCTACCAAGTACCCATCATAAACTCTCATCTCTTGCATTTACATTATTCGGCATTTGCCTCTCATTTTCCTCTCCCACACTTCTAAAACGTTTTCAGAAAAACACAAAAATATTTGCCTTTTTATTCGCCTTATTTTCGTTTGTCTTTTCGTTTGCCTTTTGTTTGCTTGTTTGCTAGATCGCTTGCTTAGCTATCATGGCTAGTCCTTCTAACGTAGTTGGTACCCCGGGAAGTGAGGTTCTTAATTTTAAACAAAGGGGAGGAGAGAATTTGAAAGATGTTTGGTATAAAATTTGCGATGCTCAGAATAAATCTACCCGTAAGCAATCAACTACAGTTCTTCTTCAAAAAAATTACGTGAGTGTTACTACTTGGTATAGATTTGTGCTAGACACTATTACTGGGGGTAATTTATTTGGTAGTCACCCTATGGATGCTTTTAATGCTATGGGAAATTTGGTGGGATCACCACCAATCATGATTAATGAAACATCATTAACTTTGGAACATGTGATGCAAAGGCTTGATATTATTGAGAATAAAATTTCTACCTTAGAGCATATTGAAAATTTGGATAAAAATATTCATAATCATATTACTCAAATTGGATCAAAGGTAGGAATCACTTTAAAAACCCTAAAGGAGAAGGAACCTATAATTGATGAGAGGGTAGAACAAGGTTCCGCTAGAATCGATAAGTTAGAGGATATTATTACCAATTTGGGTTTTGCTTTGGCCGTTGTCAAGACTACTCCAAAATTTCCTCCTAATAAAACTACTAAGTTTATTTATGTTCCTAAAAATAAGGGTGGGTCATCTAGTAAAGGAAACGAGGATCTTAAGATGATAAATATTTGCCCTAGTTTTATCTATATGATTAAGGAATCTATTCTTACGAATGAATTTCTTGATTTTCTATCTAGGAGTGTGATCATCAACAAACCTAATGAAATCCCTAGGAATTATGGATGTGCAATTGAGGAATTGAATACCAAAGATGACAATACCTAGATCTATGCAATATGCCCAGCTAGGGGCGTAAAACAATAGCGCTTGTTGTGAGGCAACCCAATTTTATTTTTTTGTTTTTGCTTCTGTTTTTCAATAAATACACAATTATATCTCTATTATGATTGTGTCTTAATGTTTTAATTAGTGTTTGAGCCAAGTAAAACCTTTGGGATGATTTGGAAGATCATTGATTTGATTTTGCTGAAAAACTGAAACTTTTGCGTAGAGTAGCAGAATTGTTAAAATTTGCTGGAACATGGAAAAATTCTAAATTATTTACAAAATGTTGATATACAGATTGTATAGTTTGTCCCAATTTTTCAGAATTTTTTAGTTACATAAGAATACTATAATTCAGGTCTTTACAGACTGTTCTATTTTTGACAGATTCTGTTTTTGCTGTGTTGTTCGCTTATTTTGATGGTTCTATGGGTAGTATCGGGGGGTATGATCCATGGAGAAGTTAGAATACAGTAGATATAATGCAAATATAAAATTAGAATGAGTTTAGAACAGTACCTAAAAGTGGAGATTTTTTTTATCATACTAACGGATCTCACGAGTTTTTTGTTGAGTTTTGTGTTGTGAAGTTTTCAAGTTTTGGGTGAAGTTTCGATGGACTAAGGAATAAGGAGTGGCAAGAACCTAAGATTGGGGATGTACAAGGCACCCCAAGGTAATATTCAAGGACAACCAAGCATCTAAGCTTGGGGATGCCCCGGATGGCATCCCGTCTTTTGTCTCCAATCCATCGGTAAATTACTTGAGCCTATATTTTTATTCACCACATGATATGTGTTTTGCTTGGAGCATCTTGTATTATATGAGTGTTTGATTTTTAGTTTGCCACAATCATCCTTGCTGTACACACCTTTTGAGAGGGACACACATTAATCATGAATTTATTAGGATACTCTATGTGCTTCACTTATATCTTTTGAGCTAGGTAGTTGCTCTAGTGCTTCACTTATATCTTTTTAGAGCACGGTGGTGGTTTTATTTTGAAGAAATGTATGAACTCTCATGCTTCACTTATATTATTTTGAGAGTCTTAAAAATAGTATGGCAATTGCTTAGGTTATGAATTTAGTCCTAATATGATGGGTATTCAAGAGGGATATAATAAAAACTTTCATGAAGATCATTGAATATATGAGAAGTTTGATTCCTTGTATTAGTTTTGAGATATAAAGATGGTGATATTAGAGTCATGCTAGTGAGTAATTGTGGTTTAGTAAGAATATTTGTTTTAAGGTTTGTGATTCCCGAAGCATGCATGTATGATCTCTCGTTATGCGATGAAGTTGGAGCATGACTTATTTTTCATTGTCTTCCTTATGAGTGGTGGTCGGGGACGAGCGATGGTCCTTTCCTACAAATCTATCCCCCTAGGAGCGTGTGTATTAGTACTTTGCTTTGAGGGCTAATAAACTTTTGCAATAAGTATGTGACTTCTTTATGACTAATGTTGAGTCCATGGATTATACGCACTCTCACCCTTCCACCATTGCTAGCCTCTTCGGTACTGTGCATTGCCCTTTCTTACCTTGAGAGTTGGTGCAAACTTCGCTGGTGCATCCAAATCCCATGATATGATACACTCTTTCACACATAAGCCATCTTATATCTTCCTCAAAATAGCCACTATACCTACCTATTATGGCATTTCCATAGCCATTCCGAGATATATTGCCATGCAACTTCCATCGTTCGGTTTTATTATGACACATACCATCATTGTCATATTGCTTTGCATGATCATATAGTTGACATAGTATTTGTGTCTTGGCCACCATTCATATTTTTTATACATGTCACACTAGATCATTGCACATCCCGGTACACCGCCGGAGGCATTCATATAGAGTCATATTTTTGTTCTAGTATCGAGTTGTAATTCTTGAGTTGTAAGTAAATAAAAGTGTGATGATCATCATTATTAGAGCATTGTCCCATGTGAGGAAATGATGATGGAGACTATGATTCCCCCACAAGTTGGGATGAGACTCCGGACTTAAATAAAAAAAGAGGCCAAAGAGCCCAAAATAAAAAAAAGAGAAAAAAAGAAAAATGAGAGAAAAATAGAGAAGGGACATTGTTACTATCCTTTTCCACACTTGTGCTTCAAAGTAGCACCATGTTCATGATAGAGAGTCTCCTATTTTGTCACTTTCATATATTACTAGTGGGAATTTTTCATTATAGAACTTGGCTTGTATATTCCAATGATGGGCTTCCTCAAATTGCCCTAGGTCTTCATGAGCAAGCAAGTTGGATGCAAACCCACTTAGTTTTCTTTTTGAGCTTTCATACACTTATAGTTCTAGTGCATCTGTTGCATGGCAATCGCTACTCCTTGCATTGGCATCAATTTATGGGCATCTCCATAGCTCATTGATTAGCCTCGTCAATGTGAGACTTTCTCATTTTTTGTCTTCTCCACACAACCTCCACCATCATATTCTATTCCACCCATAGTGTTATATCCATGGCTCATGCTCATGTATTGCGTGAGAGTTGAAAAAGCTTAAGAGCATTAGAAGTATGAACCAATTGCTTGGCTTGTCATCGGGGTTGTGCATGATAAATACTTTGTGTTATGAAGATAGAGAATGACAAGATTATATGATTTTGTAGGGATAATTTTCTTTAGCCATAATAATTTGAGAAGACATGATTGCTTTATTAGTATGCTTGAAGTATTATTGTCTTTATGTCAATATTAAACTATTGTTTTGAATCTTATGGATTTGAATATTCATGCCACATAAAGAAAGATTACATGATAAACATGTTAGGTAGCATTCCACATTAAAAACGCTGTTTTTATCATTTACCTTCTCGAGGACGAGAAGGAATTAAGCTTGGGGATGCTTGATACGACTCCAACGTATCTATAATTTTTTATTGTTCCATGCTATTATATTATCCATCTTGGATGTTTTATATGCATTATTATGCTATTTTATATCAATTTTTGGGACTAACCTATTAACCTAGTGCCCACTGCCAGTTGTTGTTTTTTCCATGTTTTTGTATTTTACAGAAAATCAATAGCAAATGGAGTCCAAATGAAATGAAACTTTTTGATGATTTTTCTTGGGCCAGAAGACAACTAGGAAGCTTTGGGAGGAGGCCAGAAGGTCCACGAGTGAGCGACAAGCTCACCAGGCGCGCCCTAGGGGGGCGCCCTATGAGCTTGTGGGCCCCCCGTGGCTCCTCTAACCCCAATCTCAGATCTATAAATACCCAAATATTCCCCGTATACTAGAGGGCACACCAAAAATTCTTTTCCACCGCCGAAAGTTTCTGTCCTCGTGAGATCCTATCTGGAGACATGTTCTGGTACTCTGCCATAGGGGGATTCGATCACGGAGGGCCTCTACATCAACATTGCTGCCCTTCCGATGATGTGTGAGTAGTTTACCGCAGACCTACGGGTCCATAGCTAGTAGCTAGATGGCTTCTTCTCTCTCTTTGATCTTCAATACAATGCTCTCCTTGATGTTCTTGGAGATCTATTCGATGTAATCTTCTTTTACGGTGTGTTTGTTGAGATCCGATGAATTGTGGATTTATGATCAGATTATCTATGAATATTATTTGAGTCTTCTCTGAACTCTTTTATGCATTATTAAGATAGATTTGTATTTCTCTCTGATCTATTGATTTGGTTTGGCCAACTAGATTGATTTATCTTGCAATGTGAGAGGTGCTTTGTATTGGGTTCAATCTTGCGGTGTCCTCACCCAGTGACAGTAGGGGTAGCAAGGCACTTATTTGTATTGTTTCCATTAAGAATAAAAAGGTGGGGTTTATTTCATATTGATTGGATCTACCCCTATACATCATGTCATCTTAAGGCGTTACTCCGTTCTTGTTAACTTAATACACTAGATGCATGCTGGATAGTGGTCGATGTGTGGAGTAATAGTAGTAGATGCAGGCAGGAGTCGGTCTACTTGTCACGGACGTGATACCTATATTCATGATCATTGCCTTAGATATCATCATAACTTTGCGCTTTTCTACCAATTGCTCAACAGTAATTTGTTTACCCACCGTATATGTTCTTTCAAGAGAGAATCCTCTAGTGAAAACTATGGCCCCCGGGTCTATTTTTATCATATTATTTTCAGATCTATAAAACCAAAAACTCAAAAATACCTTGCTGCAATTTATTTACCTTTACTTTGTTTTGCACTTTTATTTATCTTTTATATCTATCTCTATCAGATCTCATCCTTGCCAGTAACCGTGAAGGGATTGGCAACCGCTTTATCACGTTGGGTGCAAGTATTTGTTTGTTTGTGTAGGTGCAACCATTGGTGACTTGTGTGTTCCTCCTACTGGATTGATACCTTGGTTCTCAAACTGAGGGAAATACTTATCTCTACTTTGCTGCATCACCCTTTCCTCTTCAAGGGAAAAACCAACACAAGCTCAAGAAGTAGCACACCACCATTCTATGAAGTGCTCCCGTCTTGCTTTATTTCCCATGAATTGTGTTTTTGCAGTTAAACTTAAATCTCACACCGGTAACATTGCTTCATCCCAGTGGAACTGCACAAATTTGATTGCACATTTACTGACCATGTGTTATTCTCATGGCAATAATACTAATGCTATTGTTCTGCATGTTAATCTAGTGGCAGTGTTGATGTGATGTGATGCTACTTCTTACTTAATGGCACTTTGTCATACCGTCAATGTAGTGCCAGTTATAACACAATAGATGCTGCTGTTAATCATATGCCACTGCAAATAACCGTAACTGCTTAAATAACGATATTTCATATTTGCGCAAACAGGGATATCTGTCTCCATATCATTTCTATTTGTGCAATCAGAAGTACACACCTCAATTTTAGTAGAACTGCACAAAATGAGATGGCTATTCCTAGCTGTCGTCGTCTAACCACTTGTCTTCCAGGTATTCCTACATTGGTAGTAACTAGGTAGAATGAACAAAGCAATCTAAAAGAAGTTGATTCATACGTTTACTTCCTGATTGCAGTGCAGGGACGAGCCTGTCATGTGTCGCAGAGAAAACAAGCATTGCGTCCTAGTTAGGAATGCACTTTTTCCCAGATCAAGGATGACCAGAGGACTAGCTGGCACGGTTGCGCGGAGGTTTTTGGGACAGGTGCATGGACAAGAGGCATTGTGGTCTGCTTATTTCTGCAAATAGTGGTGCTTAAATTTAGTGGAACTGCACAAGAAGTTTAGATGGTAAGTCCACTACATGGTTCAGTTCAGTATTCCAACTGAGAATACAATTATAATTGGTTATTCTGGAATGAGAGAACCTAACCCTAGATGGTGGCAGCAAGAAAAACCAGAGTGAACTCCAGTAAATTAAAGCATGCCTAGGGAGGCCCTTTGCTCAGAGAAGCCTTGCTTGATTTTTCCTGATTTGTAAAACTTCTCACAACTTTGTCTTTTGCTGTGAACTAGTAAATGTTGGTTATGTTCTATGAATCATTGAGATCTATAAAATTGCTGAACTTATGCTTTTGAAGTATTTTATGAAGCCGAGTTTAATGTGAATGTTCCACATGAATGCTGCACTAGCGTGTGAACGTTTGGAATTAACATTGTGGCCTCAGTTAACTGCATGAACCACTGTAACAAGATACATAGTTGCTTATATGTCAGACAGCAGAGTATTGATTGTGAGATGGTTGATAGCTGACTTTTCTAGTGCTGAAGCGAGCTGAGCCAATGTGTCATGTTTTGCACAACTGCTTACAAGTTGGGTAGCACCAACAGTGTTTACAAGTACTAAACCAGCCTTACGTACCCTATGTATACGTTGGTGCATAGTTGTCAAACAAGTACTCTATTTCATCAAACACACACTGCTCGTATGATAAACCATGGCAACTTATGTCTTACCATGCCATATTACATGAAAAAAACTAGTGAGGATGCATCTATTTCGGCAGCAATTACGATGGTTTTCACATGATTCACGGGCACACAAAAGTAGCAGTAGTTCCCATAGACAGATTCAGAGTACTACCACCAGAGGGCTCGATAATAGGCAAGGTTTGGATAATTAAACACAATCCAAACTTCTTTGAAACACTAGCTACGCCAATTATTTCATGCCATCGAGCTAATCTGGGATGGACACAAGACGGACCTTGCCATGAACATCATCGAGGACGTCCAGCAGCAGCTCAGTCATGTCAACCTTCTTGAAGATAACCTTGTGGCCTTGCCACTCATAAACTTGTTTGTCGAGGCTTGCCACATCATCTTCCTCTGTAAGCTTGACAAGAACAGTATGCCTCACAAACGAAGGAGTAGCTTTGAACTTCTTGTGCTTCAGTACACCCTGGACAACACGCCTGACAACAGTGTGGCTGGAATACATCTCGTCTTTGGTATAAGTGCAACTGGCTTCCAGGATCAAACATCCTAAGAACTTTGTTTTCCTAGTGCGTATATTCAGGTCAGCCTCCTCATAGCGAGTGACATGTACAACCACACAATCCTTGTCTGCATCAGGGCTCTAATTGAAACAAAAACGAATTCTGAATTACTTTCCAATATAAAAACACAAGTAATTTAAACCATTATGTAGAATCAAAAGTATGCATGACAGGGAATGTAGCATGGCAGCAGAGCTAATAAATCTTGCATTATTTAACACCACATACTTAGATGAAAAATCAAGATCAGCAAAGAAGAAAATCACCTTAGGCAGCTCAGCGGGGGGGGGGGGGGGGGGACACATCCTCGAAGGGGGAAAACTGCTCCTGCAGGGCCACGGGGGTTGTAACCTCAAATGTGGCGTTGACCATCTCAGTAGTGGTCGTGAGCATATATGGGGTCGGCTCGGTGGTGGCCTTCATCTTCTTGGAGCTCTCTGTCTCATGGGGATCAGCCTCCCGCGTCTGCTCCAACATCGGCAGATCTTTGCCTGGTTCTCCTTGATCCATCATGAAACTGACGAATAGGAGACAACTGAAAGGAAGACACAATCGCAATGACAATGAAACAAAAAAGATAGTGGGGATCGGTTACTGCTTTGCAAAAGTTTTTTTTGAAAGAAAATATACCAACATCATGGATCCGCTTACCTTCCCTTCATTGGGAGAGAAGAACAATGGTAGAAGCGAGTGTTGGCTTTCTTGAAGATGGTGAGGGAGAAGGGGATTCAGCGAAGAGTGAAATGATGGTTGCTTCGTCCGTCCAACTTAGACTGCGGGGAGGTGGGTTTTTGTGATATGATGGCTTGTTACTGTTGCGCTATGACCAGGGTGACTCTCCGCCTGCATACCGCCTTGTAATTTGGTGGATGCCATTTGGGCCCGCGCGCTGCATGGCCCGCATGTCGGTGAACCAAAGTAAAACGGCAGTCAGTAGCGGGAGACGTTTCGATGACCGAGGAGGAGCTAGAAGTGGTAGTGTATCCACTGTACTAGTAGTAATTGTTTTTCTGGGTAGCTGTAGAGTGTCTCCACTGTACTAGTAGTAATTGTTTCTCTGGGCCCAAGAAAAATAGCCCATCCACCCTAAATAATAAAATTAATTCAAAAGCCCATATATTTACTTAATGAGAGGAGCTCCCCAGCACACCGCCCCCCAAAAAAACCTGGGTGCTCTTCTTCCTCCTCACTCCCACCCACCTCACATCAGCTCGCTCCATTCGTACCCCCAAATTCCTCGCCTTACTCCTACTGAAAACCCCAGCTCCCCTTATTCCTCACTACTACAGAAAACCCCAACTCCCCTTCTTCTTCAATCGCACTACAACTAGGCTCGTCATTCATTACTCTGCTCAAATACGTGAGCTCGACGTGACACCCGCAAGGAAAATGGAGTCGGCTGACCCCAGCGCCCAGAAGATGAGGCTCCCACCAGCGGCGATGCCTGTTGTATATCCTGCACCTGGCAGCGCGGGGAGAAGCGGCGAGGGCCACCCCCTGGATCTGAGGAACCCGAAGAATCTCGGGTGGACCTCATCAGCGATCTCCCGGATGCCATCCTTGGGCATATCATCTCCCTTCTCCCCACCAGGAATGGCTGCCGCACCCAAGTACTCGCATGTCGGTGGCGCCCTCTATGGCGCATTCCACCTCTTAATCTCGACTGTCGTGGCCTATCTCTCTTTAATGATTTTGAACTCCCCGGAGCCATCATCTCTTCCCACCAGGGCTCCGTTCAAGGCCTCTGCATCCTGGCATGCTACCTGTGCATGTCCTGCATGATGGACGCCTGGCTAAAATCCATTGATTTCAAAAAACTATAGTTTCTTGAGTTCTACTATTCCCTCAGAAATCACATACCACATAACGAACGCCATGTACTTGTGCCCTCAGCACAGATGTCCATCTCGCGGTTTTCCTCCTCTCTTGTGACGTGCAACCTACCAGACAATCTAATACAAAAGCTTCGACTCCCACTTCTCAAAAAACTTTCACCTGTGCGGGTTCGTATGTCGGAGGCCTCATTGCACAACATCATCCACTCTAGTTGCCCTGCCCTGGAGTGCTTTGTGCTTGTTTTGATAGTTAGAATCAGTTCTCTCCAAATAAAGTCACGTAACCTTGTAAGAGTTGGAATTTCTTTTGACGGAAGGGAGCTCATCATCAAAGATGCCCCTTCACTTCAAATGTTGATCCTTGATTCTCGTTACTCATCGCCGCAAATAACTGTCGTCTCTGCGCCTAAACTAGAGACCTTGGGTGTAATACATGATCTCTGTGCTCATTTCATGCTGGTGTTTGGCTCCATAGTTCTTCAGGTACTGTATATTGTCATCTACACTTGTAATCATAAGCTGCATTTTAAATTTCTGCGCATAAGTTCTATATCATCTTGGAGTACACTTTTTGTACTAATATTATGTTCTATGCTCAATGAAGAGTTTGTCCATGGATAGCCTATCAATGGTGCTGGATTCTGTCAAGATCTTATATATCCATATGAATAGTTTTGATCTGAACAAGATTATTGGCTTGTTGCAATGATTTCCATGTCTGGAGAAGTTGTATATAAAGGTGATAATTTTACGCACATTGGAAGCCCGCATATAGTGTACTAGAATTAACCGTTCAGCTGTTTCTCTTTCGACACTCCTTTTTTAGACCTTAACTGTTTTCAATCTTCATGTCTATTTAGGTAACAGGACGGGGTAAGAAAGGTATAACCAATCGGTGGTTTCGTAAGCACCAGGATTTTCTCAGTTCTCATGACATTCGATTGAAGACAATAACGCTGGAACGATATGTAGCCAACCATGCAAACACTAGATTTGTCACATTCTTCCTACTGAATGGGAGGTTACTATAGTCCATCAGGCTTAAGTTTATCAGCAGCATGGTTTTGATGGATGGGTATGTCAAAGTGCAAAAAAAGGAGTTTCAGGTGGACAAAAGGGCTTCTGAACATGTCGGGCTTCTATTACAACATCTTGTGGTCATTATCCAGTAAATTTTACGACCCAGGATGTTCATTCTATGGACCTGGCCGATCCATTTGATTGTGACTGCCGAAGACGATGACGAGTGAACCCAGTCAACATCTATTTACTAACGCATCTTCCACGGCTTCTATTTGTTCCCGTCCGAGGCCTCGCCGTCGTTCTCTGCCTTGGTTCGCTCGTCGTGCGCCCGCCGCCGTCTGGCGTTGTCAACATGGTCAACAACCAAGAGGAATCAGGAGATGACTATATGTGTAGAGGCTGATAGTAGGGACCCACCAGGGTCATGCCAGTACGCAAGCAAGTGCCTCATTATTACAAGCCAAAAAATATACTTCCTCTAATGGTTTGACATCTAGGTCCCACGCCATTGTCAACGTAGTCAATGAATGAGAAAATTACAAAACGAGCGGCTAACACCAGGGACCCAGCAGCTTGCCCAATTGTTTTTTAGTTTTACAGATGAAGCGGGGTATCAACAGCGTTGTGTCGGGGCTGTGGCTCATGTAGCCCAGACTTTTATTTAACCACATGACAAGCCCAGTTGATATCTTTTTTCTTTCTGAAAATGGCTAGCCCAATTCTATTTTTTTAGGAGAATACCCAATCGAGGCCTACTTGCTTTTCTTAGCCCTGCTGGGCTGCAAATCTTTTAAGACTAGGGGGGATGTATTCGGCTTCCCCAGAAGATGGGCTATAAGTAGTAAGAAATGGGCTTTAAATTTTAAAAACACAACAAACAGGCAATTATATTCAAATTTTGTTTTTTCAGAATTCAAGATTTTAAATTTCATTGATTTTTTGCGGGGAAATTTTTGTTTTATTTTAAATTGATATAGATTTATTTTTAAAATTAATTTTAATGTGACTCGAAATTTCGTGATTAAAAAGAGTTCGGACCCCACCGAAATATGCAAAATTTTGTTGAATTTTTTAGGAGTGGCTAGAATATGGTCTGTAATGCTAACAAAAAGAATATGTGCTTCAAACCTTAAGAATTAGCAAATTGGCTATAAATTATTAAAAATAATGGCAAATGGGTTGTATGCTGTTTTCCACAGATTTGGAGGCTGACTTGTGGGCCTACTAGATTGACGATGACGTTGTCCTAAAAAAAATATTGACGCATATGCAAGGCTTTGTCAACTTAGTCAACATAGAGCAGTGACTGTTGGATGTACATCCAACGGCCATCGTGCTTCTTCAATCTCTGATCTTCCTGCTCCAGCCGCCCAAACCAGCACTGGCGGGACTACCTGCTCCCTCCTCCCGTCGTCGGATGTGCTGCTGCGTAGGCGTCACCGGCCCACCCTACTCCACCGCTGGCCAGGCCATCCCTCCACCCACCCACACCTCCTGTTATTTTCCGGCGACAGCAGCCTCACCCCGCAGCCGACCAGTCAGCCCTCGTACTCTCCTCAGCATGGGCATCCATTGTTGTGGCTTCGCTGGCTTCGGCTTGTTCCCTTCCTGGGCCTCGCCGTCATCCACCGCGTTGGTGCTCTCGGCGCGGCGTGGCCAACGTGGGCAACAAACGATAGCCACCGAAAGAGGGATGTAATTGGAGAGACTGACAGTAGGGACCCACATGGTCCATGGCCGCACACAAGCAAGTGCCTTCTTATTATGCGAAAAAAATGATTGCTCCTGCTGGCAGCTGGGACTCGACAGATTTGGTGGCTGACTTGTGGGCCTACTAAGTTGACGTGTACGCAGGGCTTTTTCAACTTAGTCAACAAATGATTCTAGCAGCTGGACCATTGGATGTTAATCCAATGGTTGTGTTGCTTCTTCAACCTCTGATCTTCTTGCTCTAATGCCCAAACCAGCGCCGGCGGGACCGCCTGCTCCTGCCTCCCGTGGGCGGCTGTGCTGCCGTGCAGGCCTCACCGCCCCACCTTAATCCCACCGCTGGCCAGGGCATTCCCTCTACTCATCCACACCCCC
This sequence comes from Thinopyrum elongatum, assembly GCA_011799875.1. Lineage (NCBI taxonomy): Eukaryota > Viridiplantae > Streptophyta > Magnoliopsida > Poales > Poaceae > Thinopyrum > Thinopyrum elongatum. The sequence continues at coordinate 416,691,487 of CM022298.1, forward strand.
TGTTATTCTCCGGCAACGGCAGCCTCACACTGCAGCCAAACCAGTCAACCCTCATACTCCCCTTCGTGTGGGCCTCCATTGTCGCGTCTTCCCTGGCTCCGCATTGTTGCCTTCGCAGGCATCGCCGTCGTCCATCCCCTTGGTGCTCTCTGCGCGGCGTGGTCAACGTTGTCCACAAACTATAGCCATCGAAAGACGACTATACACGGTGAGGCTGACAGCTCGACCCACCAGCTACATCGATCTTTGCATGCAAGGAGTGCCTCCTTATTACGTGAAAAAAAGATTCCTCCCCTAACAGGAGGGACCCACCAGCTATATCTTCGCATGCAAGGGAGCGCCTCCTTATCCTCCCTAACAGCTGGGACCCACCCGGTTGAACCGTACGTACGGTTGTCTATCTGGTCGCAAACGTGTACGCATATACTGGTCGATCGGTCTCTCTGCAAGGATGAACCATGGCCGAGTAAGTAGCGGCACGTGTTGTAGTAGAGCCCCCGACGTAGTAGTTCAGGCAGTCCTGTCTAAATCGTGTACGCGTACCTACAGCCACACGGCAAAAAATATGGCCATGTATGTACATACGGGCGGGGTCTCGAACACGTACAGCAACTGCGTCATGTTCATTGGCAGCCAACTGGCTGGGTCGAAACGCAGAAACAGCGCCATGTTCATCGGGAGGCAACCGACTGGGTCAGAATGTGTCTTGTTCATCAGGAGCCAACCGGCTTGGACGGAACAGCTGAAACGGGGTCCTTCTCATTGGGAGGGGTCTGGCGTACCGCAAAACGGAGGAAACAGCCTTCTGTTCGACCGCGTACGATTGAAACGGGGTCTTGTTCATCGACTCGGGGTCTGGCGAACCGCAAAATGAAGGAAATGGACTTTTGTTCGACCACCTACGGTCGAAACAGGGTCCTGTTCATCGAGAGGGATCTGGCATACCGCAAAACGGAGGAAACCGACTTCTCTTCCAGCGCCTACGGTCGAAACATGGTCCTGTTCATCTGGAGGGTTGTGGCGTATTGCAAAAAGGGACTCCACGGGATACTGTTCATCCACCGTCAACTTCCTCCAGCCTCCACCTGCTACTGTTCATCAACAGCGACTTCTTCCAGCCTCCAGCCTCCACTGTTCATCCACTGCCACTGTTCATCCAGCCTCCACCGGCTACTGTTCATCCAGCCTCCACGGTGTCCTGTTCATCCACCCCAACCGGCTGGGTGTGGCGTACTGCGGCATGGCCTCCTTGGGGTCCTGTTCATCAAGGGGCAACCGCCTACTACCACGGGGTCCTGTTCATCCAGCGGCAACCGCCTATACACGGTCGGGGTCCTGTTCATCCAAACCCCACATGGAACTGATCATCCACACGCAACCAACTGGCTAGGTCGACTCACCACGTCTCGACTCGTTCTACGTATCACGCGCGCGGCAGCAATAGGCACTGTTCATCGAGAGGCAACCCAACACACCGGGTGGCTACGTCTCGGACGGGGGCTCGATCGGCTTCAGTATAAGCAGCAGCAGCGATCGATCGCTCGGGTTCAGTTAGCAGCACGAGCGAAGTAATCGCTCGGGTTCAGTTAGCAGCGAAGGGATCGATCAGCTTTAGTACGTAATAGGATCGATCGATCTCTCGGGTTCAGTAAGCAAACGCCTCGCTCGGGTTCAGTTAGCGAGCGCCTCGCAAAATCGCGCCTACGAGAGAAATGCGCAAACCACTGCATCGCTCGGCCCCGACCACCCACCGTAACCGAGAACTCCGTGAAAATTTCCTCGCCCTTACTTCTACCACGATTTTTTATGTCATGGACGGCCTGAAGAATGTCATGCGGGTGCGTCCCCGACCTGCCCAGGACGAAAAGCCCATTTTCTGTCATGATTTTTTATCATAGAAGTAGGAGCCCACCACATCTACGATGAAGCGTGTTTTTCTCACAATTATCGTCATAGAAGTGTCATAACCATGACAGGAAAAATATACATTCGGGCCATAATGTCATGGATGTGTCTTTTTTTTTGTAGTGATACGACGTGCATCAAACAACTTCAGATTCATAATATTCAATCCAACACAAAGAACTTCAAAGAGTGCCCCAAGATTTCTACCGGAGAAAGAAGGACAAACACGTGCATCAACCCCTATGCCTAGATTACCCCAATGTCACCTCGAGAATCCGCGAGTCGAGTGCCAAAACATACATCAAGTGAATCAATATAATACCCAATTGTCACCACGGGTATTCATATGCAAAACATACATCAAGTGTTCTCAAATCCAACAAGTATTCAATCCGACAATAGTGAAACCTCAAAGGTAAAAACTCAAATGATCACAACAAGATGGAGAGGGGAAAACACCATATGATCCAACTATATTTACAAATCTCGCTGTACATCAAGATCGTGCCAAATCAAGAACACGAGAGAGAGAGAGAGAGAGAGATGAAACACATAGCTACTAGTACATACCCTCAGCCCCGAGGGTTAACTACTCCCTCCTCGTCATGGTGGCTGCCGGGATGACGAAGATGGCCTCCGGTGATGATTTCCCCCTCCGGCAGGGTGCCGAAACGGGGCTCCAAATGGTATTTCGAAGGTACTGAGGCGTGTGGCGGTGGAGTCAAAGTTCTAGGGTTATTTCTGGTGGTTTCTCTATTTATAGGATTTTTTGCGTCGGTCTCATGCAAAGATGGGCTAAGATGGGCCCACAAGCCACCAGCACACCACCAACCCCCTGGGCGGGCAGTGGTGGCTTGTGGGCACCTCGTTACTCTTCTGGTCCTCCCACGAAGCTTCGGGGGTCTCTTTTGTTCCCAAAAAAATCATCAAAAAGTTTTAGCCCATTCCGAGAACTTTTATTTCTGCACAAAAAATAACACCACAGTAATCCTGCTGAAAATGGCGTCAGTCCGGGTTAGTTCCATTTAAATCATATAAAATTGCATCCAAACCATATAAAATTGTTGTAACCATGGCATGGATACTTCAAATATTATAGATACATTGGAGATGTATCAGGCTTATGACTGATGCTTTCAACAACAACACGGCACAACTTGAGTTTTTGACCCAGGTTGTAGATGATCAGCAAGTCATGATCGAGGAACTGAAGAACAAGCTTAGGAGCATCTGCGCTGCCTTCCAGGGATTCCATGAGTGAGCATGAAACGCTTAGTGCCTGGATCTCCACGACTTGATTGTATGCTTGGGGGAGATTCATATGCACTTTGTATCTTTACTTTTATGCATTTCCTTTTCGCAAGATAAAATTAGGATTTATTTTCAGTAAGATTCAACTATCAATTTTTCCTCTTGAATAAGGGATGATCCCTTCCAATGAATTTAGGGACATCTTGATTTGTGAGATAATTGCTTTCTTTTGAAGAACATGCTTGATGGTTGTTGTGACCTAAATAATTAGTGCATATTTATTTGTCTGGTGACTATAAGTCCCCCACATCTGAGTTGTGTAAATTTTTGAAGGAAGATAAAACAACTATATATGCTAGCTCATTTAAGGTTTCAACTTACTTAAGGGCAAGCAAATAAATAAATCCTTTGTTAAAGTTAATTTGGGAAATAAAGTCTCTCTGAGAAATAAGGCTAGCTTACACTTAAAAGTTTTTCTTGAGCCCTCGTATGATTCAATGAGGAGAGATAGAGCCCTTTTCAATAAAAGCTTTCTACGAGAAAAATAAAGGAAAATGAAAACTACTTGCCCAGTTGAAGCAAGAATGAGCTAGGATAGGCAGCTGTTACTTGTCCTTAGTAAAATTAAATGATAAGATGTGGATGTCTGCATGATCATCACCAAAGTAGGTATGGGCTATTGTTTACCACGCATACTCATCAACAAACTTCCCTCTTGGGAGTAATGGACTCATGCCTTTTAGCTTATAAACACAAGGGGAACCTCGTTCTTTACAAGCCATGGTACTTGCTCGGGGACGAGCAAGACTTAAGCTTGGGGGAGTTGATGAGTCCAATTTACATGATGTTTTTCCTTTATATTTTGTGCCTACAAGGTGGGATTTGTTGATTTACCGTGTTTGCGCACTTTAGGAGATGTCTTTTGGAGCAATATTCATTTAATGGAGAAACCCCTAAAAATGGCAGTGGAATCACGTATTAAAGGTGTTAAACACTATCCATAAAAAAATCAAACAACAAGGCCAAAGAAACAGTCGTCGTCGCACTTCCAGAGCGAATGACGGTGTTCCAAGCGACCGTGCGCGCTCACATGAGTGGTCGTTTGGTGCGCCACCGCCTTCGAGGGATCAACTATTTTCAACCCGTCGAAACGAATCATGGGGAGGACGAACAGAGACTCGAGAAACTCATCCAGAAGGCAAAACTCTGGCCTCCGGAGCCTATACAGGGGGAGGATCGACCGGGTGAAGAAGGGGATTTCTCTCACTGCGCGAGGAACGACATCATCATCAACCTCTACATCATCACCACCTTCACCACCATCATCATCCATATCCTTATCATCTGCAACATCAAGAGCCCTAGTGGATCCTGATACGTCTACAACATATCTATAATTTTATTGTTCCATGCTATTATATTATCAATCTTGGAAGTTTTACATTCATTTACTAGCAACTTTAAATCATTTTTTGGGACTAACCTATTGACATAGTGCCCAGTGCGAGCTGCAGCTTTTTGCTTGTTTTTTACATCGCAGAATATCAATACCAAACGGAGTCCAAATGCCACGAAACTTTTTGGAGATTTTTTTCTGGATAGAAGACACCCAGGGAGCCAAAGAAGTGCACGGGAGGAGGCCCGTGGGGCCCACTAGGAACCAAGGCGCGCCAGAGGCCCCCGACGCGCCCTGGCGGGTAGTGGAGCCCACGGGAAGCCTCTCCACCGACCTCTGCCTCTATAAATACTCTAAAATCCCAAAAACCCTAGGGGAGTCGAGAGAATACATTTTCCGCTGCCGCAAGTTCCAGAACCACAAGATCCAATCTAGAGCCCTTTTTCGGTACTCTGCCGGAGGGGTCAATGATCATGGAGGGGTTCTTCATCTTCCTTGTTGCCCCTCTGATGATGCGTGAGTAGTTTACCAAAGACCTACGGGTCGGTGGCTAGTAGGTAGATGGCTTCTTCTCTCTTTTTGATCTTCAATACAATGTTCTCCTCAATGTTCTTGGAGATCTATTTGATGTAATGACTTTTTGCGGTGTGTTTGTTGGGATCCGATGAATTGCGGGTTTATGATCAGTTCTATCCATGAATATTACCTGAGTCTTTGCTGAACTCTTTTATGCATGATTGTTATAGCCTCGTATTTCTTCTCCGAAATTTTGGTTTGGTTTGGCCAACTAGATTGATTTTTCTTGCCATTGGAAGAGGTGCTTTGTGATGGGTTCGATCTTGCGGTGCTCAATCTCAGTGAAAGAAAGAGACATAACCTGCGTGTATCGTTTCTATTAAGGATAAAAAGATGGGGTCTATTCCTACATCAATAGATCTTTTCTACATCATGTTATCGTTCTTATTGCATTACTCCGTTTTTCCATGAACTTAATACACTAGATGCATGTTGGATAGCGGTCGATGTGTGGAGTGATAGTAGTAGATGCAGAATCGTCTCGGTCTACTAATCTTGGACGTGATGCCTATATACATGATCATTCCCTTGGATATTGTCATGATTATTCACTTTTCTATCAATTGCCCAACAGTAATTTGTTTACCCACCATATGCTATTTTCTCGAGAGAAGCCTCTAGTGAAAACTACGGCCCCAGTTCTATTTTCCTATCATATAAAACCAAAAATACTTTGCTGCGTTTTTTCTTTCTTTATTTTATTTTGTGTTTTTGGTAGATCTATTTATCAAATCTCGTACAATTTAATCTATCTCAATACCGAGGAGGGATTGACAACCCCTCTTACGTGTTTGGTTGCAAGTATTTGTTATTTGTGTGCAGATTTTGTTTACATAGTGTTGCTTGGTTCTCCTACTGGATTGATAACCTTGGTTTTCATAACTGAGGGAAATACTTACCTTTGTTGTGCTGCATCATCCTCTCCTCTTCGGGGAAATACCAACGCAGATACAAGTAATTAGGAAGAATTTCTGGCGCCGTTGCCGGGGAGACATCATCAACATCTATCAAGTACCCAATCACAAATCTCATCTCCTTGAAATTACTTTATTTGTCATTTGCCTCTCGTTCTCATCACCCCCACTTCTAAAACATTTTTTTTCAAAAGCCCAAAAATATTTTTTGTTTGCCTTTTTCTTGTTCGATCTTTTGTTGCTTGTGATCTTGTTTGCGTAGTCACGATGTCTCAAGAAAATACCAAATTGTGTGATTTTTCCAATACTTATAATAATGATTTTATTAGTACTCTGATTGCTCCTCCCGCTTCTAGTGCGGAGTCTTATGGTATTAATGCCGCTTTGTTGAATATTGTTATGAACGAGCAATTTTCCGGCAATCCTAATGAGGATGTCAGGTCCCATCTGAACACTTTCAAAGAATTGTGTGATATGCAAAAGAAGAAAGATGTGGACAATGGTATCGTGAAATTAAAATTATTTCCTTTCTCTTTGAGGGATCATGCAAAAATTTGGTTTTCATCTTTGCCACGAAATAGTATTGATTCTTGGGACAAGTGCAAAGATGCTTTTATCACTAAGTATTTTCGGCCCGCGAAAATTATTTCCCTTAGAAATCAGATCATGAATTTTAAGCAACTTGATCATGAACATGTTGCGCAATCTTGGGAAAGAATGAAATTAATGCTAAGAAATTGTCCTACTCATGGTTTAAATCGATGGATGATTATACAAAAAAATTATGCGGGATTGAATTTTGTTTCTAGAAATCTTTTAGATTCAGCCGTGGGTGGTACTTTTATGTAAATTACTTTGTGTGAAGGCACTAAATTGCTTGATAATATTATGGCTAATTATTCACAATGGCATACTAAAAGAGCACCTACTAGTAAAAAGGTTAATTTTGTTGAAGAAATTAGTACTTTGAGTGAAAAAGTTGATGCACTTATGAAATTGGTTGCTAGTAAAAATACTCCTATTGATCTTAATGATGTGCCTTTGTCTACTTTGATTGAGCAAAATAGTGATCCCGTAGATGTGAATTTTGTCTTGCGATTTTTTTAATAACAATGTGTATAGGGGTAATTTTAATCCTAGGCCTTTTCCTGGAAATTTCTCTAATAATTATGGAAATTCCTATGGTCATTCTTATAATAATAATAGGATGCCCTCTGATCTTGAGAGTAATATTAAAGAATTTATCAATGCTCAAAAAGTTTTCAATACTACAATAGAAGAAAAATTGAATAAGATTGATGATATGTCTGCAAGCATTGATAGAATTTCTCATGATGTAGAAAATCTCAAGATTAAAAAATTTCCACCCAAGCTTGATATCAATGAATCATTAAAGCTTTATATGTTTCCATGGATGAAAGTAAGAAAAGAACCTCTATGCTTAGAGCTAAAAGAGAATTTTTTGGAAAGAGCTTTTTCGCCTGATTACTTTCATAGTAATGATGAAGATGTTAAGATGATTAGTGTTTCTTCTATTGATTCCTTGTTTAGTAATATTAAACTTGATGACAAGAGGACTGAAGAAGAGTCAACTTTAGTTAGGAGTCCTCATAATTCGGAGAGTGAAAATCTTGTTGAAATTTTTGATAAAAGTGGGTTTGGAGAAGTAAAAAACTTTAGCTAGTGATGTACCCACTATTTTGGATTATAAAGATTTTAATTATGATAGTTGTTCTTTGATTGAGTGTATTTATTTGTTGCAATCCATGCTAAATTCACCCAATGCATATGAACAAAATAAAGCTTTTACCAAACATATTATTGAAGCGATGACGCAAGTTTAGAGGAAATATTAGAATTAGAGATTTCTATTCCTATAAAATTATATGATGAATGGGAACCCACCATTAAAGTCAAAATAAAAAAATTATGAGTGCAATGCTTTGTGTGATTTGGATGCTAGTGTTTCCACAATTCTGAAATCTCTATGTGATGTGCTAGGTTTTACTAAGTTGGAAGAATGTTCTCTTAATTTGCACTTGGCGGATTCTACTATTAAAAAGCCTTTGGGAAGAATTAATGATGCTATTATTCTTGCAAATAGGAATTACATGCCAATAGATTTTATTGTGCTTGATATTGATTGCAACCCGTCTTGTCCCATAATACTTGGTAGACCGTTTTTACGAACTATAGGTGTCGTGATTGATATGAAAGAAGAGAATATAAAATTTCACTTTCCATTAAGAAAGGGTATGGAACACTTCCCTAGAACAAGAATTAAGCCACCATATGAATTAATCATGAGGGCAACCTATGGAACAAAAACTAAAGATGACAATACTTGAAATCTATGCATTATGCCTAGCTAGGGGCGTAAAACAATAGCGCTTGTTGGGAGGTAACCCAATATTTATCCTTTAAATTTTGGTTTCTTTTGTGTTTTTCAATAATTACACAATTATGCCTTTGTTATGATTGTGATTTTTATGTTTTAATTAGTGTTTATGCCAAGTAATGCCTTTAGGATGGCTTGGGTGATAGTTGATTTGATCCTGTTGGAAAACAGAAACTTTTACGTCCAGTAGCATAATTGTTAAAAGTCACTGGAGTGACGAAACATTCTGTGTTTTTTACACAAGATTGATATATGGATTTCCTCTCTTGTCCTAATTTTTTAGAATTTTGGAGTTACAGAAGTATGAGCTTAATTCGGTTCTCTACAGACTGTTCTGTTTTTAACAGATTCTGTTTTGTTGCATTGTGTTCTTATTTTGATGAATCTATGGAGTGTATCGGGGGTATAAGCCATGGTAAAGTTAGAATACAGTAGGTATAATGCAATAACAGAATATGAATAGATTGCAACAGCACATAAATTATTTAATTGTTTTCTTATACTAAGGGATCTCACGAAGGTTTTTGTTAAGTTTTGTGTGATTGAAGTTTTCAAGTTTTGGGTGAGATTACGATGGATGAAGGAATAAGGAGTGAAAGGAGCCTAAGCTTGGGGATGCCCACGGCACCCCAAGGTAATACTCAAGGAGTACAAAGCAACTAAGCTTGGGGATGCCTCGGGAGGCATCCCCTCTTTCTTCTAACGACCATCGGTAATTTTACTTGGAGCTATATTTTTATTCGTCACATATCATTAGTTTTGCTTGGAGCGTCTTGTATTGTATGAGTCTTTCCTTGTTTTGTTTTTTAGTTTGCCACAATCATCCTTGCTGGACACACCTATTTGAGAGAGCCATAATGATTCTATGATTTGTTAGAACTGCTCTATGTGGTTCACTTAAAAAAAATTGAGCTATGGAATTGCTCTAGTGCTTCGCTTATATCTTTTTTAGCACGGTAGTAGTTTAATTTTTTAAGAAATACTCTCATGCTTCACTTAGATTATTTTGAGAGTTAGTAAAATTTTAAATAAATATCCTCTCATTGCTTCACTTATATTATTTTGAGAGATGAAAATTGTTTTGAAGAAATATTTATGCTCTTGTGCTTCACTTAAATTTGTTTGAGAGCTTTGTTAGTAGCAATGGTAATATATGAAATTAGTCCCAAAGTGACAGATATCCAAGAGGGATATAATAAAAACTTTCATGAAGATCATTGGACATTATAAACTTGATTCCTTGTAAAATTTTAATCTTGAGATTCTCTACATCATGGGAAATTCTATCAATGCTTCTAGACATATCATCAATCTTATTCAACTTTTCTTCTATCGTAGTATTGAAAACTTTTTGAGCATTGATAAATTCTTTAATATTACACTCAAGATCAGAGGGGTTCCTATTATTATTGTAAGAAGAATTACCATAGGAATTCCCATAATTATTAGAGGAATTTCCAGGAAAAGGCCTAGGATTAAAATTACCTCTATAAGCATGTTATTAAAATTGTTTCGCAAGAGAAAATTCACATCTACGGGATCACTATTTTGCTCAATCAAAGTAGACAAAGGCACATCATCAAGATCAATAGGAGCATTTTTACTAGCAACCAATTTCATAAGAGCATCAACTTTTTCACTCAAAGTACTAATTTCTTCAACCGAATTTACTTGTTTACTAGTAGGTGCCCTTTCGGTATGCCATTGTGAATAATTTTCCATAATATTATCAAGCAATTTAGTAGCTTCACCCAAAGTAATCTCCATAAAAGTACCACCCGCGGCGGAATCTAAAAGATTTCTAGAAACAAAATTCAATCCCGCAGAAAATGTTCGTATAATCATCCAAAGATTTAAATCATGAGTAGGACAATTTCTTAGCATCAATTTCATTCTTTCCCAGGATTGTGGATCATGTTCATGCTCAAGTTGCTTAAAATCCATGATTTGAGTTCTAAGGGAAATAATTTTCGCAGGCGGAAAATACTTAGTAATAAAAGCATCTTTTCACTTATCCCAAGAAACGATACTATTGCGAGGCAAAGAAGAAAACCAAATTTTTGCACGATCCCTCAAAGAGAAAGGAAATAATTTCAACTTCACAATATCATTGTCCACATCTTTTTACTTTTGCATATCACACAATTCTACGAATGTGTTTAGATGGGATGCAGCATCCTCATTAGGAGTACCGGAAAATTGATGTTTCATAACAAGATACAACAAAGCGGCATTAATATCACAAGACTCAGCACTAGTGGCAGGAGGAGAAATCGGATTACTAATAAAATCATTATTATTAGTATTGGAAAAATCACATAATTTGGTATTTTCTTGAGACAACGTGACTATGCAAACAAGATTGCAAGCAAACAAGAGATTTGACGAGAAAAAGGCGAACGAAAAAGAAGGCAAATAAAAAGGCAATTTTTTTTGTGAAGTGGGGGAGATGAAAACGAGAGGCAAATGGCAAATAATGTTAAATTGCAAGCAGATGAGATTTGTGATTAGGAACCTGATGGATGTTGATGATGTCTCCCCAGCAACGGCGCTAGAAATTCTTCCTGATTGCTTGTATCTGCGTTGGATTTTCCCCGAAGAGGAGAGGATGATGCAGCACAGCAACGGTAAGTATTTCCCTCAGTTATGAAACCATGGTTATCAATCCAGTAGGAGAACCAAGCAACACAATGTAAACGGTGCCTACACATAAAGAACAAATACTTGCAACCCAACGCGTAAGAGGGGTTGTCAATCCCTCCACGGTAAAAAGATAGGTAAAATTGTATGAGATTGGATAAATAGATCTAGCAAAAACACAAAATAAAATAAGTAAATAAAAAGTGCAGCAAAGTATTTTTGGGTTTTTGGAATAATAGATCTTAAAACAATATGATAAAAGATAGACCCAGGGGCCGTAGATTTCACTAGTGGCTTCTCTCGAGAAAATAGCATACGGTGGGTAAACAAATTACTGTTGGGCAATTGATAGAAGAGCAGATAATTATGACAATATCCAAGGCAATGATCATGTATATAGGCATCACGTCCAAGATTAGTAGACCGACTCCTGCCTGCATCTACTACTATTACTCCACACGTCAACCGCTATCCAACATGCATATAGTGTATTAAGTTCATGGAGAAACAGAGTAATGCAATAAGAACGGTGACATGATGTAGACAAGATCTATTCATGTAGGAATAGACCCCATCTTTTTATCCTTAATAGCCACGATACATGCGTGCCTCGCTACCCCTTCTGTCACTGGGTGAGGATGTAACACCCCTATGTAATAAGCACTGTGATCATCTGCTAATAATGCACAGTCATCCTCATTTGCAGTGCCTAGTCACATTGGTTGAAGATTCAATTCAAAACCCTCTCTGAAAATCAACTCAAATTCAAAAGTGCAAAATGAAGTTGCTCAAAACCTGTTGGAAAAATGTTCACTTTATAGCAAATATTCCGAAACTATTTGCTGTTAAGGAACACAACATCATCATCAATCCTAAATGGGCTAAAGCATTTTAGCATAACCAAAACAGCACCTAAAATGCCCTATTCATTTTTGAATAGATTCAAAAGGTTTCCAAAAATGCCCAAACTTTTTGTGGCAGTGCTGGATATTGCATTGTGCCAATGTGAGCAAGTTTCACCTTTTTGCAAACTCATTTGGTAGCTCACAATATTGCAAAAGCCCTGCTGTAAAAAGAAAAGGCAGAAAAGGGAAAAAGAAAAAAAGGGAAAGGCTAATGTGCACTGTCTTAAGTGCACAGTGCCAGAATCCCAGCCCACCAGGCCCATCTCCCTCTCTCTCCATCGCGGTGTCGCCATGCCCCTGGTCTCCGCGCGCGCATCGCCGAGGCGTCGACAGCGCGACGGCCACCGACGCCCCACCGTCGAGGGGATAAAGACCCGGCCCCGTTCCTTCCCCCTGGTCCTTCTCCGTCACTTCTCCCTTCCCCCTCGCTCGCTCCGCTCCTCCTCTCCCTCAGATCCGTTGAGGACGAGCACCCTCGCCGCCGTTCTCTATCACCACCCCGGCCACTGTCATCGCCTCGACTCGCCGTGATGCCGTAGAGGTCCGTCATCGTCCTCCTCGTCGATTGGTGGCCTCATCTGGAGCTCGGGGGCGCTGCAGCACCGGGCCACCTCCGTTCCCTTCTCCGATCACCGCCGCTCTTCACCGACTCAGGCGACGCCCCTGCAGCTCCTAATCTTTCAAGGGCCATCGGCGTGCCGCTCTATGAGCTTCTCCATCCCCTGCTCCCCTCCGTTAGCCACTTCACGCGTCGTAGCTAGCTGTTGCCGCGCCCGAGCTCTGTTCGCCGCCAATGAGCTCTTGGTCGTGGCCATGTCCCTTGTCGCGGTCACCTGAGGCCTCCGCCGTGCTCCTGGTGCTCCTAGGAGCCCAACCAGCATGCGCACGAGCCTCCCCGTGCCCCCTAGTATCATATCCATCGAGGTCCCGTACGCGCTGCCGCCATAACTCGTCGTCGGCCACGTTTCCGGCGACCATTTGGTCCGGCACCACCACCAAATGACGCGGCACACTTCGGCCGTTCGAACGCAAGTAGCCGCGCGCGAAATAACCCCTTGTGGCGGATTTTCGACGCACTCCGGCGACGCGCCGCCGCGGATTTGGTCGCCGGAGCTCTCTCCGGCGCCGACGCCGACGTGGCTCGGTGGGCCCCGCCCCTGGGTCGCTGACCAGTGGGCCCTGGGGGCCCCGTTGACTGGGTTGACCCGGTCAACATGCTGACTGGGCAGCCCCAGCCACTGACATGTGGGCCCCCTCTGTTATTTTAGTCTGATAAACATTTTTATAAATAAAAGTGATTAGATTAGTCTAATATCTCACTGACACCTGGGGCCCACACCCCTAATTAACCCTGATAGTTAACTTAATCCACTGTTAAACTACCAGAGGCTGACATGTGGGTCCCACTGGACCCACAGGTCAGGTTTGACCCTGGTCAACCGACCAGTTGACTGCTGACATCATCATTAAGTCATGCTGACGTCATATTTCATTTTCAATAATTCTGTTAAAAAATATAAATTCCAGAAAATGTTTAAATCTTTGAAAATTCGTAGAAAATAAACCGTAACTCGGATCAAAAAACTTCCTACATGAAAGTTGGTCAGAACAACGAGACGAATCTGATCGTGTCATCTGTTACCATGTTGGAACCCTCTACGTAGGTGAGCCCATAACTTTCCTTCCGTTTCCGGTAGATGAATAGTGCATATATACCGGTTATTAAATCCAACTTAAATCCTAAAATGACTTAGACATGTCTTTAGGCAACCCTGCATTGCACTGTAGACATGGCATACTCTGTGCTGCATATGTTTGCTATGTATTTATTTTTTTCCTCCCCCTCTCCTCTCTCGATAGACCCCGACACCGACGTAGTCCCCGAGGCCGACACAGCTCCGGAGGTCGACTACGCCCGTGACGACCAGACCCTTGCCGCAGAGCTTCCAGACAAGCACCCCCCCCCCCCCCCTTTTTTAGCATACCGATATCGCCTATTCTCTTCTCTCTTATGCTTGCATTAGAATTTGCTACTGTTACTGTTATCCTATTTCTGCTGCATAGCCTGTTTATTATAACCTGCTGTTTTTACCTACCTGCTTATCCTAAACTGCTTAGTATAGGCAGGGTAGAGACCCATCAGAGACCCCCACCTTGTCCCGACTGCCCCGCTGGATTATCAGAAGACCCGATCAACGGGATCGAAGACCAGGCCCCGGCACCGCACATCACTTTCCCCTTAGTTGCTCGACACTACTGGGTTGCTATCGAGTGCCGAGGGTGATACCTCATCAGCACTTCTGATGTTAACCTTGTAGGTTAGTTCATCGGTGATGGTCATCGAGGGTGATTCCTCCTTCATTCACCTTGACAATAACATCAGGTGGAATTCCATCGAGGGTGATTCCTCAGGGTTCCCCCTTGGTGTTAGACACACGGTTACTATGGTTACTATGACTTTACACTGAACCATGTTGCTAAAGACGGGTCGGCCCTGAGGGGTACCCGCGCGAGCATGTGATGCGAGTGAAGTGGAGACGGGTTGACCTGGAGGGTGCCCGCGAGATAATTACGAGGCGCGGATGGGCATTCCTAGCCCTTGCAGCAAGTCCTCGAGACGGGGCGACAGGGTCACATCAATCATGAGTCTCTGCTCGTTACCGCGCGCTCCTAATCCACTAACGGTTTGGATATTTGATCCGAGAGGGCCTCTGGCCTGATAGCACTAACCATCACATGGGCATACTATGGGCGTTCTGCGTCGTATACATCAGCCGAAGCTTAATGGACGTCAGTGACTGAGCGGCGCGCGCTGGATTGGACTGGTTAAGCCCGTGCTTGTATTAAGGGGGCTAGGTCTACTTTCAGCCGCCTGACGCAACACGCAGGAGTTCCCGGGGCGATGGCCCAAGACCCCTGGGGGCATAGGTTTAGTCCGGCATGCTGACCTCTCTATTAAGCCTAGGTCGGGTTGCGGTGTATCGTTTGGCCGAGGCCGGGCATGACCCAGAAAAGTGTGTCCGGCCGGAGTTAATCGAGCGTGATGGGTAAGTTGGTGCACCCCTGCAGGGAAGAAAACAATCTATCGATAGCCTGTCCTACAGTTATGGACACTCGGAGTTGTATCCCGATCGATACGACTAGAACCTGACACTTGAGATGATAACTGGATAGTATGGCTCTGGGTTGCTTTCTCGCAAGGAGTCGAGAAAGGATCTCTGGGCGAGGTTGATGACTCTACTACTACTTTACTTTATGATAATATGCACTCTTCTAATGCTGCAAGACCGCTGAAGATGCTGAAGATGCTAGTCGTCGATAGGATTAGGCTTTCCCCTCTATTCTGGCATTTCTGCAGCCCAGTCCACATATACAGCCTTCCTTTGAAAATGTTGCATATGTAGTGTAGATCCTTGCTTGCTGAGTACTTCAGATGAGTACTCATGGTTGCTTTGCTTGCTTTTTCTTCCCATATCCGTTTGATGCAACCAGATGACAGAGTCCCTGAGACAGCTGCCCCCGCCGACGGCTACTACTACTACCCTCCTGGCGAGTACTACTATGAGGAGCCGTCCGGTGACCAGGAGTAGGTTCGGAGGGTCCCAGGCAGGAGGCCTGCGCCTTTCGATCATAGCTTTTGCTTTGTCCCGCCTTTCTAAAGGCTTCTCTGTTTCTGTTTCATATATGTACTCAGATATCTGATGCTTCTGCTGACGCTTGTATGCGAGCTTATGTATTCGAGCCCTCGAGGCCCCTGGCTTGTAATATAAAGCTTGTATGACTTTATTTATGTTTTAGAGTTGTGTTGTGATATCTTCAAGTGAGTCCTTAGGCTTGATCGTGTGCATTTGCGTGTATGGTTAGTGCACGATTAAGCCGGGTCGTCACATGTTGGTATCAGAGCCGACTGCCCGTAGGAACCCCCTTTCCAACTCCTTGGCTGAAGTTGAGTCTAGGGGTCCAAACCTGTTCTACTAACTTGGCTGTGTGGCTTACGGGCCCACATCGCCAACTGGGAGGTATTAGGATCTTTTATTCCTCGTCTTTACTCTGGGACTCTGATCTCTCTTCTATTCGGGTTAAATGAATTTACTAACGCCGACACTTAGGAACTCGTAAATCTTGTCTACTCGGAGAGCTGGATATCTATGCTTAATTCCTTACCATTGATCTGATTAGTCTGATAATCATTTTCCTTTCCATTGTTTTGTTTAACCTTTCTCTCTGAGTTGTATTATACTTATCATTGTCAATTGACAACCCTGAATTTCCTTTGTTTCAGATGGATCATTTGTTTCCATCATGCCCTACGACACAGCTTGTGCTTCGCACTTGGGCTCGTAATGCCCCTGGTTTTCCAGCTGTCCTGATCGCCCTCCTGACCAGACTGGGCTACCGCTGGTACCCCGAGTACATGGTCTACGAGGATTACCGCGAGTTCAACCAGGAGCAGTACCATGCTGATGTTCGCATCTATGATCAGCACGATGACTCAGACACTGAGCTGCACCTTTTCCACGGTATCGGCGTGACGATTGAGATGGCAGTCCATGATGCCGCCTACTCTGCTATCGCACGTCTCCGAGGAGAGCACAGCATTAGCTTGGATGCCTCTGAGTTTCGATACATTCCTTATGCCCCTGCTGGAGATGCTACTGGATACTACACAGCTATCTATGCCCCGTACGAGCCTTGTCGTTATGACCCGCAGGTTCTAATTCAGTGCACTCAGGCTCTGGATCGCACTGTTCGGGCTCTTGCCGTTGAGTTGTTCGCCACTCGAGCACGCCTCTACGATGCTATGACGCAGTTACTACCAGCTGTTCATGCAGGAATACATCCGGAGCACATCCTTTACCCGCGCAGGACTCAGATGTATACTGGTATTGATTGGCCTGCTGTTGTAGGTCACACACCTGCACGTGGACCTCTTCTTTCAGCTCGAGACTGAATTCGGCATCAGAGTGCACATGGAGCGCAGGATCCTTCCGCGACGAACATTCGTCGTCCGCACTTGCAGTTACCCCGTTTCGGTGGTTCTTCTCGACGTTGATGTAGCATGTCGCTATGCCGCGTTGTTGTATCCCTCCACCGCGTGCCTGCGTGCTGCCTAAGTTAATTAGCTTACCTTCATGCTGTTATAACGCTAGTCTGTAACCGAACTTATGTATGGATCTGTATGTCTTAATTGGCTACTGTTAAGTATCTATTACACTACTTAATTTATGACGTGGCCGGTAAGATGCCACCGTTCTCCGTACTTTTGATCGACACCCCTCCACAGCTCCACAGGATCAGAACCTGACTCTCCTGTACATCCTTAATTCCGAAGTATCCTATGCACTTGACTTTGTGTGTTTTCTCATTGCTGAAGGTGGAACCTTGTATTTCCGAGACCGCATTGTGGTACCTCGCTTCGAGCTTATGACTGACAAAGTCATGAAGGAGGCACATGATACACCGCTGTCTATCCATCCGGGTAGCACCAAGATGTATTGTGATCTCCGTCAAAGGCACTGGTGATCCAAAATGAAGCAGGACATTGCTCGATACGTTGCTGAATGCGACGTTTGCCGTCGCGTGAAAGCAGAACATCAGAAGCCTGCTGGAATTCTGCAACCGCTCCCTATTCCTCTATGGAAATGGGATAAAGTGCAGATGGATTTCATTACTGGCCTTCCCAAGTCACAGAACGGTCACGATGCTATTCTTGTCATCGTCGACCAACTCTCTAAGGTTTCACACTTTCTGCCTATCAAGGAGACTATCACTGCTAGTCAGTTAGCAGAGTTGTATATCTCCAGAATTGTTTCACTCCACGGCATTCCGAAGGAGATTAGTTCGGACTGTGGCGGTCTTTTCACCTACAAGTGCTGGGAAAGTTTCCAAGAAGCTATGGGAACTCATATTACCTGGAGTTCAGCTTATCATCCCGAGTCCCAAGGCCAAGTCGAACGAGTAAATCAAGTGCTTGAAGATATGCTTCGGGCTTGTGTTATATCTTTCGGTAAGAAGTGGGAAGAATCTCTCCCGTATGCCAAATTCTCTTATAACAACAGCTATCAAGCCAGCTTGAAAATGGCCCCCTTCAAAGTACTTTATGGACGTAAGTGTCGAACCCCTCTAAACTGGTCAGAAACTGGGGAACGACCGCTCGTGGGACCGGATATTATCCAACACGCTGAAGAGCAAGTCCGTATCGTTCGAGAAAATCTCAAGGCGGCTCAGGACCACCAAAAGAGCAACTATGATCGCAAACGATGGGGTTTGACTTATCAACCTGGTGATCAAGCTTATCTGCGTGTCACTCCCATGAAGGGCACTCGTCGTTTCGGAATCAAGGGCAAGTTAGCTCCACGCTACATTGGTCCTTTCTGCATTGCTGCAAGACGTGGTCAGGTGGCATATAAACTGGAGTTGCCACCGCAATTCTCTCATATCCACGATGTCTTCCATGTGTCGCAACTTCATAAATGCTTCAAGGGATCTCCGCACCGAGCAGTGGATCACGAGATGCTTGAATTACAAGATGATCTTTCTTATAAGGAGCATCCGATCCGCATTCTCGATGAGGCTGAACGTCGAACTCGTCAGAAGACGACCAAGTTCCTGAAAGTGCAGTGGTCGAATCATACTGAAGATGAAGCCACTTGGGACGCCGACGTGGCTCGGTGGGCCCCGCCCCTGGGTCGCTGACCAGTGGGCCCTGGGGGGCCCCGTTGACTGGGTTAACCCAGTCAACATGCTGACTGGGCACCCCCAGCCACTGACATGTGGGCCCCCTTTGTTATTTTAGTCTAATAAACATTTTTATAAATAAAAGTGATTAGATTAGTCTAATATCTCAATGACACCTGGGGCCCACACCCCTAATTAACCCTGATAGTTAACTTAATCCACTATTAAACTAACAGAGGCTGACATGTGGGTCCCACTGGACCCACAGGTCAGGTTTGACCCTGGTCAACCGACCAGTTGACTGCTGACATCATCATTAAGTCATGCTGACATCATATTTCATTTTCAATAATTCTGTTAAAATAAATAAATTCCAGAAAATGTTTAAATCTTTGAAAATTCGTAGAAAATAAACCGTAACTCGGATCGAAAAACTTCCTACATGAAAGTTGGTCAGAACGACGAGACGAATCTGACCGTGTCGTTTGTTACCATGTCGGAATGCTCTATGTAGGTGAACCCGTAACTTTCCTTCCGTTTCCGGTAGATGAATAGTGCATATATACCGGTTATTAAATCCAACTTAAGTCCTAAAATAACTAAAATGACTTAGACATGTCTTTAGGCAACCCTGCACTGCACCGTAGACATGGCATACTCTGTGCTGCATATGTTTGCTGTGTATTTATTTGTTTCGTCCCCCTCTCCTCTCTCGATAGACCCCGACACCGACGTAGTCCCTGAGGCCGACGCAGCTCCAGAGGTCGACTACGCCCGTGACGACCAAACCCTTGCCGCAGAGCTTCCAGACAAGCACACCCCTTTTTTAGCATACCAATATCGCCTATTCTCTTCTCTCTTATGCTTGCATTAGAATTTGCTGCTGTTACTGTTATCCTATTTCTGCTGCATAGCCTGTTTATTGTAACCTGCTGTTGTTACCTACCTGCTTATCCTAAACTGTTTAGTATAGGCGGGGTAGAGACCCATCAGAGACCCTCACCTTGTCCCGACTGGCCCGCTGGATTAGCAGAAGACCCGATCAACGGGATCAAAGACCAGGCCCCGGCACCACACATCACTTTCCCTTTAGTTGCTCGACACTACTTGGTTACTATCGAGTGCCGAGGGTGATACCTCATCAGCACTACTGATGTTAACCTTGTAGGTTAGTTCATCGGTGATGGTCATCGAGGGTGATTCCTCCTTCGTTCACCTTGACAATAACATCAGGTGGAATTCCATCGAGGGTGATTCCTCAGGGTTCCCCCTTGGTGTTAGACACACAGTTACTATGGTTACTATGACTTTACACTAAACCATGTTGCTAAAGACGGGTCGGTCCTGAGGGGTACCCGCGCGAGCATGTGATGCGAGTGAAGTGGAGACGGGTTGACCTGGAGGGTGCCCGCGAGATAATTACGAGGCGCGGCCGGGCATTCCTAGCCCTTGCAGCAAGTCCTCGAGACGGGGCGATGGGGTCACATCGATCATGAGACTCTGCTTGTTACCGCGCGCTCCTAATCCACTAACGGTTTGGATATTTGATCCGAGAGGGCCTCTGGCCTGATAGCACTAACCATCACGTGGGCATAGTATGGGCGTTCTGCGTCGTATACATCAGCCGAAGCTTAATGGACGTCAGCGACTGAGCGGCGTGCGCTGGATTGGACTGGTTAAGCCCGCGCTTGTATTAAGGGGGCTAGGTCTGCTTTCAGCCGCCTGACGCAACGTGCAGGAGTTCCCGGGGCGATGGCCCAAGACCCCTGGGGGCATAGGTTTAGTCCGGCGTGCTGACCTCTCTATTAAGCCTAGGTCGGGTTGCGGCGTATCGTTTGGCCGAGGCCGGGCATGACCCAGAAAAGTGTGTCTGGCCGGAGTTAATCGAGCATGATGGGTAAGTTGGTGCACCCCTGCAGGGAAGAAAACAATCTATCGATAGCCTGTCCTACGGTAACGGACACTCGAAGTTGTATCCCGATCGATAAAACTAGAACCTGACACTTGAGATGATAACTGGATAGTATGGCTCTGGGATTGCTTTCTTGTAGGGAGTCGAGAAAGGATCTCTGGGCGAGGTTGATGACTCTACTACTACTTTACTTTATGCTAATCTGCACTCTTCTAATGCTGCAAGACCACTGAAGATGCTAGTCGTCGATAGGATTAGGCTTTCCCCTCTATTCTGACATTTCTGCAGCCCAGTCCACATATACAGCCTTCCTTTGAAAATGTTGCATATGTAGTGTAGATCCTTGCTTGCTGAGTACTTCGGATGAGTACTCACGGTTGCTTTGCTTGCTTTTCTTCCCATATCCGTTTGATGCAACCAGATGACGGAGTCCCTGAGACAGCTGCCCTCGCCGACGGCTACCACTACTACCCTCCTGGCGAGTACTACTACAAGGAGTCGTCTGACGACCAGGAGTAGGTTCGGAGGGGCCCAAGCAGGAGGCCTGCACCTTTCGATTGTAGCTTTTGCTTTGTCCCACCTTTCTAAAGGCTTCTCTGTTTCTGTTTCATATCTGTACTCAGATATCTGATGCTTTCGCTGACGCTTGTATGCGAGCTTATGTATTCGAGCCCTCGAGGCCCCTGGCTTGTAATATAAAGCTTGTATGACTTTATTTATGTTTTAGAGTTGTGTTGTGATATCTTCAAGTGAGTCCTTAGGCTTGATCGTGTGCATTTGCGTGTATGGTTAGTGCACGATTAAGCCGGGGTCGTCACAGAGGACACCGTAAGATCGAACCCATCACAAAGCACCTCTTCCCATTGCAAGAAAAATCAATCTAGTTGGCCAAACCAAACCAAAGTTTCAGAGAAGAAATACGAGGCTATAACAATCATGCATATAAGAGATCAAAGAAAACTCAAATAATATTCATAAATAGATCTGATCATAAACTCGCACTTCATCGGATCCCAACAAACACACCACAAAAATTCATTACATCAAATAGATCTCCAAGAACATCGAGGAGAACATTGTATTGAGAATCAAAAAGAGAGAAGAAGCCATCTAGCTACTGTCTATGGACCCGTAGGTCTATGGTGAACTACTCACGCATCATCAGAGGAGCACCAATGAGGATGATGAACCCCTCCGTGATCGTGTTCCCCTCCGGCAGGGTGCCGGAATAGGGCTCTAGATGGGATCTCGTGGTTCTGGAACTTGCGGCGGCTGGAATTGTGTTTCGATGACTCTCCTAGGGTTTCTGGAATATCTGAGTATTTATAGAGCTGAGAGGTGGAGGAGGAGACCTCCATGGGCCCCACCACCCATCAGGGCGTGCGAGGGGCCTCTGCCATGCCCAGGTGGGTGGTGGGCCCCATGGGCCTCCCCTCGTGCACTTTCTTGGCTCCCAAGTTGTCTTCTCGACTGAAAAAATCTCCAAAAAGTTTCGCTGTGTTTGGACTCTGTTTGATATCGATATTCTGCAAAGTAAAAAACAAGCAAAAACAGCAACTAGCATGATGCACTATGTCAATAGGTTAGTCCCAAAAAATGATATAAAGTTGCTATAAAATGAATATAAAACATCCAAGAATGATAATATAACAGCATGGAACAATCAAAAATTATAGATACGTTGGAGACGTATCAGCATCCCCAAGCTTAATTCCTGCTCGTCCTCGAGTAGGCAAATGATAAAAACAGAATTTTTGATGTGGAATGTTGCCTAACATGTTCATCACATATTCTTTTCTTTTATAGCATGGACATTTGGACTTTTAGATGGCTCAAAGCAATAGTTTATAATTGACATGAAGACTTCAATACTCAAGCATATCAACAAGCAACCATGTCTTTCAAAATATCAACACTAAAGAAAGCTATCCCTAGCCCATCATGCTCAATCATTGATCCATTCATGAAACACACTCGAATATTAGCTACATCCAATGCACAAGTATGATCATAGTGCTCCCTAGTTGGTGCTTTATAAGAGAAGATGGAGACTCAAATAAAAATAAAAATTGCATAAAGTAAATAGATAGACCATTCACATAGGGAAGCAGAGATTTGTAGAGGTGCCAGAGCTCAAAGCTTAAATTGAGAGATAAAAATATTTTGAGAGGCATGCTTTTCCCGTCAATGAAAACGATCGAGAACTTCCCAATACTTTCCATGCTAGATACATCATAGGCGGTTCCCAAACATAAAATAAAGTTTATTCCTTTTTCCACCATTCTTTCACAATCCATGGCTAGCCGTATTCACGGGTGCCTTCCATACCAACACTTTCCAAGGAATTTATTATTTGACAACACAAAGTAAATTTCTTTTTCATTTCGGGACTGGGCACCCCTATTACCGCCACACTTTCGTGCAATGACAAGTGAATAAACACTCATCTTGAGAATAACACATCTAGCATGGAAAAATATTGGCCACCCCCTGCCGCTTCATGAGCGGTACGGGCACACAAAAAGGAAATTCATTTTGAAAATTAGAGTTGGCACATACAAATTTACTTAGAACGGCACGGAAATACCTCATGTAGGTAGGTATGATGGACTCATATGGCATAACTGGGTTTAAGGATTTTGGATGCCCAAGTAGTATTCCCACTTAGTACAAGGAAAGGCTAGCAAATAGATTGAGAAGCAACGAACCAAGAAACAAAATTCACATAAACGAGCATTAAGCATAACTAACACCGAATAATGTACCACAAGTAGGATGTAATTTCATTGCATAACTATTGACTTTCGTGCTTGCATAGGGAATCACAAACCTTAACACCAATATTCTTACTAAAGCATAATTACTCACCAACATGACTCACATATTACTATCATCATATCTCAAAACTATTACAAAGAATCAAGTTTATTTTGTCCAATGATCTTAATGAAAGTTTTTATTATATCCCTCTTGAATATCTATCACTTTGGGACTAGTTTCATATATTGCCATTGCTCTTGACAAGCTCAAACAAATTTAAATGAAGAACACGAGCATAAAAATTTTCATCTCTCAAAATAGTATAAGTGAAGCATGAGAGAATTTCTTCAAAAAAGTTACTAACTCTCAAAATAATCTAAGTGAAGCATGAGAGTATTTCTTCAAAAATTAAAGCACACCGTGCTCAAAAAGATATAAGTGAAGCACTAGAGCAATTTCATAGCTCAAAAAATTTAAGTGAAGCACATAGAGCAATTCTAACAAATCATAGCATAATTTTGGGTCTCTAAAATAGGTGTGTACAGCAAGGATGATTGCGATGAACTAAAAATCAAAACAAACAAACACTCATATAATACAAGACGCTCCAAGCAAAACACATGATATGTAACAAATAAAAATATAGCTCCAAGTAAAATTACCGATGGTTGTTAGAAGAAAGAGGGGATGCCTTCCGTGGCCGTCCCCAAGCTTAGTTGCTTGGTTCTCCTTGAATATTATCTTGGGGATGCCATGGGAATCCCCAAGCTTAGGCCCTTTTCACTCATTATACCTTTATCCATCGAGATCTCACCCAAAACTTGAAAACTTCAATCACACAAAATTTTACAAAACCTTCGTGAGATCCGTTAGTATAAGAAAACTAATATTTGATTTAAGTACTATTGAAAACCCATACATATTTTTTTATTTAATTATACCTACTGTATTCTAACTTTATCATGGCTTATACCCCCGATACAATCCATAGATTCATCAAAATAAGAACACAATGCAACGAAAATAGAATCTGTCAAAAAACAGAATAGTCTGTAAAGACTCGAATTTTAGTCATACTTATGCAACTCCAAATATTCTGAAAAATTAGGAAAATAGATGAAATTTGTATATAAATCTTTTGTAAAAAAATCAGAATTTTGCGTTGCTTTTGTCAATTTTAACAATTCTGTTACTGGACATAAAAGTTTCTGTTTTTCAACAGGATCAAATCAACTATCACCCAAAGCTATCCTAAAGGCTTTACTTGGCACAAACACTAATTAAAACATAAAAATCACAATAATAATAGAGGCATAATTGTGCAAACACTCAAGAACCGAAAGAAAAAGGTAAAAATAAATTTTATTCATTGGGTTGCCTCCCAACAAGCGCTATCATTTTATGCCCCTAGCTAGGCATAATGCATAGATTCAAGTATTCCATCCTTAGTTTTTGCTCCATAGGTTGCCCTCATGATTGATTCATGTGGTGTATTAATTCTTGTTCTAGGGAAGTGCTCCATACCCTTTCTTAGTGGAAATCAAAATTTAATATTCCCTTCTTTCATATCAATCACGGCACCTATAGTTCGTAAAAATGGTCTACCAAGTATGATGGGACAAGACGGATTGCAATCAATATCAAGAACAATAAAATCTATGGGTACATAGTTCCTATTTGCAAGAATAAGAACATCATTAATTCTTCCCAAAGGCTTTTTAATAGTAGAATCCGCCAAGTGCAAATTAAGAGAACATTCTTCAATATTGGTAAGACCAAGCACATCACATAGAGATTTCGGAATTGTGGAAACACTAGCACCCAAATCACATAAAGCAAAGCAATCATAATTTTTAATCTTGACTTTAATGATAGGTTCCCACTCATCATATAATTTTCTAGGAATTGTAATCTCTAATTCCAAATTTTCTTCTAAATATTTCATCATCGCTTCAACAATATGTTTAGTAAAAGCATTATTTTGTTCATAGGCATTGGGTGAATTTATAATGGATTGCAACAAAGAAATACATTCAATCAAAGAACAACTATCATAATTAAAGTCTTTGTAATCCAAAAGACTGGGCACATCACTAGTTAAAGTTTTGACCTCTCCAAACCCACTTTTATCAAAATTTTCAACAAGATTTTCACCCTCTGAATTATGAGGATGCCCTCTAGCTAAAGTTGACTGTTCTTCAGTCCTATTTTCATCAAGTTTAATATTACTAAACAAGGAATCAACATAAGAAACACCAATCATCTTAAGTTCTTCATCATTATTATGAAAGCAATCGGAAGAAAGCGCTCTTTCTAAAAATTCTCTTTTAGCTCTAAGCATACCGGTTCTTTTCTTACTTTCATCCATAGAAACATATAAAGCTTTAATTGATTCATTAACATCAACCTTAGGTGGAAATTTTTTAATCTTGAGATTCTCTACATCATGGGAAATTCTATCAATGCTTCTAGACATATCATCAATCTTATTCAACTTTTCTTCTATCGTAGTATTGAAAACTTTTTGAGCATTGATAAATTCTTTAATATTACTCTCAAGATCAGAGGGGTTCCTATTATTATTGTAAGAAGAATTACCATAGGAATTGCCATAATTATTAGAGGAATTTCCAGGAAAAGGCCTAGGATTAAAATTACCTCTATAAGCATTGTTATTAAAATTGTTTCGCGAGACAAAATTCACATCTATGGGATCACTATTTTGCTCAATCAAAGTAGACAAAGGCACATCATCAAGATCAATAGGAGCATTTTTACTAGCAACCAATTTCATAAGAGCATCAACCTTTTCACTCAAAGTACTAATTTCTTCAACCGAATTTACATTTTTACTAGTAGGTGCTCTTTCGGTATGCCATTGTGAATAATTTGCCATAATATTATCAAGCAATTTAGTAGCTTCACCCAATGTAATCTCCATAAAAGTAACACCCACGGCGGAATCTAAAAGATTTCTAGAAACAAAATTCAATCCCGCATAAATTTTTTGTATAATCATCCAAAGATTTAAACCATGAGTAGGACAATTTCTTGGCATCAATTTCATTCTTTCCCAAGATTGTGCAACATGTTCATGCTCAAGTTGCTTAAAATTCATGATTTGAGTTCTAAGGGAAATAATTTTCGCAGGCGGAAAATACTTAGTAATAAAAGCATCTTTGCACTTATGCCATGAATCGATACTATTGCGAGGCAAAGAAGAAAACCAAAATTTTGCACGATCCCTCAAAGAGAAAGGAAATAATTTCAACTTCACAATATCATCGTCCACATCTTTTTTCTTTTGCATATCACACAATTCTACGAATGTGTTTAGATGGGACACGGCATCCTCATTAGGAGTACCGGAAAATTGATCTTTCATAACAAGATTCAACAAAGCGGCATTAATATCACAAGACTCCGCACTAGTGGCAGGAGGAGAAATCGGAGTACTAATAAAATCATTATTATTAGTATTGGAAAAATCACACAATTTGGTATTTTCTTGAGGCATCGTGACTACGCAAACAAGATTGCAAGCAAACAAGAGATCTGGCGAGAAAAAGGCGAACGAAAAAGAAGGCAAATAAAAAGGCAAATTTTTTTGTGAAGTGGGGGAGATGAAAACGAGAGGCAAATGGCAAATAATGTAAATTGCAAGCAGATGAGATTTGTGATTAGGAACCTGATAGATGTTGATGATGTCTCCCCAGCAACGGCGCTAGAAATTCTTCCTGATTGCTTGTATCTACGTTGGAATTTCCCCGAAGAGGAGAGGATGATACAGCACAGCAACGGTAAGTATTTCCCTCAGTTATGAAACCAAGGTTATCCATCAAGTAGGAGAACCAAGCAACACTATGTAAACGGTACCTGCACACAAAGAACAAATACTTGCAACCCAACGCGTAAGAGGGGTTGTCAATCCCTCCACGGTAAAAAGATAGGTAAAATTGTATGAGATTGGATAAATAGATCTAGCAAAAACACGAAATAAAATAAGTAAAGAAAAAGTGCAGCAAGGTATTTTTTGGGTTTTTGGAATAATAGATCTTAAAACAATATGATAAAAGATAGACCCGGGGGCCGTAGATTTCACTAGTGGCTTCTCTCGAGAAAATAGCATACGGTGGGTAAACAAATTACTATTGGGCAATTGATAGAAAAGTGAATAATTATGACGATATCCAAGGCAATGATCATGTATATAGGCATCACGTCCAAGATTAGTAGACTGACTCCTGCCTGCATCTACTACTATTACTCCACACATCGACCGCTATCCAACATGCATCTAGTGTATTAAGTTCATGGAGAAACGGATTAATGCAATAATAAGAACGATGACATGATGTAGACAAGATATATTCATGCAGGAATATACCCCATCTTTTTATCCTTAATAGCCACGATACATGCGTGCCTTGCTACCCCTTCTGTCAGTGGGTGAGGACACCGCAAGATCAAACCCATCACAAAGCACATCTTCCCATTGCAAGAAAAATCAATCTAGTTGGCCAAACCAAACCAAAGTTTCGGAGAAGAAACACGAGGCTATAACAATCATGCACATAAGAGATCAAAGAAAACTCAAATAATATTCATAGATAGATCTGATCATAAACTCGCACTTCATAGGATCCCAACAAAGACACAGCAAAAAGTCATTACATCAAATAGATCTCCAAGAACATCGAGGAGAGCATTGTATTGAGAATCAAAAAGAGAGAAGAAGCCATCTAGCTACTACCTACGGACCTGTAGGTCTATGGTGAACTACTCACGAATCATCGGAGGAGCGCCAATGAGGATGATGAACCCCTCCGTGATCATGTTCCCCTCCGGCAGGGTGCCGGAATAGGGCTCTAGATTGGATCCTGTGGTTCTGGAACTTGTGGCGGCTGGAATTGTGTTTCAACGATTATCCTAGGGTTTCTGGAATATCTAAGTATTTATAGAGCTAAGAGGCGGTGGAGGAGACCTCCATGGGCCCCACCACCCATCAGGGCGCGCCAGGGGCCTCTGGAGCGCCCAGGTGGGTGGTGGGCCCCATGGGCCTCCCCTCGTGCACTTTCTTGGCTCCCAAGTTGTCTTCTGGGCTGAAAAAAATCTCCAAAAAGTTTTGCTGCGTTTGGAATCCATTTGATATGGATATTCTGCGAAGTAAAAAACAAGCAAAAAACAGCAACTGGCACTTGGCACTATGTCAATAGGTTAGTCCCAAAAAATGATATAAAGTTGTTATAAAATGAATATAAAACATCCAAGAATGATAATATAATAGCATGGAACAATAAAAAAAGTATATATACGTTGGAGACATATCAGTGTGTTTCATGAATGGATCAATGATTAAGCATAATGGGCTAGGGATAGCTCTCTTTAGTGTTGATATTTTGAAAGAAATGGTTGCTTGTTGATATGCTTGAGTATTGATGTCCTCATGTCAATTATAAACTATTGCTTTGAATCATGTAAAAGTCCAAGTGTCCATGCTACAAAAGAATAGAATATGTGATGAATATGTTAGGCAGCATTCCACATCAAAAATTCTGTTTTTATCATTTACCTACTCGAGGACGAGCAGGAATTATGCTTGGGGATGCTGATACGTCTCCAACGTATCTATAATTTTTTATTGTTCCATGTTGTTATATTATCAATCTTGGATGTTTTATATTCATTTACTAGCAACTTTATATCATTTTTTTGGGACTAACCTAATGACATAGTGTCCAGTGTCAGTTGCTGTTTTTTGCTTGTTTTTTACTTTGCAGAATATCAATACCAAATGGAGTCCAAATGCCACAAAACTTTTAGGAGATTTTTTTTTTGTACAGAGGACACCCGGGGAGCCAAAGAAGTGCACGGGAGGAGGCCCGTGGGGCCCACTAGGCTCCAGGGCACGCTAGGGGTCCCCGGCGTGCCCTGGTGGGTAGTGGAGCCCATGGGAAGCTTCTCCACCGACCTTTGCCTCTATAAATACTCTAAAATCCCCAAAACCCTAGGGGGGTCAAGAGAATACAGTTTCCGCCGCCACAAGTTCCAGAACCACGAGATCCAATCTAGAGGCCTTTTCCGGCACTCTGCCGGAGGGGTCAACTATCACGGTTGGGTTCTTCATCATCCTTGTTGCCCATCCGATGATGCATGAGAGGTTCACCACAGACCTATGGGTCTGTAGCTAGTAGCTAGATGGCTTCTTCTCTCTTTTTGATCTTCAATATAATGTTCCTCGATGTTCTTGGAGATCTATTTGATGTAATGATTTTTTGCGGTGTGTTTGTTGGGATCCGATGAATTGTGGGTTTATGATCAGTTCTATCCATGAATATTATTTGAGTCTTTGCTGAACTCTTTTATGCATGATTGTTATAGCCTCGTATTTCTTCTCCAAAATTTTGGTTTGGTTTGGCCAACTAGATTGATTTTTCTTGCCATGGGAAGAGGTGCTTTGTGATGGGTTCGATCTTGCGGTGCTCAATCTTAGTGACAGAAAGAGACATGATACGCATGTATTGTTGCTATTAAGGATAAAAAGATGGGGTCTATCCCTACATGAATAGATCTTGTCTACATCATGTCATTGTTCTTATTGCATTACTCCATTTTTTCATGAACTTAATACACTAGATGCATGCTGGATAGCGGTCGATGTGTGGAGTAACAGTAGTAGATGCAGAATCATTTCAGTCTACTAATCTTGGACGTGATGCCTATATACATGATCATTGCCTTGGATGTCGTCATGATTATTCACTTTTCTATCAATTGCCAATAATAATTTGTTTACCCACCATATGCTATTTTCTCGAGAGAAGCCTCTAGTGAAAACTACGCCCCCCGGGTATATTTTCCTATCATATAAAACCAAAAATACCTTGCTGCATTTTTTCTTTCTTTATTTTATTTTGTGTTCTAGTTAGATCTATGTATCAAATCTCATACAATTTAATCTATCTCAATACCGAGGAGGGATTGACAACCCCTCTTATGCGTTGGGTTGCAAGTATTTGTTATTTGTGTGCAGGTGTTGTTTACATAATGTTGCTTGGTTCTCCTACTGGATTGATAACCTTGGTTTCATAACTGAGGGAAATACTTACCTTTGATGTGCTGCATCATCCTCTCCTCTTCGGGGAAATACCAACGCAAATACAAGCAATCAGATCCTTTGGTGTATCTGTAGATACATCCATCCATGTATTCCATTACCATATCCATGATGGTTGTTGTTATTATGTGTTACCCTTAATTATTATGAGTTGTAACCCCTCAGGGGGAGACTATGATGGTGGCGTGCATGGCATGAAGTCTACCACGAGTAGAACGTGCAAGGTATTTCATGCAAGCACTAAAATTATCGGTAACAAATAGTTTGATAGCAAGAGAATTCGTAACAAGTGACAAGTAGCAATAGTAACAAAAGTGAAGAAAGGTAGCCCAATCCTTTTATAGAGAAGGATAGGTCGGAACTTTCTCTTATAGCAAGCAAAGCGTTCTTGAGGACACATGGGAATTCATCTAGTCACTTTCATCATGTTTGTTTGATTCGCGTTCGCTACTTTGATAATTCGATATGTGGGTGGACCAGTGCTTGGGTGTTGTTCTTACTTGAACAAGCCTCTCACTTATGATTACCCCCTCTCGCAAGCATCTGCAACTACGAAAGAAGAATTAAGATAAATCTAACCATAGCATGAAACATATGGATCCAAATCAGCCCCTTACGGAATAGCGCATAAACCAGGGTTTAAGCTTCTGTCACTCTAGCAACCCATCATCTAATTACTACTCCACAATGTCTTCCCTTAGGCCCAAGTATGGTGAAGTGTCATGTAGTCGACGTTCACATGACTCCACTAAAGGAAGCAACAACATACATATCATCAAAATATCAAACGAATAACAAATTCACAGGAGTACATATAACCGGACTTCTCCCATGTCCTCAAGAACAAAATTAACTACTCACAAATCATAATCATGTTCAAGGTCAGAGGGGTATTGAATATCATTAAGGATCTGAACATATAATCTTCCACCAAATAAACCAACTAGCATCAACTACATGATGTAATCAACACTACTAGCAACCCATAGGTACCAATCTGAGGTATTGAGACAAAGATCGAATACAAGAGATGAGCTAGGGTTTGAGATGAGATGGTGCTGGTGAAGATGTTGATGAAGATTGGTCCTCCCACGATGAGAGGATTGTTGGTGATGTCGATGGCTTCAATTTCCCTCTCCTGGAGGGTATTTCCCCGGTGGAATCGCTCCGCCGGAGAGCAAAAGTGCTCCTGCCCAGGTTCCGCCTCGAGACGGTGGCGCATCGTCCCGAAGTCTTCCTCTTGATTTTTTCTAGGTCAAAATGGCATCATATAGCAGAAGATGGGCTTCGGAGGCTTGCCAGGGGCCCCACAAGTCTAGGGGGAGCGCCCTGGGGGTAGGGCACGCCCCCCCAGGCTTGTGGCTGCCTGGTGGGTCCCCTGCTGATGTTTCTTTTGCCAATAATTTTTATATATTCCAAAATAAACTCTTCGTCAATTTTTAGGCCATTTGGAGTTGTGCAGAATAGGTATCTCTGATATAGCCCTTTCTGGTCCAGAATTCCAGCTGTCGGTAATCTCCCTCTTCATGTGAAACTTGCAAAATAAGAGAGAAAAGGCACAAGAATTATATCATAAAGTGAAATAACAGTCCAAATTGCAATAATATCAATAGGAAACCATGATGCAAAATGGACGTATCACTTACCTGAAGCTCAAGATGCACGGACCCAATGGTGTCATTACCACTAATGGTAACACAGAGATCTCCCTATGTACAGAGGAGCAAACATCGGCCTTTGCAGCCGATGTCCAAGCGGCCGAGGAAGTGGCCCGACGAGTAGCTTGGAAGGACACATTAGGTTCCTCAAAGCATGATGGTACTACCACTTTGGCCCCTGGACAATCTTGCATGAATCCTAAATAGGGACACGCGCTCCCCAGCTCCTCCCGTTTGATAGCAGAGTAGGTACCTAGGGTACATAATTTTGCACTTAAAATTCCATGGTACATTGGGGAGCATAACTTTATAAAGTGTGTTATCTCGGATCATCCGTACACGCAACCACCCGAAACCGGCACTATAAAAGGCCCACCAGGAAGTGCATCCCGACAGCGTCAAGCTGTCACACTATGACTATAGCCTCGTCAGGGGCTCTACTTCTCGAATGCATTCAACATAGCCTATGCGGAATACTCAATAGTATTTACCAACCATGGATTAGACAAGGAAGAGCTGGTCAACAGCACGGAGGCGCAGACGTGCAGCAGGGAAGACATGAGAGGTAGTGCCCGCTTATTAAAGCCCTGTATTACAATCCTTTTCCCCCTTTTTACATACTCTCTGTATCTTTTAAGGTTTTTTCTTACAATAGCTCGGCATGTATGGTTAAACCTTAAGAATGAAGAAACATACCTTTTTCGGTCCTTACACAAATTTACGTGTTGTTTTTTCATCCTTGCCTCGTAGCAATAGATAAAATATCTGTAACATACAAATGAGTTCGGCTTGCAACCGAGGGCTCGGATTTACAATCGAACCCATGTTCAAGTCCGATAACTGTTCGGCATCTTGGATATTGCACTATATGCATCAGTTTTGAATTGTGATTTTGGTCAATGGTTGGGTTGCCCGGCTCCTATGCTTGCCTCCTACTTTCTGCCTTGTTCGTCTAGGAGTGTAAAGGAAGAACCACTGCGATTGCGCTTCCAGCTCGAATGGTTAAGCGCCTCAGTGGAGAAAGCCGAAAATTGACTGTCACGATAAGCTTAAACTGGTCGGCAATCCGAAGACAGTGTCAAACTAAAAAACCGTTAGAGGTTACTCCGTGTTAAATGAAGGGTTCTTGTAATAAGAACCGAGGTGTTATGATAGGTGCATTTTGGCTCGTCCGACCACCACAACACCAAGGGCTAAGTCAACTACCCCAGAATTCAAGCTCCTATGACTAAGTGAAAGTTATAAAGCCACAATAGTCTGATTGCCTTGTTCTTCTAAATACGCAACCACCTACGGGCACCGATACGTCGGCTAAGGCTTCACATATTTTTTAGGAACACCCCACGTAGTATCTACAAGGGGGAGGAAGCCGACGACTGGCCACTTTCAGAATTTAACACAGTCGCAGGAGTCAAAATAAAACACATTAGATAAATAAAAATGATTGATAGCACAATATTACTTGTCTTATACACATTTCTCCTTGGCATACCAAGGGACCTTCAGAACCATAGTTTGGACTTCGTACACTACGCCTCGGTCACCCGAGCACCTTCCCAAACCTCAGCCAGAAACTATTTGGGCGTCTGATTCTTCCCTGTTGGAGGCCCAGACGCAATCTCAAGCGGCTTGATCATCGGATAACGTGCCATTACTTGTGCATATGCCCGCTCTGCACCTTCCAAGCTAGTCAAACGCTTCCAGTTCGGGACCTGGGGGCTGGCATCTCGCAGCCTATGCACCAAGACGAAGAAGCTGGTCAGCATCGGCTCTTGCGGCCAGAGGTTGATGCAGATATCTTCCATCATCGGTTGTTCTACGGAATAGCTCCATCAGCTGCTTTATCTGATTGTTTAAAAGAGGCGGATGCTCTGGTGCCTGGAATTGAGCCCAGATGGCCTTCTTCATGGAGTCATCGGGACTGGTAGCGTAGTAGAAGCCGACGTCCGAAGCACTCCGTGGCAGGTCCCTGAAGGCCTCTGAAGAACGCCAGATTTGTGTAAGATGGGCAAATTTGTTGTCACCAAATATGTAGCAAAGCAGGTATGGCTTACCAGCGGCGATTTGCTTCACTTGTAGAAGCTCCTCGCGATCCGCTCGAGCCTGGGTCGTGGCCTCCTTACAGGCCGAACTCGCTGTTTCGAGCTCAGAGGTTAGTTTTTTCTTCTCTTCCTGATGGGTGTCACGCTGATCGTACAACCCCTTCAGGTCTTCTTCGACCTCCACGACCCAGGCCACGTGCTTTTCGCTGGCCTACTTTGGTGTAGCCTTTTGCTACTCGGCTTCCTGCTGAGCTTTTTGCAGCTCGGACCGGAGCGTTTCAAGCTCCGAGGTGGAAGCTGCAGAAATATCCATACATGATTAGAACTAAGTATCTACATCATCATTTTTAAGTACAGTTTTAAGGTACTTAAGGTCTTGGTATTTACCTTGAGCTTGCTCCATCTGCTTCTTGATCAGATCCATGTCCTTCTCGGACCAATCAAGCTTATGATTTAGCTCTTCCAACTCCCTCGAGTTGGAAGCTGGAGCCGAGGTAGAAGCCTTCGAAAGACACTGTTAGCTACCTCGGATGATATCGATCCCTTGGTCAGCTTTGTCAATCCAATCACGGTCTTGGGAGCTACTGTGTGTTCGTTCTTATAAACTTCATTCTCACTATGATCCCCGAGTAAGATCTTTGAATCTAACTCAGGGCTCGGGGACTACTGTGGTTATACACTTGTGATATGTGTCTGCAGTGGTACAAGTATTCGGACAACTTACCTTTCACTTGTCTGCTAAAGCCTACTAGGTAGATCTAGTGCTGAAAGCTCTAAGCATCGATGCAATCTTAAAAGATGATAAAAACTTACCTCAAAACCTTCATAGAGGCCCCTGAAGGCCTCCCTTATTCCGGTCTCCACGGACCGGAAATTTCGTAGTGCCGCGCCTAGAAGGACGCGCTGCTCAGCAACAATGGAGGAGCCCGTCAAGGACACCTCCATCTCTTCAGGCTACCCCATGGATACCTGCCCATTAGCAGGTAGGGGTGGTCGGGTCACCTTGGCCCTCTCCGTGGTAGGTGGAACAGCCACCGTCGTAGGCTGCCGAAGTGATGC
The DNA here is from genome assembly GCA_011799875.1 of Thinopyrum elongatum. Taxonomy (NCBI): domain Eukaryota; kingdom Viridiplantae; phylum Streptophyta; class Magnoliopsida; order Poales; family Poaceae; genus Thinopyrum; species Thinopyrum elongatum. Next base: position 416,726,698 of record CM022298.1, read on the forward strand.
CGGGTCGACGGGGGCCGAGGTCAGCCGACTGCTCCAGCTTTTCCCCTTCCTTGGTGAACGGGTCCTTCCCCAGCGGGTTTTTGAAGGTCGAGGTCTCCACCTCGGCCGTAAGGATGCTAGCACCATCCCCCGTGGTGAGCACGGGCGGGGCTTGCTGAGAAGTCGCCTCCCCGAGCTCGTCATGGGCAGGAGAGGGGGCAAACGCTCCTCCGACGCACTAAGTGGAGGAAGCCCATCTGACAAATCCTCATCGCCGATACGGGAGCACCACGGGCTGTGAAATACAAATGACCAATTAAATTTTTGGGAGAAAAGAGCTCGTGCGCATGAAACGTGTGTGGAAATAAAACATACAAATGACATACCTCCTCGGCGGTGGTCTCTCCCTGCGCGGATTGGTGAGGTCATCCTCCAAATCGAAGATGACAGCCTTGGCTGGGGCAGGGTTCTTGCAGGGAAGGCATGCGGCGGCCTTCACAAGGCACCTTTAGGTCTGGGGGGCATTGGCCCCCGTGACGTCTTCGGACGTTGCCCTTTTCCTCTTCGGGGAAGATGCGCCTTCCTGCCCCTCTTCTTCTTCTTCTTCTCTGTCTCCTTCCTCCTCAGAGGAAAGAGCTTGAATGTCCTCGGACTTGGCGTCCAAGGGGTCTCGGATCCGAAGACCTTTCCTTTTCTTCTCCGGCTCCTTCTTTGCCTTGGCCGGGGCCTTTGGGGGCACCACAGCCAAGAGGGCTTGGAGTTTGGGGGTACTGTTGTCTTCGGGCAGCGGTGTCGAGCACTTGATGAGCGTCGCCTTGGACACCCATTTCTAGAAACAAGGGGTGGGTTTGGACAAGTACAAAACACGGAGTCGTTAATGAATATACGTGATGTTCGTTACCTCGGATGGGCCGCGATCGGCAGTATACCCGCAATCTGGCCTGGGGGAATTCATTCGGGGATGACTTGAATAGAGTATTTGTGCAGAAGAAGTTCTGCAGTGTTGGTACATCTTCGGGCTTGTAGAGCCACATGGGGCTAGCCCGAAGCTGAAGTGGAAGGATGCGGCGATGTAACATCACGTCCACCACATCCACCAACTTTATTTTCTTTTTGGGGGCCCGAATCCTCTCCTGAAGGGAGGAAACTTTGTCCGGATTGCCCCATTCCAAGCCCTGCCTCTGCCAGGACACGAGCTTCCATGGAGGTGTACTTGTGAAGGTGGGAGCCGTGGCTTGGCCCGCGGCGAGTGGCTTGATGACATAGAATCACTTGCATTACCAGATCTTCACGTTCTCGACAAAGGTGCCCTCCAGCCAGTCCGTCTTCTGGAGCTTACTGATCATTGCGCCCCCGCACTCGACAAAGTCAGCACCGCCGCTCTTCGACTTGACACATAACGTTTTCAGCCACAGGAGGAAGTGCGGTTCCACATGCAGGAAAGCCTCACAAACGATGATGAAGGTGGTGAGGTGTATGATGAAATTCAGGGCTAGATTATGGAAATCTAGCCCGTAGAAGAAGAGAACCCCCCACACGAAAGGGTGCAGGGAGAACCCCATACCTCAGACGAGGTGGGGGTGAAGACAACCCGTTCCTTGGGCTCGGGAGTGGGGACACGTTGGTTGGGATCTGGAGCCCTGTAGGCGGCGTATGCAGGAAGGTATCCCGCTGCCCGGAGCTCGCTGATGGTGGCGTCGGTGACCTTGGAGGCTACCCATCTCCCCTTCAGATCCTCCTCGGCCATGGGTGCGAGATGCGGAAGCTTGAAGATGGCTTTGAGCCTGGGGATGGGATTGAGGCGCTGGAGCAGAATGAGAGCATAGGGAGGAAGATTTGTTATCCTGTGCTCTTTATAAGTCAGTAAAAAGGACGAGGCGCCCCCTCCGCTGCGCCGTAAAAATCACCATGATTTGACTTATCATGCAGTTAGAGCCACATTGGATGAATCAATTGATTGATGATATCCCCCAAAATGCGGGGCACAATCTCTGCTTTGATAAGACGTGCCAATGAGAGGGTTACCTTGAACCGTGATTCGATTAAGTAATAACTGGCGTATATGATGTTATAGGCGGTGACGCTTCGAAAAAAGTTGTCAGTAATTGACCATCGAACATGCTTGCGCTTCTGGTCTTTGACACCAAGCAATTTATGCACTTCGGACAAAGGAAGATGTGTTTTAGGGACTCATGGTCGGATGGTTTATCTCCTGATAGGAGGGTTGTACTAGCCACTTGGGGATTTACAAGCTTCGAGCGGGAGCTTAGCCCTGGGCGTTGAGAGGAACTTGCCTGCTAAGCCGAAGGCTCTCAAGCCTAAGACATTTATCCAAAGAAGATTGCCATCCTCGTCTTTGAAGTCAAGTTTAGGGGCTACTTACGGTGTGCTGGAGTAGGGGGTCCTGGCCTAGCTGATCTAGTCCATGGGCCGGACTGACAACCCATTGATGAGGAAGGACTCCGGAGGCCTCAAACCTGTGACGTGATCATATCGGACTCTACCGAGGTCTTGACATGCACTACAAGGATATCAATTAAGTTCGGCATGTAACCCCTAGATGGAAACTGACCATGTGTAACCCTAGATACCCCCAATGCCTATATAAACTGGAGGGTTTAGCCCATAGAGGGATATCGATTATCATCATCATCAACCTTAGGGTTTAGTCCACAACTTACGATCTCGAGGTAGATCAACTCTGTACTTTGATACACCCACAATATAAGAAAGAGTAGGACGTAGGGTTTTACCTCCTCAAGAGGGCCCGAACCTGGGTAAAACGCTGTGTCCCTTGACTCCTGTTACCCATCGACCCGATCTTACAGCTTGAGCCCCCTACCCGAGGTCTGCCGATTTTGACACCGACACCGGGCAGCCGAACACAACCAAGGAAGAGGCAAAGCTCTTTGGTGCCACCAGGAACCTAGACCCCAAGAGCCCCGGGCACCCGCTCCTGTAGGTGAAACTCCAAACACTTAAGAAAAATCCCTTCTGAAGACAAAAACATTTGGGATGATAATTAATATGGAATTGTTTGAGTTCCCCAACTCCCTAATCTCTGCAACCCCTCTCAATAGTAAGGAGGTTCTTATGACTCAAAAAGTAACTGAAAAACTTTCCGAGCCATGAAGAACGCCGCCTTTTCCCCTTTTTGTATCAATGGGGTCACTGAAGTCCGTAAACCAAATAGAGAAGCCAATGTCCTGAGATAAACTTGACAAGCGACATTAGTTCTCACAAATCGTATTGTGATCAACACAAAAATTGTAATTGGGTGACAATTGCACTTTCAGTCTCCCCCTTTTTGGTGAACTGATGACAATACGATTTGTACCTGGCAAAAAGATAATATAGAGTTAAGACTATATGCCATGCTACACTATTAATCTAGGAAGCCCCTCACCTTGATGAGTGCATATTCTAAATATGCTATGAAACCATATCACACAACCAAGATTGCTCCCCTATATAAATAGCCAAGTGCAACAAGAAGAATACAAAAGAAATGAGCAAGTTGCAAATGCTAGTTTGTGATAAAAAAGAATGTAGATACAACGGTGCCATGAATTACAAACTAGAGGTATTGTGAGAGCAATATATATGTGTGAGGCACGGGTAAACTCAAAGAGGGGCACTGGCAGCATCCTCTTCCTCATCCTCTGGAATGTAGCCAAGGCATGGGTTGGAGTGTGCCATGGCAACACTATCAACATCCCCACGCCCCTTGGGCTCCGCAACTCTAGTCTCACGTTTCCTAGCTGCCTTCTCCTCTCGCCACATCTTGTTGCTGCTATTGATGTCCCTGACATGATGTCTGGCACTGGACTGACACATCTTGAACAAATTGTTGAAACCACAGAAAAGCATGTTCTTCTCCTTCTTAATGAAGGAAGTCGAGGAAGCAATGATACGTGCAAATCCAGTGGGATCCTCTACAGTGGCTGTTGGGGAACGTTGCATGAAAAAAAAATCTACGCACATACAAGATCTATCCATGGGGATGCATACCTATGAGAGGGGAGAGTATGTCTACGTACCCTCATAGACCGTTAAGCGAAAGCGTTTATCAACGCGGTTGATGTAGTCGTACACCTTCACGGTCCGCCCGATCAAGTACCGAAAGCACGACACCTCCGCGTTCAGCACAGTTCAGCTCGATGACATCCTCGCCTTCTTGATCCAGCAAGTCGGGTGAAGTAGTAGATGAGTTCTGGCAGCACGACGGCGTGGTGAGGGTGGTGGTGCAACTATCTCCGCAGGGCTTCGCTGAGCACTACGAAAATTATGACCGAGGACGAACTAGAGGGAGAGGGGCGCCGCACACGGCTTGGGGATCGTGGTGTCTGTTGCCCCTCTCCCTCCTCACATATATATAGGTGGAGGGGGGAAGAGGAGGCAGCCTAGGGTGCCCCCAAGGGGCCGGCGGCCAGCCCTAGGGCATGCCTAGCCGCGCCCCCGCTTCCATATATGGATATGAGGGGAAGGAAAGGGGGCTGCCTGCCTTAGGGCGCCTCCCCCTTCCTTCCCTCCCTCCTTGGCCCATGGGCAGGGGTGAAGGGGCATGCAAGCCCCCTTGTGGGCTAGTGTGCTTCCCCCCTTTGGCCCATAAGGCCCACCACTTACTGGTGGCCTCCCGGAACCCTTCCGGTACTCCGATAAATACCCGGTACTTTCCGAAACCTTTCCGGTGACCGAATAGCATCGTCCTATATATCAATCTTTACCTCCGGACCATTATGGAGCTCCTCGTCATGTCCGTTATCTCATCAGAGTCTCCGAACAACATTCGGTCACCAACTCACATAACTCATATAGTACTATATCGTCAATGAACGTTAAGCGTGCGGACCCTATGGGTTCGAGAATGATGTAGACATGACCGAGACGCTTCTCCGGTCAATAACCAATAGCGGGACCTGGATTCCCATATTGGTTCCTACATATTCTACGAAGATCTTTATCGGTCGAACCTTTATGACAACATACATAATTCCCTTTGTCTGTCGGTATGTTACTTGCCCGAGATTCGATCATCGGTATCTCCATACCTAGTTCAATCTCGTTACCGGCAAGTCTCTTTACTCGTTCCGTAATACATCATATTGCCACTAACTCCTTAGTCACTTTTCTTGCAAGCTTCTTGTGATGCTGTATTATCGAGAGGGCCTAGAGATACCTCTCCGATACACGGAGTGACAAATCCCAATCTCGATCCATGCCAACTCAATAGATACCTTTGAAGATACCTATAGAGCATCTTTATGATTATCCAGTTGCGTTGTGACGTTTTATAGCACATAATGTATTCCTCCGATATCCGGGAGTTGCATGATCTCATGGTCGAAGGAATATGTATTTGACATTAAGAAAGCGGTAACAACAAACTGAACAATCAAATGCTCAGCTAACGGATGGTTCTTGTCCATCACATCATTCTCCTAATGATGTGATCCCGTTATCAAGTGACAACTCATGTCCATGGTTAGGAAACCTTAACCATCTTTGATCAACGAGCTAGTCTAGTAGAGGCTCACTAGGGACACAATATTTTTTATGTATCCACAGATGTATTTAAGTTTCCGGTCAATACAATTCTAGCATGAATAATAAACCTTTATCATGAATAAGGAAATATAATAATAACAACTTTATTATTGCCTCTAGGGCATATTTCCATCAGTCTCCCACTTGCACTAGAGTCAATAATCTAGATTACATAGTAATGAATCTAACACCCATGGAGTCTTGGTGATGATCATGTTTTGCCCGTGGAAGAGGTTTAGTCAACGGGTCTGCCACATTCAGATCCGTATGTATTTTGCAAATTTCTATGTCTCCATCCTTGACCTTTTCATGAATGGAGTTGAAGCGTCTCTTGATGTGTTTGGTTCTCTTGTGAAAACTGGATTCCTTCGCTAAGGCAATTGCTCTAGTGTTGTCACAAAAGATTGTCATTGGACCCGATGCACTGGGTATTACACCCAGATCGAATATGAACTCCTTCATCCAGACTCCTTCATGCACTGCTTCCGAAGCAGCTATGTACTCCGCTTCACACGTTGATCCTGCCACGACGCTCTGCTTGGAACTGCACCAACTGACAGCTCCACACCATTCAATATAAATACATATCCGGTTTGGGACTTAGAGTCATCCGGATTTGTGTCAAAGCTAGCATCGACGTAACCCTTTACGATGAGCTCTTCGTCACCTCCATAAACGAGAAACATATCCTTGGTCCTTTTCAGGTACTTCAGGATGTTCTTGAACGTTGTCTAGTGATCCACTCCTGGATTACTTTGGTACCTCCCTGCCAAACATATGGCAAGGCACACATCAGGTCTGGTACACAGCATGGCATACATAATAGAACCTATGGCTGAGGCATAGGGAATGACTTTCATTTTCTTTCTATCTTCTGCCGTGGTCAGACTTTGAGTCTGACTCAATTTCGCACCTTGCAACACAGGCAAGAACCCTTTCTTTGAGTGGTCCATTTTGAACTTCTTCAGAACTTTGTCAAGGTATGTGCTTTGTAAAAGTCCTATTAAGTGTCTCGATCTATCCCTATAGATCTTGATGCCCAATATATAAGCAGCTTCACCGAGGTCTTTCATTTAAAAATTCTTATTCAAGTATCCTTTTATGCTATCCGGAAATTCTATATCATTTCTAATCAATAATATGTCATCCACATATAATATCAGAAATGCTACAGAGCTCCCACTCACTTTCTTCTAAATATAGGCTTCACCGTAAGTTTGTATAAAACCATATGCTTCGATCACCTCATCAAAGCGTATATTCCAACTCCGAGATGCTTGCACCAGTCCATAGATGGATCGCTGGAGCTTGCACACTTTGTTAGCACCTTTAGGATTGATAAAACCTTCTGGTTGCATCATATACAACTCTTCTTTAAGAAATCTGTTAAGGAATGCAGTTTTGACGTCCATTTGCCAGATTTCATAATCATAAAATGCGGCAATTGCTAACATGATTCGGAAAGACGTAAGCATCTCTATAGGTGAGAAAATATCATCGTAGTCAACCCCTTGAGCTTGTCGAAAACCTTTCGCGATAAGTCGAGCTTTGTAGATAGTGATATTACCATTAGCGTCCATCTTCCTCTTGAAGATCCATTTATTTTCAATGGTCTGCCGATCATCTGGCAAGTCCACCAAAGTCCACACTTTGTTCTCATACATGGATCCTATCTCAGATTTCATGGCCTCAAGCCATTTGTCGGAATCTGGGCTCATCATAGCTTCTTCATAGTTCGTAGGTTTGCCGTTGTCTAACAACATGACTTTCCAGGATAGGATTACCATACCACTTTGGTGCGGAACGTGTTCTGGTCGACCTACGAAGTTCAGTAGTAACTTGATCCAAAGTTTCATTATCATCATCATTAGCTTCCTCTCTAGTTGGTGTAGGCATCACAGGAACGATTTTCTCTGATGTGCTACTTTCCAATTCAAGAGAAGGTACAATTACCTCATCAATTTCTACTTTCCTCCCACTCACTTCTTTCAAGAGAAATCCTTCTCTAGAAATGACCCATTCTTAGCAACAAAGATCTTGCCTTCGGATCTATGGTAGAAGGTGTACCCAATAGTTTCCTTAGAGTATCCTATGAAGACGCACTTCTCCGATTTGGGTTCGAGCTTATCAGGCTAAAGCCTTTTGACATAAGCGTCGCATCCCCAAACTTTAAGAAATGATGGCTTAGGTTTCTTGCCAAACCATAGTTCATACGGTGTCGTCTCAATGGATTTAGACGGTGCCCTATTTAACATGAATACGGCTATCTCTAATGCATAACCCCAAAATGTTAAAGGCAAATCGGTAAGAGATATCATAGAATGCAACATATCAAATAAAGTACGATTACGACGTTCGGACACACCATTACGCTGTGGTGTTCCAGGTGGCGTGAGTTGTGAAACAATTCCACATTGTTTAAATGAAGGCCAAACTCGTAACTCAAATATTCGCCTCCGCGATCTGATCGTAGAAACTTTATTTTCTTGTTATGATGATTCTCCACTTCACTCTGAAATTCTTTGAAATTTTCAAATGTTTCACACTTGTGCTTGATCAAGTAGATATACCCATACCTACTCAAATCATCTGTGAAGGTCAGAAATAACGATACTCGTCGCGTGCCTCAACACTCATCGGACCACATACATCGGTATGTATTATTTCCAATAAGTCATTAGCTCGCTCCATTGTTCCGGAGAATGGAGTTTTAGTCATCTTACCATGAGGCATGGTTCGCAAGTATCAAAATGATTCATAATCAAGTGATTCCAAAAGTCCATCCACATGGAGTTTCTTCATGCGCTTTACACCAATATGACCTAAACGGCAGTGCCACAAGTATGTTGCACTATCATTATCAACTTTGCATCTTTTAGCATCAATATTATGAATATGTGTATCACTACTATCGAGATTCAACAAGAATAGACCATTCATCAAAGGTGCATGACCATAAAAGATATTACTCATATAAATAGAACAACCATTATTCTCTGATTTAAATGAATAACTGTCTCGTAATAAACAAGATCCAGATATAATGTTCATGCTCAACGCTGGCACCACATAACAATTATTGAGGTCTAAAACTAATCCTGAATGTAGATGTAGAGGTAGCGTGCCGACGGCGATCACATCGACCTTGGAACCATTCTCGACGTGCATCGTCACCTCATCCTTAGCCAATCTTCGTTTATTCCGCAACTCATGTTTCGAGTTACAAATATGAGCAACCAAACCAGTATCAAATACGCAGACGCTACTATGAGCATTAGTAAGGAACATATCAATAACATGTATATCAAATATACCTTTGTTCACTTTGCCATCCTCCTTATCCGCCAAGTATTTGGGGCAGTTCCGCTTCAAGTGATCATTTCCCTTGCAGTAGAAGCACTCAGTTTCATGCTTGGGTCCAGCTTTGGGCTTCTTAACGGGAGCGGCAACTTGCTTGCCATTCTTCTTGAAGTTCCCTTTCTTTCCCTTGCCCTTTTTCTTGAAACTAGTGGTCTTGTTAACCATCAACACTTGATGCTCCTTCTTGATTTCTACCTCCGCCGATTTCAGCATCGCGAAGAGCTCAGGAATCGTTTTCATCATCCCTTGCATATTATAGTTCATCACGAAGCCTTTATAGCTTGGTGGCAGTGACTGAAGAACTCTGACAATAACACTCTCAACTGGAAGATCAATTCCCAACTGAGTCAAGTGGTTATGATACCCAGACATTTTGAGTTTGTGTTCACTGACAGAACTATTCTCCTCCATCTTGCAGCTATAGAACTTGTTAGAGACTTCATATCTCTCAACCCGGGCATTAGCTTGAAATATCAATTTCATCTCTTGGAACATCTCATATGCTCCGTGGCGTTCAAAATGTCTTTGAAGTCCCAGTTCTAAGCCGTAAAGCATGGCACACTGAACTATTGAGTAGTCATCAGACCGAGCCTGCCAGACGCATAACATCTGCAGTAGCTCCTGCAGCAGGTCTGTCACCTAGCGGTGCACCAAGGACATAATTCTTCTGTGCATCAATGAGGATAATCCTCAAGTTACGGACCCAGTCCGTGTAGTTGCTACCATCATCTTTCAACTTAGCTTTCTCTAGGAACGCATTAAAATTCAAGGGAACGGTAGCACGGGCCATTGATCTATAACATAGATATGCAAAAAATATTAAGACTAAGTTCATGATAAATTTTAGTTCAAATAATCAAATTACTAATGAACTCCCACTTAAATCAACATCCCTCATGTTGTCTAAGTGATACACGATCCAAATCAACTAACCCATGTCCGATCATCACGTGAGATGGGGTAGTCATCAATGGTGAACATCTCTATGTTGATCACATCTACTAACTCACGTTCGACCTTTCGGTCTCCAGTGTTCTGAGACCATGTCTGTACATGCTAGGCTCGTCATGTTTAACCCAAGTATTCTGCATGTGCAAAACTGGCTTACACCCGTTGTATGTGAACATAGAGTCTATCACACCCGATCATCACGAGGTGCTTCGAAACGACGAACTTTAGCAGCGGTGCATACTCGGGGAGAACACTTTTATCTTGAAATTAAGTGAAGGGATCATCTTATAATGCTACCGTCGTTCTAAGAAAAATAAGATGCATAAAGGATAAACATCACATGCAATCAAAAATATGTGAGATGATATGGCCATCATCATCTTGTGCTTTTGATCTCCATCTCCAAAGCATCGGCATGATCTCCATCGTCACCGGCACGACACCTTGATCTCCATCGTAGCGTCGGGGCCGTCTCGCCAACTATTGCTTCTACAACTATTGCTAACGCATAGCGATAAACTAAAGCAATTACATGGCACTTAGTGATTGACACGCAGGTCATACAATAATTAAAGACAACCCTAAGGCTCCTGCCGGTTGTCGTACTCATCGACATGCAAGTCGTGAACTTATTACAAAACATGATCATCTCATACATAAACATATATCACATCATATCTAGACCATATCACATCACGACATGCCCTGCAAAAACAAATTAGACGTCCTCTACTTTGTTGTTGCAAGTTTTACGTGGCTGCTACGGGCAACTAGCAAGAACCATTCTTACCTACGCAAAACCACAACGGTGATTATCAAGTTTGTTGTTTTAACCTTCATCAAGGACCGACCGTAGTCAAATTCGATTCAACTAAAGTAGGAGAAACAGACACCCGCCAGCCACCTTTATGCAAAACAAGTTGCATGTCAGTCGGTGGAACCGGTCTCATGTGCGTGGACATGTAAGGTTGGTCCGGGCCGCTTCATCCCACAATGCCACCAAATCAAAATAAGACGTTGGTGGTAAGCAGTATGAACCTCACCGCCCACAACTCATTTGTGTTCTACTCGTGCATATCATCCACGCATAGACCTGGCTCATGATGCCACTGTTGGGGAACATTGCATGGAAAACAAAAAAAATCTACGCACACGCAAGATCTATCCATGGAGATGCATAGCTACAAGAGGGGAGAGTATGTCTACGTACCCTCGTAGACCGTTAAGCAGAAGCGTTTATCAACGCGGTTGATGTAGTCGTACACCTTCACGATCCACCCGATCAAGTACCGAACGCACGACACCTCCACGTTCAGCACACGTTCAACTCGATAACGTCCTCGCCTTCTTGATCCAGCGAGTCGGGCGAAGTAGTAGATGAGTTCCGGCAGCATGATGGCGTGGTGACAGTGGTGGTGCAACTATCTCCGCAGGGCTTCGCCGAGCACTACGAAAATTATGACCGAGGACGAACTAGAGGGAGAGGGGCGCCGCACACGGCTTGGGGATCATGGTGTCTATTGCCCCTCTCCCTCCTCACATATATATAGGTGGAGGGGGAAGAGGAGGCAGCCTAGGGCGCCCCCAAGGGGCCGGCGGCCAGCCCTAGGGCCTGCCTAGCCGCGCCCACCTTCCATATATGGACATGGGGGGGAGGAAAGGTGGGCTGGCTGCCTTAGGGCGCCTCCCCCTTCCTTCCCTCCCTCCTTGGCGCGTGGGCAGGGGTGGAGGGGCGCGCCAGCCCCCTTGTGGGCTGGTGTGCTTCCCCCCTTTGGCCCATAAGGCCCACCACTTACTGGTGGTCTCCCGGAACCCTTTCGGCACTCTGATAAATACCCGGTACTTTCCGAAACCTTTTCGGTGAACGAATAGCGTCGTCCTACATATCAATCTTTACCTCCGGACCACTCCGGAGCTCCTCGTCATGTCTGTGATCTCATCTAGGTCTCCGAACAACATTCGGTCACCAAATCACATAACCCATATAATACTATATCGTCAACGAACGTTAAGCGTGCGGACCCTACGGGTTCGAGAATGATGTAGACATGACCGAGACGCTTCTCCGGTCAATAACCAATAGTGGGACCTGGATGCCCATGTTGGTTCCTACATATTCTACGAAGATCTTTATCGGCCGAACCTTTATGACAACATACGTAATTCCCTTTGTCTGTCGGTATGTTACTTGCCCGAGATTCGATCGTCGGTATCTCCATACCTAGTTCAATCTCGTTACCGGCAAGTCTCTTTACTCGTTCCACAATACATCATCTTGCAACTAACTCCTTAGTCACTTTGCTTGCAAGCTTCCTGTGATGCTGTATTATCGAGAGGGCCCAGAGATACCTCTCCGATACACAGTGTGACAAATCCCAATCTCGATCCATGCCAACTCAACAGATACCTTCGGAGATACCTGTAGAGCATCTTTATGATCACCCAGTTACGTTGTGACGTATGATAGCACACAAGGTATTCCTCCGGTATCCGGGAGTTGCATGATCTCATGGTCAAAGGAATATGTATTTGACATTAAGAAAGCAGTAGCAATAAACTGAACGATCAAATGCTAAGCTAACGGATGGGTCTTGTCCATCACATCATTCTCCTAATGATGTGATCCCATTATCAAGTGACAACTCATGTCCATGGTTAGGAAACCTTAACCATCTTTGATCAACGAGCTAGTCTAGTAGAGGCTCACTAGGGACACGATATTTTTTTATGTATCCACACATGTATTTAAGTTTCCGATCAATACAATTCTAGCATGAATAATAAACCTTTATCATGAATAAGGAAATATAATAATAACAACTTTATTATTGCCTCTAGGGCATATTTTCATCAGTGGCACCTCAAGAGGAGGAACCACCAATCTCAGTAGCAGTAGCTAAAGCAGACGCCTTCTTAGGCTTGGGAAGCCCACCAAAAGAAGCATATCAATATGCACCTGAGGCTTGTATTTGATGTACCTGACAGGCAAAGAAATGGGGAACTTGCACAGAAGCTTCTCTCAGTCAACAATCTTGGCCTCAACGAGAGCTTGAATGAAAGGTGCAAAAGCAACTGACTTCTTATCATACACACAAGTCTTCATCTCTTCAAACATGAAATTGAGAACATCAACCTTCTTCTCCTCATGTGCATACACAACAGATCTATATTAGTTCCCCAAAACTCATCAAAAGAGCGTATCTCAGGGGCCAGGGAGTTCACGGAGATGTAACCAAGAGCATCATATTTGGGCAACACCCCACGACTCATACCAACATCAGTAATAGGGGTCGTTGCCTTGTAAGAAAAATCAAGCGCCTTCTTGTAACGATTGTGCTGAAAGACCGTACCCTTTCTGAGGCTGAGAGAAGAACCGACACCCTGTGATAGTAGTGAAGTCAGACACAGAAGCTCTCAGAGTAGCACCACCTAAGCGCCACACAAATGAACGGTCAGATCTCCTGTCAAAATACACGGTGGCATAGAACTGAAGTATGAGATCCTCATTGAACGCTTTGTTGAACTGCAAAAAGCGAAGCAAGTCCATCTTGCCCAAAACATCATACACCTCAAGAACTAGATCAGTGTTGCGAATGTACTCAATGTCCAAGCCACGGTGCGGAGCTATGTTATGTTTCTTCACCTTCAGAATTTCTTCAAAAGTGCGATGTTGAAACTCATTGTGGAACTTCCAGTCCACACTCTCATCACGACCACATGCATAGGGATCCTCCTCATGAACTCGTCGATACTCAGGCTTCCTAAGCTTGTTTATATCATCAATAGACAAAGGAACTCAGTATCATCTTGCTCTTCTTCCTCCTCGATCTCATCATCATTATGAGTTTCAGCAGGACTGCCCACAGACTTCTATTCTTCATCATCATCACTATTGGATGCCTCAATGATTGCGTTGCGAGTGACATTTCTGCGAGCACGAGTTGGAGGAGCAGTCCGAGAACCCTGACCAACACAGTCCTCGGGAATGAACTTGCCCTTGCCATCATCATCTCTCTGCTTCTTTGAGCGACGAGCACCACCAACCCCTCCAGAAGAGTCTATCAACGAAGACTATAACCCCTCCATTCTAGAATATAAGATGTATCGATTTTGGTGCATGTCAAACTTGTGTATGTTTGACGAGGATTACAGAATAATATACCGACATCTACAATACAAAATAAATAAAATACAAAAATACATTTCGTGGTCGATCTAACAATACAAATTTGGTACTGCAAATATTGGTAAATTTTCTTCTAAAAACGTCTTTTGAATAAACTAATACACCTTATGACGTCGATAGCTGACCGGCCTCGCAAGGATGATGCGGATCTCTTTCCTGAAGATGGGTAAGCGGTACGATGGTGGTGGTGGCTTATGAAGCGTGTGCAGGTGGTATACGCTTTGGCTCTATTACACGGGGTGTTTCCTCCTGGTACGTCATGCACGTGGATCGATGGTGACCCCAACTCTAGATAGTGGGGTGTGAGGGCATTCCCCATTATCGAGTTTGTAGGTGGAGGTGATGACTTCGGGTTGTTTGATTTATGTTCTTGTCAGAACTTTGTTGAATAATTAATAGTGTGTCTGTGTGCATCGCTTGATGCAGAGGCTAGGGCTTGCTCCCCTTTAAAAAATGCAAGAGAGCGGACGATGTTGGGAAGAAATGGAGGCGCATAGGTTTAAAATTCAAGAGCATCGTGCGACAAGCGAACACATAACCGAGTAGAATATGTTCATTATGTTGGATCGAAGCCAAATAGAACTAGTGGCACGAGAAATTTGGGATACGATGTATGTTCCAAGGCCTTTGGGGGGGGGGGGGGGGGGCAATACACACGCCGGAGGAGGAGGGGACCACAAGAATGCCGGAGGAGAAGGGAACGATGCACCTGCCGGCAACATGTGATATGTACATGTCATTGGTTAAAGGCTTTTAATCATGCAACTTATTAAAAACTATGTGTGTTAAATGTTTAAATTTGAAGGAATACTAAATGTTTGAATGACAAAGAAATATGGTGACTGAGATATGTCAACTCTGAGTTTGGCGTGCCTGTCTAGATTTTAGATGAAAACCGTCACATATGCATTATGACAATCACAAATGCAGCGACATTACTCTTAGAACGCACGAAAGTTGCTACGAGTACAAACGTGCCAACCTAACAGGAAGAGCCGCCGAGAATGAGTCCTTGGCTCGATGGTTGGCCTTGGCGGTGGCCAGCTAGCCCGTCTGGGTTCGATCCCTAGGATTAACACGAGTGTCTCATTTGGGGATCTTTCGCCAGTTTTAAAGTACCTCACACGTCTATGGCCATTCACTGAGTCGGATGGTGCGATTTAGGTCTGTGTCAGAAAATTGCTTTGCCCATATTAGATGCGAAAAAGAATCATTTTAATTATTTTTCCTATATCTGTTATCTTTAATGTGTTGAAAATGTAAATAGGAACAACGTAATTTCAAGGCAATCAATGTTGCATTTTTAGGATTGTTTGAAAATGCATATAGCTAGTACATTTTGTTTGAAAACGTGATTTCAAATATACTCCTCACTAAACTGAATTTTCCCAGTGTTTTTGGAGCAGAGTTCTCCAACACGGAAGGTGGTACCAGTATAAACGTGCCAACCTAACAGCAAGAGCCGTCGAAATCCCCGGTGGTTCGGCGGCAGCAACTCCAGCGGTCCAGTCCCGATCGACCCCCCACACAACTCGTACTGGTGAGCGTTATCCTGTCCCACACCAGACAATCGGAGAACGTGACCTCCGCGTCACCTCACCGCGCCAACCCCCACCCCTCCGCGAAATAATTCCGTCCCCGTCCAAACGCCGCTTCCCACCCGGGCCGATGCGCAGCCACGTGGGTCCCGACGTCTGACACCGGCCCCAGCTCACTGACACGTGGGACCCCTGGCCCGGGTACATGTGCCGTTCGGATGTGCCGTTCGGCACGAACGGAATGGCGGAGGAGCTATCCGGCGCCGCGGTGGGGTGCGCCGCGGGTGAGCCTACCGCGGTGGGGGCCACACCGGGCGCGGTATATATAGGCCCCGCACCTTCTGTATCGCGTTTCCACTTAGTCCAATAAATAATATAGTAATACAGCATTTCGCCGCTCTTTAATTAGATTTTTTTGGCCTTCGTCTCCGCTTCGTCTCGTCTCGTCTCACCACCGCCAGTCCACCACCAGCTCGCCGGAATTCCCTCGCCGGAGAGGCGCTGCGGCGGCATACATAGGAGGAGGAGCGAAGAATGAGGAGTGGAGGGGTGCCTGCTGCCGCGCTCGCTCGCTAGGGTTAGGTGCGCGCGTGCGTGAGGATGGAGCTCGCTCTCTGACGACCCCCCCCCCCCCCCCCCCCCCCCCCCCCCCCCATTAGCTGTGCCGTCGCTGCGCGCTGGGTGATCTGCCCTCCTGTGAGCTCCGGGGGAGCCGTTTTGGCTTGCGCCATGGAGCCGTCTCTTCCGGGCGCGGCCACGGGCGTGTTGCGGTAAGCTCCTGGCCGCGACAAGCTGAAGGGGATCTCGACTGCCGATCTGGTGAGCCTACAAATTCTTCCGTTTCTACCAATTATTTTGCGGGCTTTCATGCAAATTCAGGGTGCGTTTTGTTTTTGTGGAGAAAAATGGTGTTTGAATTCCTGGAGGTATTTGTTTGGGGGTAATTTTGTGCGTATTTTTCTCGCTTTGTGTGATCTGTGCTCGGGTTCGGGGGATACTTTGATGCGGTTGGGCAGTATTTTGGTCTCTTCTGCCTTTTTATTTTGATCACAAGTTTCTTGTGCTCTTTCGAGCTCGTCGAGGACGAGGAGCATTAAATTTCCCGTCGTCTTTTGCGCTGTTTTATGGCTAATTAGTTTGGGAGCACAGAGTTCTGCACGGAATTTTGCATAACCTTTTTTAATCGTTGAATTCGAGTTGTTCCGGTCCTAAATTTTGCAGAATTTCTCCAGTGTTCCGTAGCCGGTCTCGTGAGTTCGATTTTGGGTTCACGGTCGATCAAATCTAGGCCTCGGGACTGCATTTGTTTAGCAGTTTCTCGCGTTTATTCTTTGATCCGCTTCAGTTGAGCTACCTGAGGTGTTGAAACTTGGTACTATCTGTCTATCTTTCAAGGTGCTAGCAGGATGCCAGCTAGAATCATGGAGCAGAGGCACCACATGCCCCCATTCCACCTCCCCGTGGAGTCCGAATCGTCTTCTCCCATGTGGTAAGCCAACTGCAATAGCCATTATTGCCCGATATCCTTAAATGATGTCTAATGATGGACTGCATTCTTTCTTACTTTGGGGTAGGGGGTACTAATTGGTTCAGTTTTGGGGTGACTTGGTCAGTATCATTAACAACTAGACCTAGGTTAATTCCTTTCATCATTATCGAATTCTTTTTGTAGAGGCCTGTTGGACTTTTCAGGCAGGAATATTTTCGTGAGCATGTTAGTGACTACCTGAACATTCGTGTAATTTGTAGGTGCTTATTAGTTTATTCTTCGGGTAGTTTCTCTCGGACTAAATAAAATGTTACCCAGCAGAACACTGTTACAGTTTACGGATATGTGGGGGCATCCGAGGTTCCACATATGGGACAATTGATCGAGCAAGATTGGAGGATGTGTATCGTTGTTTCCAGGTAGCTTAAGGTAGCTGTCTTGCTATATATGGGTGAAGCAGCTGATTTGGAAGGCACATGGTCTCACAGGGGTGATTGGGTATCGATTATTGACAGATGCGCATGGATGTTGCCTACAATGATTCTTCTATTAAATAATTCTGATGTTGCTTCATCACTTCTCTTTGTGCTCAGTGTTTGTGTTCGTTTTTATGGCTGATTTGTTTCTTGTTTTGAAAAACAGAAAAAAGATTCATTGATTTCGGGAAGTAGGTCTGCTGCATCTTCTCCAGTCGAAAAGCCAAAGCTTATTGGCCAAAGGTTGTGCATCAGTTAGGGCTTATGGAGCCATACAAGTTGATGGACCAGAAAACTCCCTTTGGTGAGCACAAGTTGTTGGGCCATCAAAGGCATGTTAACCTGCCGCCAACCCCCTGGAGGGCTGATCAAGATCCTCTACAACAACACGATTCATTTTCGAAGCCGTTGGCTTTATTTCCTAATGCTAGAAAGGGACATTTAAATATGACCCAATATGAGAATGGACTTTTCTCAAGCTCCCTTCCAGACATTTTTGACAACAAATGTAAGCCCTTGATCCTTGTCTCTTGCAGTTTTTATTTCATTTATTATAGTACTCCATAACACTGAACTATGAACTGTGTCCATCCGATATGGTACTCCTCCCTTCAGTTCATATAAATAGTACTCCCTCCGTTCCTAAATATAAGACCTTTTCGGGATTTCACTATAGACTAGATACGGAACAAAGTGAGTGAATCTACACTATAAAGTATGTCTATATACATCCGTATGTAGTTCATAGTGAATTCTCTAAAAGGTCTTATATTTAGGAAAGTAGGGAGTAGTATGTAGATAACGGAAAGGGTAAACAAAAGAAGATAAGGAAAATATTTTTATTTGCTTATTAATAAGAAGCTTGTTTGCTTTTATTGACTGTTTCACTTCAGTGAAATCTGAGCTTTTCTTGCTACATCCAAGTGAGAAACAAGACAATCTGGCCTGAGCTTTTCATGCTACATCCAATTGAGAAATGAGAGTCTGTCCTGTGCTTTTCATGCTAAATCCAAGTGAGAAAAGAGACAATCCACAGTAATATTAGTGCTTAATATTAAACTACTTTTCATTTGCTGATGTGCAGTGAGACTAACACCTAAGAATGGCCTTGTTGGCCAGCCAGCTGAAAAGGAACTCAACCATGCAGATGACGAGCCTTTTGAATTAACTCAAGAAATTGAGGCACAAGTAATTGGCAATCTCCTCCCTGATGACGACGACTTATTGTCAGGTGTTCTTTATAATGTGGGTCACCCTGCCCGTGCTAATAACATGGATGACATTGATGACGATATATTCTCTACTGGAGGTGGAATGGAATTGGAAGCTGATGAAAATAACAAATTGCTAAAACTTAACGGTGGAGCCAACACCGGTCAGACTGGGTTCAATGGCCTACTGTATGGCGAAACCCCCTCGAGAACCCTTTCCATTAGAAACATTAATACCAATGTTGTGGATACTGAATTGAAACTCCTATTTGAGGTAAGTTTCATCTTCCAGCTTGACTTTGTCCCAACTCTGAAGGCAATATATTTCACCTGATAGCATTTATTTTCTTCGTAGCAATATGGAGACATCCGAACACTTTACACTGCCTACAAACATCATGGTTTAGTGATGATATCTTACTATGATATAAGATCGGCAGAACGTGCCATGAAAGCGCTTCAAAGCAAGCCATTCAGGCAGTGGAAACTTGAGATACATTACTCCATCCCAAAGGTATTTCCTTGATATAAATGCCATTCTGACTTGATATGATGTGGTGCTTTGACATTACTTAATGTGATATTACTACGATGTTTGCTTGCCATTATTTGTTGTATTGGTACTTAATTGGCACTGGAAATGTATTTATACTTGCAAGAATGTTCACATTCTAATGCTGACTTTGTTCCAATAGGAGAACCCTTTGGAGAATGATAATAACCAGGGCACACTTTCAGTGATTAACCTAGACCAGTCTGTAACTAATCATGATCTTCGTCATATATTTGGTGGCTATGGTGAAATCAAGGCGGTATGGCCCGCGCACTAACCAACTCTTATGTCAGCTAGTACACTACAGATACTAACTTCCTTGTTTATCAGATTCACGGGACATCACAAAATGGCCATCACAAATACGTTGAGTTTTTTGATACCAGAGCAGCAGAAGCTGCACTTTATGCTTTGAACATGAGAGATATTGCAGGAAAGAAAATCAGATTAGAGCGCTGCTGCCCGGGCGACGGTAAACGGTAATACTGTGACCATAATTTTGCGCATCTGTCCATTTTTAGTGCTTCTAGTGCCTTCGCTTTTCGAAGAGTCTTATTACACACCTTGTGTCGGCTACCCTTCATGAAGTTCTTTTTTCTCCAACACGCTTTAGAATGCTGTTATTTTTTATTAGAGGAAGGTATTGAAATGGCACAAGGTACTACCAATGAAAGCCAAAAATGAACAGAAAAACTAAAAAACCAGCAAACAAAAAACCAAAAAGGCTAGCTAACCAAAACTAGCATAATGACCTATATATACCAATTAGGAAGCAAGAGACCTGAAGCCCTAGGAAGCAGCAGAATATGGCAGTCCAGTCGGTAGCAGCAACCTTCGCAGATCAACTTTGTATAAACTTATCTGGGTATCTGCGAACTGAGGAAGTATATAATTCAACGGTGTTTATGGTCTTGCATATACTGTGAAGTTGGTAAACATATCGTCAGTGGACATATACAGTATACACTGGGCTGATGCAATTCCTGTCTCTTCAATAAAATATGTTTTAGTTATTAAACACACAAACTTGTGATTGACTTTTAATATGATTTTTTAGAGTCGGCATTTGCACTTAAGTTGAAAGTTGGTTGTATACTTGTATATTTCTCGTTTTAGGGAAGTGTGCTTTGGAGTTTGGAGGAAATTGGGTAGGTGTAAAAAAGTCTTTTCATATGATGTGCAGGAAGATGTGTTTTAGAACTTGATGCAGAACGTCCCCCCCCCCCCCCCCCCCCGTCCCCCCCCCCCATGGATTATTTGCTTGTCTAAACTTTATTTTTGGAGAAGAAACAAGAGCATCTGACTTTCCTTACGCCTATCTTACAACTGTGTTAGTAATGCTAGTTTTTGCACAACAGTTTGACGCGGCACAGGCCTCCTGAGTTGGAGCAGGAAGAGTATGGTGCATGCAAGCTAGGAAATGCAAACAGTCTGCCGTCAACTTACTACGGTATGCAGTTTGATTTCAAATCATGAGACATATTTCTGCTGCTAATCGCATTTACTATGGCATAATACAAGGTTCTATCAACATGGCTTCCATGACTTCCGCTGGTCCTGAACATGGGATCTCTCGGGTTCTGCGTCCCAGAGTTCAGCCACCAATACACCAATTCAGGGAGGGAGCTTTCCTGGATGTTCCCTCAAGTACTATGCAAAGTATATCCTCTCCTGTTAGAATTGCAACTGCAGTAACGCATAACAACCGGTCGACTGTTGGTGAGAATGGTCATTCACTTGGAAAGATGGGTGGACAGATTAATGGACACTTGAATTATGGATTTCATGGGGTTGGAGCTTTCAATCCACATTCCCTTCCTGACTTTCGCAACGGCCAAAGTAATGGTATTTCTTGCAACTTAGGCACAATATCACCCATTGGAGTTAAGAGCAACTCTAGAACTGCTGAAGGAATGGAGAGCAGACATCTTTACAAAGTTGGTTCTGCTAACCTTGGTGGTCATTCTTCTGGTCATACCGAAGGTACTACTTTGGGTGCCTTATTTACTGATGTAGCCATATGTTTATGGAGACACACTGTTTCCATTAGGTTCATTTGCCATCTCTTTCCCTTCCAGTCATTTTCTTGAAAATGTCAATTTTGGAAGAACATATGCTTTGATATCAATAATACAGAAGCTTTTATAGCTTAATGGTAATTGGCGTAACCTAAATTATACTATTTTTGAGGTTGCAACTATTCTGTTTAGACAATGCAATTAGGCTTACATGGGCATGCCTTGTGTTCTTGTAGCACCCGGGTTTTCAAAAACTGGAAGCTGCCCCCTTCATGGCCACCAAGTAGCGTGGAATAATTCAAATAACTCCCATCATCATACCTCTTCTCCCATGCTATGGCCGAACTCAGGATCATTTATCAATAATATACCATCTCGACCTCCCACGCAAGCGCATGGAATTTCAAGATCATCTCGCATGCTTGAAAATGTCCTTCCAGTGAATCATCATGTTGGATCTGCACCAGCTGTCAATCCATCAATTCTGGATAGGAGAACTGGTTATGCAGGGGAGCTGATGGAAGCGCCAAGTTTCCATCCTGGGAGTGCTGGAAGCATGGGTTTCTCTGGTAGTCCGCATCTGCATCAGTTGGAGCTCACTAGCATGTTTCCTCAGAGTGGAGGGAACCAAGCCATGTCCCCTGCACACATTGGTGCTCGATCTCCTCAGCAGAGGGGGCATATGTTTCATGGAAGGGGTCATATAGGTCCCCCTCCATCTTCATTTGATTCACCAGGTGAACGTGCAAGGAGCCGAAGAAACGAGTCATGTGCTAATCAATCGGATAATAAAAGGCAGTATGAGCTAGACATTGAGCGTATAGTCTGCGGCGAGGATTCCCGGACTACATTAATGATAAAGAACATCCCAAACAAGTATACATCTGGGACTTTCTGATTTTATTCTAGTTTATGTGCAAGTGTCACTCTATTTGAAGTCACGCCATGTTTTGATGTTTCTATTGCCTTAATGGTATTTCAGGTACACTTCTAAGATGCTTTTGACCGCCATTGATGAAAATCACAAGGGAACTTATGATTTTATCTATCTTCCAATTGACTTTAAGGTGAATGGAGCTTTTGTAAACAGCTGTTGCATGTTTATCCTTGGTTCGACATTACTTGCATACAACGACCTAATGGTGCTCATGTGCATTTTCAGAATAAATGCAATGTGGGCTACGCATTCATCAATATGATAAGTCCTGAGCATATTGTTCCATTCTATAAGGTGAGAGTGAGATATTACAAGTTATTAAATGGCGGCAGTGTATTAGATAAAGCTTCATGTTGACATTTTTATATGATTTTTTTGTCCTCTGCTTTCCTTCCTCATTTCTTTTTCCATAACTACCTGTATTACACTATCATGCTACAATTGCATAGATTTTGGATATCGCATGTCAGGTAGTCAGTAGTACCTTTACCATTTCTGGTTTCACGCACTAAGCATTTTTTACCTAATGTCAGTCAATAAATGAACAACATACATGCCTGTCTCTTTCAGATATTTCATGGGAAAAGGTGGGAGAAATTCAATAGCGAGAAGGTAGCATCACTTGCATATGCTAGAATCCAAGGAAAATCATCTCTAATTGCGCACTTCCAAAATTCAAGTTTGATGAATGAGGATAAACGCTGCCGCCCTATACTTTTCCACTCAGATGGCCCAAATGCAGGGGATCAAGTATGTTCTCTGATTGTCCATATCCTTTGCTGTATTACTGTTTCTATAGGGCACCTGACTGGGTACTACTAACTAGATGACCTGTATATCTTATTGTGTGCCCATCCAATACATGATCGGTGAAGTCCACACACATATCTAATTTTATATCATTATATTTTTATTATCTTGCATCTGAAATTAAGCAGTAGGCCTTCTTACACAGTTTAGTATGTATTTGTTTTTTCTTATGCTACGTCAGAATTTTTCCTGAGTATTTCTTTCCTTTAGAATTGTATTGACGCGGAAAGAAATACTCAGGAAAAATTCTTACTAATTAAAATCCTACAAATCATGGAACATGATCCTCAATTCATTCTAAATCCTTTGAATCAAGGAGGTCCTTGAGGATTCAAGCATAGGCTCATCGTTCTTGTTTTCTAGTGTTGCTATATTCTTTTTAATGATACATATAGCTGTATAGGCTCATCATTTTCTTCACATATGGTGGTGTTTGATGCACAATGGGATACATTGTGGGTTAGGGAGCGGAAAATAAAACCATCTTGTTAACATTAGGCAGGGCTATGAGTTTGGAGTAGAGAATATAGTGCATACAT